>JARPVV010000008.1:0-1200000 GCA_038502285.1 Trichoderma sp. 2475
GGGGAGAGAAAAGAAAGAAAAGAAGAAAGAAAAAGAAACAAAGGTACTGCAGTTGCCTAGAAAATATCAGAAACTTTGTTGGGATGAAGCGGCGAGTCTGCTTCAAACAAGTGTGGTCAAAAGGGGGACAAAAGCATCGTGTTGGCAAGATTAGGTTCATCTGCTATTCTAGAAGTGGAATGATTTCTCTTGGGATGACGAGGCAACAAAATGTTTCCATAGCAACAGGAGACTTTGCCAAAGCATGTGTAATGTGTAATAGCTATCATGGACTGCGCTGTTTTAAAGCACATCTCCATTTGTGGCCATCAGGGTTAAAGAACATAAACTCTTATAATGATGCGACAATTTTCACTTTGCCACTATCGATATTACCCAGTATGCCATCTCTTTACGATGGTTTAAGGCTGCCTGACGCATCCTATTTCGACTCTTTTGGTAACGAACAAGGCAAGTCCACCGAAAATACCAGGTAGCCAGCAGCCTGATTTGCATGCTAGAAGACAGCATCAGTCGGTATTTGCCTAATAGAGACTGCTGTGACTGACGAAGCCACTTTATCCGATTTTACCCTCTGTTATTATTGTGCTGGTGTTGCATCGAGAATCATCCGGCGATCCTACATCAGATAGGTATGTACAGGTATGCGAAAAATGGTAGCCATTTCCACAAAGATAGGCTGCATACATATTAGACTATTTGTCCACACATGATTCGTCACAATGAATAAGAAGCCGAAATTCTATTGAAGACACATGATTGGAACACAAAAACTATTGTATGCTCAATTAAAGGCGTCCCGACAATGAGGCCGGGTATAAGAAAATAACTTTGAGGTCAAACAGGTCTGTCCTGGTGACTCAGGAGTTACACGAAACACATCTTTGCCAGAGATAAGCTCTCGCCATAGATTTGGATAACTCTCCAGGAATAGAAGTCAAAAATAAACAAACCTCTGTTTTTATACACAATCCAAGCGACGCTTTATCAGTCTAATGCTGAATACACATTCGCATCCTATATCCTGCCACCCACTTGATCCACATATCGCGCTTTGATGTAATTTGAGCAGGATACTCCATCATCTTTGTTTTCATTGAAATGTATTGCCAATTAATAGAAAGCATCAAAACCTGTACAATCGTCTCAGTCCCCACCACAACTTATATTTGGGCTGTAACGTAGGTACCCCCGGCAGCTCCATTACTATTTCGCGATCTTTTGATATCTTCCATCTATATCACTTTTTCTCTTCCATATACGATTTACTGTCAGATAGAATTCTACGGATGCTCTCTTGCTATGCGCAATGGCGTTTCTTTTAATTAACCTTCATGTACAAAGTTCATCTGGCTGCCGCAACAAGGTCCACTCCACCACTCACATATCATCCCGCCAATATCAAGCTGCCTCTAGTGCAAGGCAAATGCGATATGGTTTGAGGATCGCTATTTAACATTAAGATGCAGGGCTTTCGGCGAACAGAGAATACGTGTTGCGTCGTGCTCTCATAAATCAGCCCCAATATGCAAGACTCGGCCGCCACCGCGGGCCATATCAACAACATAGTAATTTGTGTAGCCTAGAGTGCCCTGGACGGCTCGTCAGTCCATGGGGCTGAACAAAAAACCGCATCCTCCTCAATGGCTGATGTTGGCGAATCCATCTCTAGGTTTAATGCAGCTTAGCTCGCTCAGCTCTCATAAAATAATGACGAAATCGAAAACAGCCTCTTGCGGGTCTATATAGGCACAAGGCGGCTATCTCGGCCGCCAAACAGCTCAAGGCTGCCGGGTGACAAGCTGAGGTTAAACTGCTTCCTGCAACCCCGCACGTCCAACTGAATGCCTCTCGTAATTCTAGATCGTCAAGGCCCTTTTGGAAGCTTGGCTCAGGCACTATGGGCGCGCGGCTCCAGCTCTGGTACATGGGTATGAGTAAGATTTGCAAGTGTCTGTCTCTGCTGCGCATACGCTACGATCACGTTCCAGTTATGCATCACATACATACAGGTATGTACTCCATCTGTCGCCAAGATCTGGGCCTACACACTCGTGTCCTGGCAAACAGCCCCATCACAGCCCCCTGAGCGTTGACGCAGCTCAAAGCCGTCGCTCAAAGACAGGGAGTCACTGAACAAGACATCAAACTCGAGTTTGGGCTCGCGCTCTGCTTGCATCCATCTGCTGTAGAAATCTGCCCCCCGTGTTCGCCAGCGACCTTCCATGTCCATCCACGCAGATTCAGGCCAGGGATCCTCGTCCCTGCCACCGTTTTAGCGCGCGAGGAGTGATCGTTGGCTAACCGAGTGGGGGGCTAGATTCGAACCTGGCTGGTTCGCATATCGAGCATCAAAGCTCCTGCGTGCGTCCGGAAGAGGCGCTTGGGTTTCAGAGGTCGGGGCTACCCGCAGCAACCGCTGGACCTGACCCGCCGGTGAAACGCAGGTATTTACAATAGCGTTTTATATCTCTTGTTTACCATTGCTACTGTAGGGGGAACGGCGAGAGTGAGTTATCGATCGGGACCCCTAAATAGAATTCGTCATCTAGTCATAACTAAAGGGGCGAGAGGTGAGAGCGAGTAATACGGAGTAGACGTATCCGATTTTCTGTTGCCCGCAAGCAAAAAACTTGGCCGGCCGCATGGGTCTGTCTGGCGTATGAGTCGTATTAGACGGTGGCGCAAGTTCGATCTAGCGGGTCAGCATGGAAGCCAGCATCTGTAAGCAAGAAAAGGGAGGAGATCAAAGAAAGGCAGCACACCAGCGGAGAGTTTCGGACATGCGGTTGATGCTATTCACGGAAAGATTTAGAGACTCTGATACCAAACATCACATGGCTCGGAATAGCCTCCAACTAACGGCTCATAGCATAAGCGCATCGCTGATGATGTGTTTTGCAATTCATTCTCTGCAGAAGGCTCAGTCCAGCAGTGCCTCTTGTTCGATATCTTGGTCAGCGAATGCCTAGTGTGTACGGTATGGAAACCATCAAGCATCAGCAGCTTCCGGTAGGAAGTCCACTGCATTCCCCAAGGTGGGAGCTCGATAGAGTTGATGACTTCTTACCTGCTGCAGATGCGCTGCAGGAGATTCTGCCGGCAGAGCAACGCTCCAGTGGCAATCGTTGGCGGAAAAGCACATCCGGGCAGATCTGATGCTTCACCGACTTTTCGGAGAGATTGGTCGGTGTAGAGCGGGCTTTTGGCAGAGATACAAGTACAGAGTACGCCTGAATAGATGGCAGGGTTGCATTCGTACCTTGGAAGATGAAGTTTATCGCTGCTACCTTTTTGATTGACTCCCGTGTAGGTTTGCTGGGACAAATAGATGGAAGTTTTAGTGGGGTCTACTTCTGTTTACAGTTTCCTCCAAGGTAGGTAGGTACCTATGGATCAATGTCAATAAAGCGCCACCGGATAAGGACCAGTTGGTTTCAATATTTACAAACAAGGTCCCTCAAACCTGGCCTTTTGTTTTGTTATATGAGCCTTTTGGTGAGACGACTCATCTTTCGCTTGCAGGACACTCAGCAGTCATCAGATGCATCGGCAAGTACCCAACGCTACTCACCCAAGCAAGGTGTTGATACAACCTAGGTGTTGATACATCGAAACTGCGAGCGTTAGTGCCTGTGCACCCAGCAAATGAGGGGCAGACGGGGAGATCCCAGCGAGGACGGTGATCCTTCAGGCTAGCATTATTGCCTGTACGGCCTTCGCCACTGCTACCGATGCGACTCCGGCTCTGGTTTTGCCCTTCCGAAAAGCCCACCCTGATTAGACGGCAAGGGTCTTGAGCATCCAATTGCGGCCGCCGTTGCGCATGTCGATGCTGTGCCCGCAGGTGCTTGTTGGGTTAAGGCGAAGAGGCATCTTGGCTGCCGGTGCAACCCACAGTTTGCAGGCCCGAGAGTTGGGCTTGAATGCTGCGGCATACAAGCAGGTGGCTGCAATGGCACGATGCCCCAATTTCACGCAGATAGCACTGCATGTACAGTTTGTAGGCGTCGCCTTCTGCTGCGTCGCCGTGTCGAAAGCGGCTCATTTGCTTCCATGGCACCGCTGTATCGCAGGTGATATCAAACTGACATCAGGCCGCTGCGCAGCCATGCGAACCGGCCTGGAGTATGCATCAAGACTCAATCAATTGCCGCATGCGATTTCAGACGATGATTGATCTATCGGCATCGACCAAGCACGCTCACACAGGCAATTGAGGCTTGCTGTCTGCCTTGGCGATGCGCAGGTAGGTACAGATCAGATACGGCCCCCTTGATGTGCCACAGCAGCGTGCAGCATGCAGTGAACACGCTCTCCGCAAACAACTCATCCATGCAGATGTTTACCTACATAACATACCAACAGCGCATGCTGAACCATGACCCATACGCTTGGCTGCAAACCATTGGGCGGGCTACATGTAGCATGCAGAGTCTTGCGTCTCGTCTCGTCTCGCTCGTCACCCGGACGGGCTCAGACAGGACGCTGCCTACTAGGCATGGCTGCAGCTGCATGTATGTGATGGCCGCCTTTATCCATATCTGTAGCCGCCACCGAACAGCGAAGACGACGAGTCGCCCCGAGTCAAGCTCCCTCTCCGTGCCAACTGAAACTAAAGACTCGACACGACTCGACTAGGCCAGGCCCAATTGCATGTGCCTTACACTTTCCATGGATACCAGGTTCGGCTCCTGATTTCTCCTGAGCCCAGCAACGCCTAACCTTAAACGACCTTCTTCTCTTGAAGCGAATTGAATTTCAGAGGTACCTGCTGAGTTTGTGCCACAGCGGTGCTGCTAGCAGTCCCTGGCACTAGGTACCTACCTACCTACTCAAACGCGAGTAATCCGTCAATACCTTATGGCTACATGTAGGTTAGTAGGCGGGCTGTTTACCTACCTATCTGGGCATAAGAGGCCCTCTCTGTCCCAGCACAGCATCGAATGCCTCGTTCATCGCAACAGCCAATCTGCTGCTAGAGTCTCCGGCTGGGTGCAAGATCTGGCGCAGCGACACAGCTGCTGCATCGGCATAATATAGAGTTGAGGCCACCTCTTGATTGGCGCTGCAGCCCAACCGTTATAAATCGCGGTGGCTACGGGCTTACGGGGCTGTTCCGGGGCCTTTCGCAGCGCCTCGCCGTGGCGCCGTTAGCACTGGGTCTGCAACTGTAGTCAGGTCCGCTCCGCCGCTTGCCTAAAGGGGATCCCAGGTAATGATTTCTCTGTGCTTCATACCTACATAACTTCTTCCACGTTCCTCTTTTATCCTCTTCACCTCCTCTACCCCCCTCTTTGCTTGTACGATACGGACTCGTCGCCGATGGTGAGTCCCTCGATCTGATTCTCTGCCCTGGAGCTGAGTTTCTGCTGGTTACTTTTCCTGTGCTTTCCTATGCTCCTTTCGCTTGTCCTGTACTGTATCTATTATCCGCTGTGCAACTTCCCTTTCCGACGGATCTGAGGCTGTCGTCAACCGTCTTCTGCACTCGTTCGCCGGGGGTCTGTACTCCATCTATCTGTAGTCCAATACGTCAGAAATATCGGTTTGAGCTGCTGGATTCGAAGCAGCGTTCCGCCTTGTCCCGTCCAACTTGCCTTATTGCAGATTGTGAGGTACGTATGTCAATCAGCCCTTCAGCCCTTCAGCCCTATCTGCATTGTATCCACGCTTTTGGTTTCCAATTTTCGTCTCCGTCCACCTTGGCTCGCAGTGCGTGTCTATGGCCACTGCCAGTGTAGCATATTATCCCTGGCATTTGACGAGAATTGGCAACGAGCTGGCCGAGGCATCTGTTCAAGGAGATGAAGTCCCGACTGCGTCACAGGGCTTTGCTGGCCTGCTTCCCTCTCTCTGCGCCAATGCCTCTTGTTCCGATGGCACGGACTGAGCAATGGGTCAGCGTCGAGAGTGGGCGACTCTGAGATGCTTCGTGCAACCAAGAACACCATCGCCAGCACACGGGCACGAGCACGTTTTGCCATCCTGCTTGTATACGAGCAACGGTAGCACTAGCGGCCACGGCCTGGCGTCACCTTGGCTTGCGAGCTGGATATAGTCCGGGCGTCTGGCCGCTGCCTCACGCTCTGCCTCGCCGTGCTCAATACCCAACACCAACGTGATGCTGAGCTGGCAGCGAGCCGTCGATGACGACTCGGCCTCCCAGCGATCTCTGTCCAGCTTGATCCAGCGACTGCGGCAGCACGGCGGTGGCATCTAGCGCTGGACGCACCCCAAAAGACCCCTGCCTGGCGCGCTGGCTCCAGTCCAGCCCAGACCATCTGGGCATCCACCGGCTCATCCTTGCTCATCCTTGCTTGTGGCTGCAACACCGACCACAGACCAGCATCGCCTTGCCTCGTCAACGGTCCAATCCCTTCGCCCTATCCCACCCCGCCTCCAGAGTCGCCGGCTCCTGTGCCTGGCCCTAACCTTCTCGTCCACAACGACAAGGCGTGCTGACTCTTGTCCTTCTGCTTCATGCCCGTAGCGACTTAGGCTTATATAGATCGTCCGAGCGCAGCCAATTCGGCGTGTACCAGTATTGTCGCTTTCCCTTCACTAACCGGCATGGAAGATTCGCGATTCCGCCATCAACAGGCACCGAGGAACGAGCCGCCCGTCAACCCGCTTGTCTCACCTTCTCGTGGCGCCGCTCGCATCCCTCAGCAGCAGCAGCAGCAGCAGCAGCAGCAACTACAACAGTCTTCGAGCCACGACTTGCGTTCCTCCTTACCTCGCCGCTTCACGACCGACTCGGGCCTTGTGCCAACACTCTCGTCGATGAGCTCCCTGACCTCTCCGCCCCGTAGGACCGACATATCTCAAGACTATACTGGATCTCAAGATTACAATAACGTAAGTCGCTGTTGGAGGCTTGGCTGCGGACACGTTTCTGCCGCTGCTTGCGGTGCTGGGCTGGGACTGCCGCGCAAAGCTCCCATTTTTGTTATGTGCGACATTGGCTGATTCTCTCTACCACGCAGGCGCTACACAAAGCTCAATTGGTAAATGTAGCTCTCCCTTGAGCCGATGGCTTCGCACATCTCCTTCTGTCCAATGTATCCATCCCATACTGGCTTTCGCCTCTGGGCCGGAAACAGGCAGGGGCTGAACATGTTGAAATCGCGAGCTCGACTAACTCTCTGCTCTCTAGATTGAGAAGAAGCGGTTTGAATATGAGAGGATTCGAGAACAGAGACGGCTTTTTGAGATTGAAATGCACGCATTAGAAAAGAAACAAATCCAAGAGGCGGAGGAATTGGTACGCATGGAAGAAGAGATGTCTCGTACTCGATATACCGGGCACCAGTCCGAGCCGACAACCCCTCCTGAATATCGAAACACCAACAACGGCTTTCCATCCATCTTCTCGCGGCCGAATCGCTTCTCGACTTCGAGCATAACTTCTCCTCCGGGCTTATTCGGCCGGCCGGTTCGCTCCGGCTCGCTGTTGGACTCTCCTGTCCACGGCCCCAGCTCGCTTCAGCAGCCATACGGGCTTGACGATGCCCAAATGCCATCGCGGTCTGTTCCTATTACGCGCCGTAACAGCGATGATGATGATAAAGAGGAGGCTGTTCGTCAAGACCCGAGCAGTCAGCGATCTACAAACTCGTAAGTACACAGCGGAAAGAACCGTTTATTGATTCCCGTTCCTTTGGCGGCCGGATCTTTTGCGGGCGCGTAAAGTGTTTGCCTCAAGGAGGTAGGATGGGCGGGGCCAGTATCTTATGCATGTGAGGTTTGGCTTGCGATGGCCAGGTGCGAGCACGGGCTGGGTTCATACCTGCGCAACACTGTTGCCAGATGCCAGGAACCAGACCCGTGAGGCATCTCCTGCAGAACAGGTGTACTTTGCGCCACCTTGCGTGTCTCTGCTGGCTCGATGGCTCAACTCTTTGACCTATATCATATAGCTAACCTTTGATGTTAGGAGGATAAATCGGTACTCCATGCCAGTCACTCGCTCAAGAACTGGATTTTACGATACGAACCTTGATCAGACAAACACGACGCGCTTTTTGTTTGGCGACGACGAACCACACCACCTGGCTTCCGGCTACGCTGCTGATGAGAGCTTCCCCACGCTTGTTCGCCGTGACAACCAAATTGTGAGTACTCATATCTTTCCTTTTTTAACATCTCCAAAGTTCAAATGTTAGATAAATTTTAGAGGAGCTGCGTTTGGCGCATAATAATAGTAGCTTCTTCTCCTATTGTCCCGATATTGTCACCTTCAGGGTCTGCCATATGGGATGGCAAACGCTTGGCAGCTGGCAGCAGGCAGCACACCTCTCTCGCTCCTCTATCCCCAACACGCGTCTATCTTTCCATCTCTTATTTCCTTCCTTTCCTTCTTCCTTTTCTCCTCTTCTTCTTCCTCTCTCTCATCTTTTCCCATCTTCTATCACTCACTTCTCCGTGTTCTACACTCAGCTTTCCTACACTTCTTTCTGATGTACCCTTTCTCGCCCTGATTCCTCTAATCAGTGATTTTCAAATTTGCTAATCTTGCGATCCTCTCTTAGCTATCGGCGTCATCAGCCGCCCTCGACCTTGCTCTCGCACCCTCGCCTAACCCTGAAACGCGATCTTCCAGCCATTGGAGAACCAACGTAGCCCGACACCGTACCCAGAACAGCATGTCTGCTATTAATGGGCACTCCCTTAGCCAGACTGGCGACGCAGGCAACATTGGAAGTCGCCCTGCATCTTTTCGGCACTCTCTGGATCTTAAGTACATCTCTGAGAATCTGAATGAGGCTGCTGGTGCTTCTCAGGCCGTCCAACTACCTCCTAAGCTCCACAGCTCTTATTCTGCCAACGACATCCCTACAGTCAAAAACCCTGCAGGTGCCTCCATGATAAACGGTGGTGCAAACAACCACGCTCAGCAGCACTTTCATAATCATAATGCGAGCATCGGTCGCATTCCTGCTGGAGCAGTACCAGTTCGACATGCTCGCGAGTTGTCCAACGACAATAATATCAGTGCTACTCGAGAGCAGGCCGGCCTCTTCCCATCGATCAACTCAGCCCTTCAAGCTAGCGCTGCTCCGTTTGGACCAACAATGGCATCCGTGGCACCTCACCCTGCGACTCCTCATGCCGCCGCATCTGGGACTTCTCCTAGCAGTGCAGCGTCGACGAGTTCGTACAACACCAACTTCTACCCGACAAATAGCTTTCCAGCCCCGAGTTCTACCTCAAGCCCTGCATATGGAGCTCATTCGCTCTCCGCCGGGATGCAGCAAATGAACATTAACGGGACCAATGGCGGGACCAATGGCGGCGCCTCGTACACATCGCAGAATTATCTCCCCTACGGTAATGTATCCTACGGCCAGGCCAACCAGCATCGCGACAGCCAGGCTCGCGTTATTCAGCATCGTCGACAGCTAGATAACGAAAGTGAGTGGCAAAAAAATCATCTTCCTGTTTCTCTTCCTCCTTGATACTAACTTGTACTCTTTCCCTTTGCAGCAATGTCTCGGTATCATAACATGCCACTGGATTCATTTCGAGGCCAGATTTATGAGCTGTGCAAAGATCAGCACGGCTGTCGCTACCTCCAAAAGAAGCTGGAAGAACGCAATAGCGATCAGGTTCACATGATTTGGGTCGAGACCAATCAGCATGTCATAGAGCTCATGACGGATCCGTTTGGTAATTATTTGTGCCAAAAGCTCCTCGAGTTCTGCAATGACGACGAAAGAACCGTTTTAATCCAGAACGCATCCCAAAGAATGGAGGACATTGCTCTGAACCAGCACGGAACGAGAGCCCTACAGAAGATGATTGAGTACGTCAGTACTCCTCAACAAATCCATCTCATTATCGAGGCTCTCCGTAATCGAGTCGTGAAGCTCATCAAGGATCTGAACGGCAATCATGTCATCCAAAAGTGTCTTAACAAGCTCACTGCTGTTGACGCCCAGTTCATCTTCGATGCCGTCGGCGAAGGGGACAAGTGTGTTGAAGTTGGCACCCACAGGCACGGCTGCTGTGTGCTTCAGCGCTGCATCGACCACGCAACGGGCGAGCAAAAGCTCTGGCTGATCCAGCGCATCACTGAGCATGCGCGCATATTGGTCCAAGATCCATTTGGGAACTACGTTGTCCAATACATCATTGATCTCAATGAACCCACCTTTACCGAGCCTATTGTTGGCATGTTCCAAGGCTGCATCACCCAGCTCTCCCGCCACAAGTTCAGCTCCAATGTTATTGAGAAGTGCCTGCGCTGCGCTCAAGCTCCTTCAAGAGATATGATCGTGGAAGAGATGCTGGCTCAGCCTGAGATGGAGCGCCTGCTTCGCGACTCATTCGCCAATTATGTCATACAGACAGCTCTCGAATTTGCCACTCCTCATCAGAAGTACCGTCTTGTTGAGGCTATCCGGCCTATTCTTCCACAGATTCGTACGACTCCACACGGACGTCGCATTCAAGCGAAGATTGCTGCTTATGATAACCGCGGTAGCGCTGCCTCGAGTGGACAAGTCACTCCTTCTGACAACACAGGTGGCCAAATTCCTTTGCGCCCTGGCCACAGCCGAGGAATTTCTGGTCCTGGAGTGCTCCCCCCTATTGGCCCCAATGCCAGTATCAACACCAACGGGACGCCAGCCCCTAGTATTGGAAGCCAGGGCACGCGCCAGCAGGTGCCTCCTCCATTCACCAGTAGCACCTCGATGCCAGCATCCTCGACAGCCTCCACCAGCTCGAATGGCTCCGTCCAGCCTCCCCCTTTCATTCAGAGATTTAGCCAGGGAGCCTCTGCCAACCCTGCTTCGATGGATGGTGGTGAGACGTTCTGGGTGTAAACTACTTGAAATTTCGTCCATTTTGACGATTTACGTGTATAATGCCACTTCAGCCGCCTGTGATTTTGCGTTATTCACCTTTGGGATTCCGGTGGGAAACGACTTTACGCGGCACGGTGGTATCACTGCCACTATGATGACACTTCTAATTCTATTTCCGATTTCTTTCTTTTTTCTGTGTCACTATAGCTTCGCAGCCAGAATGCGATATTCCTTCAGGAACGGCTTGCTTGATATTTGAGCAGCACAGCATTATAGGGGTGTTTTGCATGTATATTACGAACGAATGAACGCGGTTCGGGAATCCTTTCTCAGTTTGCGCTATCGGTACTCGGGGCTGTTTGCATATGATTTTGAGAACACATACACGGGCAAGCTAGTCCAAGACTTCCTCTATACTTGTGTTTTTGTGGATCGTTGCTATTCCCAGTATTGGTTCCGACGACGGGTTTTTACCTTCTTCTTTCTCTTTTTCTTTCTCTTTCGATTCTTCTATTGTCATTTGATGTGCTTTTTTCTCCCTGGTTTTCAGCTTCGCAACCTGGAATGGTTTTCTTTTTTTTTTATTCTTTTTTCCTTTTATTTACCACTGCAGACAGCCATTATAGCGGCATACGTTGGATTACGTGATCCTGATGCCTCTTTGGGAAACTGCCGGATTTTCATTGGAGTGATGTATCTGGTTTGCTGAAAGGATCAACTTTCCACCTCGCTGGATTGTTAATCCAGATATTGGCTCTTCGCAAGACCATTGGAAGAAATCTGGATATTATGAGACGTTGGGATTTCAGCTGAGACTCAATGAATTGGTAATGTCGCCAATGCGCAAGCCCAGGTAGCTGAATGTGGGCTCTCTCTCCTTTTACTTTTTCCAATCCCGTTTTGCCTTTTCCCCCCTCACGTTTCTGCAAAGATTGTCTGCAGTTTGCGCGCGGCTTGTATTATGTTTTGAGAGAGAGGCAGAGACGGAGAGACGGACAAAATTGGAGCCATTTGAACTCGTTTTTTCATTTGGGGGAGTTCGATTTCGCAATGATGGAGGGAGTAAGATAAGACAAGCTTTCTTCTGGATAGGAGCTGGGCATGCTTTGGGGTTTTTGCGTGCAGGGGTCGTAACGAGACAAAGGCTCATTGCTTTCTGGATTGTATTTAGAGACAAGAAATTGTTTTGCTTTCTATCAATTGAAATGGATCGGGCACTGAAAATGACGTCTTCTCCTCTTAGTGTGTCGCGTGTATTGTGACTTATTTCTGAAGGTCAAAAAGGTAGGTCATAAGAAATCTGAAGAGAAGCATACAATGGGAGGATATGTCGAAGAGTGAAAACCCATCATGGCTTTTACATAGGAACTAAAGGCATACTGTGCATCTTACGTAGAGAAACACACTGATAGTTTAGAAGGGGACAACACATAGAGGAAGATGTTGAAGAGTGAAAAGTCACAATTGCTTTCTACATAGGAAAATTTTGAAAAATAAAAGAGATATCATCGCAGTTCCGAAAGATTAATCGGAAAGTGTTCATGCCATTTCCATTGTTAAACTACCAAAGAAGAAAAAGTAGCGTCCTTTTGGCCTTTTTGTTTGTTTTTAAACTCCGATCTTTTCCCAGGCTACCTTCATGATATATTTTTTCCATGCCCGCAAAATAACACTTCTGCTGTAACAGTTGAAAAAAACAACCAAAACTGAAGACAGCCAAAGAAGCTTCTCGTGAAGGCAAAACACTCCCAGAAGGATGATATCCAGGAATGCAGCCCCCGCAGAGAAGCCACCCCAGTCGTCAACGCTTCCGTCAACGCCTCTGTTTTCCAGCAGAGAGCGTTTACCTGTAGCGCCACAGGGACAGGGTGTTGTGTCTCTTCCAGGTCTTTCTGCGGCCAGCGGTGGTCTTGTTGTAGCGGTGGCCCTTGTTGAGACCACGGGAGCGCTTGCCGGTGGCGGTGAGGCCACGGGACTCGCGGTGCTTGTGGACGGGGTTGACGATCCAGTTGATGCGAGGGTCGATGCGGATGGCCTTGTGGCTGGGGTCGACGAGGATGACCTCGTAGTACTTGTAGGTGGAGTCCTGGTTGATCCAGTAGGAGTTCAGGACGCGCAGGTTAGCGCAGCGGCGGCCGACACGCTCCTCGGCGGTGGACTTGAGGGAGCGCTGGTACTTGAGCTGGTTGATACCCTGGTTGGTGGGCTTGCCTGTTGTTGTTCACGAACTCGTCAGCAAATCAATGTCTTCTGGAAGAGAGAAATTTTCGCATAGAAACGTACCATAGGTGGCACCCTTGGGGGCAGGGCGCTTGCGGCCACCACGGCGGACGCGGACACGGTAGATAACGTAGCCCTGCTTGGCCTTGTAGCCCAGACGGCGAGCCTTGTCGGGGCGCGAAGGGCGGGAGGCGCGGTGGATAACGTTCAGTTGACGGTACTATATTAATGCACTCTCAGCAAATGTTCAACGAGTGTATAGCAAAGACAAAGGGGGGATGTAGATGTCGGCGGTTGGAAACAGAATAAAACTCAGTCGATCATAGAATGCCTCTTCAAGTTCTCAATCTTTGCTTCTCTCTGTTCGTGGTGTTCTTTGCCATTTTACAGGCGAAGAACAGGGAATAGCATGCGAGAGCGAGAAAAGATATTTTTCTCAATCGCACACACGACCCTCCGTCCAAAGATGGAGGCAGCCACAGAAGAGAGAAGAAAGAGAGTGTAGAAGAAGAAAAATCTAGGTCATCGAAAACGTTTCAATTCCCACTGCCTCGACCTCATCCGGCCCCGTCCACAGAGAACGTATTGAAATTTTTTTCATATATTCTTTTCGTCTCGGGATGTTTTTGCGTATGCTGTGCAATTCATTCGGAGTTGTAACGTACTTCCCAGCAGCGCACACGGAGAAGGAAGCGGACCAGGTCGGACTGCTTCTTCTTCTGGAGCTCTTCGACATACTTGAGGGCACCCATTTTTGCTATTCGAGGGCGACGACAACGACGGCAAACGTTAGCTTTACAAAAGACGTTTTGCTAATTCACTCCTCAATAGAAGAAGAGGAATTGGAATGGAGGTGGATGGGACGGGGAGTACATACCGGCTTGAGGTCAAGAAATTTCCTGCCGAGGGTTAGTTGAACGAGGTTGGATCAAGAGGATGTCGAAATTTCGGAGGAGAAGGCTGCAAAACCCAAAAGCGATAATCAAAATTCAAGGGCCTGTTTGTGGGTTAAGCGACGGGCTAAGCCTGTCATGGCTCTAGCGTGATAGGACTTGCCCCTCAGAGCCCTCGTGGGCTTTTTTGGTGGGAAAAAAAGATGGGTGGAGAAATGCTGAGTCAGCTAAATGGTCGAGACATCTCGCTGCAGACGATCTGCAAGATACCAGTAGTAAAGTGGGGTACCAAGATTTCTTTCAAGATCAGGTAGATAAGGGATGACAGGCAATGTTGAATGCTATGTATTAAGCCAATCGGCGTATGTTGATCTCATATTCTGTCTATCACGACAAGATCTTAGCAACACCGGATAACGCACTGAGCACTTCTCTCGCCGCATCCCCCCAGGTATCCCCTCTTGGCGGGACTCCATTCTGGAGCCACCTCGTGGCAGCTTGTTCGACTTCATCAACTTGTCGTGCCGGCGAACGATGGGACTCCGCCCTCTTCTCTCCAAGCACTATGCCATTCAACATATCAATCGCAATCTCCATAGCTCTTTTATCGACTTGTGATATGTTTTTTGAGTCTTCCTCCCACTGTGCCACCTCAGTGAATTTTGTCAGGTTCGTCTTGGCATTATTTACTCGTTTATATTCCTCCACTGCCTCTTGTAGACCTTGTAGAAGCTTGCAAGATCCTTGGTATATAGCATTGGAGCCTTTGCTAATTGGAACATGTTCCAATTCGATCATGTCTTTTGGGCGAGCTGCCGTCCTCGGTTCAGTTGCGGCAGGACCAGATCCGAGATTACAGGGTGCGTCTTCAACTCTGCAAAACAACTCTTCGTTAGCACTTCTAAGACACGTGTAAGAGGGGAAGTTTCCCAGGATTGATCATACTGCGTTTCAATTAAATGCAACAGCTCGTCTGCTTTTCTCTGAATGTCTCTCTTTGCACTTGACACACTGGAAGCCGTGGACTTGCTGCTTCTCGAAGCTCTCCCAGAATTCGGATTCTCACTTTCATCAATTAGCATCAAGTCCAGCTTCACAAGAGCACATCGGTCACTGATCTTACTTATTCCTTGTTCGTCGATTCTTTGAGGATGTTTTGGCCTTCGAAGACTGTCCTTGGCTCCCTCTCTGCGATGATCTCGATGTCTTCTTCGCTGCAGGAATGACTTCAAGAGTTACATCGTCTAGAATCATCTGTCAGTTTGCGGGACAAGTGTCAAGCGACATTGCTTGAATGATTAGCATCTTACCCTCTTCTGAAGCCTTTCTCTTTCGTGTTCTGGCGGGCATCTCGACAAGAGATCAAAGTCGTGTATGATATAAGATCCAGGGTTGTCGGCCGGCACCTGTAAATCAGAAACAAGAATTCACTTTATGTGAGAAATATTCGAGAGAAATAGTGTTCAAAGAACTGCAGGAAACAAAAGGAGGAGAGGGAGGAAAGGTTGTTGTGAAAAGGAGACTGGGTTTATGGAGTGCCGCCAGTAGTCGCCTCGCACCTTCCCCAATTGAAGATGCCCTCCCATAGCGGAAGGCACATCGCCGCATGTGCTCCCTTAACAGTGACCACAATCCAAGAAGCGTAACAGAAAAATTTCTCTCCCGATGCATTTCATTTGTTGATGTGCACATAAATTGCTAGAAGCAAAGGTAAGAGAGAAGCAGTTGTAGGGTAGTGATTCAGTATTGGCTTTCGTAGCCGTTTTCGCCTAGGGTGGCTAGCAGCATATCACGAAGCGTATCGGGTTGCCAGATGGTGCAGTCAGAGCATCAAGTCAATATCAAAAATACCACTCTCTTTATAAAAAACAGTTATCCTTAATCTTTAAGAAAAGCAAATACTAATGAGGTCCAAATTCTGTAAAGTAAAATAATGTGAAAGTTTGTCGAGAGAAGTAAAGAAAGAAAAATAATAAGAAATCTCTTGTCGTACATGACATTAGCCATACCCAATCCGTTCCCTTTTTTTGATTGTGTATTAGTTACAGCATGCATTGCGTAAACTCAGGTCTCTCTGTCTATATTCTCAGCCAATGGAAGCGAAAGCAAAACCAAACCCATTCTCCAGTCTTTGATCTCGCATGTCCAGTAGCCAAATCCGTAATCCATACCAAGGTTATAGAGGATAATATGTATGTATATGTATGTATATCGCAAAAAAGTTATTTCCAGATGTAACGACAGTCGCGAGGGGGGGCTCGTGTTGGAATAATGAAAGAAATGGCGTGACAAGCTTCCCTCTTCATGGCCAAAAAAAAAAAAAAAAGGAAGCCTCGATTTTCGCTCATGTGACGTTCATGTTGAGCCATCGCCACCCGCCGTCAGAAATAATAAATCTGATGAATAGGCATATTGCAAAATGAAATATTTTGTCTTCTTTTATTCTTTCATTATCGTTGAATATCCTTTAGAATATAGCAATCAGCGCGCAGTAAAGAAAAAAACGAGCGTCGCAGTCTAATCATGCTATAAGTCGCCCAAAAATTTGCCGTCCAAAAAGTTTAGTGAGTGTTGAGTGATAGACCTTGGAAACTGGCTGTCCAGTCACCAGGAGGTGAAATTGCATTCACGCCCTGGGGCTGCCCAGGGGGTGTCATAGTTTGAGAGGTAGGAAATCGCTGGTGAATTGACTGGAGATCGCCCGAGTGCGGGAATCCAACGCTGGCGAAGGCATCGGCGCCCTGATTCACGCCCAAGGTATATGCGCCGCCATTATTCATCCGAGCATTCCCAAAAGCACCTGCAGATCCATATGCGTAGTTGGGAGGCGGAAATCCAGTAGCCGCAGGAGCCGGCCTATCTGTGCCTAACTGAGACTGGGGATAGCCAGATCGCAGCCCCCGAGCTTGTTGGGCAGCGCCAGCGAAAAGCTGTGATTGCTGTTCCTGTTGCGAGACTTGGTTCGGGCGACGTTCATTTGGATTTGCCCCGCGACCAACGCCAACGGCACCAGGTCCAACTCCGCTCGGCGCTTGGATCCCCAAGGTTGGGCTGGCAAACGATGCCGGGTTGATAGCGGACATCCAGATACGAGTCTTGTAAATCTTGAAGAGATCCGTGACAAGTGAGTTGAAGTTGATGTAGGAATCAGCAAAGTAGTAGAAGGTCAATTTCTTCCAGTCCCTAATAATCTGGTTAGCCTGATGTGCCATTGCTTTACCATAAAGATGTGTATCAACTTACATTTGGAACTCAGCGTCAAGGATCTCCATGTTTAGGCCGTGTTCCTTGACTTTCTGCATGCATACTCTCTTTGCCTTGGCCTCCTGGCCTTCTTTGTCGCGCAGAGAATGAATCTCATGATTCTGGGCGAGACGTTTGATGAGCTTGGGGCGTAGCTCGCCAGCACTGGGCTCTTGCATATGATGCTGATTCGGTGGGCCCATACCGCCAATTGCGCTGCCCTGGAGGCCGTTGGAAGAAGCCAAGAGGCCAGCACCTGAACCTTCCTGAGCGGCAGCCGCGTTTTGGGAATACATCATTAACCATTTGTATTGCTCCTCGGCATAGTGTTCTTTGAGCTCCTTGGCTGTTTGCCAGTCGACGTTATCTCGTGCAACAGTTCCCAGGTCGGTGCCTCGATCAGCCTCGACAATGACAAGGTCTCCAGGCTTGACGGTAAGCCCAGTGCCTTCTTGGATGTAGAATACGTCTGCTCTGGCACATTTGAACAGGACGACGTGTAAAAGCTGGTTGTGCCTTGGTTGGCCCACACTGTACACGTTACGATGAGGAGATGGCGGGCGGTTAGCGGAAAATTGACCATGCATTCCAAACGGGGAAGCGAATGGATTGGTAAATCCCGACGGCATAGAACCCGCCATGTTACCACCTCCGGGGAAGAAGTTGGCTGTTAAAAATCTATTAGCGTCTCTCAAACGTAGCTTGAGCTTGGCCTGGTCCAAAGAAAACTTACGATTGCTCGCGCCACCAAAGGCTGAGCTGTCTAGATAGCCGGACGGATAGCCCTGGTTCATCTGGAGATCAGGATTTGGGGCCTCCAGTGTTGCAACAGAATCGGCAATCGAACTGATGGATCCCTGTCGTGTGGGCATATTGGCAAAGGAGTGGCGTCTGCTCTGGGAAAGATCGTTTGCAAAGTAACTTGGAGAGCTAGACCAAAGGGCCTTCTTCAAGTTGGAAACCTCTTTCCGTCCATCAAAGCCCATGGGATTGCGGTATGGGCCTGACATGCCAAACTCGCTCATTCTCCTATCGGCAGGCCGCCTGCCCATGCCCTCGCCGTCATTCGTTTCGTCAAGCTCATCAATGGCATAGTCCGCTTCTTCTGGAACGTATTCTCGAAGGGGATATCCGTTGCCATGATAAGAACCGGGAGCACCTCGTTGTCGAATCCTCGAACCGTACTGCTGCTGCTGCTGAGCCTGTTGCTGCTGCCTAAGCATGGCATTCTCTCGTGCAAGCATCTCAATGGCTTTAGCTTCAGCGCTCTGGTGGAAAGAGCCTTGGAGGGATTCAGATGAGTTTTCATCGTCATCGTCTTCCACTTCTTTGACTTTTCCCAGCATGTTATCGCTCGACATCTCACTCAGCATGCTGGGGCGTGAAGGCCGATGTTGAAGAGCAGGATAACGAGCTCGACCTATGACGGTGGAGGAGCTCATTCCAGTGCTGGGTGACATTTCAGGATCCAGCTGCCCAGCAGAGTACGATTGCGAGCGGTAGGTTTTTGGCGTGGGATGGAGAGGAATGGGAAAAGGAATCTGCGAATTGGTGCCTGGCTCACGCGCGGCTGCGGAGGTCGGTGTAAGGCTGGAAGAATCTGGGCCAAAGAAAGAGTTGCTTCCAGCTCCAGGAGGCACAGTTGAGGTGGGAGACGGAAGAACCTCACTGAGCCTCAACGGCGGGTCTTTACGGTCTGGGTTATTCCAGATTCCAGTTCCCCAATGAAAGTTGGACCCTGGTGTGCGGCCCATTGTTGAGGAAGTGGAATGAGATCCCCAGGTCCCCGCTCCAGTTTCAATGGATGGGGTGCTGGGGTGTGATGTAGTTGGAGACATTGAGTTGCTCGCAAATGACCCCTTGCGAGGTCGGCTGAGAGGCGCAGATGTATCGTTCAACCAAGAAGCTCGGCGGACAGGCTTAGCGGGCTGTACAAGGGTTTGAGATGTTTCGTGGCGGTGATCTCCTTCGTCTTCAGAGCTGGCCAGCGCTTCAGAGTCCGGGGTTGACGTCCTAGCATTCACCTTCTCCAACAGCAGAGACTGGTTGGACGGCACCTGGGTCAGCCTCGACGATGATCCGTTCTTAGCGGAGCCTGAACTCATGATCGGTCGATGAGGATAACGCTAATTGGGTGCAGGAGCGAGTCTATTCAATCCGAGCCGCGTTTTGTTTCCTGCGTGCGCGCTTGTTCCCTAGCGGTAGAGGGTCTGAGAAATCGATACTAGCGGAAGGTAATTTGGTGCCGGATAAGAAGGCAGAGCCAAAAGAATCAGATGATCGCCCGTGGGGATTCGACGTGAGAGATCTTTCGAGCGGATAATGCTAGCGTGTGGAATATAGATCTGAGAAGGATGCGATTTGATAGGGTGGAGTTTAGAAAACGGATTGATGTCGAAGATGAATAGATATGAATAATATAAGACAAAGCTATTTGATGGTTAGCACATCATGCAAACTATAGTAAACCCAGCTCTTGTAGATACAGGGAGATTCCTCAATCCAATCGAAGAGTCCTTCGCAGCCGGCTAGACCGCTGCAATGCATAATGTGTGGGGAGGGAAGGAGAGAAAAGGTCAGGGTTGAATCGAGGCCAGCTGACCTGGAGTTCAAAGAAGATTCCACTTACCAGCCAAAATGTCAGGTACGGTCTATGTGGGGAATCAAATGGAAGAAAAACAAGTCTAAGCGATAAAAATGATAGACGAGAATGACTGGATGAGACACGATAGGCTGACGAAAGATTTTTGGAAGTGGCGAAAGAAGCGTGTGTCGGCGATCTCGAGCGGCAATGATGGTGGTGGTGGTGGTGGTGGTGGTTTTGGGGGGTGATGGTTGGGTGCCGCAAAACGCAGTTGGGCGATTCGAATGATTAAAATGAAACAAGAAAGACGGGAGAAGGACAATATCGGAGAGTATAACGTCTAAGCCAGCGCGTCTAATCCAGAACCCGAAAAAGAGAGAGAGAGAGAAGGGCAAGAGAGAGAGAGAGAGAGAGAAAGCAGACGAGACCAAGGCAGAAAGAGGACAAGAGAGGCAGGGGTTTAGGCTGTAAGGAGAGAGGATGGGGACCAAGGCGAGATAATGCTCCGTCCTCATCCACAGCCGCGGGAAATGGCGAGCAACGACCGCAGACGACGGAGAGGCAATGGTGTTGCTAGAGCTGGAGAAGCACCTTGTGCCAGTCGAGGCCCATGATTCTCCTGTTAGAGGCCCAGGGACTCGCCAATCCAAGCGCAGCGAATGCTGACAACGCACGACGCCAGCACGGGAGCTGGAGCAGCAGCAGCTTAGCAAGGCGCTGCGGCCAGGGGAGAGACGAGGTAGAGCGGGATGCTACAGGCTTGAGTCGATCGCCAAGGACGCGGATCGAGCGATGCTGCGGTGCGATGGACGAGAGCGGCGATGGTGGAAGGGCAGAGAGATGGAACCCGGCAGCGGTTGGACGGAAGCAGGATCAGGAACAGCCCCGAGGTTTAAGTCAAGTCAGTTCGGCTGAGTCGATTTGAAGTCGAAGACGTCGCGGTTCGGCGCAGGTGGGGTGGAAGAGGTCGAGAGGCTCGCGACAGTGGCCGGCGCAGGTGTCGTGCGGTCGACGTTTTCAAAAGGTGGAGAGAGAGCACCCCCAGGCCTGAGCGCCAGGGCAGTAAGTGGCGTAGACGAGGACGGCCGGCGTGCTAACTTTATGGGGTCCGGAGTACTCCGAAGTACCTACTCAATAGCAGCTTGTAGCGCTAACGAGGCGGGCCCAGCGCCGCTGCAGAGCGCTGTGCAGAGCGCTATGCAGAGGAGAGATTTAGGCGCTGGGGTCCCCTGGGCGCCGCCAGACGCACGGAGCAGACAGCGCTGGAGCAGCTACGAACTGCCAGGTACCGTCGCATTTGCTGCACGAGGGGATTGCGGCAGATGCAGGGAGCGACGTGGTGAGTGGGCTTTGCATGCATCATTGGAAGCATGTACAAGTTTCTGTGGGCTGTAGCTGTTCTTGTGATATTATTACCTGACCCGGGTGGGCATTTACTGCATATTATGAACCAGCACTCCGCACGTCAAGATGTGATTGTTCAGTGCATGATACAAGAGCGATGGCTCTGAGTACTGGAAATGCCAGATGCCAGGCTTGCACATGGCTGGTGTCAAGTCAAGTACAGACTCTGGACCCGAGCTACAGCGGATGGAGAGATCGAAAGACCTGGGTACGAAGCCGCTACCACTTGCAGCAAGCAGGTTAAATTAGGAGAGCAGAAGCTCCAGAATAAACCAAATACCTCGCCGTACCGTGTGTGAACTAAATCGAAATACCGGACTAGGGTGATCCGGATAGGCTGGCCGCGGCTGGAAGTGTGGAGGTCGAACGAACAGCGAGAGGGGAAGCGCATACAACGCTGATGAGGCGTCTGCGGAGGCTTGAAAGAGGAGCTGGCTGCAAATATGCTTTTCCTTGTCTCCTCGGCTGGCCCCCTCCTTTGTCGTCGAGAGAAGAGGATTGATTCATGGCGCTAACACGGATAGCAGAGCCAAGCAGGCTAACAAGGGGCGATGTGGATGGATGGGAGGTGGATTCTCCATGGGTTGGAGGACGGCTACTCTGGCACTCGCCTTGCATGCAGCAGAAGCAGAAACAGAGCACACGGGCGCGCAAGCAGCCTCTCGTCGGATGATGGTGGAGGTGGTGTCGGCAGACGAGTTCAGGGATGGAAGCCCATCCAAGTCGAGGCGAGTACCTGGCAGCACTGATGGCTGAAGGCAAAGTACGGCTAGAGACCCAATCGGGGACACGATGCTTTATTTGCTGGCATCGAGAGTCGACCACCATCCAACCCAGCGGCGTCTCGAGCTTCGACTGCCCGCCAGGATTTCCCGCAGCTACCCATGAAGGCCTCGAGATGACCATGGGACCCAGAGCAAACTCCAGGTGGGCTGGGCCAGGTGGCGGCCCGAGGTGGCCGTGGAACCGGGGCTGCGACAGAGGCTGCGGCGCATTGGGCTGGAAAAAAGAGGAGGCATTAGTTTGCATCTCACAGTGAGGAGACGGGCGTGCGGGATGTCGTGCATGTGGTGTGATGTGATGGGAGCAAAATCGGCATCAGGCCTGTCGAACAGAAGAGTGAAACAAGAGGCTAATGACTGTTTTTCTTTTCTTTTTCTTTTTTTCATTCTCTCCTGATTAAGTACCGAGCTGGAATATCTAATTGCCGGACATTGCTACCTTCTTTCCTCCTTTTCCTCCTATAAAGGCCATGCAGCAGGTATTACTACCGGTGGGTAGTACTTTGCTCATTTATTATGTACAAGCGGAAATTAAAGATCTCGCGCTGTGAGGGCTCAATTATATGGGACTTCAGATGATCGCTGCTTGTAATCTTGAATTCTCAATAATATACGTAATCCAGCACATCGCCACAGGGTGAAAAGCGCAAAAGGCATTCGCCTCAATGTCTATCGTTTGTTATTCTACTTTGCTAACTAAAAATCTAGAAGAAACAAACAAATCCTCGCCTTGTTTCGTCTAAAGGCTGCTTGCCATCACTACCTATTTTTGGCCGTGCTTCGGACTCCTGGACAGTATCGACAGGGCACTCTGCAATCCCACCCCTTGCTCTCGTCTTAGACGGCGGTTACTAATAGCGCCATGCTGCATGGCTTGCGTCTGGGCTGGGTGTAAGTTGATTCGCCATGAGCACGGGACCAGCTTCTCTCTCCGTAATGATCGACATCTAACCACTGAGCTTCCTCGACCCAAAGCTCACTGCAGCATAACAGGGGACGACTCTTTTTGCAACAGACGGCTTAACACCCAACGCTGCACGGTCGATAAAAGCTGCGACTAATGCCTCTTACCCAGGTAGGTAGGTAACAGGTACGATGCTTTGCAGAGATTTTCTTCCCGCGCTGCCCTGGAAGAGTGCTCGATCCTGGCTCGCATCGTCGATGCCGGCCGGCATCCCCGACTGCTGATGGAGGCGAGCAGTCACATTCAGTAACCTGAAGCTGCCACTATAGCCTATTTAGGGCAATACGACTGTCGCCTTGAGGTTATTTTAGCGGTTGTTCTGCTTTACTACCACCTCAGCCCCAGGAACGCACTGGCTGTTACGAGCAGGCGCAGAGCCAAGACAAGGTACGGAGCAGGCAAGACTCCGTACCAAGGTTGCAGTAATTTGCTGCGTCTTATGAAGACCCTGGCGGCCCCCTTTTGGCTGAGGGGCGCCTCGTACCTGTAACCGCGGTGGGCTCTGCAGAGGTTGCGATATTGCTGCATTCAATGGTGGATGCAGGCAAGAACTTCATGTACGGCAAAGTACCTGCACATGTACCTTTGTGTAGCTCAGATTAGACCTACGGTACTCTCAGCCTGCGGTATCCGTCCATCTAGATCTGTCAAGGCCCTAGCCTGTTCAAAGCATCTCGACTCAATTCTCCCACGCCGTGGCAGAAGTAAAAGTGCCATTGACTCACAACGACGTATAAAGACCAATCGCTATTGTACAGGCTCTTTTCGCCCTCAAATTAGGCGGCCGTCTCTTTGCCCGGTGTCATCCTTCGCTTGGCCAGAGTCTGGCACATGCAGGTCATGGAGGGCCTCTCTATGCTGTCCTGCCGGCAGTCGTGCTGTCTCGAAATGTTGCTGCTAATGGGCCAATCACTTTATACAACTTGCTTTTTTTCTACTAGCCATAAGCATTCCGCTCAGTTCTGTCACGACAGATACCCACCTCTATTCACGTTTTCATCCACGAATTCGACAGACATGGCCTCTTCTCGTTACATATCGATATACGTGCAGCTTGCACAATACATACGGCCAGCCGTGCAACTGGGCCAATCTGATGATTGTCCGGCCCTTTCCAGTGACCTGCATTAGCGAAACTAGCAGCAGAGTACCAGCAGGTACGTTCGCGTCTTGCCGTGCCTGCGTGCTTGGGAGGATCCTAGCAGCTCTAGCAGGCCGCTAAAGGGTTCTACAGAGCTAGCAGAACTAACCTGATCCTGGCATTCTTGGCCAGGATCTTCCCACTGGAGGGGCGGGGAAACTTTGGAGGTGCGGCTGGAAATTGTGCCCCAAAAACCTAAAGCAAACAAGACGCTGAAGCAAAGAACCAAATACGATCCGTCGACAAATTGACGAGCCACCGCCAGGACTCTGGTCACTGCGGCTAACCTTGGCTGAAGGAGACAAAGCACCATCTTTGAGTCCAATAAGCCTTCGCCACCTTAGCTCAGCAGCCACCGTCAATCAAGCCAAGCTTAAGCTCCATGCCTAAGAGATAGAGTCCCATCAATGTTCCGTTTCCCAGCCTCAGCGGCGAGGCATCGAGTTTCAATCGCCGGGATTGGTCACTGCCGATTGCGGAATAAGGCCCCAAGGACGGCCGGTCCCAAAACAAGCTCTCACACGAAAAGAGGACAGAGCGCTAGTGGCAGTTAGCAGCGAGGGTGTCGTGACGCATGCATCGCAGACGAAGAAGAGGAGGAGCTGCAGTCCTACTGGAACCCCCAGCTTTTGGCACCAGACAGAATATCAGAGATCGCCACCCCGCAAACCATTTGGTTCCAGAACCCCGCGTCAAGTCGCAAGTCACCTGGTCTGCTCCAACTGCCTCTGCTCCCACCTGGGGCGGCACAGTTTCTCGCATCGAGATTGGAGACACACGGCGTCGAGTCTTCGATGCTAGCCTTGCTGCTACCAAGTACCGCTCGACCTCTACCAAGCTTTGACCGGCCAAGCATAGCGGCGGGCACCTTCGACTCGCTTCACCTGCTTGGCGCCCCTCCAAGTGCAGCCCGTCCCAGCCATGCCATGGGCCAGCCGCGAGCCAGTGGGAGCTGCAGAGGCCAAGGTACGAGGTACGGGCAGCTGAGATTTGTATCACGCGACGCCTTTTCTGCAGCTGTTGAGCGACTCTTGCAGCAGCTATTGCTTTTACGACTGTTCCAAAATATCCGAGTGCTACGAAGCTCCAGTCCCGCAGCTATAGTATGGATGGACCCCAACGGTCCCAAGCAAGGAAGAGCGCCCGCTCAATTGGCGGTGATACATACCTACCAGGACCAATTCTCAACTCAACGGCACGCTGTCGAGATGCCAGCTCGAAGTTACACTTCTGCTACACCTCCTCTAACGCCCGCCCGCCAGCCGAGCTCCAAGGTTGAAGAGGGACTAGGGACTCGGCGGGAGGACGCACTGCGGCATGCGATTCGAATAAGCCCACTGGGCCATGGCATGTTTGTCTGAGCAATGCCCACGCGGCGATGACAGTTTTGTTGTCGACTGCACTTTGAATGCTCGTCATGCAGTGATTAGGTGGCGTCCTGCAAATGCTGCCCCCGCTCTCATGCACTGTGCTGTCAAGTCGAGGCTATTCGAACCTTGGGCGGTACGCCACATGCTACGAGTCTGGGGAATCCAAAACTTTGGGAGACTAGCACGACGACTAAGCATCTACCAGCTGGAGCTTATTCCCTAGCCAGCGCGGCACTGTAGCCCTACGGAATGGCCACCGAGCTCTGAAACCAAGTGATCCCAGTGAAGACTCCCACCAAGTTTGCTTTGACTGACAAGACTTGGACCTATCTGGTACCTCAAGTCGGTGAACGACATCTGGTAGTATCGAACCCGAAATAATCCAGCGTAATACGTATAGCTTTTGTCTCTTTATCTTTCAGCCCAGCCGCCATGCATTGATCAAGAGGCGCCACAAAGGCGCTTCTCCTAGGAAATGATAAAACAAGACACAAAAACTGACAGAAATATCCTGTCGATACTTGTTATTATAAGTTAGAAGGGGGTAACCAAGCTCATATTGCCTTGATCACGGCCAATGAGGAACCGGCATACTGAAATGTAAGCAGGCAATCGAGACCAGCAAGGCTTGACCTTCTCTCGCCCCAGCAGAATGGTTCAAGGCATTGCAACTACCAAAAAGGGGATCCCGCCTATAATAATAGACGCATGCTCATTTGCAGAAAGCTCACCCGTTGAACGGCCGTGATGACGCAACTGCTGCACCAATGACGCTGCGCTGCTCTGCTCACTGATTTGCATATCCATGTCCAGGGTGCAACGGCGCCGTGTTTTTCTATTCCTTAATTTTTATCTACACTTTTCTCGTTTCCTTGACGAACATGCTCCTTGCACCGGGAGAACCCTGTAGATAGTTTAAGCCGTAGATATCATCTGAACAATGTGCGACCAAATGTATGTACCTTGACCCGCAAGAAGGGGAGAAAAAAAGATCTGCGCGCCAAGCGACTAACAGGCCTGCCCAAAAAAAAAAGTTTAGAGTGGCGGGGCGCTACTCTTAACATCACCTGCACACTTTTGATAGAATCGCATAACGCGCCGGACATTGGAACAAACACCCTGCTTGCAAAACCGCCTATCAAAAACAAATCATGGCGCCAGAGGCCCTCCACGACGAGGCTGAAATGAGCTATACCTCTTCAGCTACCGCGGAGATGCCTGGCATTGAGGCTGCCACGAGCTCTGCAGGCGAGAAGAACCCAGTCTCCAGCTCCAGTAGCCAGCAAGCGCACGTGTCAGACGCGAACGCAGAAGCAAACCAGCAGAATGGCAATGATGATGGCGGTGTTGTTGCGACGGCGACGGCGACGCAGGCGCCTTCAGCGCACAAAGCAAATGCTAACCTCTGTGGTGTTTGCGAGATCAATCCTGGCAAATACAAGTGCTCGCGATGTCGGCTTCCATAGTACGTCTCCCTTTGAATCAGTCCCTCTGTTGCGCTGTCGTGTTACTATGTTTCCAAAGACAGATTGAGATATACAATATAAGTGAGATCAAGAAAACAAAATCAAAAGTCTAACCCGTCGTCACAGTTGTTCCGTCCCATGCAGCAAAGCCCATCAGCAGAACCATCCTCCCGATCCCCCAAAGCAGGAAAACCCAACAGACCAGACCCCGAATGCGCCTCCACTACCAACAACAGCCACAGCACCCATCGATCCCTCAAATCCCTTCAGCGCCCTCGCCACCTCAGACAAGCTCCAGCTTCTTTTCAAAAAATACCCAAACCTGCCAAACCAGCTCCTCGAGATCCACGATGCCACCCAGCCCCCGCCAGAGTCCCCAGACGCCGCTTCCAAAGCCATACCTGCCTCCCTGATGAAGGGCCTCCCCGCGAATAGTTACCACAACGGTGTTAAGGGCCAGTGGAACCACGACATTGGCATCAAGAACGGCAAGGCTGCGCTGCGAAGGGCGAGAAAGGCGAGCGGCGAGGACGGCGAGGCGATCCGCGAGTACACGGAGCTGATACTGCATATCATGAACCAGACAAATGATAGGAACGATGCGGCGGCGTATGTGCAGCGCCAGATTGCCGAGCAGGATACTGCTCTCATCGAGCGTCTGCTGGCAGAGGATCGACGAAATCAATAAGATGTGCAGCAAAGGACACGGAATAAACTTGCTGAAAATACGACGCAATTATAGAAAACATAGGCTTGAGAGAGAGAGAGAGAGAGAGAGAGAGAGAGAGAGAGAAAGGCCTATACGACTATTCTGGGGTATAATGATCTTGGCCGATATAAAAACAGACTTCTCCTAGGTATACAACATACATCGACTCGCTTCTTCTTACCACTCGCAATCATTTACAACAACAGCCTTTTCTCCATTACCGATGTATACACCAACATATATTATCATTACATCATCCTCTCAATCATCCAATCATCCAGTCAGATTATTCAAGGTACATATTCGATCCCTTCGTCTTCTACGCGAGGAATTTTTTTTTTTTTTTTGTCGTTAAAAAATAACCAAGATTAACGCTTAAATCGTGCAAAGATGCCTCCTGCTTTCGCAAGGGGAGATTTAGGTGACTCAACGGCCGACTCTTCTTCCTTTTCTTCCGTCGGTGAAGACAGTTTGTCGCTTTTCTTGCCAAGGTTCCCAAGCTTGGTTCGCAAAGCCCATCTGGATTCAGACCTGCGCAACCCGTTCTGGCTTGCACTGGCTTTCATCGGCTGTGGCTGTTGTGGCTGCTGCAGTTGTTGCAGTTGTTGCTGAGGCTGTTGCTTATGTTGTTGCTGCTGCTGCTGTTGCTGAAGGATGGCGGCTTCGTCACTTTGAGTCCAATCCACGCGATGCTCATCGGCATTGGCTGGCAGAACATCAGAGTGATTGGCAACTGACTGAGTCTCTGCAGAGGACAATGATGCTCTGGCGGGCTCGGGGTCTGCTGATATCATCATGCCGAGGATAGCACCCACGCTTCTCCTTCGCAACACTTTGTCTGGCTCGTCTTTGGATTTGCGATGTTCTTGGAATGTATGAGCAATAGCTGAAGATGCTGGCTTCTCATCAATCTCGGCCGTAGTGGCGAGTGTGTGATTGTGCTGGAACTGGTTCCTCTCGTATTGTCTCTCTCTCATACTCTGGACTCTTCTGAGTGCCTTGTTCTGTTCAGACGGTGTAAGATCCGAGGCTGCCATGCTAGCCATCGCATTGGGGCCTTCCATATGGAATTTCATAGCCTGCTTGGACAACTTGTGTAGGAGATGCTTCTCCGTTACCGTCTCGACGGTGGTCGTCCGGGCAAACTGCGAAGCAGCAAACTGAGGGACATGGCGGTAGGTGGATGGCGCTGCATCTTCTGAATTTCTGTTGCTAGACGACGAGGTAGAATTTTTCCTCCCAACTTTCTGAAGCTTATCCGCCTTGGGCGCATGCTCGCTTGAATCTCGAGATATTAGTTTACCGTGAGACTTGGATGCTGTGATTTGCTTCTTTTGTATAAAAGTAGATGGGGCGGTTGGTCCCAATGGGATTCCGTGCTGGCCAGGATGCAGGACGCTCGCATTTCGTGCCGCAGCTGCGGCGTTTGCCTGTCGTTCGGCTTCCACTGCTGCCCTAGCCCGCTTCTTCCTCTCTGCAACAGCCTTTTGTTCTGCTAGCACAACCTGCAGCCGTCTCGTCAAGTCTTCCGGATCGAGCGCTTTGGATTGCCGCGACTGTTTCGAGGCCTGATTGCGCGCAGAGCCTTTTACCGGGCCTCGGTACGGCATGGGCTGATGAGCAGCCATTTTGACATCATGCACGTAGTGCGTTTCATAAAACATGGCGAAAGATGCGTTTGGTGGCTTCGGAGTACTCGAAAGCGGAGCTCGTTCGTCCTTTTCTGTATAAATAACGAACACCAGTCTTGTTGCTGTCTACACCCAATGACTAGAGCCGCATTTAAGGGACTGCTCAGCAGCAGGTAGTCGGTGGCAATATGAACGTATGATAATGAAACTTTCGGTAAGCTGACATTAAGCCAGGATCGTATAAGAACAGGCCACGCAAGCTAGGTTCAGAAAAGCCTAAACGACAAAAAAAATTTGAATCAGAAAACGAACAGCAACGGAGAGTGACAAGTAAGTCTCAAAGAGGATGGGAACGGCGGACATGATGAGTACTAAATATAAAATGCCAAGTGTGTGTTGTGGTAGCAACAGGGGTCCCAAAAATGGAGACGACGCATATTACTCCGTGCCATGCCTACCTATATGTATACCAGAGCCTGCCATACACGCTCACACCTTGACTGACGCAGATTCGACTGTTTCTCGCACCACCCTGCGGAAAAGTCATGCAGCCGAGAAGACGACTGTGGAGGGCAGATGGGGGCTCTTGCGGGTCTGGGGAGCAACAACAACAGGGCAGAGCAAGGTACAGGGCCAGAATGCGAACAAAGGCGGGCGTGTTGGGAACAGTAAACAAAAGAAAAAGCACGTATGGCACAGACGATAATTTTGGATCGTGCGAAATGTCTCTTGGCGAGATAAAAGGGTCTGGCATGGGGGCAGTTGGCGTCTTTTTGTCTCTAATGCTTCCTCTCCTCTTCCTCCTCCCAAGGCACGCGATCACGAGGAGCTCTGCAAGCCGGCTCAGCGCCAGCGTCCAAAAGAGCCATATGCATGCCTGGTGGCTTTTCCACGGGGCACCCGCATCGACTCACGACTCGCCCCAGCGGCGTTAGCAATGCGAGCTGTTGTCATCGTCCCGTCCGGCTTCCCACCTCTAGCTCGCCCAGTCAAGGGGACCTACAGCTAAAACCTCGCCCGTACCCCTGCCTGCAGCGCCGACGCCTGCCTCCATTGGCCCAAGGGAAGCATTGCAGGGAGAATGGGGCATAACGGCCTTGCGCGGGCCATACAGAGCTCGGCTAGACGAGCGACTTTGCGGAGGTGGCTTGCGGTCACTTGACGGTGCAGGGGCTCTTCCGACCTGTGCCTTGGAAACGCCAAACATCTGCTTATTCTCAAGCTGCGTCTCCATGGTCTTGTGAGGTGTCCAAAGGCTGCCACCGCCCGTTGATCGCTCGGCCGTGTGGCAGTCAACGTCGGCCACGGGGCGGATAAGGCGCCTCGGCCAAAACAACATTGTCTGATCTGACGAAAACGCGGTCAAAAAAAAAAAAAATAAGCGAACAAGCCAGAAGTAAAGGCCGAGGATACGAGCAGATGCAATGCGACGCTCAGATGGCCGTCCCTCAATCGACGAATAGCGCCGTTTTGTGCCATGAAAATGGATCGGCATTCCAGGGCCCTCTTTGCTTTACCCCAGCATTGCCGCTCTCTGCCCTACTCGGCACTCCACTGCGGTTCATTTATATGCGGATGAGCGCAAACAGCTCCAGCATCCAATCAACTGCTGGTTGAGTGCCGCGCCAACCAAGCTTTGGATTAAAGCCAGCTGATCGAGCCATTGTCTCGTAGATCTAGCCTATCCTGGGGAAAACACCATCCAGTTTTACCCAAGGCCGCCTGTCGCGCCAGGTCTCCAAGCCGGTACAGGGACGGATCGCAGACTATTCTTTCGTAGGTTTCGGCCATTGAGCTCTCGTTGGCCGGAGGGCTTTTCGCCAAGCAAGGATCCCAGCCAAGCCAGCTTGGAAGTGTAAATTTAGCAAACGCCCAAGCCAAAGCAGCAACAAAGCCCAACGAGCTGTGCGTAATTCGAGGGACGCCAATCACAAGCTCCCAACGGGCGTTCAGGTAGCATTGAAGGCATACACAGAAGGTGGAGAAGCTGCAATGGGGTAGAGTGAAGCGGCCGCAACGAGCGATGTCACGGCAGGACTCCGCAGTGCAGCCACCAGCCTTTGCCGCGTCTGCTTGCTCGTTAGCTGAGGCATCTCCGTAGCTGTGTTTTGAGGTGCAATTACAACCCAACAGCAAGTATACATGAACAGGTGCCTGATTTTGTTGTCTTGAGCTCGCTTTTGGTGGAGTGGCGTATCTTTGCGGCTCTTGGCGAGAGGCAGTTGGTGGCAGCGCGCCACGCCCACGGCTCGGGTCGAAAGTAGGCCGCCACATGCGTTGCTAGTATGGTGCTGAGATGATATATAAGAAGTTTCAGCTGCATGACGGCATGCTGATGGACTCAATTCATTCAGCCCAGGCTGTTTCAGAAGTTGTACAAAGTTCCAGGTTCCTGGCTGCGAGATGCCTTGTAAATGTATGATAGTCCACGTAGTCCACCGCTATCGCTCAGGATGCAGCTTTCACGGTATTATGATAACGGATATGGAAAAGCACGTTACCAGCGTCCTAACTAATGAGAATAATCAATATATTAGTAGCACTCAGCTACACTGGCTTCAATTTCCATGGCATCTACTACTCTCCCTCATTACTGGCTCTGTGGAGCAGGCAATAGCCGCAACGAATCTAGCAGATGTCTATATTCCAACTACAGCGTACATATGAGATCTTGTTTAATTTCTGCTAGCAATCGTAAATCAAAAGTATCTACTGAATCATTTCTCGTCTATTCACTCGCTGTAGACGTAATTGCCATTCTCGTATAATTCAAAATGAAGTCTCAAATATCCACTAATGCCAGGTGGATCTGCGCGGCATGACGATGCGAGATCCAGCCGGTGAAAGGACCCCATTGGCGCCAGAGCGTCGCCGAGCCGCGTATCAACAAACCCTTAACCGGCACATCCGATCGAGTACCTGTAGTTTGAGATACTCGTACTAGTGTTCATGATCGTATCATCAGATTGCACAAAAGTGCCAAGTACGCAGGTAGAGGTGCCATGTAGTACCTAGGTAGGTTTGAATGTCTCAGTTATGCAGTCCCGCCGCAGATACACAGCCAAATATACAATCCACAGTGAAGAGAAGCTGCTCTAATAAGCCTCGCCTTATGCATACAGCATACAATTGGCGTCCACAATGAAGAAGGAAAATCTAGATATCCACTTAGATTCGTGCAAGTTCGAATTTAAGATTCCCGCATCTCACCATCCGGCTGCATCGGCCCCTGAAAACCCGCCAAGTTTTATGGATATCAGTCCACCGGCAGCCATGGGTGCCTTGACGTCATAAGATAATCGGCCGAGGGAAAATGAAAGCAGTCTTTCAGCAAATTCAACTTTCAGCTTCATCTCATCAGCCGCGAGTGTGCCTAGATGCAGTGGTACGACTTATTATAGCACAGCGGACTTCGGGAGGGGGGGCGTGTTTGAGATGAAGATTTCATAAGTTCTGCTAATTCATTCAAGGTTGCCTTTGTAGGTATGACCAGGCCCCGGGGGGTCTTCAGCGCAGCCGGTTTTAGTATAGTAAAATTTGATGATTCAAAATTATACGGTTTCAAATTTATATTGCATTCTAGATTTAGATGGCCACGCTGAAAAGAGCGCCCAGCACGCTGGTTCTCGTGCCGACAGGGGCAGGGTTAGTAAATTGTTCCAAGACAGCGGTGCTTGACATCCACGTAGGAAATCGCAATCTGCGCCAGGATTCAAATAACATCACGAGTGAAGCTGCTCTCACTTACCCATTTGAGTACATGTATCATAAACCCCCCATACAAACTTGCATGGAGTGTCGGCGGGGAATCTTGGCTTGGAGGAACCATTACAGGCATTGTGTAACTGGATACCGGGTAGGGACTCCTTTTTAAATACGAGGTGTCTTTGCATTACAGGCACTTTTTCTTCGAGCAATTGAGAGTAGTATTTGGGGGCTGCTCTGTGCTTCATGCGTGCCAAGTAGAGTCACATTCGAGCCGTATAAAGTTTCCGGAGGGACTGATGAACAAGATGTCATGGTCTAAAAGCAGTTGGTCTTAGTTCAAGACGGGGCCGAGGTGACAGGTCCGGCACCGAATTTGGTGGCAACCTCTGCCGCTCTTCTCGCGTGGTAAGCAAATGGAATGTCTCTTGCCGATCTCAACTTGAACGCCGCCAAACTGGTCCCGTGAGCGGTACATTACGAATGCTTTCAGACTTTGTGGTTACGAGCATGGTGCTTTGGGGACTGCCTCTGAAAACAGAGCTTTAACAACTTGGAGCTGGTGGGCATCAAGCATGTGTCTACCTGTACGACTAATCTAGAAATGCAACTAGTAGTATACAGAGAGAGGTAAAATTGCCGAGCACAGAGCCATGACTGCAACAAGGATGATTTCATCCACAGACTTTTCTTTCAAGAGCTTTTGCGCATGGTGTGATGTGATGTGATGCGAGGGTGGATCTGCTGTAGCGGTGCTCCCGCTGGCATGGATCCAATGGCTAGGAGCCGTGATCCCACGGTTCGCTGCGCATTGAGCGACGGGGCCTAGAATCCCACGTGCTGGCGGCCTAGCAAGGCGTGGCTTGAGGGGCGCTGAGGGTCCGTGATCACGACCTTGCCGCCTTTGGACGGCCGATAGAACGGGGAAAAGACGGAGGCAGGCCCGGCGCGCTGGGTAGCTGGAAGAGTCTGACGTGTCTGTGGGCAGAGAAGTGGGATTGGGAGAAACGAGCGGTGCTTTACTGAGACGCTGCAGAGCTTGAGAGGAAAACGCAGGAAACTAAGAATGGGAACCGAGTGAAATAGGAGTAACTGTAAAAGTTGCTAGACCGTGCCGTTTCTCAAAGCGAGCCTCGAGTCAAAACACGAGACAAAACGGCGAGGCGCAATTGGGTGGGATGAAGTGGAAGCTACATATACTGCCGTGCCGGTAGGATGCCGGTCCTCCTCCCCATGCGGAAATATCGCCAGATGAGCGAATTTGTCCCAATTTAGGATGTGAAAGAATAGAGGTGAGTAAGGGAAAAAAAGAAAAAAAAAAAAAAAAAAAAAAAAAGAAAGTCGCCGTAAATCTGAGCCGTTGCATGCAGGCCGTTGATTGCGCCGGCCTGCAATTGGACAGTCTTAAAGGGCAGCCTGGGATGGCGGCCGTGAGTGGTGACAGCTATCGCCAATGCGCTTTTGTGTGGCGTTTTTTTTTTCTCCCTCTTGGTGTCTGAAGGGGTGAGACGAGGGGAGCTGCAAGGGGGGGCCTAGACACAGTCAAGGCGGGGAGGTGATGGAAAAAAGCCACGGAGCTTGGGTTTTCTGTATGGAGTAGACGGATGGAGCAGATTTCAAATGCATTGTGTTTGTTGATCCACCGATCTATCGGCCAGTTGTGGATGTTGTTAGTGCGAATGGGTTCAGTGTTGCGTTTTACCGAGCTTGTGACGACTTTCTAGCAATTGTACTGCCACCTATTAATAGGTTTTTAGCAAGTTTAGGTGGTATCAAATCCCATCAACATTGATCAATCTGATGCTGCTCCAGGCACTACCCCGTGCCGCCCTTGTTTGGCCAAACGAAGCAAAGATGGCTGTGCTGTTGAACGCCGTGCTACCGTACAATGAAAAGTCACCACCACAGCTTCACACATGCCAAGGAAGCAGAGCGCGGCAAAGGCACAAAGTAAAAGGCCCCATTTGCCAGTTCGGCGAACCTCCCTCCACCGCCGTGCATGCTTGCCTGGACAAGTACTGCTACTTTCCCTTGTGCCTGTCTGCAATTGGAACAGTGCATATACGCCCTCATGCAGTGAACTGCAGGATACCTAGAGGGACCAGTTTCAGCCATTAACCCGTCCCTAGTTGATAGTGCTTTTTTAGCTATTGCATACATCGTACAAACCACATGCAATTCTGATTCGGTCCATCGCGCATATGAGGCTGTCCGGGAATGAAATGCTTGCATGCTAGCAGCAGCTGTATCACCACATGTTAACTTTTGCAGCAGCTGCTACTAGGTACTATCAACAGACTGCTAACTCGAATTGCGAGGCGTCTGTATCTACGGTCTAATAGCATCCATTCGCAATGCTCCCCTCATTTGGCCTCCATGGATGGGCCATTTAGTTTCCAGGTGCGGTCTTCAATGCATACTTGCCAGCTATGGGGACCCCAGACGCCTCGAGAGCACGAGGTCAGAACTTAGTTTCTTGGCCACACAAGCCGAGGACCCCTCTTTTGAATTGCTGTACAGCCGCGTTGCTGTTGTTATATACGGAGGCAGATTCTGGCCTGATTTCTGCTGAGGTCCTATGAAAACTCAACGGTGGTAGGAAGCACGCACTAGCCTGTATGGATATCAGGTAGATGGGGGAATGGCATCAAACACTTAGTGATAGCACAGGAGCCTATAGGAGCGATAGGACCAGGCAACGCGCTGCCATATCGGCATGGACGTCGATTTCTGGCGCTAGACTTGAAGCCTTGGCCCCATTTGGCGCCGATAGAGCTACCTAAGCACTGCTAGCGGTGCTACGCCGTCCGCTAGCGGGCCTCGTCTCAGCAGAGCTCCGGGCTCAGGCTCAGGCCCAGGCTGGTGCGGCACACCCTTCCCGCGGTGCTGCGTGTGAAAAGCCGTGCTCGTTCGCCCACCAGACGCCGGCGGCGTACTGGGTACCGCGCGTCCCTTGCCAGCTCTGCCTGCGCGCCTACAAGAGGTACATGCCTCGCACCCACGCCGCCGAAGTAGCAGTACCTCGCGCTCGTCCTTGTGCAACCACCACCGCTACCGCTACCACCACCACCAGCAGCAACCTCCGTCAGATCTCATCCGCCGTCGCTGCTCGACCACGTTTTGCCTCTCTCCTCGCACAGGCTTGAATTCCCCGGGCCTGGCCATCGCCGTCTCCATTTCGCTTCGATCCTCGTGGGCTACCCGGTGTGGGCTTGGTAAGTGGTGCCTCTAGCTCTGCAGTGTCAATTCACTAGTGGCCCCCAATGGCATGGATTCGACTCGCATCTATCTTCAATAATCCTTTATCCGTCTCCTCACCTCCAGATATCGGACCATTCCCATATCTGTGACAGCCTTCTTAGCTCCGATTTTTCTCTTTCTTCTTCACTTGGCCTCCCTCTCAACTCCTCCCTGCTTTCATCTTGCCCCTCCTCATCACAATCACCGCCACAAGTTCAAACCCATCTCTGCCTCTTGTCCTTTGCTGCTCATGTCCGTATCCGCGCTGTGGTCGCGTCTCTAGACTGCGACAATGGTGCCACCCAGCGCATCCCAGCAGCCCTTCGCTTACACGGCCACAGACCGCAGCTCCTCCGGGTCCCAACATCTGCGCACCGGCTCCGAGACTCCAAGTGCTGCGGCAGATCGACGCCCTTCCGCGGCGCTCAGCAGCAGCAGCTCTCGGTCGAGGGCCTCGGCGACATCTACTGATCAAAGCTTTCCCTCGCGCACAAGCTCAGCTGCCGCCTTTGCGACCAACCCCTCGCTGCCTAGCTCTAACCGTGATTCCTTCATCTCGATTGTCGACGATCCCTTCTTCCAGAGCCTAGACAGCCCAGACACCCCTACCGCTCCCGCCGCCGATACGTACAAATATCTCGAGTCCGAGTCAGAGACATTGACAGAGATTCCCTTCTTCTCTCCCGAGACTCCTCGCAGCAACAGATATGATCACGAGGGGCAACAGAAGCTACACTGGCCACCCCCCCGTCGAGAGTCGTTGACAATTGGATCTTCCCCGTTTTGGGTACGTTTCTGCGCACAGATCAGATATCAAGAAGACGTCAAGGAACCCGAATAGAGAAAAACGAAACCAGCCCTTTACCCTATCAATTTCGCTATTAAGCTCGAATATGGCAGAAAGAGGAAGCAAAAGTGTTGCTGCAACGCAGTTGCCCTGTCATGATGCGCACGTTTTGCTACTCCATCGCATAACAGACAGACCAACACTTCAGCCAGCGCTGATCACATACCTTGCTCGTCCATATTTCGCATCCTTACCACTCCGTCCCCACCCAATTATTCATTCATCAACCCCTGCCTAGACCTGTGTCGCGGGGCTGCCAGCCAGGGGTTCACCTCTCTTCATCTTGGTTACATTGATGAGACATTCTTTTTTGAGACCGCTCCCATGCTGACCGTTACCGCACCTCCCAGTCGCAGCAAACCTCCGCCATGGAGAGCTACAACATCGCCATCATCGGCGCCATGGGCGTCGGCAAGTCCACCTTTGTGCAGCGAATTCTGGGCTTGTCGCGCCCGCCCATATCTACCGCCTCCAGCGTTCGCATCAACCTCGATTCCACCTCTTACATGATTACGCTCCTCGAGCTGGACCTGGATTCGTTCGAGCTGAATACAAATACACCACACCCCATCCAGTGGCCAAAGCAAATCAACGGCCACATCGTGCCCCGAGTCGACGCTGCCTTGGTCCTTTACGATGTTACAAATAAAGACACCATCCGTGAACTTCCTCAGACGCTGGGTATGTTAGATGAGCAAGCAGCCCCCCCTGTTACCGCGTCGTCGACGTGTCGATGAATACGCACGACGTATCGCTGGAGCAAACTGAAGCTAATTGGCGATTGCCTGCAGCTGCTCTGATGAATTCGAGCATGCCGGCCGTGTTGGTCGCGAGCAAATGCGAAGCGCCTGAAGAAGAACAACAGGTCAATGCGGACGAATTGGCGAACCATACGCTCTTCAAATCTGTTTTGGCCCACTATAAGATTTCCTCTACCAGCCCCGACATCGATCGAAGCTGTTTGCATGCCATTCTCAGGGCTGCCGTCGCTCATAGAAGGGGCATGCCGCCACGTACGAAACGCGATGCCACCCTATTAGATGCATACGAGATTCGCTCATGCTGACAAATTCTTTAGAAGAGATTGAGATTGGCGAGATAACTGCTGCTCGCAAGAGGGCACAATCGGCCGCGAACCTCGATGCCCCCGATACCAGCAGCCGGCCAGTCAGCCAAGGGAGACATAATCGTGCGAGCTCGGACTTTTCGCTGCTTCGCGGCTTCCAAGCCCCGGGCTCCGGCGCTCCTGGTGCCGATGGCCATTTGCAGAAACCGGCATCCAGGAGTCCACACCGAGGTTAGTATTACTCATTATAGATGGAAAAACTACGAAATTCCGGATCCCGGAAAGCTTACCGCGACGTCAACATCCTTGAGCTTCAATGGCAGTTGTTGTGGGTCCAAAGCTGACATTGCCCCCCTTAGATGCCCGAGGAAGCGATGCCATCCTTGATGTTGATGAGTCCGACACTGATTCTCGTCGATACTCGGACGACATCCCCATCTTACAGCGAAGCGACGATGTTATTATAGATAAACAGCAGAAGAAGATGACGGGTCTGTCATTCGACGATCTCGTAGATCGGCTGCTGGCGCTGCGCCTTTCCAGGGCAGACGCCAATTTCACTGATGTGTTTCTCTGCCTATATCGAAAATTCGCTGCTCCTGGAAAGCTCTTTTCCGCAATCCTGATGCGACTGGATCGCGTAAGAGATGATAAGACGACGCATCACCTGACCAAGACAGCCACTCAGCTTAGAATCATCGAGACCATGGCCAAATGGGTGTCTCTATATCCCGGCGACTTTGCCCGCCTTACCACGCGACGAAACTTGGATGAGTTTATCAGATATCTTTCCACGGAGCCGATTTTCTGCATAGCTGCTAGGCAAATGCACCGGAACCTTACCCTTCACGTCATAGAGGACGATGATACAGGCTGGGCCAATGCCGATGATGCTAATGACCAGCTGGCCAGCGACATTCTTTCTAAAGAATTGAGTGAGCTACCGGCGGGGCTGACTGCCTTGCAGTTTGAGGAAGACGCCAACTTTGAGCGACCATCTGTGAGTTCGGAGAACCTCAACAGAGTAGTTGGCAGTGGCGGCCAAATACAGCTCTATTCATACGAAGACTATGAGAGAGAAGCCAGCACCCTGGACCCCACAGCTCAATTACCGATGAATAAGTTCCGATACCGCATCTTTGTCGAGATCAAAGACGACGATATTGCAGATGAACTCACTCGAATCGATTGGATCATGTTCTCTTCTATCCGAATCCGCGATTTTGTGCGCCACGTCAGCCTGCCGGCGAGCCAGAAGGAGAGCTGCAAGAGCTTGAACAACATAAACCGCATGATCAACCACTTCAACCACGTTGCAAGGTGGGTTGCCAATATGATTCTCCTACGGGACAAGGCGAAACACCGAGCAGTTGTTCTCGAAAAGTTTATGAACATTGCCCTCAAGCTTCGACAGCTCAACAACTACAATGGTTTGGCGGCCGTCTTGGCAGGACTTAACGGAACGGCAATCCACCGCCTTGCCCAAACAAAGGCGCTGGTCTCGCCAGACACCCACAAGAAGTTTGCGAGATTGCTCATCTTGATGGGCACTCAAAAGAGTCACTTCGCCTATCGACTTGCCTGGGAGAACTCTCCCTTGCCCAGAATTCCCTTCATCCCCTTGCATCGCCGCGATTTGGTGTCTGCTGAGGAAGGCAGTAAAACCCTTGTCGGCCCCAACGGCGACCGCATCAACTGGAAGAAGTTCGAGGTCCTCGGGGAGGTTCTTTTGCCTCTCATGAAGAGTCAGGGCACACCGTATCCTAACCTTGCCAAAAATGACAATGTTCGTGAGCTGATACTGAGCTGCCATATGACAACGGACGACGAGGTAAGATATGCACATATCCCCCTTTCTTTAATTTTCCACGGCTTGTGTGCTAATGGCCATAATCATAGGAAATTTATCAACGAAGTGTTTTTGTAGAGAGCTCCTCGTCAGGAGGAGGAGGACCCTTGGAGCCAACCAAAAAGATTTTCCCATGGCTTAAATAACCCGCTGAGGCAAGGAGTTTTTCTTTTCCTTTTCTTGGTTGTAACAAAGGACACATACAAAGACTGGGGTTTATTCAATTTTTTTTTTTTTTTTTTTGGACACGATTTTTGGGTAGCGACAATATTTTCATGCAGGCTGGGCGAAGGAAGGATTTACAGCAAAATATAGACTCGAGAAATTTTTTTTTTTTTGCTTTTTTTCTTTCCTTTCGGTTTTATCTATATAGGCCTGCTTCTCTTCCATCTTTTTTTCTTCCGGTCAAAGACAATTACCAGATGGCATCACTGCGGTTGTTAACGGTATCTACATATATATATTAACCCTATCTTAGTAATGTGTGAGGAAGGCGGTGAATTGATTCTCTCCTTCTGCGTGCTGCGGAACGTAGCTTCCCTAAATTGGATCCGGTGACTAAAAAGAGCTCGATACGTACGAGACTTTTCTTTTGCCTGGCCTGGTAAAGGTGAAGATGACTTTGGCATCTCATGCTATGATTTCAGATGCAAAGAGTAACGTCGCTCACTCTCCTATCTGGCTATACTGTCCACAGTTCAGCGCAATTCCTCAATTGCCGACACATGTGCATCTATTGCGCCTCCAATACCACAGTGGTCAAGGCACTATGCAGCCTGCCAGTGTCAATTTACCAAAGATCTATCTCTCCGACAACGGGCAGCATCTGGATCTATCGCTTGAAGGCTCAATGAAGCTGCAGTTCCCCGATGGCGTCAAAACCCCACAGACAAGCACCGACTTGTTGAAATTGGTGACGGAAGAGCATTTGTGGATTGCGCGAACTGGATCTTGTCATTTCCATGTCATTGTTTCTATCCAAGGAGAATGTGTGACGGCAAAAGCTCTGGTTGCCGAGCTTATAGAATGGATACAATATTGCGAAGTATGCTTTTGAGCTGTGTTATTTCACTCTTTTTTGATTAACAGATTGTTCCAGGTTTGGACCAAAGCAGGCATTCGGCTACAAAGTTGCGAAAGAGGCATAGATGAGCCCTTGGGGAAAATGACATTCTCTATACAGCATCCGGACTTGTCATCTGCTTTGATAACCCCGAAGGATGCTCCAACCGCAAAATTCGAGTCTGTGATTTGCTACATTGACGTTTCTCCTGCGGAACCGTCCTTGAAAAGAAAACGGACTAAAGCCACGGAAGAACCAGATAATACCTTTCCAGATGGCCGGGGAATTTTGGAATATTTCTCACGAAATACTTATCGAAAGATACGAAAAATATCCCACGGCGCCAAGTCCCCAAAGACTGAACCAATGAAGCAGCTTAGGCAGTTGTTAGACATTGCACTAGAGCTGATGGTGCTTGGATCACGGAAACAGTACAAGGGTATAACGACCACAAGATACACGTGGGCTGAATGTTTGACACAGCTAGCGCCTGCTGTGTTCAGTGCGAAGTACCTCAAGGTAAATACGGCTTCTTAGGATAGCTATGCGTAGTAGCTTTGACCTGACAACTTTGTAGATCATTTATGACCGAGCCTCCCTATTGTCTACCATAGCTACCTCACTGGCTCGAATGAAGAATGCTGAATCGCCAAGCCTTCGATACAAAGCTGCCTCATTCGCAGCTCGAGTGGTTGACGAGAATTGTGACCGTGGAGACCGTGTTATAAGAGGAATTGAGAGGGGTACATGGGATGTCTTGCTATCGTCAGTCAAGGTACCAACTCGGTCACGACAAGCAAGGCGTGGGGTTGACGTGGCAGCATTAAACACAGGTGCCCAGTCTGAGGCTATATCTTGTGAGCCTGGTGCCTTTTTACCAGAGATCCAAGTGGAAAGAGAGGATCACGTAATCAAACCTCAGATAGGCCAACGCTCCCAGGTGGAAAATTATGAAATGAGAGAGGTCTTATTCCAGCCATTTCAGCAAGGCAACTCTACGTTCTTCGACTTACGACAGTGCAACATGGCAGAGGTGAAGGCAGCTAGCCCCAATTTATTGCTAGAATCTCACGGTGAGCCTCCCGAAACTGGAGCAAACTGCATCCTGGATAATCCCGAGATGACGCCTATGCGCAAGTTGGACTATCCTTGCACGCCAGAATCTAGCCCACCATATTACGCGATGAATTCTGGGGTGTCTTCGCTGGACGTACAGCCTCTCGCAACCTTTGACGACTGGTTATGTTCAGGAGGATTTACTACAGAATATACGGATGCAGGAGCCTCGTGCGAAACGATAATATCGTCCGAATATGATGAAGATGTTTGTTTTTATAAGTTATATGAGTAAAATAGTGTTTTGCTTTAACGCTTCGGATATAATCGATTTAAGCAGTGAAAGCGTTCTCCTTGCTTCCCCTCTCTTCTTAACGTTCTAATGGCCATGTCTCCTATTTACATCCCTTGTTTCATTGCGGTCGTCCACTCCAGCGCAACCTGCTTGGTATCTCTTTTGTAGTTCTGTAGCCAGTATAACAAACGGACCAGATCAACTGCTAGAATATAGCGGCATATATTTGGTGAAATGTCAAACTTGCTTCGTCTTTTGCTGTGACTATTCCTTTGGTGCTTAGCTGCCACCAGCTGCACGACGGCCATTGTCGCTGCTTCCACCTCCCGTGAGTTTGCTGATCAGGCCGCCGCCGGATTTGCCGCCCTTCTTGGGCTGCTTCTTCTGCGAATCCTTGAAGGTGCCCCAGTGGATGGCATAGAGCACGCCGCCCTGCACCAGGAGGGTGACGATGACGACGAGCAGGACGGTGAAGAGGTAGGGCTGGTCGTTGAGGACGGCGACGGCCTCGTCGGTGGCGCCGATTTTCTTGAACCAGTCAAATTGACCCATTTTTGCGGTTGCTTGTAGAAGAGGATATGGACAGGAGAATTAAGGTGAGGCTGTTGTTGTTCTCAATGTGATTAAGAGGTTGTAATTTTGGGCAAAAGAGCGAAGACGGAGATGGGTCCGGGTGTGAGCCAGTCACAGTGGAAACCTTTTATTAATTAGGTATTTGGAGCAAGAAAGAGAAAGAAAAAGCAAAGCACAAAAACGGATGACTTATTACGAGCGGTATGAAGAAGAAGAGAAAAAAATAAAGACAGCCGTAAGGCGAGAAGGAATTCTGGGGGGCCTGTTTTGGCGAGTTGTAATAAGTGACACTTTTGAAACTAGACGGGGGAGCGGCCAAGGCCTCCTGAGACGTTTCACGATGCGGCTACTGGGGGTGGGAAATATTGTAGTATCAGGCCAGGGCGTGACTGGGATGGGAATTGGGATATTATTACTGGCTAGGTATTATACTGAAGGCCTTGTTGTTTTGTAGCTGTATAAAATCGTACGATTTGAGGATGAGGGCGCCTACAGCATATTAGATCTAAGTGATGTCGCATATTAGAGCAGCAGAAGCTCTCTGTACCTGGATGGGGTCGTTTTAGGGGACTTGGAGTCCGCTAACAAGGTGTCGTAGTAGGGGTCTGAGGTGCAATGAGCCACACGTGCGCCATCCCGTGATGCGATGTGGCTGTGGTGTGCCCCTCGGTCTCCAGCCACAACTCGATGATTATGTCATCCTGCAAGCCAACTTTTTGGTGCGGTTTCCTCAATTGGGCAAACGGCAGAAAAATCTCAAGGGTCGTGTGAGTGAGACGATCTCGAACTCGATTTGCAGCGTCCTTGTCCGCCCAATAACTTCTCCCCACGACCGCGCCCCCGAGAGGGAATTGACCCCGCTGCGCCTCTCAATCCGGAGCCTCGTCTGGCCATGAGCGTCGCCCGCCCGGCGCGCAGCCTCCTGGGCAAGTGCGTCGCCTCTGCCCGCACGGCGCAAACCATCGCCGCCGCCGCCCCCAGTTGCCAGCACCAGCTTCACACGTCGATACCCCGCGCCTCGAAGCGGCGGTCACGCTTCCGCAATGTCAAGGCCGAGGAGATGGGCCTGCTGAACCCGGACAAGCTCGCCAAGTACCGCCAGGAGAAGTTCCCCGAGTACACCAAGGAGGAGCTCGAGATGCTCGGCCGCAAGTACACGCCCGAGCAGCTCGAGGCCCTCAAGGCCGCCGAGGAGGCAATCGACCCGGAGGACCTCATCTTCCAGGGCCGGCTACGAGACGACCCCTACAGGCCGCAGTACATCGAGGACTACACCACGCTGGACCCGCGGTACGACGTCAAGCCGCAGATTGAGGGCACGCCCTGGGAGCCGCAGTGGCTCAACCCCAGCGACTGGGCCGACAAGTACGGGTCGAAGCTGGCCGACCTGACGGACAAGAAGACGAACGAGCAGCTCACAAAGGCCATGGTCCGCGCGCTGCGGCGAGTCAAGGAGAGCAATGGCGCGGAGCTGATAGACCTCACAGAGGAGGAGCTGGCGGACCTGGAGAGGGACCCCGAGCTGCTGAAGAAGTACCTGATCGAGGAAGATGGCGAGGAGAAGAAAGCAGACCGTGACGCCGAAGCCGCCACCATCACACAAGAGCAGGTCATGAAGCTCGACCAGGCCATCAACGAGGAGTGGAAAAAGGAGCTCAGCAAGATCAGCGACGGCCTCGACTCGGGCGAGATCGAGCCCTCAAATCTCGAGCTCATCGAGGACGGCCCCGCGGGCTCCAGCAGGCTGCACTCGGCCGAGGCGCCCGAGCTGGGCAAGGTCCCCGGCGTCGAGGGCCTGTACAAGTCGGCCGCCGACCCGGAGGACGAGGGCATGGACGACGACGGCCGCTACCAGGAGATTAAGCGGCTGACGGGCATGTCGCTGCGGGACATCCAGTCCATCTACCGCAAGGTGCTCGTCACGCGCTGGGTCTCCAACCAGACCCGTCTGGGCAAGGTCCGCAGCACGTCCGTCGTCGCCATTGCGGGCAACGGCAACGGCCGCCTGGGGCTGGGCATTGCAAAGTCCACCGAGGCCGGTCTCGCGGCCGAGACGGCGCAGCTGCTGGCGATTCGGAACATGAAGCCCATCAGGCGGTACGAGAACCGCACCATTTACGGAAAGTCGACGTCCAAGGTCTCGGGCACAGTTGTCGAGCTGTTTTCCCGCCCTCCAGGTATGTTTCCCCCTCCTAGTGTTAACTCTATAAACGAGAGAGAGTAGCTTCTGTATGCTAACACGACAATAACACAGGCTTTGGTCTCCGCTGCCCCCACCGCATCTTCGAAATGTGCCGCGCCGCCGGCATCCACGACATCGCCGCCAGCATGCCCCGGTCCAAGAACCCCATGAACTCCGTAAAGGCCGCCTACAGCGCTCTGATGAACCAGGTTGACCCCGAGGCGATTGCCATTGGACGAGGGAAGAAGATGGTTGATGTGCGAAAGGTGTACTATGGAGGAAATGTATATTAGACGGAGGGGAAAAAAAAGAGGGTGGTCGGTTCTTTGTCTACTTGTTTGATAAAAAAAATTAGAGACGGTGGAAAAAAGTATGAGTGGTGATGTTTTGAAGCACACCTGCTCAAATGTACAAGTATTATTACGCTGGGAAATGAATATACAACTTTGACAAGAAAGAACAAAGAAACACAGGAATATTAAAATTCTCTTTTGCTAAAAATCTCATGAATATCGGGTATCATTAAATTATCATCATCATCATCAATCCACCATCGCAATCGCAATTTACTCTTCCATATCTTCATCTTCCTCATCCTCATCCTCACGCTCCTCCTCCTTCGCTTGCCCACCATCATTTCCGCCATCGCCATCACCTCCACCAGCACCAGCACCCCAATCAATCTCCTGCTGCAACACAATACTATACACACTCGCCTTCAGCAGCGTAAACGCCAAGCTCGTCTTGCGCTCCAGCTCCCTCAGCCCATCGAGTATCCCGACCGTAGGATTCGACGCCAAGTTATCCAGCAGAGTCGCCAGCTATATTAAGCATCATCTCTCGTTAGCAAAAAAGTCAGCCAGCCTGAGCAAACAAGCCTACGGCACGTACAGTCTTCATATTCGTCGCCAGGCGCTCGTATTCTTCTAGGATTTCTTGCTCCATGGGAGATAGCTCTGGCGGCGAGATGAGACCACCGCCAGTGTGCGGCTGGTCCATTTTGTGAAATAATTGATCGCGTATATCTCCTAATATGACCCTTAAGTGAAAATTGGATAGATTTCAAGGTGCGTACGGGTTCTTGGTTCGTGGCAATTGACGTGATGTTGTTGGACAAGTTTAATATGGGTAGAGGAAGCTAAAGCATGCCTGGGTTGCTATAGCGGGCAATAATTAGTGCTGGACCCCACCATGGCATGTGCCTGATAACCGTATCAATGCGGCATCATCAAAATCTTATACAAGACAATATGTACCGCCCAAGCTCTCTCCAGCCAATCCAAGGTATTATACAAGTACTCAACATTTCACAATTCAAATCATCACATCAGGCTAAACAGGTTCAACAAGTGTATGTTGTAAAATAACGTGACTATCAATTATCGTTCAAAGCTACATACAGGTATCAAACAGAGGCTATCATGTCTCCTCATAACTATCCATCTCTGCAAACATCAAGCCAAGAGAATGGGGCAGTAGTGCCAATAGGCAAGAAGGGAATAAGCAAAAAGGGGTAATAGAAAAAAAAAAGTAACAAAGAAACCAAAAAAAGCAGAAAACAGGCATTGCCTCCAGACGAATCATTTCGCCAAAATCGTAAACCATTGCATTCCTCCCATTACTGTACCAATCGTCCTTGTTTACCGAACGACGACGGCAGCATGAGGCTCATCGTCGCCATCAATGCTCTCCTCGTATTCGCTTCCGGACTCGTCCTCGTATCCCTGGCTGTCGCGTCGTATCTGCGTGCCATCGCTTCCGTCGTGCCTCTCCGCATCGTCATCTTCGTCAATCTCTTCCTCGTACTCTGAGCGATCGTCCGCCCCGTCATCGCCAGCCGCAGATTCGTGAGTCACGTTGACCAAGTCACCCTCGTCGAGCTCTTCCACCGTCTCTTCAACGTTGACGTTCTCCTTGTCCTCTGCGCTCAATCCACTCTTCTGCGCCGTGGGCCCCCAGCTGCGCTTGCGATGGCCGTTGACGCTAACAGTCGGAGTCTTCACGCTATGACTTCTTGTGATGGGGTTTGCTGCCACGCTGTTTGTCATCTGACTGAGAGACGCAATACGTCGCGCAGTACCTACTTGTCCCGGCGCCATGGGGTTTCTTGCCGAGGACAGAGCCGTTGCGATGCCTCGCGGAGATGATGTGCCGTCGTCGCCGGTTGACTTCTTAACTCGCTTGCGGTTCATAGAGTCGGCACCACCCTTGGCTTTCTTGCCAAAGAGAAGTACTCGAGAGTGGTCCATGACGCCGTTGAAGATTCGTCGTTCCAAGCCTTCGGCTCGAACTTCCATCTCGAGGAGCTCTTCTTTGCGTAAGCGTAGTGCCGTCTCGAGGGCAGAGACATCACCGGTAAGGCGCGTCTTTTGCTTCATCAGGCCCTCTTGCTCGTTACGTAGAGATAAGACGCTGCGCTTCAGCCACTCTTCTTCCTCCTTTAGCTCTTTAACGGACGCATCGGCATGCTTTTGTTCCGTTTTTGCCCTCTCAAGAGCAATATTCGTCTCCTCCAAAAGCTTGGTGCGGCTGTCGCGTTCTTCCACAGCGTGCTTAGTCTGCTTGGAAAGAAACTCGGAGAGCTCTGCAGCATTCTCCACAACCAACTGGTGAACCTTGTCCAGAGTCTGAAGCTGGACAAAGGCACGTGCCGCATCATCATTGTGCTGCACAATCTTGTCCAGCTTCTGGTGGACAACCGCGTCGTCGTATTTGTCCGGCATCATGGCCCTGAAAGCCTGCTCTGTGGGAATCGCTCCCACCACCTTGTCCTGGATGCCTTTGGAGTGCTCATAGTGATCGCCAACGAGACCAAGGATGCTCTTGACTGCCTCCAAGATCTGAGGTTGGTATTCGCTGACACTGCCTTCGACCTTGCCGACGGCTTCGCGGAGTTGATCGCGCGTCTGTTGGTGATCCGCTTTGCCTTCGTTGTGAGTCTCTTCTGAGCGAGAGGCTACTTCCTCAACCTTGGTGAAGACAGTCTTGGAAGCCTCTTCCATCTTCTCCAGAGAATCGGTGACGGTGGATCCAAGAGTATCAATCAGCAGCTTTAGTTCATCAGCAACAGCCTTGGTGCCCGATAAAGCCGACTCAGTGACGATTTCGCGTGCCTCAGCAGCTTGTGATTTTTCGTCCATCAAGACCCGGAGAGCCTCATTCTTGGCCAAGAGTTCGCTGACCTTGTCATCAATCTTGGTACGAATGTTCTGAGTAACCTCGTCGAGCTTCTCGTTGGACTCAATCCTGGATCCCGCAATAGCCTCCTTGGAAATCTCGAATTCGCTCTTCATGACTTCAAACATGTCTTTGACGTCTCCGCCCACGCTCTCATTCTTTTCGACCTTCTCGCTTATAGATTGCAGTGCCTTGCCGACGCTCTCAGAGCCATCCATAAGTTTACTTCGAATCTCGGCCTGGAACTCTTCGATGAAAGACTTGACTTCTTGAATGCGCTCATACACGGTATTAATATCAGACTTGCGGTCGACCAGCGCCTTGGACGATGTTTCGTGATAATTGTCGAAAGTGTCCTTGGTCGCCTTCATCATTGTTTCTAGTTTAGCGAGGTCCTCTCGAGTAGTGATGGTGGCAAAGTCGGCCACTGCAATCCCGTCAACAAGAGTCTTGATATCCCGTACAACCGTCTCAACAGCCTGGACATCCGACTTTCTGACCTTTTCGGGGCTTAAGGCTTCTCTCTCAGCATGATCTTTGATAGCCTCCAAGCCCTCGCCGAGATCAGTAATGATCGTAGTCAATTTGGCAAAGTCATCCTTGTGGAACAAATTGGGAATATCCTCCAGCTGTCGGTTGACTGATCGGATAGCCTCTCGAGACTCCAAAATGAGCGACTCCAGTGTATCAATGTGCTCTCGTCGCACTGCTTGATCACCATCAATGAGATGATCCACGCGAGACTTGGTGTTGCGCAGAATATTCTCAATAGCCGCAACATCTTCCTTGGTTGGGTTGCCACTGCTTTTGGTGAAGATGGAAGGAATGCTTCTCATAACATACTCTTCCCCTTCCTTTGGTGTCTCGTCTTTGCCTTGCTCCGCCCCTTCGCGCGGCTTGGCAGCCTGGACTACGACGGGTGAGCGGGACTTGAGCTCATTAACGCTCCTTTGGACATCGTGAAGCATATTTTCTAGATGGCTCAGATTAATCTTGGGGGCCGCTGAAGCCGCTGGAGCCGCTGGAGCCCCGGTAGCAGCAGGTCCCATCTCTTCAATTTTGGCTCGCAATTGTGTAATTAAAATCTCGAGATTCTTGATATCATTCTGCTTGGCCATATCAGCAGGAATAATCGCCATCTCGTTGCTGTTCTCGGTGTTAACAGTGCGAATGGCAACTGCCTTGTCGTTGCTCGAGTCTCGAATTGTGCCGATATCAGATCGCACGCCATCCAGTCCTTCCTTGAGAGCGTCGAGAATCTCATCATTGGCAGTGAGATCCACCGGCTTGTTTGTAATTCTGTCGATACCGGCTCGAATGTCGTTCAGGCCATCATTAAGAGCATCGAGAATTTCACTAGTCTCTGGTCGTGGTCGGAGGATTTCTTGTCGCAGATTGCTCAGTCCCTTCCGCAGAGCGTCAAGGAGATCGTCGTTGTGCGTCTGCGGCATCAGGGGAGCGGCCGGAACCATGGACGAATGGACAACATCCCGCAGCCCTTCCAGTTCGGTTTGGAGCTGCTCTCGAGAAGTTGCGTTAGCATTTGACACAAGCGCCGACATTTCTTCCTTGAACAATTCTAAAGACTTCAAAAGGTCATCTAAGAATTCTTCCTGGCCAGTAACACCAGTAGCACGGTCAACATAGCTTTCGATGGATACACGGAGCTGCTCGAGGCCGTCTTTCGTAGCGTCCAGGAGATGCTCAGTGTCTCGACCATGGGCCGCCACGTTGGTTTTGGCCTCATCGGAGACGGCCCTAAATTCCATCTTCAGAAAGTCCATCAACTCATGAAGCTTGGCGCTAATTTCATCGTCGTTGCGAGTCGGCACAAGAGCATTGCTCTTTCCAAGATCCAGATCATTGAGGCCCTCTTTGACGGCACGAAGCATGTCTTCGCGAGTTAGCTCATTTCCAAGCGCAGACGGAGCCACCGGGAATTCAAATTCCTCCAAGCATTCTCGGACGGCTTCGATGATCTCATCTCTTGACATGGAGGATGCAGTATCCATTTGAGGAGGCACGTAGTGCTTCAAGCCTTCAACAACCGCTGTCAAAATCTCATCCCTAGTAGCTGCAGGAGGCATTTGATTTTCAAGACCTTCTTTGAGACACTCGAGAATTTCGTCTCTCTCCAATCCGATTTGCTGCACTTCAATCTCTGGCTTATAATTCTCCCATGCTTCGCGCACAGCCTCAAGGACATCGTCTCTGTTCAAGTCTGGCATCTCTTTGGATGCGTCAATGTCCTTGAGAGCAGTCTTTAAGGCTGCGTAGATCTCTTGGTAATCCACGGTAAGTTTCTGCAGAGGAGCGGATGCTTGAGATTGGCGGCGGTGCTCTCTGAGAACCTGACTGAGCTGCTCATTCATTTGCTCAAGGCCCTCGTCAATAACTCGCGTAACTTCATCCTTGTTCGTCGAGGATGATGGCTCGATATTGCCTGCTGATTTGCCAGTGACACTCTCCAGCCTCTTGCCGAGCTCACGGCCCATGCCCAAGACTTCTCCGCGCAGTTCTCGAACGAGAGCCTTCACCTCCGCAGTTAGGCCACCGCTTGCTGCGACGCTGTCCTTGACATTGCGAATGATGTTAAGCACGTCATCATTCAAAATACCTTGGGAAGTAGCTGGTCTGCGAGCGTCCACGTTGTTCAGCATGCGTGGAGCAATGGCACTGCTATGGCCATGATGAGCAATGCTGCCTTCATGGTCCAAGCTGAATCTTCGACTAGATTGAGTGACGGGTACCATGGCGCTCTCCGTCTGCATTCGGACAAAGTCCACAAGCTCCTCTACTTTGGTAGCAGTGGCCATGCCTGTGAGCTTGTCCGAGAGCTCGAGGAGATGCTGAAGGAGTGACTCCTGGCCATCCCTGGTGCCCAAACCACGGAGAATCTTTTCTAAAAGAAGAATTGAGGTTGCACCCGAATTATCGCCGCCTACCAAAGACGGTGTACTCATGGATGCGCGATCAATAGACTCAGCAAAGCTCTTGGGTGAAGGGATTCGAGGCATCTGGTAGGTTCGTCCACTGTTGGGAGATTGCGGGTTGACCTTGTTATCCATGTAGTAGCCATTGTACGAATCTCTAGCAATCTTGGCTGTCTGGTCGTTGATATTGCCCAACAAATCTCTGAGGCTCTTTCTGATGTCTTCGTCTCGAGTGTTCGTGGCCTCTTTGAGACTAAGCAAATCTGTAGCATTATCTCTGCTACGTCGACTGAGCGCTGCCATTTCTTTTTGCAAGGAACTCGCGATGTTTGTCAGGCTCAGGATCTGCGAAGCCAAAGTATCCATAGTCGCCCCCTTGCCGCCACTGGTTGATCCATTGGTGATGTTAGAAAGCGGGTTGTCGACCTCCTTGGTTGGGGATCCACTGGGCATGCTTTGCAAGGCCAGCATGGTTGACGACTGAGGCGGAGTGTTTTCTGAAAGAATGCTTTGCGGCGCCGGCCGACGGACAGTAGGGCGCACAATGGGCGTCAGGCTGCTCGACAGCGATGGTGCCGACATATTCATCTCCTTATCGTAGATGCGATTTTCAAAAGAGCTGCTCTCTCTGATGCCCGGCGGCGTCGACGGTCTGGTGACTCTCTCTGGCTTATCATAGGACTTGGCCGGCGAAGTACTGGGGCTATTGCTGGAGTTGTTCTCCAGCATCATACTAATGTCGCGCACAGAGCCGCTTGCCATGGACTGCAGTCTGCGGTGCGGCCCGCCGACTTTGGCGATGCTCCGGTCAGGCGATGGATCGTTGAAGCGCTTGGTGGGAGGAGGCACAAGGCCACTGCTGTTTTCCTTGACCCGCTCAGTAAGCGCAGCATGGGCAGACTGGATGGCGCTCGAAACTGGATATGGCGATGTGCCGGTCCGCGAGACCTGCTTTGGGGACGCGGGATTGAGCGACGCACGCTCGGAGTCTGCGCTGTCCCACCTGCTACGGGTTAGTTGACGCCAAAACAACATCGTTGGATGCGGTGAAAGTGGACGGCTACGCACATTGGGTTGAAGTGGTCGGAAGACGCAGAATGTTGGTGTCTCAGGTAAGGCTCAGCGCCGAAGGAGCCCTGCCGGTCAGGATAGGGCATGCCTCGTCCCTTCGAGAGGAATGCAGCGTGCGGAGGGCGAGAATGCGAGTGACGCCCGCCTGCGGAGGCAATAAAAGACAATTAGTTCGGGATTATATATGTGTCGCGGTGCAGCCTGCTGCAAGGAGAGGGAAAATCAAGGCCTGGAAATAAATGTCAAATAAGCGCGGTTGCTGTGTTGGCGCGGCCTCCCAGTCTTGGAAGACGAGAAGCTCCGGTCGCAATCCAGCGTGTGTTCATAAAAAGATCGTGATAACGCTGCGCGGGTGGTTTGAGTGGACTCGACGCAGCTTTGAGTGGGCGAACGGGCTCATCAAGAAGGCGGCCCAGGGGACAGGGGTTATTTGTTTGGGGCGCTAATGCGGTGTTGCCGGGCAACGATCTGCCGATGGCATTGTTAACGAAAAATAGCCCTGCCGGCCAGCTTTGCGCCCATGGCTGGAGTTTAACCTGATAAGAGGGCGAATCACATTTTAGCGCAAGGCACATGGTGATGGGCGCCGCGTCAACATCGCACTTGTTAGCTTATCGCGTCCGGGGGGCGCCTAAAAGAGGTTCAAGAAAGATTCTAGGCCTATCCGCTTGGGGATTGGTGCAGCTTCGTTTGACGTGTTTTATCCCAGAGAATACACATGTTTGTGTGTCCAATCACTGAGACTTGTCCTCTAGTTTCCTGTTATATCGCTTGATTATATAATTCTACACAGAGCAGAGTCGTTCTATACATGCCCTCTATTCCGGCCGAGAATATCCCAAGCCCAGCCGCGCCCTGTATATCCTAAGAAATACGCTGCAGATCTATCATTCTCCCATTCGTATAGTCTCTTCTCTTCCACTTTTTTGCTTCCGTCTTTTTTTCAGTGAGTTTATCGCTTATACATGGTACATAATTTTGGTTTTTGGTTTGCGTAATTGCAACTCTATTTGCTGAACATAGTGTCGAAAGCGGGGATCAGAGTCTGGGCGAGCCAGAAAGAAAAGACCAGCTTAGGGCCAGTCATGAGCAGCTGTAAAGCAATCGTGTCAGTTTCAGGTTCTCCAGAGTGCGTGCATGTCATGAAAAGAGGGTGGAGAGAATAATCGCTTGCTGCTTCTACCCCTACTAGAGCCATCAGGAGACAATGGTATCCTGGTAAGCGATGGCAGAAGCGAAGTCAAGCGAGTGCATTACATCAGCCACATTAGATAATCATCATACCTTAGGAACGAGTCCCTTGAAGAAACTGGAGAAACCCTCGTTCCTGGCCATGTTGGTCAGGATTCTGAAGCCACTCTCGGGGTTGTCGAAGTTGCGGTTCTGGATTCGGGTCTTGATAACATCGAGGGGAGCAGACACGACAAGAGAGGCAGAAGCACCAGCGATGGAAGCGACAAAGTTCTGGAACCAGCTGGCCTTGTTGTAGTCCTCAAGCTGGAAGAGGTACTCCTTGGCGAAAGCAGAACCTCCGAAGAGCTAATAGGATGAGAAAGCAGTCGTTAGTAAATCATTGACAATCCCTACGCATGCTTTGAGTTCATTGCAATGCAATGAAATGACAATGCGATTGGGCTAAAAGAGGCGCGCTTACAGCGAAAGAGCCGGGTGCGTTTCGGGCAGCAGTCCATCCCCAGCCTCGGTACAGGCCAAAGCCCTCGTCGGCAACAATCTTCAGGACTCCACGGCCACGGAAAGCCTCGGGGTTGGTCTGGCGCTTGATCTTGAGGACATCGAGGGGCAGCAGGACGATTTCACCAATACCAATCAGACTAATCGCAAGTTAACACCGGCTTCAGCTTTCCAGAGTAGACCCTTTCGTCTTCTCGTCAATCAACTCACCTGCCAGCAGTAGAGTGCATGATAGCCTTGCCCGTCTTCTTGCCAAAAGCATTCTCAAAGTCCTTTCCGTAGTGCTTGCCCAGGAAGTCGCGCGCAATGGGCTGTCCGCCGTACTTGTATATTCTCTGGAGCACCTTGTAGCCGGCGGCGTAGCCCAGACCGGGGAATAGCGAGACAAACTTTCGTGCGAAGGGTGCGGAGGCCTTGTCCTTGAAGATGACTTGGTTCAATTGGCTTGCGCTAGCAACCTGCGATCATGTTCAGCTTCATCTTCTTTTTTTCTCGTCCAGTCGATTGTCGCTTCAATTGAACGAGGGCGGGTGAAATGCGTCCTTACTCTTCCGTGGTTGCTCATCAATCGCTTCGCGATAGTATCCACCTAATAAAGGCGCAAAAGAACAAGTCAGTCATTACACATTCGATGGCTTTTGCGACTTTTAATCCAGGCGACGTACAGGGTGGAAAAGCGCCAGCTCAGAGATACCAGCGGTACCTAAATAGTCTCAATTAGCCTTCAATCGCACTTTCGCATCGAATCAATCCTCGGGAGCAAGGCAGGAAGAAAATTGCGTACCTGAACCGAGCAGACGAGCCAAATTTGACTCCTTCTCTCGTCCCACAATTGCCGATGCTGCTGGTGACATTTTGTGAATAATTTGCAGGAGAAAGGAAAAAAGAAAAATCAAAATCTATAATACTGTGATTATATAAGAAGAAAAAGAAAGAAATCAAAGCTTTCCCGTAGAATCGCGAAAAGAAATGAGGGAGACAAAAAGTTCACGCAATGGCGTTGCTGTGGGAAACTTTTTTTTTTCGTCGATATCTTATGACGCTTCCGTGCTTGTCATCTGCTGATAAGGAACCTTGTCCGTTCTGAGCAACTTTTCGCTGTAGTAGCACCGATTTTCGGCGGGCACGCGAGGCCTTTCAGCGGGCTTGGAGGGGCTTGAAATGCTTTGAGGCGGCGGGGTAAATGATCCCTGTGCAGTCTGCCGGGGGCCTTTTTTTTGGATACTGTGCTATTGTAGCAGCTGATATCGGTTGCACTACCCTGGAGGATTTCGAGTTTGCACGTCGCCGTCGAGAAAATTTAGGTATTAGAGGAGACGGAGAATTGGAGGGAAAGAAATCAGATGAGTTGTTCAAATTACGCGAATTGTGAATGCTCATGATTAATTCGGTCTTTGGTTGCTAACGGATAGATAGATTTGAGCTTTCGGGCTACTAGTTATATGACCGAGGTCTCTTAAGACGCAACATACAAAACTCTATGCCGCGGCTTTATATGGTGGGTTCGCCAGCAGCTTCCAATATCTGGTACAAACGGAGCATTTAGCGATGATATCACGACCAAGAATCTTCTCCAGAAAGAAGAAGGAACACGCTGACCAGTTCACCCCGTAACCAATCTCAATGTCAGACACTTGATCCAGAACACCGGAGAGGCAGCTTAGTCCTCTTCTTTCGGCAATTTTAGTGTACCATAGGTAGTTATAATTACATTTCTTTTACCGCCCAAATGCTTCTAGTAATCTCGGAATATCGACACAACCTCATCCAATCTCATCATCTGTCCAAGAAGCTTGTTCTGCTCTTCCAAATGCTTGTTGTACTTGTTATAATGCTCTGCCGTCATCACCTCTTCCTCCTTTCCCATAACGTCCTTTCTCTCAACAAAGGATAAAATGTTGCGCTCCCTATGCCTCTCTACCTGCAGCGTCTGCAAGCAGCGGACCATGGCTTTATATAGGTCATCCAGTATCTGTGCCTGGCTTCGATCTCTGTCAAAGAACCAGAAGAACAGGGTCCGGTTGGCTACTCTTGTGTTGTCCTTGGGAACTTCCTGTACGTCGACCAAGCCGGCCATCTGCATGGCAAGCATTTTCGCTTGCACATCCGTCTTCTTCATCAGAGCTGCAGATGGCAACATCTTTTCGTCCAGCTTGCCCTTTTCACGGAGGATGCGAGTAAGACGGAGTCCATGCCGTCCAAAGGACTGTTCGATCGAGGCATCCAGCTCAGTGTCTCGAAGACGGCCCATAACCTGATCGAAATCAACCGTCCATTGCCCCCGACCCTGTGTTCCACAGTGGCGCACGAAGCGATGTTTGCTCTCTGACAATAGCAAGAGATGCTGGCGCATCTGGTCCAGGCGGTTGTCCGTAGACGTTGCTGCGTCTTCAAACGTCACCTTTGGTTTACCGCCATTTGTCTTGGATACTGATCGAGATTTTCGAGAAAAAGCTCCATTGCGGCTCATGTCATCCGAATCATCGTCGCTGTCAAAAGCGCCGCCTGCTGCATCATCATCCGAATCGCCAGCGAACGTGTCGCTTCCCGCAGGCGCTGTCAGAATCTTTTCGGCGCTTTGGTAGTCAATCTTGTCTTTCGGGGCTTTTCCGATTCCCGCCGCAACGTTGACTGCCTCGTCCAGGTGCTCATATACGTCCATTGTAGTAACAGCAGCTTGGTGAGTAATCGCCTCTTCTCCGAGGAAAGGATCCGCCCGGCATCTAGATACTTCGGATGTGAGAAGCCCAAGCAGTGTGCGGTATACTTCGCCAGTAACCTCTCCAAGAATGTCCTTGGCGAAACTAGCCAGGCGGTGGCTGCGTAATTCAACCAGACATTTTTCGTAGTTGACTCTGACAACCACATTTGGCTTAAATATTTGTTAGAGTGCGTGCACTGAAATGCGAGAACGGGAGAAAGCATGCTCACATTAAGAGGTGGAATGTCATAATCCATCGCTCTGTCATCTTCCCCAGATGCACCCTCGAGCTTTCTTCTCTTCGTTACCGGGCCCCCAAACTGATCAAGCTGCCTCTTCAAAGCCGTCGGCTGGTCTCTGAATGATCGATATTGCTCCATTATCTGCCTTTGCTGGTCGAGCTTCGTTTTTGTTGCCTTCTCGCCTGGAGCTGTCTTGGTGACGTCCGCCTCAATCTCGTGGTAAACATCGCTGGGGTTGCGAAAGGACTGAGGCCTGACCGTCTCGATAATTTCGCAGCGAATCAAGTGACTTAGGACATTGTGAAGCTCAGCTTCGGACCCAATCAAGCCGGAGCTGGGTCCATTCGCGCCATGGCCATTCGCATGGCCATTGGACGTCGGGGCGCGGGACTGGTATGCGTGAGTCAGCTCGGCGATTCTCGCATAGCCCAGCAGCAGCAAGGTTTGAACTAGGTCGCGCTCCGCAGTGCCGTATTGGCTATCGATCATCTCCAAGATCTTGCCAGAGCGAACGAGGTTGTAGCATGCTCCGGGATTGGCTTCGTAGGTGGTGCGCTTGGTAGTGGTATCTGTGTGGTGGTATAGCAGATTCTGCTGGTTGAGGACGCCTAGGCCATTGCGAACTTGTCTGGGGCCAAGCTGCGTATATAGCCCGAGCTGTGTAATATTTGATCGGCCTTTGGCGAAGAGCGCGGCAAGGATTCGCTACAACAGCGCCGAAAAAGAGTCAGTCACTCGCATTCGCTGGCCTCTGGCTACTATTTCTTCGAAGAACGCGCTTCAATGGATATTAATTGGACATACCGAAGGAAGCTCGCCGTATAGATCGTTGACTAGGAGAGCGCAAAGCTCCGCCGCATGTTTAGTCTAAAGATATCGCCAAAATTAGCTTCTTCCCCCCCTCTCATCTTTTTGTTTGCTCGTTCCAGCGCAGAGGGTGAGTGTGACTAACGACGAACATTGCTTGCTCCTAGAGATCCTCTCACTATCTCTAGAGCTGCCACAGGTACTACCTCGGAGTCATTGACTTGTGCCGCAACAGAGCCGGTTTCCCTGTCCACGGATAGCGACAGGAAGGACGGTGGAAGAAGATGCAGCTGTGGTAAGAGATTGCAAAAAGTGACGGCAAAGAGAAGAGAAGTTGAGTTTACAAACGGCGAGATTCGAATTCGCCAATTTTTTTGCTGGAGCATGGGCGAGCTAAAAGGGAAGGTGGGGCACCTTAAGCCTAAAGAACCGCCTAGGCTTTTGACGTTTTGGAGCCAAATGCCTGCAGGTACTGAAAATGGCGATCTGCGTCATACCGATTTTTGCGCTGGTGGCCTGGCTCACCTTGCAGGCCAGCCAATGTATTGGCATTGATGGCAATATATGTTATGCATGTGCTGGACATAGTATAGTGCGTAGTAACTTAGGGGTTGCAATTGTTACTATTAGATAATTGAGATTATATGTAATGGGTATCCAGCTTTTTAAACCTTTATTCTTATACATGTTATGCTTTCCTAATGTACAGACCTTCCAGAGCCATAATCAGTCTTTATGCCGCCACAGCTGACTTCTGCTGCTGCTGCTTCAACTTCTCTTCAAACTTGGCAAACTCCTGCAAGGAAACCTCTTCCTCCTCGTCGAGGATTTGCGTCACCCCCTGTACTTCCTCAATCTATGCGACAAACAGTCAGTGGTCAGCAACGGCACACAAGGGATTGAGGTTGACGAGACTCACGTAGTGCATCAGCATGCCTTCGATACCATTCTTGAGTGTCACCGTACTTGAATCGCATGTACGGCAAGCTCCGCGCAACTTTAGCATTACTTGACCATCCTCGAAGCCGCGGAATTCGATATCGCCACCATCCTCTTGAATAGCTGGTCGAATTCTGGTTTCCAGCAGTTCTTTAATCATGCCCACTACTTCACTGTCGTTTTCATTGTAGGCAAGACTGTCTTCTTCCACAGCTGCCTCGCCATGCTCATCACCCTTGCGCTCCACAACGTTGACTATTGTCTCGCCAGAGGTGACAGCCTCGGTTATCAGGGCAAAGATCTCGGGTCGGACATGAGCCCAGTTGGCATCTCCGGCCTTGGTAACGGTGATGAAGTCGGCTCCGTAGAAGACAGAAGTGATGCCGTCAATGTTCATAAGCTTCGCAGCCAAGGGCGAAGGGTGCGGCGGAGAAATCGTAGATCGTGGGTTTAGATACTCTATAAATGGAGTGCTCATACTCTCGGGGACGATGCGGTGGTTGGGCAAAAACTTGAGGGCATCTGGGTTGGGTGTGTTTTCAGTCTGAATGAAGATTGTTCGAACGCTGTTACCAGGACCAGAGACGCCTGGCACGAAGCGCTGTGTTTTTCTTGCTTGAGGCCGTGATCCGGTGGCAATGGCCGGTAGGCGTACGCTGGTGCTGAGATGCCGTAGAGAGGACCATCTAGGCGCTGCTCTGACTTGGCATCCCTGCAAAGGCCTCGAAACCGCGGTCGCAGCGAGTCGCGACGTTATTCTGTGCATGTTTATTGATGCCATGATTTCGTTTCTCTTTTTTAAATGAAAACAAAGAGAAAAAGAAAAGTTGTCAAACACTGATTACAAACCGACGTAAAGAGCTACCTAACTTTCGGAGAGGATACGGCGAGGATATCCGCGGCGCATCACGTGATCGAGCCAAAACTCCCGGCTGCCGAAAATTAGACGGATAGCTGCACGACGAGGCACTTCTTTTTCGGCGAACCACTGCTCCATCACGACGCCTCAAGGACTGCCAATTGACTACGCCAACACCCTCGACAATGATTTCGAGATCGGCTCTCTCGAGAAGTGCGCAGCAGGCCGCCCGCCGGTCAGGCGTTGTGCCTCGCCGAGGCTTTGCTGCCGCCGCTGCAGCCCCCACCGGATCGTACGAGACTGCCGATATCAACGGACTCAAGGTCGCTTCCAAAGACACTCAGGGACCGACCACGACGCTGGCCGTTGTTGCCAAGGCCGGAACTCGTTACCAGCCTCTCCCCGGCCTGACCTACGGTCTGGAGCAGTATGCTTTCAAGGTACGGGCGGTTCCGTCTGTTGGCGCAGCTTGAGCTAATTTGTATGGCTTCTAGACCACCCAGCGACGATCTGCCCTTCGCATTGCCCGCGAGTCCGAGCTTCTCGGAGGCCAATTGACTGCCTCTCACACCCGTGAGGCCCTCGTCATCGAGGCCAGCTTCTTGCGCGACGATTTACCCTACTTCGCCGAGCTCCTGGCTGAGGTTGTCTCCCAGACCAAGTACACCAGTAAGAGAAGGCCGAATCGCGAAAACTTGAAAGAGACTAAAAAAAATTTACTTGCTACCAGCTCACGAGTTCCACGAGGAGATTGAACGAATCCTGCCCTACAAGAAGGCTGCCGTCAACGCCGATGTTGCCGGCCTTGCTCTGGACAACGCCCACGCCGTGGCCTTCCACTCTGGCCTCGGTGCCGCCTTGAATCCCTCTCCTTCCGCCCCCTTCAACAAGTACGTCAACGAGGAGTATGTTGCCAGCTTCGCCGACGTCGTCTACTCCAAGCCCAACATTGCCGTTGTCGCCGATGGCGCTGGCGCGCAGTCCCTGTCCAAGTGGGTCGGCCAGTTCTTCAAGGATGTTCCTGCTGCCGCTCGCAGCGGACAGACTCTCAAGACTGAGGCCACCAAGTACTTTGGTGGTGAGCAGCGAGCCAGCCACGCCTCGGGCAACTCAATCGTGATTGCTTTCCCCGGCTCAGACAGCACTGGCTCCAAGCCCGAGATCGAGGTTCTGGCTACCCTGCTTGGCGCCCAGCCCACCATTAAGTGGGCTCCTGGCTTCAGCCTCCTGTCCAAGGCTACCGCTGGAACTCCTGGCGTTTCCGTCGCTTCTGCTAACCAGGCTTACTCTGATGCTGGTCTCCTGACTATCCAGCTGACCGGTGCCGCTGCCTCTGTCCGCAAGGCCGCTGAGGAGACTGTCAAGGCCCTGAAGAACATTGCTGCCGGTACTGTCAGCAAGGAGGACGTGGCCAAGGCCATTGCCAACGCCAAGTTTAACCTGCTGGAGAAGGCTCAGACCCGCGGCGCCAGCGTTCTGCAGGCTGGCTCTGGTCTCGTCAACACCGGCAAGGTTCAGGATCTTGTTGCCCTGACCAAGTCTCTCGATGCTGTTACCGCCGATAAGCTGAAGACCGTAAGTCACCTTTTCAATCGATTGATTTTCGTCGTGTTGAATTATACTAATATGAATGCGTCACTCTCCAGACTGCCAAGACCCTTCTCGATGGAAAGGCCACAGTCTCTTCCGTCGGCGACTTGTTTGTGCTGCCTTATGCTGAGGAGCTGGGTCTGCGGGTATAGAAAGGGGGTTATTAAGGCGTAAAAAGCTTGTACAACAGTCAGAGTCATCTAGAAGTGGGGAGGTTAAAGTCATGGTATTGCGTGAAAAAGGCCGCTTGTATTAAATCTCCTTTTTTGCTCATTGAAGCGCATCTGTCCATCTTGACCTTGAATTTGCCACCCACCTTATATCTTGATACCGGAAAAAAGGAGAATAAAAATAATTGAATTGATTTACTGCATGCAATGATCTACGTGTGATGCATCGGGCTGGAGGCGTAAAGTTGGCTTGCAGTATGGGGAATACAAGCACAAGCCAAAGAGCTACAACACATGTCCAACAATCCCAATCGGTACCTCTTGTAATGGATACCTTTTCTCCGCGACGGAAAGATTGGCTAAAATGCTAACTTTTCTAAAACATACTTTTACCTGATATCTATTTTTATATTTCGCCACAGGGAGTTGGAGTTTTGCGATGTGTTGGCTCCTTATTTTACATACAAGGTGTACAAGATGATGAAGCAATCAGTGAACGATTAACCAAGTAAAGGAAGACTTCAAAGAAGAAGATTGTGCAATTTTCTTTGATAGAGCAGATCATTGCAGAATACTTTGAGCTTGCAGCGTTCAAAGGTGAATGTAGATATGATCTCTGGTCTTTCACTTACATCGCCTTGTCTTTGGACCCCTTGTTGGTCCTGCGTTTATCAGCCTCTAACGACGAGAGTATCAAAGAGGGCAAGGATACTCAAGGATGCTCAGGTGCGGGCAAGTGGGAGCGCTGCGTAATTCCTTTCTTCTATCAGATCAATGCGGATGCTATCAAAGCAAAGCTAACAATAGAGCTAGATTTTGACGGAAAGAAGGGCGTGAAGGGGCAAACTGACCGTTGTTCACCTAATTGAGTGACTCCCATTGAATAGGCTTTGAGGCGCCATGGCTGGTGAGCTATGGTGGGTACGGATCCGCCAGGCTGGACTACTAGTGCGCAGTGCCCTGGAAGGCTTTCCCAGGCTGGGTCGAACACGAAGTAGAGAATCTCAATCTTGCGTAATATTTTGCTATGGACAGCCTAAATATGTGCTCGATTTGTTTTGAAACAGCAAAGGATGTGTAACAGACAACTGCTGGGGCTTATCTGACCCGCCTCTGTCGCATGATTACCGCTATTAGCACCGCTGTTTGCACTCCTGCAGCTCTTGGGGGCATTCCTCGATGGATTGTGTACATGTACCTAGGTAATCTTACCTATAGCGTACATGTATGCGCTGTCTCTCTCTACAGTCTCTCTCTACAGCCACAATGGCTGGAGCATCCACATCTCGTTTCAAGTAATGTCAAATTAGAAGAGTAGAAAGAGAAACATAAGAAAATGGATCTTGACTTTATGAACAAGAAATCTCAATGCGCGCAAATCCAGCTCTCTGTCTCTCTCCAAAAGAAGCTGTTGTGCCGAAATAGACACCGCCGGCTAGCTGCATGATTTTCGCGGTTTAAGAGTTCCAGAAAGTTCGCCTGTCCGATCGTTTCCTCGGGCCGTGGCTATAGCTAGGGCTAGCACCAAAGGCTCTAAAGAGCAAATGATAGGGGCAGTATTAACGGTACATGTACATATCAACGACAATGAGCAGTGTACTGTTCCCGATCGTTTGGTACATGTTCACGCGTCTCCATTTCAGTAAGTTTTCAGACAAAGAGTAAAAGTAAAAAGCGAGATTCCTCTGATATCCCCACAGAAAAGCCGAAAACTACGGCCGCGCCACGCCGAGCTGTGCTGCAATGCACTGCTGGCACTGTGCTTGACGCAGCAGAGATTCCAACGTTCGACCTATGTAGGTAGTGCTGCATTACCGAGCGTAGGAACGAATGCATGTACGGGCATTGAACCATTCAACCATTGAAGCAGAAAGTAGGTACCTGTACACGATGGCGCCGTCAGAGGCTCGGCGCCGCTCCCGCAGATCTCAGAATCGCCCTAATGAGCCCCGGAAGGCTAGGCGTCTGGACCTACACGGCGCAGTCCGTCATCCGTCGGCCACGTACCGGTACAACGCGGTGTATGCAGGCGTGCTGCAGAGCCCAATGCGCAAGTGACAGCAACGCAACTCGCTGGAGTGCAGCAGCAACCCGCAGAATCTGGGCATGAAGGTGCGGATTTTCTGGGGCCGCACGATACTGGATGAACAAACACGCGACTCAACCTTGGAAGACTTTCTCAGCCAGGAGCGCCCTTGGCCAGAGCCTAGCACCAGCTCAAGAGACACGTGCTGGTATATACCGCGTAGAGCTAGAGACTGCGTGATGCTGCCCTCTGCTCCTGGCTCTATCGGCGCGACCTACCGAACACAAGCCACACGAGTCTCCACGAGACAACACAGAGAGGTAAAAATATATACAGTTCAAAGAGGCTGCTCAACACTGTATCGTATGCTTCTCGCCATGTCGTCTTGCCCACCAGAGTCTAAAGCCTTAGTCGTGCAAACGTGCCGGTACGTAGGGGCTACTTCCCGCTAGCCCCCGGGGCAGGAAGCGGGCAGGGGTCGCAGTGGCTCTCAGCACTGGCTACAGCGGTGCAGCGCAGCAGTCTGGCACGTCTCCATCCCACTATCCATCGCTGTCTGGCGCGGTACCTCCGCGCCCGCCAATGTAGGCACGGGGTACTTTGCAAGGCGAAGCCTCGCCTCCACTCGCTGAATCCAATAACCATCGCCTCGTCCTCCCTTTCACTTTGCTCTCACACTCGCTCTCTTTTTTCCCGACTCCATCTTCTCCCCGTCCCTTCTGCCCATTGCGAGGCAATCGTAGCAGCGGCGAGCTGGACGTTCAGGCGGAGATCTGATCCTCTTGTTCCTTTGCTTCTTGTTCATCCTTTCAGCTGCGATTCTTTCTTTCTCCCACTCTCAAGATTTCCCCAGGTAAGCATCACTGGCCTCTCTTTTTCTCTTGCGCTTTTCCCCACACCCCGAGCAGCGCCGCCTTTCGACCCTTTTTTTCCCCTACGGTGACTCTCTCGCACACCACACCACTTCTTCATCCGCGGTATCTAGGCCGTAGCATCTCGTCTTTTGTTTGTTTTCAGCTCCTTCTCCGTGTTCCCTCCCACGGTGTCTTCTATTCACCCCCCTCTTGGCCTCTCTGCCACTTCAGGCCCAAGACCCGATCTTTGCGCCTCGGCCTCTCGACCTTCTACAATCGCTGTCTCTGCTCTGCGAGCGCCGCCAAAGACGATTCGCTAATGCTTCTTTTGTTTCAGTCTTAGGAGCGAGCGCTGGCCACTAGCAACCTCTCAAGTCTCCTCTCTTTCTCTGTTTCCTCTTCACTTTCAACTCAGCTATAAAAACGCCAACTCTCTCTCGATTCGGCGGTTTGCTTGAGTGACACAAGCTCTCGTCATCATCACTACGAGGTTCGTCTGTCCTGATTCTACCTTCAAACGCTCTTCCCTGGACACCGCTTCATTCCGAGATCCCAAACGGCAAAATCTGGCTGATTTGGCAAGTGGGATGACCTTGTTGCTTTATTGCATTGACCCCATTGGCTGTGTTGCTTCTGTCTGCTACCCCTGCTTTCCCATCTTGCCAGTCTCTTGCGCAAAAATCCACGATTCGTCTTGCAGCCAACCATGTGCATTTTGTACTGACACATGGTTATTCCAGATTTTAGGCTTTTGATTGAAGCAGCCCCAAGTCACTCCTGCAGCTTCCCTACGAAGGCCGGCAAACGCGCGAGCTCGCTCACATCGACCTTTCCTCGTACTACAGGCAGTTGAAATTTGTGGCGGTTCGATAATAAAGTTCTGGGAAGCTACGCACACGACGAAGAAAGTTCAGCAATATGCCGCCGGCATCTCAAAGAAAAGACCCTCAACAGGGCAATTCGGCCAAGGCGGATGGAAAGGCAAATGGTAAGCAATTGGCTTTCCCTATTGCGCGCTCTCCTTCCAGACAACCTTTCTTCCTCGAGGTTGCTAAATCGTACTCCTAGGTAATCGAGCTGGGTTCAAAACCGACACTGCAATTTCGAACGGCCACTCCGGACCCCAGAGAACTCTGCAGGCATGGGTCCCTGATTCTGACGAGACGTTTATCGATGGTGGTTTGGAAAAATCCTCTTCTTCCGGCGCCTGGGACCAGTTCGCCGAAAACGAGAAGCGCTTTGGCCTCAAATCCGACTATGACGAAAACATGTATACTACTGTGATCGACCGCAGTCATCCAAAGTACAAGGAGAGAATGGCAGCTGCAGACAAGAAGGCCAGGGAGATTGAGCGCAGCGCAGCCCTCACAGCCCACGTGGCTGAAGAACGTGTCATGGACTACTCTGGCGGTAAAGGCCGTGCTGACGACAATGAGGAGGACAAGTGAGTTGTGACTTGCAGCGTTTGCCTCTTTTATTTTGGAATGTTTTGTGAAGCGACCTTTTGTGCTAACTCATCACACAGATACAGCGGTGTTCGTCGCCAGGATTTCCCCGCTCTCCCATCTGGACAAGGGGGCAAGTACATGCCCCCGGCCAAACGCGCTCCGACTGCTCAAGCTACAGTTGCAGGCGCTCCTTTCGACCCGGCCATCATATCTTCGCAGATCAAGACTGCCCCGAAGAAGCAGCCTTCTCAGGCCTCTGAGCAGCGAAAGGCCTCCGATGTTGTCAAGAATGGGGCCTCAGCAAAGACCGAGGTCCAAAAGCCAGTGGATAGCCAGCCATCTAATTCAAAGCCTGTGGAAAGCAAGACCCCTACTCCAGTTCCAACACCTGCCTCTGCTCCGACCAAAGACACCAAAACCCCAGACGAGAAGCCGGCAGAAAAGCCGGCGGCTTCCGCCAGGGCAGCAAATGCTCGTCCCGTAACTCAGCTACCTCAAAACGTTCCCAGCGCAACATCGACTGTTGAGCGTGATGTCTTGAACTCGTTCAAATCGTTTGCTTCACAGCAACGTCTCAATGCCGAAAAAGCTAGAAGCAGCAAGGCAAAGGCGGATAAGGAAGTCAAGTTGACAGAGCTGAAGAAATTCGCAAACTCTTTCAAGCTGTCAACGCCGGTTCCCAAGGATTTGGTGTCCATCATCGCCAAGGATCCCGCCAAGCAGAAGGAGATTCAGGCCAAGGCTATAAAGAACGCCGAGGAGATGGCCAAGGCCAAGACTGACGCTGCCCTTAAAAAGGATGCCACTCCGTCCAAAGAGACGCCTCAGCCCAAACCTGCCGAGCAGACGTCTACATCCACGGCACCTGTCGCGGCCGAGACCAGGCCTCCTCGGGGAGCACCTGTGCCCCAAGCCACCCCCCCTAACGGCGGACCTGGCCGCCATACAGGCCCTCGTCAGCAGTTCAACCAGCAACAGTATCACCAGCAAGGATATAGGAATGGTCGTGTTGGTCCTCAGCATGTTTCGCAGCCACATGCAAACGGTCCTCCCTCGCTGGCGCAACGCATCCGCCTAGTGGAGCAGCAAAAGTTCTCGCAGCCTCCCATGCCCCATCAGCATGCTCCCGATAACCGTGTTCCGCCCACTGGTCCCTCTAACAACATGGACTTCCCGCGGCGTCATAGCGGTCATCTCGGAGCGAAGCTCAATCCCAACAGCAACGAATTTAGGCCAAGCCCGTTCGCCGCGTCTTTCAACCCCAACGGACACCCAAGCGCGACATCCAGCCCCCGCGTCGCTATCAACCATGTCCATGATCCCGCTAGTGCAGCGGGTCATCCTCAAGAGCAGCTCATACGAAGAAAGACCAAGCCTATCGATGTCAACAAGTGCAACATCTTGGCTCACGTCAAGACCTTTGCTGCGCCTCAGGGACCACAGGCCCGAAACTGGGACGAAAATGGTGGCCTGCGCCCGGCCTACGACACTATTCCTACCTGGCGCCAGATACAAGATGATGAGAAGAGGGACTCAACTATGCACCTCACATACAAGCAGTTATTCGAGAGACAGCCGTTTTCTGGTATGCCTACTCCAAACCCGGCTCATGTTGTGCCTCAGATGCCTCCTCATCAGCATCAGCTTCCGTTCCATCTCCAGCATGGTGCGCAACACATTATGCCACGGCAATCCCCACATATGCCTCCGATGCAGATGCACACGCCGCAACATGGGCCCGTGCCTCACCAACCGTATGGCAATGACGACCATCGGATGATGCACTCCAACTCTGCTCAGTCGTTTGCTTCGCCTCGTATGGGACAACTTCCCGTGGCGTACCCTCAAGTCAACCCAGGCGCACAGGTTCCATATGGCCAGCCGGTCTTCCTTAATGCTGGCAACCCTCAGCTGGGTCAATTTAGGAGCTTCTCTAACAACCCTCACTACGCGCCGCAGCAGGGTCAGATGGGCTCACCGATGATGATGCAGCCACAGTTTATCCCAGGGCCTCAGGGCATGATGGCCGCCCCTCACTTGATGTACCCAGGTGCACACCATCCACAGTTCATGCCGCCCTCAGGACCACCACAGCCAGTGCCAGGCGCAAATGGTTATCCCAGCCCGGGGCGACCGGCGGCGCCCATGATGGTGCACCAGGGATCTCAGCAAGGGCATAACATGTACGGAATGAGCCCTAGTATTCAATACAGCCAGCCAGCAGCATACGGGCCAGCGCAAACCGGCGTACCAAGTCAGTGACAACCCTTTTATACTTGACTGGAGATGAATTTTCGGGCTAACATTGTGTAGTGTCTAACACACGACCTTACAACGGACCTGGACCTCAGCATTATGCGACAAACATGCCACAGCATTATAGCCCACAGCCGCCCAGTAACGGTGGCGGCAACTACAACAATAACAACAACAGCAACAAGCATCATGTACCGCAGAATCACCCGCATCCCGGCCCGCAGGCCAATCGCACGGCTTCAACTTCCCCCCAGAACCAGGAATCTGAGGGATCCAATGAGGCAAAATAAATCATCAGAAGACGCATCATTAGATCTGCAAAAAATGGGAAGAAAATAGTCATCCTGAGCGCTGTCTCTCTATTCAAGGGTTTTGGCTGTTATTCGCTCACCACGACATTTTCTGGCTTTCCATCACAGCTCTGGATTACTTTGCGGCATTTTATCTTGCAAAGGAACACAACATAAAATATTTCTTGAACAAACAGAAAAAAAAAAGGAAAGAGAAGAAGTTGAAGAAGCATATTGAACAGCTGTGATTGGCATTGTCATGAGCGTTTACAGTTTACGTCTACATTTGGGATGATGGTCTTTTATGTCCAATCAGGGCTATGAGACGGCCGTTGGGGAGTGATCTCCAATTTGATCTGTGCCGATGTATCTACCAAGTAGCTAATCGAGCCCACGGGGCTGCGATGAAAGCTCAGGTTGCGTCAGCATGATGCTTGCGGAGAAACTGACTGCAAAGGCCGAATCTAAAGAGCTCTGCTCTAGTTAGAGCATTTGATGAGACAACCATTCAGTTTTCAACAGCAAAAGATAGGATGGCATAACATCTAGGAAGGCGGAAGATGAGCTTTGGGCTTAGCCACGTGGTGCAGCAATATAGTAGCCCGGCCTCAACAGGCTAGGCGAAGCTGTGATGCAGCACGGGGGTCAAATAGCTTAGCAGGATGAGATGAGAAGGAAAGGTGGCAAAGGGCAACAGCAGTAGCAGCGTCGCAGAAGGAGAGGGAGAAAGCAGCCGCAAGAGCGGCGGGATTTGATAACGACTTTTAACGACGATTATTTGAAACACAGATGCTCCTTTCAGGCGATTGAAAGAGAGCGATGAGGGATGGGTTCGGGCAGCTACTCGATGTGTCTGCCCTTTACGTCTCATAGAGATGTTGGGCGATGGACCCATGGAGTGTGTAGAGAGCGTGGATGGAGAGAGGCTCAAGCGGGCGGATATACACTTAATGGCAAGAGAGTATTGCTATTAGCTTTACCCAGTGAATATCATGTAAGGTAGAGTTAGATATAGGTGTTATATGCTCAGACATGAGCTGAGCGATTAAATTGAAAGTTGTATAAAAAATATTGGCACGATTGGAGTAGTAAGCCATTGACCCGTATCTGCATACCAGTATGGAGTATTAGATTGTTCCTACATCTACTACTACTTCTCGGCCCATTTGCTTTATGTGAACGAGGTATAGGTAGCTGTATCAGTTTAAGCCCAGTACTCTTGTAGTTGTCTTGAATGTCTTCGTTTATTCAGCAGGTTCACATTCACATCGTCCTGAATCCAATACTATTGCAATTGTACTTTGAATGTCATCGCCTCGTCTTGAATCTCTTTAATACCCTTGTCTGTTGTTTGCAATAGCTCAAGCTGCTCGTTATGCTGACAGGCCAGGACAGCAAGCGCCGAGGACTTCCACAAAGGTACATTGCGACTGCGGCGATTGTTGAAAATGCTGAGAACGGCAAATACGATTGCAAGTGCCTCTATGGCAATTGGTACGGCAAAATAGCCCCAGCGGATGGAGACAAAAGTTTCGCTCTGGATTACGTCTCCGTACGCTATCATAGTGTTTGGACCGTATCGTATGTAGTTTGTCATGGCTGTTGCCATTCTGTCGAATCGATCATTGAGATCCACATCGCCAATTAGAGCAGCTTCGATGCCGAGGTTCGTATCATTATACCAATCCCCCCAGACAAACTCGCTGACTATTGAAGGGGACGTTAAGAAAATATTGAGCGTTTGAATATTCAGAACATCTATTCCCAAGACAGGAATACGGATATCGCCCCTTGTTGACTCGTTGGTAATAAGTTGCGGCCATTGATTTTCCGGGTCTTTTGCTATGAACCAGGGATTCTTGACGCCGAAGTCGACCTCTGTCCTGCTCGCGAAAGAAAAATCGTTGCCATTGGCATTGGCATCCGTGTAATTGTAGGCCGTGAGGTAAAGAGAACATTCTGTAATGTTAATGTTCTGCATTGTAAAATTGCCATCCGGGGTCGATCTATAAATTGCAAATCGCGTGATTTCGGGAAAGGTATCTGGGAGCTGAACGCCGCTGTTGTTCAGATGTACCAGCGCATTTGTGTTCATGTAGTAGGCCGTTGACGCATCCGTGTAAAGAAAGCGAGAGCGGACCATAACTCCGCCTGGAGTCGTCATATTGCATACAGTATAGTTGCCTTCGTACCCGTCTGTGGTTTCCATTTCGAAGTAGCAGGCCCGTGCGTCCAATGCCTGCTGGGTAACATTACTGCACTCGGCCTTGAAGCCAAGGGAGATGTATGATCCGGGCCAGCGACACGATCCGGGGCAGTTGAAAGACTCTGTAGTGTCGATGCCATAGAGACCCTGGAAGACGGCGATTTCCATGCCAGCGTCCTGAGGGTAGCTCGCTAGGCAGTGGTAAGAGGCCAGTCAGCTACATTGTGTTTGATACATACAGACCTGGATACGGGGTCGTTGTGATGGCGATGCTTACAGGGAACACTCTCGACTTGGCTGTCAAATAATGCCTGCCGACTGTAATTGTGTGCATATCCAAAGGTGGCGACGTTTGCATTTGGGGAGGTGACAGTGACATTGCGCTGCTCAAGCAGAACCACCTGTTGTGCGAATGGCGAAAAGGAAAGTCGCAAGATGGTAATCGCCGCGCCAAGGGTGGCCAGATTCCATTTGACGGTCGTTAGCAGCATAGCAGAGCCCCAAACACCGCGACTGGCTTGGTCAAATGTTTCAAAGTCGGCAAGACTGCGAGGCCGTTTCTTGAAGTGAAGCCATTTGGACTGTCCGATAAAGGTGCCAACTCCCTGCATCAAGGCCATGGCGTATGCAGTCGTCAGGATTGAAATACTTGTGCTTAGAGAAACGTCGCTTTTCCAGGCAGAGAGAGGCTTGTTGTCCATGAACCAGAATATGGCCGCAAGTGCAACCACGAGTCCAAGAGCCAACATTGAAGTGAGGAACTCCAAGAGCCATTCGTTGGGAGAGTACACCGCATAGCGCTTATACGCAGAGGTGGTCGAATTGTGTGGCCCAGGGTCAACTTCAACAACGGGAACAGAGTCATACGAGTGAGCCGCGGAGCTATTGTCAACCTTTGCCATACTGATGGTTTGCCGTTACAATCTTGCCCTTGGTCTTGACTGCGTGCGACATGAGAGAAATAGATTATTAAACAGGTGACACAACGAGGTGCGGGGGATTATATATATTTGGCAAAGACGAGGCTCTCTGGTGCAGGCCTCGCTTATAGTCTACAATACATGCACATGCGAAAGGATTCATAGGATTCGTTTCTCATTGGTTCTAACTTGCAGCGACTATCTGTCTGGGAATCTACTAACTACTATTTGGGATGAAAAATACATGTATATGCCTACCTAGTTAGGTGCCTTACCCAGTCAGGTAGAGTTGAGATGCCGTGCCTCTTGAGGAGCAGAGCCTCAAGTCCAGACATGCAGCGCGAAACAGTCCACGTGCACACTTGGATTTGACCGTCGATCAAACTTAATTCCTTTGCGGGCATTGGAAGATGTGATGCGGCTGCGAAAGCTTTTTCTCCATCGTTTTCTTCACACTTTCTATCAGCAAATGCTGTCTTCCGCCTTGGGTTAATATGAGATAGTGTACGGTATAGCATCAGCTTTTGGCGCTGATGATAACGTTTGATTAACAGCATAGAAGAAACATTCGAAATTGCTATTTGCGCGAAACAAAAGAAGCAATAACATGCTATTTATCCAGTGTGTATTTCCTAGAATCTGTTTCGGGACCGCGGGGTGTGGTTGGTTGCTAACCGCCTCTATTTGCGCGGCTACGTGCACGAGGCACATGTAGCATCGGGATGAATTCATGTTAATTGGGTACGTTAGGCATGGCTCTTCGCAGGTTCATCCTCAGCAATAGTTCGTCTTGTTTTCCTTCTTTCCTCTGTGTGGTCTTGGCTATTTCCTAGGTACACAAAGCTACTCGATATGTTATAGCGCTTGTACTATAGAAAAGTGCGCATAATGTAGGAAGAAAGTGGTGGCTGCAGATGAGCGAAATTTGGATATAATGAATGGCGATTGTTGATTGGACTGTTTACTGGCCATGTAATTTGAACGGGATGATTAACAGCGCCTGTTTTCTTTCTCTACTGCTAGTTTTGTACGGCAGTGTATAGAGAGAGGTAGATTACATCCGATGGCCGTTCGCAGGCCGTCTCATAGATCTTCTTTTATCAAGTTCAAAGCGTCATGGTTGTTCAATCTCTATTTTTCTCTCTCGTCTAGCCTTTTTCTTTCTCGTCATCTGTAGTCTTATTTCCTCTGGCATTACTGTTCAAATTTAACTCTGTCCCATCAAAACTCACAAAGGCGATCTCCACACCTCGACTCCATACATGTACCTGGGTGCCTATTGTTCTATTGTGACTTGCAACTGAATACATACTCTGTTCACTTTTTCCTCTTTTCCCAATAAAATTCATCTATTTATCTTCGACCCCTATTTCTTCTTCATCCATCGTTCCCTCTTCATGCCTCAAGCTCAATTATTATCTTGATTCGGGCTGGACTTGAACTACCTAGCCTACGTATATACACGTACATACACGCATATACTCGTACATACTGCTCTTCATCAAGAAAAAATCATCTCTTTGCAAACAGAACAGACCATCGACAGCTACCAGATGCCTGCTGCTACAAGTCATCGTTATTCATTCTTTTTCTAGAATCAAAAATTGCTTGTCATATACAATCAACCAATCAACTACCGCCAACCAACATGAGATTCTTCAATGCTATTGCGGCCATCGCCCTTGGACTGGCCGCAGCTGCCCATGGCAATGTGCAGATAATGTATCCGCTTCCATTCTTCGCGATTGATAAATAGTTGTATGCTAACAAAGTAACCAGTGACAGAGACGTTTCTCAGCCTGCCCCAACGTCGGCTGTGGCTCCAGCTTCTGCTTCTGCTTCTCAGCTTCCGGGTGGTGTTTTCATCAGTGCACCCTTGACAGAACCAACAGCTCCCGCCGACGTCACCAGCCCCAGTAAAGATGAATATTCGGTTGAAACCTCAATGCCAGCCTCTTCGACAGCCGCCGTGTCTCAGCCTCAACCTACCACTGGCGGCGGCACTTTCAGTCCTCTTAGGCCTTCAAGCCCCTTCAGTTTCTCCAACGGCACAGCCTCTACAAACACTTCGACGGCTGCAGGATCAAAGTGCTCCAAAGAGGGTCAGTATAACTGCCAGTCTGACGGAAAGGCATACCAGCGATGTGCTGCCGGACTGTGGTCCATCACTATGCCCGTGGCTCTGGGGAATCCATGTAAGCCCGGACTGGCCGATACCTTTGTGTCGGCCCAGAAGCGAAGCAGCCCAGGCTTTGTCCGAAGACGCCGTTTCGTCTATGAACACAGCCGTGGAAAGCGTGCGTCTTCCCGGATGGGTTGAAAAAAGAAAATGAAACTGCCACTGGACTAATAACGGCGCCATCTCACGGCTACACCAACTTTATTCTCTCGTTCTTGTACACTCTTTTTTTTTTTTTTTCATTCGCTCAGTCATTCATTATTTCTCATTCTTTTCATAGTGGTCACTGGTAGTCATTGGAAGAGCAGCGACATTCTTTGCTCATTATTTTTTTGTCCCTTCTTTCCTTGTCTGAGGTCAAAGGGAAAATGGGTCTTGGAGATCACGATGGGCGGAACTCATGGTGCTGTATTGGGCGAAACAAGATACCTACCTATTACATATTGACATTTGAAGGCCAAGGATTAAATAAAAACACGGTGATTTTTAAACATATTGACTGGTACTGTTTTCTCTGTGAAGGCACGTGCTGCGATTGTGTATAAGAGAGTCAAAGCCACTCTTGCTGATGAAGCTGTGAGGCCGCCAGCGGAAGCATCACGTGAGGGGCAACACGAACCTGGTGTCATTTCGAGAACTCGGGTAATAGTACGAGACAGCCATAAGAAAACAAGAGGCAGAGGGAAAAGAAAACACCAGTTCGAGGGCAGCAGGGCCACTGCGCCACCCGAGCCCAGCTGAAGGAGCGGCGTTGGCGATTCTCAGTGGGTGGAGGATTTGGGGGCTATGCTTACCGGTCTGGTGCCTTGTTCATGAGATTATCGACAATGGCAGAGAGAGCAATTGGCGCCGGAAGAGGTTCCGAGTAACGAGTACTCGAGGTTCAGGGTTTGGTCATTGGGCAGCAGTGGTACCCGCTACCGGGCTGAAGAATACATGTATAGTAGATCCATCCTCGGACCACTACGTCCCAACATCTTACTGCTGCTTTGATCATTGCTTTCACAGCTTACGTGCTCAGATATTCTTCCGCGTAAGTCTTGTGAGGAGCAGCCTAAAACTCTTTGCAGTTCCATAGTCATCAGCATCCATGTCCCTGGCTATGTACCTGACGGTGGCTTATTTGCCGTGCCTGGGCACCTTGCCTGGCATGCCAATACATGTAATATTGGGCATAGAGAGCTGCGCATGATATACGCGCAATGCCGACAGCAGGGCAAACAGGATAAACGCTCGCCTCGCGTGACTCATTGGGCTCGAATCCCGCCAAGAAACAAAGCAAAGGCTCCATTCTTCTCCATCTGTTCATCCCCGGCCTTGTTGGACAATCTACAGCAAGCCGGCCCCGGCCAGAAATAGGCGCTCATCGGACCCCACCTGTCGATTTTGTGCCTCCAAGTCTTCAAAGGCCTACGGCTAACACTTTGCAGCTGACTTAGCAGCGTCTCTGGGTGACAATCGCAAACTTGCCATCCATCTTCGTTCCCTCCCTCTCCTCTCTTCTTCTAGTCTCGCCGCCCCTCTCTTTTCTCTCTCTCTTCCTCCTCCTTTTCTTAGCTTCTTTGCCCTCGTCTTTATTTTGTTCTTTTTCGCTTCGTTTGCCATTTTCCTTTTCCAAAGGGGGGCCCTTGCTTCTTGCAAGCCTGACAACCATCGTCTCCCCTCCCCCGCGAACAGCTCTCCAGACCGCACGGCCACTTCTCGAACCACCCACATCTTGGCAGTACAATCGAGGCGGGGAAAGAAACAAATACTTTGCTCGCTCAGCGAACCGAAAACATGCCGGGTACTTCGACTCCAGGCGCCGAGGGCCCTACCTTTGCGCCTCCAAGCCTGCCCGCTGGTTGGATCGCGCAGTGGGATGGTTCCAGCAGAAAGTACTACTACGTCCAGCTGGCCACTGGCGTTTCTCAGTGGGATGTTCCCACCGATCCTGTGCAGACAGGCACTCCGGTTCCTGGCGCAGAGCATCCTTACGGCTCACCCGCGCCTCAGGTCATCACCCATCCGGACGGCTCGCAGACGATAAAGCACTCGGATGGAACTATGGAGCCCATTCTGCCTGATGGCCCTGCTGGCGAGCGTGGACTCGGGGTAAGCACATCTCTTTGGTCGCCCTCTTTCACGTAAACCTAGGTCATCTGAGATCGTACATGCTGACGAATATTATCAATTGTGTTTCAGTCTCTGGCCTTGAACGCACTTACGGGCGGCAAAAGTTCGAGTGGTGGTGGCAGCGGTGGAAATCCGCTGGGCGGCCTGGCTGCTCAGTTCCTCGGCGGTGGCTCCCATGGGAGCAGCGGAGGAAATTCCGGTAGCGGCGGCGGCAAAGATTCCATTACCGGAAAGCTGGTTGGACAGCTGGCGTCGAACTTGTTCTCGTCCTCTGGCAAGCCTTCACAACCTCAAAACTACCACCAAGGTCAAGGCAGCTCTTCAGGCGGCGGATCGCAACATTCAAGCGGTCTGGCTAGTGTGGTGGGTGGTTTATTTGGCGGCGACAAGCCAAGTCACGGTGTAAGCAAATCATTACGTTCCCCTACATGCTGGGCTCGGGGCAATGGTGGAAGAGAAATGCTGACCAGAGACGATTTACAATATACAGCAAAACTCGAGCTTTGGCTACTCGAACTCAGGATCGGGCAGTAACACATACTCTGGCTCAGCACCGACCTACAATCCTCCAGGGTCTACTCATGGGTCTGGCCACGCGGCAACGTCCTCGACATCGCACACGGGCTCTCATCAGAGCCCTCCTTTAGGCCACAATAACTCGTTCCCTCCACCTCCTCCTGGAGGACCACCAAGCGGCCAGACTTATGGACAACAGTCATACGGCGGTAACCAATCATACTCGCATAATCAGCCTCCCAGTCCATACGGCGGATCGCACGACCAGCACTCACAACAGCATGGGAGTGGCGGCTATACACCGCAGCAGCCATCTTATGGCTCCCCCTCTCACCAGCAGGGCTACGGTGCTCCCTCGCCAGGTGGACAACATGGTGGGCATCAACCCAACTATGGAGCTCCACCAGGACAACACCAGCCAGGCTATGGAGCCCCTCCCGGAGGACAACATCAACAGAACTACGGTGGTACAACGCCGGGTGGCCATCCGCCATACCAGCCACAAGGCCAACAGTCGCCGCAATTCCCTCCTCCTCCGGGACAGCAGCATCAACAATATCCTCCACCCTCCGGACAACAGCACCAGCACCAACAATACCCCCCGCCTCCTGGACAGCAGCAGCAGTATCCTCCTCCGCCTGGACAACAGCAGCAGTATCCTCCTCCGCCCGGACAACAACAGCAATATCCTCCTCCGCCCGGTGGAGCTCCGCAGCAGTATCCACCCACCCCCGGCAGCGGTGGTTACAACCCATCATACGGTACGCCGAATGGTCAGCAGCAGTATGGCCAGCAACCTTACCAGCCAGGTGCTCCTCATCAATCAGGTGCTTCTCACCAGCATGGCGCTCCTCCTGTGCCCCATGGCAGCCACCCAAGCCACGGAGGATACGGCAGTGGTTATTAAGAAGCCCCTTATCTTTATTCTCGCAATGAGAATAGGCATACATCTTTGAGCTGACCCATTGACTGTGGTTTTCAAACGAGAATGAATATTTCCCGTGATTGACTAGCGTCCTTTGTTGGCCAACAGAAAGTTGGATCTATAATTTCCCGTACATGTGTGGTGATGCGATAGGAGAAGCGATGATGAAAATATTAACACATGGTACGGGCACACTAAGTAGTAGAATTTTGGTAGCATATGTGTAGATAGGGAGGCATATCCGGTGCTTGTTTTCTATATTCATGTTTTTTCCCCCTCGCATTAGTTACGATATATAGGAGAGATTGTGTTGTGATGTGTTTAAAGCGAGCATGTCGGCTATGTAATAATGTAATATGTGACCGTGGTATTGAGTAACAATTTGCTTCGGAGGGTTTGGAGCCTGACGAGAGGCGACGTTAGAATCTTTGTACTGTTATACGGGGAACGCATCTCAATCAATAGCTTCCTTATCATTATTATTAGGTATTATTATTACGAACATCAATATTCCTATTAGATATTCCTTCTTAATTTTGCTTCTTTTCTTGGTCATTATCATCACAGCCAGCAACAGAAACCAAAGATTGAGATATCCAGCGCGCTACGAACCACGAAACGATGCTAATGACGACAATATAGCCCACTGTCGGGACCAACGACTGAGGCAATGCGTTGTAGAGATACGGGTCCAAGATGAGATCGACTAGTACCGGGGGAGGATCCTTCATGAGCGATGAGTGGTGGGAAAAGTAGTCTGCTGCGGCGAGGACTCGTAGTAGAAGGACGGAAGAGCCATTTGCTGCTGTTAGGGAGTGGCTTGATCGTTGCTGTTGAAGGGCTTCTGTTTCTTCGTCGATGATGTGCTGCTGGGCCGAGGTTGTGGCGTGTTGAGTGAGAGACTGGAGGAGGGATGGCGTTGAGAAGATGGTGGAGAGGGTGTAGGTGTCTAGGGTGAAGGCGGTTGGTTGCTTGGAGATGTGAGTATATGATGCACTTTTATTTGAATTTCGAGGAATAGTTTGTAACGAAGGCGGAGATGGAAGGTGGTCATATATACATAAATCATGTGCATACAAAGTATATAATACGGGCTTATGGTAACTTACAAGTGCGGACCAGCAAACACGAAGCTCATAGCGCTGCCCTGGCGTGAGGTTATCAAGCAGCAGCCATGATGGGTATCCTTGCTCTTCTTGCTCTGTCTGTTCCTGAGAGAGGGGAAAGACGCGAGTGAGGTTGGTGCGTATAGACCAGCGAGTGGATGGGCCAAGGACGGGAATATTGCGGCCTTCTAGAGCTGGAGGGATGTTGGAGAGCGTGATAGGTTCAGGAGCTGTGAAGATTGCTTTTTCGGTGTTGGCGTATGTTGGTGAGAGGAGAGAAAAGAATGGGACAAGGAGGAGGAGGATGGAGGATGATTGGTGAGGATGGCGGCGATGAGGTGGCTTGAGGGATGACATTGTTTTGGCGTGTTGGGTGCTTTTTTGCGGTACCCCAGTTTGTTGTTTAGGTGGATGAATAAGATTTATCTCAATTGAGGTTGTTTATATGAAGGAATTTGAGATTGGAGTTGTGATTTAGAGCTCAATTAGCCGCGGCTAAGCTGAGGTGAAGATGCCATTCAATGGATCGCGAAGCTGTGGTTACGGGATCTGGATGGTGGCGGCAGCGCGCGTTTGCTATTGGCTGGCTGTCTTTTGCTAGCGGTGAGGTACGTACCCAAAGTACCCTACATATGATGAACAAAACCGATGCGTATTGAAGCATTAAAATCACGATGTCGTTGGAAGAGATGAATCCAGACGTAAGATGTATTAAACTTTGTAAACTCGTTTCTTCATATTATCAAATATACATTTAACGTTTCTCGAGATAATTGTCAGGATTTGGCCTTCTACAGCCATGCAACAAATAGGAATATCCAGCTCAAGAATAGAACTTAGTTCCAACAACAGCTCAAGCGAACGAAACTATAACGCTGCTCTTATCATCGAAGAAGACAGTAGTATACGAGATGGAAATGCCAAAGTACAACATTTTGATAGAAAAGTTAAATCTCAAAGCGGCTATCGATGCTTTCTCATAAGAATCTGCCGTTTGCTATTTCGGTTGTGGCATCAAATCCTGAACGAGCTAGTGCTACGGCAAATTTGGCTCTGGATGATCATCATTGCCAAATTAATATCTTTTTTTTGAGTAAATACCATGGATTGTAATTCGGTAATTTTCGTCAGGCAGCTTGAATTTCATCACGGGACTGGCCAACCCTTTTGTGCAGAGTGGCACCTGTTGTACTGATGCACAATTACGGATAAAATAGACAATGACATCTACTCCTTTTCCTGTCAAAAGGCATGGGGTCGTAAAAGGTATAGCCGGCCTGCTTATCCTGGTTCAAATATCGTTCCGATGGGCTTCTGGAAATTCCTTCCCAAGTAGGTACATGTAACCACACGTTATCAGGTGGAAGATTTGCTTTTGGGAGACTTTTCCCTTCGCAGATACTATTCGTAGGCCTTACGCTACCAGTGATAGGTACTTGTGCTAGCATGCGCATTTTCGACATTGGCAATGGACATTGAGCATGGAATAGCATGTCTCAAGCTCAGCGTAGTCGCAATAACGCACCGCAGCGATTGTCGGGGCGTCAGGAGGCTAGCCATGACATTATGGGGCTTCCCTGTCACAGTCCATGGCCGAGCCAGCACAGAGCACTCGACCACATTTACAGTGGGGAGCTGTGCTGGCAAGTCTGGGCGAACCCATCAATTCGGAAGGGCCCTGGTCGTAAAGGGAGGGGGACTTTCAGCGAGCTATCCAGAGGGCTGGGAGAAGCATTTATAGGGGGATTTGGTGATTTTGGGGGAGGAGAGACTAAGGGGGAAGCCGGTGGTCGGGGAAGATGCCGGGAGATGCGGTGCTATTTATTCAGAGACAGACATGGTGGCGTATATTGGCATCTTTCTTTGTGCCTCTGCGTGTAGTTGTTAGTATGGTTACAGGCATTAATCAATAGCGTTCCGAGACGGGAGTGGGTTGGCCAAGCAGTGGTCTTTGGGAAAAGGAGAGGATAGGATAGGACGGAGAAGTGGGATGTTGGATAAGACAACGTTACGATTGTAGAAGGGGGGGAAATGTGTATATTTCTTTCATCTGTGTGCCGTATGTTTACCTGGCATTGGTACTGTTTGAAGCTCCCTTTATGGTACAAGATCTTGCCTCCCAGTGGTGTTAATTCCGATACCAGACAGCACTTCGTAGTCGCATTCGGTCCCCTCTAACCGCTCTGCTTGGTAATTGAGATGATAGCGGTGCTCAGCGGGCCCTGCTCAGGACAGCTGCGAGGGAGGGGCTAACTCCGCGCATGTACTCGGTACCTGTGCTTGATCAAGCCAGCTCCTGGATTCGATCGCCCGCTACCCGGCTTTTGGTTAGGCGGCGATGGTGGCAAGTCGTGGCGGCTGGCTGGCTGGGCTAGTGAGACGCGTGCACGACGTGGTGGACATGGCGATGCAGAGCAGATGGATGCTAGCATGAGCATTTGGGAGTCTATATAAGGATGCTGGAGCAGGCTCTGTATTTCAATGGCCTCTGCCGCCAGAGATGACATGAATATTGGCCGATGATCGAACCTGTATTGTTCGGATGTCACCCATCAGCACTTCCGGCGAAGTACACAGTACCTCCTAGACCCCCTTTTGGGCACCACGCTGCTGAGCCGTGCCTTTTGCCAACAGGCACAGAGCTGTCTGTCTTCAGGTACTAAGCTGTGGCACCTAAGCTGTCGGGTGTTAGCTTGCTTGGTGACGGATTAGCCGCCCCAGTAGTAGTGTTTACACTCGCGATAGCTACAACACTGTTGACATTTTGCATCTACGTGTCTGCCAGCAGTAATTCAGCGCTGTCTGCTTCGTCTTTGCGATAGAGCACCCGTGTTAGTACGCAGATGGCTTCAGTTCTGCCAGCGTCCAATCTCGGCAATACACTGCTGTAATAATCCGCTGCCCGCCTAGAGCGGTGAGGCGACCAGGGGGCTCAACTCGCAGACGCGCTTACCTCTTCCAGCCACGCCTGGACCCCCCGTCCAGCAGAAAAAAAGTCAACAAACCTCCCCTCCTCCTCTGCGCTCTTCCTGGTGCTGCCCCCCCTGTCCGTCCAAATTTCCCCCCCACCTCGTTTCTACGAACCAGCTGCAAGTTCTCCATCCTCCTGTCCTTTTCACCTCTTCCCTCTGGAACCCCGTAATAAAAGCCTTTTTTCTTTTGCTTTCCCCGGGCTCAATCTTGCACTCATTCCCTATTCCTACTACTTCGTCTCAACCGTCACCACATCACAGAAACAGCATTCACCATGCGTGAGGTTATCAGCATCAACGGTGCGTGCTAGCTCGACCCGAGGGGAAGCCCCTTTAGGCCCCCCTCTCCCCACCAAACAAACGCGTCGCTTCACCGCATCGTGGGCGCCCAAATCCGCGAGTTGGACTGACGATGCTAACTTTTGGAGGATAGTCGGCCAGGCTGGTTGCCAGATTGCCAATTCCTGCTGGGAGGTGAGTTTTCTCTGCTATTGGCATTCGTGATTTGCGTTGTTGTTTCTTGGGCATCCAGGCTAACGTTTCCTCTCTCTCTCTCCAGCTTTACTGCCTCGAGCACGGTATCCAGGTACATAGTCACCCGTTCTGCGGCTTTTGAGCCACTGTTTACAAATCTCTCGCACACGCCCAAAACACGAAGCTAATAACGTCTCTTTTCTTCTGCTTTACAGCCCGATGGTTACCTCACTGAGGAGCGCAAGGCTCAGGACCCCGATCAGGGTTTCAGCACCTTCTTCTCCGAGACTGGTATGTTTACGAAGGCCGTGTTTTCGCCAGCCGTCAGGAATATGTCACCTCTAACCTGCTTCCAACAGGCCAGGGCAAGTACGTTCCCCGTGCCATCTACTGCGACTTGGAGCCCAATGTCGTCGACGAGGTCCGAACCGGTACCTACCGCAACCTTTTCCACCCGGAGATGATGATCACCGGCAAGGAGGATGCTTCCAACAACTACGCTCGTGGCCACTACACAGTCGGCAAGGAGCTGATTGAGGGCGTTCTCGACAAGATCCGACGTGTTGCCGACAACTGCGTTGGTCTCCAGGGCTTCCTCGTCTTCCACTCCTTCGGTGGTGGTACCGGCTCTGGTTTCGGAGCTCTCCTGATGGAGCGTCTGTCCGTCGACTACGGCAAGAAGAGCAAGCTCGAGTTCTGCGTCTACCCTGCTCCCCAGACTGCCACCTCCGTCGTTGAGCCCTACAACTCCATCCTTACCACCCACACCACTCTTGAGCACTCTGACTGCTCATTCATGGTCGACAACGAGGCCATCTACGACATCTGCCGCCGCAACCTCGGCCTCGAGCGCCCCAACTACGAGAACCTTAACCGCCTGATTGCTCAGGGTAAGTTGGAATTCGATATTTGATGATTATCTGAGAGACATCAAAAGAGCAGACGTGCTAACAGTGATACAGTCGTTTCTTCCATCACCGCTTCCCTGCGTTTCGATGGTTCCCTCAACGTTGATCTCAACGAGTTCCAGACCAACCTGGTGCCCTACCCTCGTATTCACTTCCCTCTGGTCGCTTACGCTCCCGTCATCTCTGCCGCCAAGGCCGCCCACGAGGCCAACTCCGTCCAGGAGATGACCATGTCTTGCTTCGAGCCCAACAACCAGATGGTCAAGTGTGACCCCCGCAACGGCAAGTACATGGCCACCTGTCTGCTGTACCGTGGTGATGTCGTCCCCAACGACGCCCACAACGCCGTCGCCACCCTCAAGACCAAGCGCACCATCCAGTTCGTCGACTGGTGCCCCACTGGTTTCAAGCTCGGTATCTGCTACCAGGCTCCCGAGAACGTTCCCAACGGCGATCTCGCCAAGGTCAACCGTGCTGTGTAAGTTTTTCCGTCAAATTGTCCCCAAAAGTGATTCCGATCTAACGCTGCTATAGCTGCATGCTGTCCAACACCACCGCCATCGCCGAGGCCTGGTCATCCCTGTCCCTCAAGTTCGATCTCATGCACTCCAAGCGTGCCTTCGTCCACTGGTACGTTGGTGAGGGTATGGAGGAAGGTGAATTCTCCGAGGCTCGTGAGGATCTCGCTGCCCTGGAGCGCGATTACGAGGAGGTTGCTGCCGACTCCCTCGAGAACGAGGAGATGGAGGCTGAGTACTGAGTTTGATTTTTCTTTTTGCTGTTGGAGTCATGGATATTGAGGGTATGGACTGTCAAAATCGGTACCACCTAATCCCGCCCCCGTGGCTTCTTGGACAGGGGGTGTATTTTCTTTATTAGGTCGCGAGCCTCAGTTTTTAATGTTAAAAAGCAAATCTGTAAATGGAAAGAAGCCAACAGACGCTGTTATCTATAAGAGTTTATTCGAACAATTGGTGTATAAAGAGACGGTTAATAATCTACCAAGTTGATGCCCAAGTAATGTCGTGGTACCTATTGCTCTGTACAACTTTAATACCTAGAGAGCCCAATATGACATGGCGCTGCAAATATTGTCTGTATATTATCGAAGCACTGTAGTGATTCTCTTGTAGTTTTACATTGCTTGGCAAGACTGTATGAAGGTGTTGTTTAATTAGTCCGCGGTCCGAATTTGCACTGGTGTGTCCTCTTTAAACAGGCGCTCCTTTTTAAGCCGAGGATTGCGGAGGGCGTCTCCCCGGCTGCAATAGCCGTCCGGGGGTGGTGCCACGGGCCGATACTACGCGACAATCGCCGCCCGCTGCGACTAAGCCAACGGCTGCTCCAAGCTGCAGAGCAATACCTCCTTGGCCAGTAGAAATTGGCGAATTCTGCCTCTCTCAGCCAACATTCTTGTCTCTAAACACCATAATTCACCATGTCTCTTCTCCGTTCGTCCATTTGCCGAGCGTGCAGGCGCTCTGCACCGCTGTACGCGCACAGAGGGTTCGCTACGGCCAGCCGAGCACAGACGCCATCCGACAATCGAGTCAGGATAGTCGAGGTCGGCGCGCGAGACGGGCTGCAGAACGAGAAGAAGGCCATTTCGCTGGCGACTAAGATTGAGTTGATTGAGCGGTTGGCGAAGACGGGATTGACTAGCATCGAGGCTGGTTCCTTTGTTGCGCCGAAATGGGTGCCTCAGGTAAGGGAACGCACTCGAATCACGAACAAGAAAAGAAGAAGATTGACTTCAAGTAATGCAGATGGCAAACTCGGACGAGATCTTGGAGCATATCCTACAGCAAAAGATTGAGGCTCCCGTTCCGATTACTTACTCCTTCCTCGCACCGAATATAAAGGGCTTGCAGAATGCAGAGAAGCTGCTTAAACAGAACCCGGGAAGATTTGCTACACAGCTGGATCCTGATGTTACGAAGCCCGCAGTGGAAGTGGCCGTCTTTGCGGCTGCTACGGAGTCATTCTCGCAGAAGAACCTAAACTGCGACATCAAGACATCGCTGGAGCGCTTCAAGGCCGTCATTCAGGACTCCAAGGCCCTGGGACTCCGCGTTCGAGCTTACATCTCCGTCGTCCTGGGCTGCCCCTTTGAAGGCTTCGACGTCGACCCTCACAAGGTGGCCGAAATCGCCACAGACCTGCTTGAGTCCGGCGCAGACGAGATCTCGCTCGGCGACACCACCGGCATGGGCACCGCGCCGCGGACGAGCGCGTTGCTGAAGTGCATGGCCTCGGCGGGCATCCGCACCGAGGACGTGGCGATGCACTTCCACGACACCTACGGCCAGGCACTGGTCAACACTGCCGTGTCGCTGGAGCACGGCATCCGGACATTTGACAGCAGCGTGGGCGGGCTGGGCGGGTGTCCCTACAGCCCCGGCGCGACGGGCAATGTCGCGACGGAGAATATGGTGTACTTTATGGAGACGCTGGGGATGGAGACGGGGGTTGATTTGGACGCTGTGACGGATATTGGGGCTTGGATCACGCAGGAGCTGGGCAAGGGGAATGATAGCTCGGTGGGAAAGGCGGTTTTGGGGGCGAGGTCAAGGAAGAGTGCTGAGGCGGCAAAGGCTGCTGAGGCTGTAAAGGCATAGGGTGCATTTTCTAAGGTAACGTAGCCTAAAGGCGTGATGCTTGTAATGTAAAGTAAATAAAAGTGTAATCCAAGCGCATATAGCACTTTGTTCATCTTCATTTGGATGCAGGCATCGCCATGCCGATTCGTTGAGGGCCAAGCTTACCCTGTTATTTGGAGATGCCGTGTGGAGGGGTAGCTTCTACAGCTACAGCTACAGCTCGTCTCGTTCCCCTCAGGCAAAGTACCCGAATTATCCAATGGCTACCAGGACGATGGCTTTATGACAGAACAAGCAAATAGTGAGGAGATAAAACTGCAGCTTTGGCTCTATACAAGTACTATACGATTCAAAGGTAGTATTACCTGCTCATAACGAGAATAGCATCGCCTAGCAACAGGAATGGCAATACAAATGTCATGTGATGTCACGGCCATTCTCCTGCCAAGGACCTTCTTTTCTCGCTGTCCAAATCTTGACTCCAGGTGGACAAAAAGGCTTCGGCGTGGGGCTACTTTTCCTGCGCAGCGCACGTTACAGAAGGCTGCGGCGGCGAACAGCACTAATTACGCTCACTATTACAGGCGCTGCTCAAACCGGTAAAGCAAAGGCGTCTCTACGTCCCCACTTCGTCCGAGCTGCTTCGCTTCCAGCCTTCTCTTCCTCTCTCCGACTCCGAACCTTTGATCTCCATCTTGGCTTCATCCTCTGCGCGCTCTCTCCCTCTCGTCCATTTCTCAAGACTGTTGAGGCATCGGGTCTGTGCTTGGTGCTTCTGCTTCGGTGCTTGAGTGCCCCGCATCTTGACCTCTTTCTAATTGCCTCCTGGCTCGCCCAATCGATCTGTCCTTGTTGACGCTCCTCTTAATATCACCGACGACGACTCGTACTATTGTGCAACGACTGCACACGGAGAACCGACAGAGCGGTGATTACAGACGGCAAAGCTTGAGGCTGCTATATACAGAAGCGCAGGACACCAGACGAAACACAGCAAAATAGAATTCGCAACAATGGCGGACCCACGCAATTCGTCATCTTACTCGGTTGTGCCACAGCTGCAGTATAACACCGTGAGCGGTGTCAACGGCCCCCTCGTTATTGTTGAGAATGTATGTCATATATCCTATCACTCTCGAATTCTTTGGGTTCATTCCGTTTTGCTGCGCAGCGCGGCGGGATCGGGTGGAATATCCAATGCTTAATTACCTGGGGTTGCTGACCAGTCGATTGTAACCTAGGTCAAATTCCCGCGATACAATGAGATCGTTACACTTACGCTGCCCGACGGTACGGAGAGGAACGGTCAGGTTCTGGAAGCTCGAGGTGCGTGATGATCCTTGACGAATAAATATATATGAGCCTGGCGCTGCGAATGCGAATGCCTATCTGGAATGGGGTTTCTAACTAAGAGATAGGTGACCGAGCTGTCGTCCAAGTCTTTGAGGGTACTCCTGGTATCGATGTGAAGAAGGTACGTGGAAGCAGCGATCAATACGAACGAATAATGGCTAATCATGCCTGTGTACATCTAGACTCGTGTCAAGTTTACTGGTCAGAACCTCAAGCTTGGTGTCTCAGAGGACATGCTTGGCCGTATCTTTGACGGATCTGGACGAGCCATCGACAAGGGCCCCAAGGTGCTGCCGGAAGAGTATCTCGACATCAACGGCAGTCCTATCAACCCCTTCTCCCGAGTGAGTCGCCGCTACCTATGCTCGCGTCCCAAACGAAACTCCCATGGACTAACAAGCTTTAGGAATACCCCGAGGAAATGATTGCGACCGGTATTTCAGCCATCGACACCATGAACTCGATTGCCCGAGGACAAAAGATTCCCATTTTCTCAGCCTCTGGTCTGCCACACAACGAAATCGCTGCTCAGATTTGCCGACAGGCTGGCCTGGTCAAGCAGAAGGGCATCACCAACAAGGGAGTTCACGACGGCCACGAGGAGAACTTTTCCATTGTGTTTGGTGCCATGGGTGTCAACTTGGAGACTGCTCGATTCTTTACTCGCGACTTTGAAGAGAACGGCAGTTTGGAACGTACCACACTTTTCCTCAACCTGGCTAACGATCCTACGTAAGGACCCTCCTAAGTATACTTGAATTTATAACTGACATTGTAATAGTATCGAGCGTATCATCACTCCTCGTCTCGCCCTTACAACGGCCGAGTATTACGCCTATCAGCTTGAGAAGCACGTCCTGGTCATCCTGACGGACTTGTCTGCCTACTGTGATGCTCTTCGTGAGGTTTCCGCTGCTCGAGAAGAAGTCCCAGGTCGTCGTGGTTTCCCCGGTTACATGTACACTGATTTGTCGACCATCTACGAACGAGCTGGCCGTGTGACGGGACGAAATGGCTCCATCACCCAGATTCCTATCCTGACTATGCCCAACGACGATATTACGCATCCTATCCCCGATTTGACGGGATATATTACTGAGGGACAGATTTTCGTCGACCGACCTCTTTACAACCGCGGTATCTACCCACCAATCAACGTGCTTCCTTCGCTGTCACGTTTGATGAAGTCTGCTATTGGTGAAGGCATGACTCGCAAGGACCACGGTGATGTGTCCAACCAGCTGTATGCCAAGTATGCCATTGGTCGTGATGCCGCCGCCATGAAGGCTGTCGTCGGTGAGGAGGCGCTTTCCTCCGAGGATAAGCTTTCGCTCGAGTTCTTGGACAAGTTTGAGCGCCAGTTCATCAGCCAAGGAGCCTACGAGTCCCGAACAATTTACGAGTCACTAGACCTGGCCTGGAGCCTGCTCCGAATCTACCCCAAGGATCTGCTTAACCGTATCCCCGCCAAGGTTCTCAACGAGTTCTACCAGCGATCCCAGAAGGACTCCAAGGCCAAGGGCAAGGCACGGGCCGAGGTTGCTTCCAACGATAGACAGCAGGCTGAGGAGAACCTGATTGACGCATAGAGGCGCCCTTGATGGGTCGTCTTGTTATTTTTCTTTGGGCGAGTGAAGATGAGGGCTTATAAATAGTTGGCTCGGAAGTGTGTGATAATATTTGTGGTAGAAGTGCAAGTCTCGAGCTGCAGGAGCTGCTTAGTACCGTTTATTTTTCTTGTTTGGTTTTTACGACTGCGCTGGAAGTGGGCGAGCAATCTGGCATGGTTACGGATGAAGGGTTGTAGCGTGAATATAGGCAGCAGAGTAAATGTCAAATCAAATTATTCCACTAGAGTGCGAGAGCTGAAGACGGAGCACGAGGATGTGATGGCCGTTTTCAATTTGATTGGTTCTATCTATCTTGGTTGACTATTCCCATTCCGAGCCTCATGTCCGCTACGGCACAGTAGCGCATCAGGCTATGGAGGTCCCTGAAATTAGAAGACATGACGTTTCACGGCCCAGTAGCCGTGTGAAACACACCCGTGGGTTGATGCGGCTTTGCCTCGTGCGCAGTGCAGGATCTATCAGGCTTCAGCCCTACTTGGCCTTGGCGGCCTGATGCGCGGCCTGGCAGATATATCAAGATGGTGTCTGGAGAAGGTCATGATGTATAGATATCTTGAGGGTAATACATCAATATTAGTAGTGTTGGAAGGAATGGTACGGTGGTGGTACGTTATGATTATGTAATTAGACTTGGATAAACGCCTCCTCTTTGGATGCAGAACTTGACCTTCTAATACAGTCATTATATATATATCTGCTAGTTGTGATTTGCTTCACTGATACTACATGGGTGCCATGAAATTGGTCTTGGCAAGTTTGAAGAGATGAATGGACTGCTCTATTGCACTAATGAGTAGCCACAACATCGGTCTCTATAGCAAACTTTGCGAATGGTTGAGAGACGTCTTGGTGTTTGTAGCAGGTAAGCAAACAGCCGTCATTCTCAGCACGAGTCCCCCATGGGCGCTAGCGCAGGAACGTGGTATTGTGTGAAACATGTACAAGTATAGAAAGCCTCGCGCCAAAGCATTGGAACATGCCGATTACTGACACATCAGAGTTCGAGGGGAAAAATTAAAAAAGTCATGGCTGAATGCAAACATGCCGGGGTAAGATGTTTCAGTGTTTCAGTCTCATCCATGTCAGGTCCAACAGGCGTTTCTGATTAGACGCCACGGAGCGCTAACGCGGAGCATGGGTGCCAGTAGCCTCCACGGACCTGCCTAAAAGGGCCGTGCCTTCGGTGCGCCGTAGCGGCTAGCTGGCCAATGTGCGCACCGCTGCCCCTGGCGCATGTGCTTTAACGCCTTGCGCTCAGCGTAGAGTTTGCGGTTCCTGAACTTTGGCTGCCTCTCGTCATGCCATTTTAGCTTTATCTCACTGTCTTGCTCTAGGCTGTTTGGCACGCGGCACAAAAACGTGGAGTCGGATCTCAGAGGCTGCGAATAGCAAGCTCCGATTAGCCCGTATGGAAGCCCTCCCCTTGTTCTTGTTCCCTTGGGGAGTGGAGCAGGGGAGGCGAATAACCTCATTCGTTCACACCCATCGGGTTATTGTTTCTTAGTCCTATTCACCATCAGCTTTTGGCATTCAGCTCTTGTAGGGGGGATGTGTTCCATGTGCTACCCCCCCTGGCCCTCCAGCCGTGAAGGTGTGAAATACTGACTCGGTTGGTGGTGTTTACGCGGGCCGTTTTTCCTTCTCGTGTTGCTTGTGATGTTGCCCCCACAGGATGGGTTTGACGTTTCTGTTGGTTACACGTATATATACTGACAGTCCTCCTCGAGATGGATAATCCCTCTTCTCTTCATCCTCACGCAAGGCCTCGAGTATACTGGTTATACACCACATTCCTTTCTTCTTTCTTTCTTTCTTCTTCCTACTTGGACATTGGTAGCCGGTCTGCCATTCGTTTGTATACACACACACACACACACACACACACCTTTTATCCAACTCATTTTCCAATCCTTTTTTTCTCTTTTTTTGGTCTTGTATAAACCGTTCTCATGATGCTTTGCCACGCTCTCTTTGCCGGCCTCGGCCTCGCTGGCCTCGCTGCCACTGCTCCCATCACAAGGGCAGCAAATGATCAAACTTCCGGCCCCCAGAATGTCGTCTACTGGGGTGCCCGGGGGACCTCAAGCCTCTCTAGCTACTGCACGTCTACCGCTGCCTCGGGCATTGACGTCCTGGTCTTGTCCTTCTTGAGCACCTTTGGCGCCACTGGCGATATTCCCTCTGGCGGTTTTGGCTCCTGCATCATCGCCCCCGATGGCAGTGCTGCGGGGTGCTCTGACCTGGCCTCCCAGATCAAGACCTGCCAGAGCGCTGGCAAGAAGGTCATTGCTTCTCTCGGCGGCGGCGTGGGCGCGTACTCCCTCTCGTCCCAGTCCCAGGCCCAGGCCATCGGCCAATACCTCTGGGACGCCTATGGCAATTCCGGCAGCACCAGCGTCCAACGTCCCTTTGGCAATGTCTTTGTCAATGGCTGGGACTTTGACCTCGAGAATCCCGTTGGGAACGAGTTCTACCCGGATCTCATCTCAACCTTGCGCTCCAACTTCGCCAAGGATCCCAACAACAAATACTACATCACCGGTGCTCCTCAGTGCCCCTTGCCCGAGGCCAACATGGGCGATGCGATCCAGAACTCCGTCTTCGACTACCTCTTTGTGCAGTTCTACAACAACCCTCAGCGCTGCTCTCTCAATGCACCCGGCAGCCAACCCCTCAACTGGGGTGAGTGGACCGGCTTCCTCTCCTCCACAAAGTCCAGCGGCGCAAAGATCTTTGTCGGTGCCCCTGCCGCATTGGGTGGCGCGGGCTCAGGCTACGTTCCCCCCTCGCAGCTGGCCTCTGTCGTCAACAGCGTCAAGTCGGATTCTTATTTTGGCGGTGTGATGCTCTGGGACGCCTCTTGGTCTGATGAGAACGTCATCTCCGGCTGCACTTTTGCCCAGCAGGTCAAGAGCATTCTCACGACCGGCACCACTTGCAACGGCACTCCTGACAATGGTGGCTCTCCTCCTCCCCCGGCTTCGACTTCTACTGTTCCTCCTCCTCCGGCCTACTCTGCTCCGACTCCTTCCTCTGCCCCTCCGGCTACTTCTTCTGCTGTTGTTTCTCCCCCGGCCTCAACTTCTCCTGCTTCTTCTCTCACGGACAATTCCTCTGTACATGCCTCTGAAAGCTCTGGAAATGGCGGTGTTGTTGCCCAGTGGGGACAGGTAAGATTATATTCTTCTCCTCTTACAACTTGTTAAAGAAAAGCATTTTGCTAACGTTTGTTTGATAGTGCGGCGGTATTGGCTACACTGGTCCTACTCAGTGCCAGGCCCCATTCAACTGCATTAAGGAGGGCGCGTACTGGAGTTCTTGTCATTAAGAAAAGACGAGTCTAAACCAAAGACCAGCCAAAAAATTAAATCTTCTTCTCTTGCCTTTCTTTTCTTTCTGACGAGAAGAAGGCAATTTTGTATAACGAAAACATGAGTAACGACTTTCGATTCTTTGTTGTATTTGACTAGTTTTCTTTTCACACATCAAGTATATAGTGAAAATTTTCTCTCAGGAGTCTGTACATATATAGAATACAGATGGGTACTATGACGGGCTCATTTTACCAGAATCAAAATTTGAATGACAGTGTCTGAAATTTATCATGAGTGCTTGTGAAATCTGCAGAGTAGTATATAGTTTTTTTCTTTTTCTTTTAGCTTTACGGCTTCACAAGTTAGTAGTTGCAGGTACGTGAAAAGATGGTGACAATTTATGCTTATTTTTCATCTTTGAGCTTGGATAAGGACAGCTTTGAACACCAGTTCAAATGTTCCTGAGGCTCAAATGTTCCTGAATGAATGAAAGAGTTTTGACGTTTGATAGAAGTGGGTTTCATACAGCGTTTTGTGGAACAATCGCCAAGAGATACCGAATGTGTAGCATAAACACAAGGCTAAAACGAACCTTTTCCGATCCACCGCGTTAGGCCAAGCCATGTTCCAACAGTTGGCGAATTGCCGATCGCCCGGTAAATGATTATCTAACCAATCACGCCGAATTTCGCATGCTCTTGCGTGTTTGTTGCCATTTCGGGATTGCCATGCCGTGCAGGTTAATCTTTGTCGGTCGGGACTCGTAGCGATTGGAGCGCTTAGGCACCCAGAGTTGAAAGGGGAAAACAGGCCTGGGAGCAATGATGATGCTAGCTACATGCAGCCTTGTAGGATCTCTGGGGGCACTTTTGAAGGCTCTTCTATTTACCCAGCACTTTTCCTCTTGTTAGTTAGATGTTTGTCGTTGTTGGGAGGAAATAAGGCCATCCTGTGTTATAGCCGTGCCAGTGATGTTCGAGATGCTGTTCAGGGGTGCATGTTTTGTTAGTTTTTGGTTCTCCGCACTGGAGATGCCGTGGATTGTCGGTAAGACGATGTCGCTGTGGGGCTGGGCCGGCTTTTGGGTACCTGTCAGATTCATCTACGAGCTGCTGGTGATGATTGATGTGTGAGTCTATCGAGAATTACAGGAACAGAGAGACATGAACAACTTTTGTTTGATGAAATTATTATTGCTCATGGCATGACAAAACAAACAAAACTCCTAAGCAAAAGAAACGAAAAAGGGGGCCATTGCATCCAAATGTCGCGAGGTGACATCACATCATGCATTACCACCAGCCTCGCCCAACCCCGGAAAAAGCCCACGATCCTTCGCCCGCTCTCCGCATTCTCTTGTTGTCTAGCTGGGTTTTTTTCGCTGCTCTTCTCTCCCCGTTGCAACAGCGCCAGCAGATGATCCGGGCCGAGATTGCCATGTTATTCATGCAATTCTACGGGGTACCCCTCCCAAGCGTCTCTGATCATCGCCATCCATTGCCTGTTGCGGACGCGGAGAGGTTGGCCGGGACCTACAGCGGTGCGTCATGTGGATGGACGACAGGCCGGGTAACACGAGATGCTGCGCGCGAGGTAACATTGAGGCGAGCAGTTGGGTTTGGGCGAGCATGATTAAATATGGGAGGTTTGGCCCTCCCCAGCCGGCAGAATGTCTCGCTTGTCTTAGACGCTTTGTCCTGCAGGGCGAAGAGCTTGTTCCCATAGATTGACTCGTCTTTGATTGATTGACTCGTGTCGATTCAAGTAGAAAGCAAAAAGCTACTGTACAGGACACCATGAAGCTGACGAGCAATTCATTGGCCGCTTTGGCCGCCGCCTCTGCCATTCCCTTTGCGGCCGGCGCGTCGAGCACCGGAGACGGCCCCGACAAGAACGGCAAGTATTGGATTCGCGCAAAGGGCATTGAGGCCTCCTTCATCCCCTACGGAGCGTCCATCTCGAACCTGTTCATCAACGACCGATATGGCATCCAGCGCGACCTCGTCGGCGGCTTCGACAATGCGACGTACTACGGCATTGACAAGCAGCACCCGCACTTTGGCGGCGTGCCTGGCCGCTATGCCAACCGCATCAAGAACAGCACCTTTTCTATTGACGGCACAACATACCATGTCCTGCCCAATGAGAATCCCACCAAGGCCGCGCCCAACGGGTCGGACACTCTGCACGGAGGGCCCGACGGCTGGGACTGGCGCAACTTTACCGTCACGGCGTATTCTCCCACCAGCATCACCTTCAGCATCACCGACCCCGACGGCAAAGAGGGCTTCCCCGGCGAGGTCGTCTCGCACATCACGTACACCGTGAAGGAGAACCAGTGGGACTTTGTCATGGTGGCCCAGGCCACGACAAAGAAGACGCCCATCATGCTCAGCAGCCACACGTACTGGAACCTGGACGGCTACGCCAATAACCAGACCCAGACGGCGCTGAACCACACGCTGCACCTGCCCTATGGCGGGCAACGCGTCGGCGTCGACGGCTTCTTGATCCCGACGGGCGACATTATCGCGAACAAGAAGGGCACGGCGAATGACTTTTGGTCGGAGCCGAAGCAGCTGGGCAAGGGCTTCCAGCAGAGCGGCATCAAGGAGAACTGCGGCAACAACTGCACCGGCTTTGGTAAGAGATTCTTGCTGATACTGGGTTTTATTCGCAACAGGTTGAACTAACAGCGAGACTTACAGATACCTGCTATCTCACCAACCGCGGCGCGCTGGGCAACTATGACTGGCGCACCGAGGGCCCCGTCGCCAGTCTGTCTTCAGCCTGGTCGGGCATCCACCTCGACGTCTACTCCGACCAGGATGCCTTCCAGGTGTACTCTTGCAACGGGCAGAACGGCACCATGGCGCTGAAGACGACGCAGGGCCTGCACAACAACAAGAAGTTCCCGAGGACGATTCCGCAGTACGGATGTCTGGTCATGGAAGTGGAGGACTGGATCGACGGCATCAACAACCCGGAATGGGGCAGGAAGCAGATCTGGGGACCTGGAGATGCTCCGTATGTTGTCCAGGCGAGCTACAGATTCAGCATTGACAAGTAGAAGAGTTGATGAGGTCAAGGACGTTTGACATGAGAGAGAGAAGCGGGAGTACAGTAGTATGCAGATGAAGCCTTAATTACTAGTTAATAAAATGACGAGTTTATGAATGATTTCTGATAAAACATGAGAGTCGCTCAATAACGGTCTGGAGTGAGTCTCTATAACACATGTGCACTTACATGCGATCAATCAGCGGCCTTGTATTGTCAAGATGCGGACAAGAGAGTCCACTGCGGGGACGCTTATCGTATCACCCCACCACCTCGAATCTTTCAAGCAACATCACAAAAACCTTTTGTCACTTACAAGCCACGAGTCTCAACACAGCGATCATTACCAAGAAGAAGCTATTTCGATACCCAATTTCACTTGACAGAGCATCAAAACATTCGAACCCATCAAAGCACTTTGCGCGACACACGGCGGCGCAGCACGATTACAGGAGACGAGGGGCAGCGAGGGGCCACAAAAAAAAGTTGGAATACAGATACCAGTCATCCATCACTTGGAAATGGAAGACGACAGGGCGCTCGTCGGCCTCGGCACAGCGGCAGATATCGAAGAATCGCAGCTGGAAGTTCATAAGCCAGACACCGAGACCACTGAGAATGCGGCACCCACAACAAGACAGCCCAAGAGGCGGTTTGTAGGAAGGAGAGCAGCAGATGAAGCAGCGGCAGCAAAGGCATCGACGGAAGAGGGCGGCAGCGGCGCCGTTCAAGGTATGTTGAAACTACAAACAATTAAAATCCTCCAATTGTCGCTTCGTTGTCTCCCGTTCTAACAGTCTTAATGTAGCCGCCAAGCCTCGACGAGCCCCGCGACTCCTCAACAGAGTGCCCAAAGAAATCTCCGAAGACCCCAGCATCAAGGAAGCCATCGCCCTGCTACCAGCCAACTACAACTTCGAGATCCCCAAGACGATACACCGAGTGCGCGAGTCCGGCGCCAAAAAGGTGGCGCTGCAGATGCCCGAGGGTCTGCTCCTGTTTGCGACAACCATTTCCGACATCATAACGCAGTTCTGCCCCGGCGTGGAGACGCTCATCATGGGCGACGTGACGTACGGCGCCTGCTGCATCGACGACTACACTGCGCGGGCGTTGGGTTGCGATTTGCTGGTGCATTATGCGCATAGCTGCTTGATTCCTGTGGACGTGACCAAGATTAAGACGCTGTATGTCTTTGTCGATATCAGCATCGATACGTCGCATCTGGTGAACTCGCTGGAGCGAAACTTTGCCAGCGGCAAGACTATTGCCATTGTTGGCACCATTCAATTCAATGCCACTATCCACGGCGTGCGAAGCAGTCTCGAGGCCGCCGGCTTCAGCGTTGTCGTGCCGCAGATTGGGCCCCTCAGCAAGGGCGAGATTCTGGGCTGTACGTCGCCGCGACTGCAGGATGAAGAGGGCATCGATCTTATCCTCTATCTTGGCGACGGACGCTTCCACCTCGAGAGCATCATGATTCATAACCCTTCCATCCCCGCTTATAGATACGACCCGTATTCTCGCAAACTGACGCGGGAGACGTACGGCCACGACGAGATGCAGTCGGTACGTCGCTCAGCTATCCAGACTGCTCGCAAGGCCCGTCGCTGGGGCCTCATCCTCGGATCCCTTGGTCGTCAGGGAAACCCACATACACTGGCCCTCATCGAGCGCGAGCTAGCAGAGCGAGGAATCCCCAAGGTCGATCTCCTCCTGAGCGAAATTTTCCCCGGAAAGCTGGCCATGATGAGCGACGTTGAGTGCTGGGTCCAGGTGGCGTGCCCGCGTCTGAGTATCGACTGGGGATACGCTTTTCCGAGACCACTCCTCACGCCCTATGAGGCGCTGGTGGTCTTGGGCAAGAGAAGTGGCTGGGGTAAGGAAGATGGCGGTGATGGCATATACCCGATGGATTATTATGGAAAGGATGGGCTGGGGAGGACAAAGCCGTTGGAGGGTGTTGCGGCGTGATTCTAGAGTATCTGTTTCATGAGTTTGACGACAAAGCATTCGTATATTGGAGTATGTTTTCAGTTCACTATTCAAAAGTGACATATGTACACTACGTTGTTATATATAGATGAGTCAATGATGGTGTTGGCATCTGTAAACGATGAGTGGGCATATAAACGGCTGATTATGACACCGAGTGAAACTTTTGTTCACAGCTTTCGATATGAAGACCTGTCTGAGGCACCAGCCTGTCCTTTCGTTTCTAGCCAAATGATTCTAGATCCTGATGCTTTCCATTGACCAATAAGTTGTTAATCGAGAAAGCCAGTGTCGTTTATGGGTATTACGGGTGTTGAATTTTGAATGCGTAGTAGGGTGAGACTCTCATCCTACTATCTAAGTATGGATGGAGATACTAATTGTGGTTGGCGAGACATCAGTATTCCGATATGTTGAGTTTGTCTGATGTGAAACGGGGAGAGACGTAGAACATATTGTTGTATGAAGAATGCAGAATTATGATTCGAAAACCCGGTTTGAAGCAATTCGTGCCTTTAACCCCTCGCCTCATTATGAAGCTGGCGCATTAGCCGTTCCAACAGGTTCTGGTCGAGTCGTAAACATGAGCTTGTACTTGACAATCTCAACCACCTCCAGGTTATCCCCTTGCTCCATATAAGACCCAGCAGAGCTCTGCAGCATTTTGTTTTGTCGTTTCCTCACCACGGCAATCGCCTTGGGAAGCTTCTTCACTTCGCCATGTAGACGCTGATGCTGCCCGATATATAAGTGGACTCGCTTCATCCACGCCGTGCCGATGGCGTCTGGTGAATAGTCTGGGAACTCTAGTCGGCCGGCCTCAACATCTTTTTGAGTCTCGCCATTGGAATCTTGAGGGAGGTTGATGGTCCCTTGGAGTTCGAGGATAGCAAGACCTGATGGGGTCTGGAGGAGAGTAGGAAAAGGATTGGGAGCTGTGGAGGAGGCTTCCTTTGATGGAGGATATAGCTTTGCGGTCGATGATGACATGATGAGATGGTCAATGTATAGGAATTGAAGCTGATAATGAAGAAGTAAAGAACTTCTGAATCCGTAAGAATTTCTGTAGTAAAAAAATAATAGATACACCGAGAAGAATTAGTCTGATAGCCTATCTAAGCTTGTGAGCAAAAGAATAAGTGAAGCTTCATGAAATCAGCGAGTAAGTGAGAATCCTGCCCCACCCTCAGAACAATCGTGGTGGGGTCAGCACCGCATGAAGCTCCAAGAAAAAGACGCTAGCTCCAACCATAACGCTTCCGTAGAGCAAACGGGATATCTTTTCACCGGCTGCATCTTGAGATCGCCTAGCTCTAGGTACGTACCTTTCAATCCGCTAACACACCCACTTTGAGATTTGATTGGCCAGCTTAACCTCCCACACGCCAAAATGGAGCCCTAGGCAAAGCGCACACAACATTTTCTCTTTTTTTTTTTGCGCGCCCCAATTTCGTCTTTGCCCTTCCCCCATTCCTTCAACACCAAAAGCCGACTTCACGCGAGCCAGGTCAAGCAAAACTTGCACCACCACAACACTGGCAAGATGAAGGTACGATGGCATATCCTTTCTCCCCAGACTCTCTGCTATGGGTTACCATTCTCTCAATGCGAATGATGCAAACCAAGCAATGTCTTTTTCGATATCAATTATATATAATTGAGAGATCACCGCCGGTTGCTAACATGACAACTCTCTATATAGTTGAACATTTCCTACCCTGCCAATGGCAGCCAGAAGCTCATCGAGATTGAAGATGAGCGCAAGCTCGCCATCTTCATGGAGAAGCGAGTACGTCTTTTTTTTTCCAACCCACGAACAACGAGCAAAGATGTGTGAAATGGGAATTTTTTTCGATTATCAACGACCAATGATATGCGTACTCGATATCGAAAAACTTTTACATCTTATCCTCTCTGGCCTCTAGTTCGAAATACTCGAAAAGAAAAGAATCCAGAAATTAACATGTTGGGAATTATAGATGGGCGCTGAGGTCCCCGGTGACTCCGTCGGCGACGAGTTCAAGGGCTACATCTTCCGCATCACCGGAGGAAACGACAAGCAGGGTTTCCCCATGAAGCAGGGTGTCCTCCACCCCAGCCGTGTCCGCCTCCTCCTCTCCGACGGCCACTCCTGCTACCGCCCCCGACGAACCGGCGAGCGCAAGAGAAAGTCCGTCCGCGGCTGCATCGTCGGCATGGACCTGTCCGTCCTGGCCCTCAGCATCGTCAAGCAGGGCGAGGCCGACATCCCCGGCCTGACCGACGTCGTCCAGCCCAAGCGCCTCGGCCCCAAGCGCGCCACCAAGATCCGCAAGTTCTTCAACCTCACCAAGGATGACGATGTATGTTTCACCCTGCACCCATACTCGGTCATCGCCTACCAGGAGCTGCGGTGGAGGTTGTGGCAGTCCGGGTAGAGTGTGAGAAGAAAATACTGGGCAGGCTTCTTTTTTCTCTCTCTCTCGTGCTCTCGAAAGAATGAAGAAGTTCTTGAAGCATAGAGAAAGAAAAAAAGAGCTTGACCCGGTGCCGAGATTCAAAAGCAAAAGTATATGAAAGCAATGGAACTAATCAACCATCCGCGAAACAAATAGGTCCGCAAGTACGTTATCCGACGAGAGGTCCAGCCCAAGGGCGAGGGCAAGAAGCCTTACACCAAGGCTCCCAAGATCCAGAGACTGGTTACCCCCCAGCGTCTGCAGCACAAGCGTCACCGTCTCGCTCTCAAGCGCCGCCAGGCCGAGAAGGTCAAGGATGAGGCCGTGAGTACTTTCCTTATTCACCAAGACAAATATTTCAGTTTATATAACAGTATTCTAACATCAATTCTCCCAATAGAACGAGTACGCCCAGATCCTTGCCAAGCGTGTCGCCGAGGCCAAGGCCCACAAGGCCGATGCCCGCAAGCGTCGTGCTTCTTCCATGCACAAATAAGGATTCGGCGTTTTATTTCTTTTATAATGAATGAGGAAAAAAATAAAGGGCAACTTCCAATCATACCCTTTCGGTCCCCCGTGGTTTGCATGCATAGGGAGTAAGGATCTCTCGGGCTTGAGATTTTATATAGCCCACCCCCTGCCACGAATGTATTAGAAGCACCTCGACGTATCTCAATGCATTCATGACACAAAAATCTTGTGATACCTTTTCTGGCGTTACCTCTTTCTTCTCTTTATTTGTGAATTAACAATGTCCAAATAATATCTGTGCTCTTACGTAAACCCAAGTGTAATCGTGCCAATAGCCTGTTTCTTTCTAGGAAGCGATGGTGAGGTCACGCTCTTCTATTTACGATGCCTGATTGTTCACAATATGTTCCTCTACTGGTATGCTCCAGGATAACTCTAATGCTTCACTGTAGTTATTTACCCAGGAGCATAAATGTATACATAAAAATCCATTGTATTTGCCCAATTCTAAGCCTAGGCAATCCTAATCTACTTGCAAGCCATACGTCTTTTAACCATTCCTATCAAACAAAAGCCTTCCCTAATCGTTCAAGTCATCCCCTGTCTATAATCTTGCCAATGCTAGAGAGATCTGCACTTCTCTTCAACAAGACGAGATCTAAAACCGGGAACCCATCTTCCCCTTCTTTTTTTATGCTTTTTCTTTTGTTTTCATGTGCCCCGCCCTTAATCGTCCCAAATGCTATGTACTACAGTCATAAAATGCTAGAGAAATAAAATGAGCAAGACCTCATATCTTCGTACTAAAAGAATGCGTCATTCTGTTGGATATACATCATCCTCCCTAGTATGGACATTAAGCGAAACCGAAGTAATCGCTGCCTTGAGTGATGGCTTTGATGATTTGGGAACGGAGTACATCGTAGCTATCATATTCGGGGAGGTCAAGTTCTATCAAGGATGTTAGTCTATTGAAAAACGAGGTGGGCAGTAATACACGTACGGTTAAAGCAGGTGTGCGTGGAAGGTAGACGGTCCTTGTTCCCATAATCACGATGGATGTTGAAACGGTTGACGCCGTTCATGCCTTCGAGCTCTTTGAATCCATTGAGAGGCACCTTGCTAGTACCGGTGACAAATTGCAGCAACTTGGCCAATTCTTCCTTGTCAAACGATCTGACAGCTCTCCAGAACCATTGGATCTGTGGAGAAGAAGGATTGTAGTTGTGATACTCAGTATTAGCTTTCCAATCGTCAATGTCAATGTCCGGGAGACCAGAAATCAGTAGTTCCAACTCCTGTTCGTTGAAGATGGAGATCAGCTCCGCAGGAATAATGTCGTGGAAACCTAGAGAACAATTTAGTTAGATTACGTTTGTCCTTGCAACTATTTCGGCCGCCTTGGATGAATGAAAACTTACCCATCAAAAAGTGCTCCATTTGCTCCTTGACAGAAGATAGGAGTCTATGCTCGACCACGACACGAACGTACTCGTGCTTGTTCTCCTCAGTTACCGCAACTTCTCTACCGTTGGGAATGAGGTCTACAATCTTGGTGACACCGAATTCGTCATCTTCGACTGAAAACGTTTCTGTTATAATATCCGTGATATCGTTTTCTAGCATCCAGCAAAGGGATTTGTAGTAATCTGGGTCAAACGACTCCATATCCTTGACTGACACGGACTTGCCGAGGATACGCTTGTAAACAGCGCGGCTGAAGAAACAGTCGAGGAGGCGACCTTCGTACAAAGCCTTGCCAATGATGCGGCCGATGAATTTGAAGAATCTGAGATGCTCATCATTGATACCACTCAGCTTGTTGGGGTGGAAGGTTGTGCGATCCGAAGAGACCGGTATGAATAAGGCGTAGTTGGGATCGAACATTTGTCGAGCGAGAACCTGGAACCACTCACGTGTGACACCACCAGCGTCTACTCCCTCCTCTCCACTAAATCGAATGTTGAGCTTTCCATATTTCATCTCTTCGCCTGATTTGAAACACAGCCACTTGAAAGAGTCGTGGAAAACGTGCTCTCGGCGAACAGAAAGCTGCAGCGGTGGATACGATGGGCGGACCTGATTCTGACCACTCCGCGAGTGAACGCTCCTGTTGAAGTAATTGCGCTTGTTATCAAATTCCAAAACCTTGGGATTCTTCACAAGCAAGGCAAAAGTGCCGGACATGAGCTTTGGATTATGTCGCACAAGTTCGTTAAGGATGCGTCTGTGATCTTCTGTAAAGGTGAAGAAGAGGCTGGCCGTGCGAGATTCTGGCTGCGGGCTTGAGAGCACCATGTCTTTGCCAACTTGACTGAGAGACAGATCATCATTTGTCGTGGTGTTTTTGCAGACTACCATCAAAGATTCAATCAACGGCAGTAGTATTGTTGCGACATTGAGCATGTTCTCTCGCTGGCGAATGGCGCTCAGACATGCACTCAGCTTCTCCCACATAGTTGCAAAGGTCGAATTGTGATACAGCGAGGTAACAAGATCTTGCTTCTCGTCAGCACCAGCTTCGTCCACTTCTTCACTCTTCTTCTTTCCGTCAAATAGATGGTCCAGAGCGGTAAGAACTCTGAGCAGCTTATTCTGCTCTGAAGCTCCTGGTGAAAACTTGGCGAGCGCAACTCCTTGAATTTCAGTCCCAGAAGTAGCCGCCTCAATATGTGGTAGCAAGTCATCCAGATCAGCAACAATATTGCTGCTCAATAGACGGGCTTGGCTGACCAACTCCTGTCCAAAGATTGTCTTTGCCCCTGGGATAGCCGATAAGTTCTTGATAGTAGAGATCGTGTTTTGGAATGTTTTCGAGCTACATTCTCTAGCCACAAATACTCTGACCACAAGGGTGAGATTCTGGGGAGGGATTACTGGAGGCTGCAGTTGACGAGTACGCTTCTGTGATGCGCCCTTCGATTGTTCTTTCGAGTCTCCGGCTTCGGCGGCCTTTGGTTCGGAAGATGTGGCTACCGCCTCGCCATCAGCTGCTTGTTCGTTGCTATTCTGCTGCTCCGCCTCATTTGTCTCTGGCACGACTTCAGCTTCTGCGCCGGCCGCCTTTGAAGCCGAGGCATCTTCTTCTTGCGTGTCTTTGCGTCGACGATCCAAGTTTTGTAGAGGGAGTGTGACACGGTTCAGTAGGTCTGCGAGGTGTGTCATAACGAGCGAGCTTTCCGTTACAAGCTCACGGTCCAAAAGAGTCAACAAGGAGTTGATCGCATATTTGTGAGCCTTTTGATCTTTGCCTTTTCCTCGACGGCTCAAAGACCTCTTAAGAGAGGAGCCTACAGTCTCGTGCTCAGTTAGGAACAACCAAGGAATATGCGGGTTTTTGGTGCACAGGTCGACAAGGAGGTCCAGACATTGCTGTACAATCAGCAGGGGCGATGTCTCTGAGTTTGTTTGGCCACTGCTAGTAAGGCTACCAACGGTCGTCAGGGTCCTCTTGAGACTTTGCGGAGCCTTAGGATCGCCATCCTTTTCCTTGTCTTTCTGCTTCCTGGCTTTGAGTGAAAGCTGACCAAAGCTGCGCTCAACGGCGTTCATATCCGTACTGCCGTCTTGAAGGATCTGCAGAATTGTGCTAATGACTTCGAGGCGAGTCTGTCGATTCTCACACACATCTGCAAATACACTGAAGAGATAATTTCGGATAGAACCCTGTTGGGCAATGAACATGAGACGCAGCAAGGTTGCTACGCCAGCTTTGTCAAGCATTTGCACCACCGCCTTTCGCTGAGTTTTATTTTCTCCCTGTTCATCTGGCGAGCTTTGGGCTGGAGTCCTACCAGCGGCAAGCGAGGTCCTACCTGGAAGGACAATAGGCCGCATACCTCGATGCTGGTGAACCACCTGCGGGCGATGCTGTGTCAATGCTCGCACCTGAGCAGCCATGTCAGGGGGCAACTGGCCCATGATGTCTTCGCCCTGATCAATGAGCGCTTGCTCACGGAGTTCTGGAGGGAATGTGAGTAAGATACTGGCTGGGTCCATCTCGGCCGGGATTGCTTCGCCTTCAGTCGCCTGGCGGCGACTGTCTTCACGGTGACGGCGCCGCTGTTCTTGTCTCTCTTGTTGCGCAATTTCCAATCGTAGCTCCTCCGGGAGGGCATCAAGGAACTCTTGGAATACTTCTGTCGTTTCCCCTGAGGCTGCTTCTTCGCGAGCCTGAGACCGTCTCTCACTTACTGTCTGAGCGATGACTTCCTCTCGGAATTCTTCAGGAAGAGCAGCTAAATAATCTGGATCAATGCCCAGCTCGGTAACATCAACCTCTTCTCCTCTGATCATTGTTGTCACCCGAGGAAGGTTCGCACTTGACGTGTTCTCAGTGCTTCCGTTGGCTCCAGCGTTGGCAGGTTCAGTTGATTCAACCCCTTCCATAGCACCGCTGCTTTGGTTGCGGTTCTCCTCGCCAGGCTGTGATTCAGCATTCTGGCTAGCTGCAAGAGCGGCGGCTTCGGCGGCTTCGGCGGCTTCGGCAGCGAGCTTAGCGGCAGCCTCGCGTTCCTCTGCCTCCTTTCTTTCCCTCTCTGCTCTTTCTTCGGCTTCCTTGGCCTCTCTGGCCAAGCGTTCTTCTTCTTCAACCTTCTTTCGAGCTTCCTCCTGTCGCTTCCTGGTTTCTTCTTCTTCTGCCCTCAGCTTCCTCTCCAGCTCCATTGCTGCAGGAGTCAGCTGCGCAATGATAGCATTGCTTAGTCTAGAAGCCTCCACGGCAGGATTTCCACCAAAAATCATCCTAGCTTCTTCTTGGTAGCGATCCAAGGTAGATTCAGGAGTAAAGGCGACTGCTTGGTGGGGCTCTTGAATTGTAACATCTCGACGCAGCTCGTTTCTCAAGCCACGTATACTTCCAACTTCAGCAGTCCGAGTGCCAGTAGGGCCACTGATGTGAACCTGGAAGGCATGCTGGTTACCACTACGGCCCATGATTGGCAAGAATTCCATAAGCTCTCCCAAGAAGCTCATGGGGCCGTCGATAACATGTCTTCCTGGTCCCAAGAAGCCTTCTGGGAAGCGGATACCAATCGAATTTGGCTGACCATTTCGCGGCTGAGATTCTTGAGCCTGGTCGCTGCGACGGAGCAACGGGTTGATACCATCATCTGCGTTGGGCTGCTGCCCATTATGACGGTGAGAACGAGAGAAGTAACTGCGGAAATCTTCAATAAATAGCATGTTAGTAGACGCGCCAGCAATTGAGAGGGGGGGAAACCCGTCCCAAACTTACCATTCAAGTCTCGGTTCGATCCCGCCATGAACCTAGGAGGGAAAGGGTTACGATTGTCCATTCGCGCAAGTACTGGCCGTCTGCCATGGTTATCGAGCAGGAAGAGCTGTCTATGTCTTTCATCCACATCGGGAGTAAAGCCGTCCCAGCCGAGAGCTGGCATTGGTGGCAGTGGATCGTTTACTGTTTGCAAAGAGAAAGTTTCCAACGTTAGCTCCAAAGTAATGGAATTCAGTGAAATAAAATAGCCCACTTACAGGGATAATCATCATCATAGATATACTCCTCGTCCTCAATATCTTCCTCGTCGTCATCATCTGTTTGTTTCCAGGTCAACACTCATATTCATAGAACATTGGTGAAGGCAAGTGAAGCATGAGAGGAAGAGAGATGTTATACGTACCACCTTCATCGTGACCATCATCCATATAATGCTCATCCAGCGCTTCTATAAGTTGGGGCTCATATCCATCTTCATCTCCACCCATAATAGCTCTTGCCATGTTGTCCAGCAGATCGCCCGGGCCCATGCCGTGTAAGTGAGCTTCATCTGCCTCTTGGACTTCGCCTTCGTAATCAATATCGACTTCTGGCCCGTCATCCTCCTCTGCACTGGTTTCGCTCTCCCATCCTGATTCTCCATCGTCTTCGAGCAGGTTTCCATCTTCGTCTACGATCTCAACTCGATCTTCGACGTCTTCCATGTCAGCGGAGTCAACTTCATCATCCTCATCGTCCTCATCATCTTCATCGCTGTCGTCGTCGTCGTCTTCATCATCATCCATAATGACTTCAACCACGCCGGGGTCACCATGGAGGCCCTCGATCTCTCCCATATCGCTAAGTTCTTCATCTTCATCACTAATGTTGTCTTCATCATCCGATATATCTTCATCGCCGTAATCCATCTCATCGTCATCGTAATCATCTCCGTACATATCCTCATCGCCGTTGTCTTCTTCCTCAGATTCGGACTCGTCATCTTCTCCGCGAGGTTCCAGCATTCCAAGAGCAGAGTTTCGATATAGATCGGGTGTTTCCTCTCGACCTTCGTCCAAGTCAGACAGAGATGAAGTAGACGCAAAATCTTCGTCACTCTGGTCAGCTTGTGAGTCGTTCACCAAAATATTTGAATGGCTTAATTCTTTGGCAGTATCGGTCAGGACTCGAAGTACGCGCAAGATATACTTGATGGCACGCTTGACTCCCGGGAAGTTCAAGTTGATCTCAGCGATGGATGAAGTAAGCTTATCAAGGTAGCCCTTTTCGTACATGAGCCGTCGAAGTTGCGCCTGCGATCTTGGCTGAACGCCATCGGCATTGCGAGACCCAGAACTCTGATCTTTGTCTCGTTCTCCAACCATTTGGTTCATCAGCTCTGCAAGGCATTGCATTCGTGCATATCGGACCTCCAGTGGCTCATCGGTAAGTGGCGCCTTCTCATACGCCTTCAAGATGGTGTCAAGAACGAACTTGCGGACGAACAGGAGATCAGGCTCATCGTCATAGGCGTACTTTTCTTGCTTGCGTTCAAAAATCTTTTCGTTAGTTTTTGACACCAAAGCAACCAGAACCTTTTGGGTTTGAGACGAAGTGGCCGCTTTCTTTTTGGAAGCGATGTTGTCGGTTGTACCGCTCAAATTGCTTTGACACAACAAGTCATAGATGAGGTAGTTGAGAATGCTTGATCTCGGCTTGACAGGAGTGTTGGTGGATAGGGGAGGAGCACTACGTTTAAAATTGATAAACTCCACCTTTGTCCTGGTATAGCTTTGAAGGAGCTCGGCCAAACAGCTAAGCAAAAAGCATCTGTACACAAAGATTGGATGTTCTTCTGGTTTAAATGTAGGTTTTGCAGGCTTCTTATCCTTTCCATCGCCCGCTAGACTGTCGACAGAAGAGTTATCTTGTTGGGTCTCAGCAACTGTCGTCGACTCGCTCTCTGACACCACATCTTTGCTAGGCTTTGGTACTTCTTTGTCTTCGACTTCTCGATAGTTGACCAACTCGCAAAGGAGGAAATGGATGACTCCGTCCGGATTTTCGACCACAGGGCGTTTACTATCATGGTGTGATTTGTGCGCGTCTGACATTTCTTTATCTCCCGATTCAGTAGACTGCTTGACATCTTCTGCCTGAGCGTTCCCAGCATCTGACTGGGTAACGTTTGCGTCGCTATCAGGCTGTTCCTTCCAAACGAGAGCTTGAGACCTAGCCCCCTCGCCGGTCGGTGCGCTCCACCGTGAGAAACGGAGTAGTTCGTTTGTCACCTCGACGAAGAGATCAGGAGCACGAAGAGCAATTGGTGCCATCCCTCTTAGATAGGTGGACACGTCTAAATGACCGCGTTGGGTGCGCTGGAGATTGGGCAGATCCGATTTTATTTCAGCTCTCATGACTTGCTTGATAACGTCCTCATCCTCAACAATGTGACGAAGGATTGTGATGAGATGGGCCGTCAATCGTGTCTGCCTAAGACGCTCAGATCCTGCGCCCGACATCTGCTTGGCCATGAGGAAGAGTCTTTGCAAATTCTTCTTCTCGCCTACTTGCTTCGCCAAGTGGCGCTTGCGAGTCAGAATGATCAAAACGCGTAGAATAGCAGTTGCTAGCATTTCACCCTTTCCAATGCGAGGGAGTAGATCCAGCAGCGATTCAAGGACACTGGAACGGAGCTCATCGTTGACCAAAGGCGATTTGAGTGCGATGACGGGCGCAACAACAGGTTCATCCAGAGATTTGGGCATGTTCCACTGGACGGCAGTTGGCTTTTCATCGTGGCTTAACAAAGTCTCTAACACTAAGAGTATGAAAGGAATCCAAGGGGGAAGCTCCTCGGCAGAAGTAGAAGGTGAAACTTTGAGAAGTGCAACATATTCGGCAATCCTGTCACGAAGCGTATCGATGTTTTTATCGAAAAAGGTCTCATCTTGAAGCAAAAGGGCAAGAAGATGGGCGTACGCAGCGATGCATTTCCCGTTGGTTTTCTTGTCATTTTCATCTATCGGGATAGATGATAGAGCTTCTGTAAGGGTAGATCCAACTTCTCTGTGTGCTTGCTCCTCTTGATGTCTCAGAACCACGGTGTTGATAAGTTCGGAAATCTCTATAGCCGTATCTGGATGGGTTCGAACCACGTCAAGGCATTGATCAATAAGGTTTTCTCGCAGTTTCGTCCGGCTATCATCGAGATCTTTCTTGAGCAAGTTGAAAGTTTCAGCGGTAGGTTGCTCAGTCGAGCTTCCTTCTTCCGTAGAGGTGGTTGGCTTGGCGGCCTTTGGAGTTACATCAGCACCACTCTCGCTGGCAGCTTCGTCGTTTTCAGGAAGACGAGAAATCAAATCGTCCAAGGTCTCCGCAGACGTTTCAGGAGATGTATCCAATGACATTGCCTCAGGGTCTGGAGCTCGAGAGCCATTAGCATCTGATTCAACTAGTACCGGCGTGTTTCCCGTCTCCGCCAGGACAGATGGATCTGGTGCGTCCGCAGAAGGAACAGGATTTCGGGTGCCTGCAATCTCAGCTTCATGTGCACTGCAGTATGCGGGCGCAGTAACAGGGTTTCCATGAGTACGATATGCAGCTTCCTGGGCCAGTTCATCATCAAAGTCGTCGGCGAGCTGACGAACAAGATTTCTGACGTTCTTCCAATTGAACCGCACATCTGTATATTTGAGGAGGACAAATGGAACCTGGAAACGATTAGAAACAGATCAATTCTTGAATTACCAAAAAGCTTTGCTTACCTTATCCGTTGGCATCGTCTGCAGTTCATTCTCGCCCAATGATACCATCTTGAGAATGTCGACAAGTCTTTTCACTGTCTGGTCTGGTACTCGCTCCATGAAATTGGAATCCCAAAGTTCCATGATAACAGGCAGTATAGCCGCTCGAAATTCAACCACAATTTGGCTGAGGATATTTGGGACAACCAAGGACCGATCTGTTTGTCGTTGGAGGTTGAAGTGGGTATGTGTATCGGCAATATATTTCCCGTTGACTAGAATGTAGTACAAATCTAGAATCTTCTTGAGACCAAAAGCAGCAACCTTGACTTTTGAAGATTCATCAGCTGTTGGGGCATCAGAACTCTTCACTGCATTTGCAAAGACACGCAGCATGTGATTGAGCACGACAAGGCCATTGCGCTCCTTAAATGCGAGAAGAACGGGCATTATGATTTGTACATTCGAGCGATCATTCTGGCGAGATGACGAGGTAGCTGTGCATTGGATTAGCATATCGAAAACAGGTAATAAAGTCAATGGTTTCAAATAAGTGGAATGAGGACGGAACCCACGGTGGTCAATCAACATCTCATGGATGGTATGCAGCATAATGATCCAGTAGTGAAAGTCTTTTGACGTTGGCTCTGGCTCTGACACAGATGGCCCAAGGTGGTCGAGAACTGTATCAGCAAGTGCTCTTGCGATCTCCAAATGGCGCGGTCGGTGGTATGGGTCGCCATGAGTCGTTTCGCGCCTGGGTAAGAGGGCCCTTCCTAGTGTTTGGAAAAGGGGAAATGATGTAGGGATCATAGGGTGCAGAAGGACTCGAAGTGTCTCGTAGTTTTGGAACCGTGGGCTGGCCTGCTCCTGCTCGGTAGGCCGCGAAGTTGAAGGGGCGTCTGTGCCTTCGCTGGGTCTCCAACTGTCTGTGCTGTTAAGAACATCTGGTAAAGAGGTATCATCAGCTTCAGCATCTACAGCACCGCTTCTGGCATTACCCTCTATCGGTGGCGATTGGCGCCTTAGGGACCAGTGCTGAGGGACCGCCGTAAGCTCGCCTGCCTCCTCTGCTAAAACTCCACGTAGCAAAGGCCCGATTGATTTTACCAATTTTAGATAATAATCGTAGACATTGATGGGGTAGAATTGAAGCGAATTTGACCTTGAAGACGAGAAGCAATCAGAGATAATCTTGATAAAGGTTTGCGCATTGAGCAAGGCCTTGACAACGTTTGTGCCAGTCGAGATTATCTCAGTCGCCTCCTCTTTGGTATAAACGGTACCCAGATCGGGAGCCAGGAAAGGCGCAAAGTAAGGAGGGACTGCTTCTGTCTTCGTAGCCAATGGCTCCAGCACATCAATGGCGCGCTGAGCCCGACTGAGCAGGGACGTCAAGCCTTGGGCGGCACCTTGCTCAATCAATTGAGAAACTACCTGGTTGAGAACTCTAGATGCCATAGAATCGCTATACCCGGCCGCCAAGCTAGGGGATTGGCACATGTCAAGAAGAAGCTCAATGCCACCTTGTTCAATAAAATTATTCTTCAACACACCGTTAGACAAGTAAGCGGTCAAGAAAGTCGAGAGTGCATATATGTAGGGCGTGAATGTCTCCGAAGAAGAAGTTTCTGCTTCTGTTTCGGTACGCTTGTCGGACTCTACACCTTGAGTGACGGCAGCGTCAGACATGTCGACATCAGGCTCTTGCAGTGATTTAGAGGTCTGAGCTCCTTCTTCAGTCGATTCGATTGCAGCCTGTAGGCTGCCAATGGGAGCCAACTTGACTCCCCAGCCCGCAAGTCGAGCCTTCTCGATACCTAGCATACGAACTCGGGCAACCATGTCAATCACGGCATTGGAGATGGCCTTTCTTAGAGGCGGATGATGCCGTGCTAGTTCGTCAAAGCTGGCGCCGACGTTGCTCGCAAGCTCCGCATCTGTCTCCATACACTTCACGTGTGCAGAGCTTTCAAACACTTCCAAGAAGCTATCGAAGGCCCGTGAAGCGACTACCAACTGCATACCCGCGTTGTTCAGTGAAATAGAATTCAACACTTGAGGCACAACATTGATAGCATCAGAGGATGCCAAGATGCCCTGCGCCACTGGTCGGTCCAGCGTTTGCCGAATTGATTCCTCCGAGGGAGGATGCGGTCGTTCATCGACATGTGTGATTCTTTCAATCGCAGAAGTCTCAACAACCTCAGTATCCTCGCCCTCTTCTCGGGGTCTCAGTAGCGTGGTATGATCATGTGGAATCGGCCGTCCAGTGATGGCTTCAAGGTATGTCTTAATCATGCCTGATTCGGAAATGGCAGCAAAGCTTGTCGGGTCATTGTTGATGAAATCGCTCAGGATAGTCACCGAGTTTGTCCAAACTACGGACCCAAAGCTCTTTTTGTCGTTGATGATGTCCCTCAGGTTGGCCAATAGGTCGGATTTCTCCGCAAGATTCCGCAGAAGCCGGTCCGTATTACCGCTATAACTGTAAGAATTAGACATGATATGGTGTACAAACTTAAGTATCCATTTCAGTGTCTGTTGCTGGTAGTAAGGGATTTCATAGTCGACGGCACTGGACTGCTGGTCTGGCTTGATACCTTTAGATTCTTCAAGCAAGCTCCGAGCACCGCTAATCGTGTCCACAATGAGCTTGGCCACGGCATCCAATCCATCCGCGTTGAAAAACGCAGTAAACGCATTGGGGTAGGTCCAAATAAGGCCATCCAAGAAGGCGAGGACCATTGAGTGGTGGCGCTGGGCAATAAGAGAACGGATGTTGAGGATCTCGACAAGGATATCCATCAAGCCAGCAGAAACCATTTCACTACCCACTCGGGTGGCCATTGACAGATGCAGCGTCAGAGAAAATAGATTGTTTCGCCACTCATCGACCTCGTTTGTCTTGTCATTATCATCTCCTGCCTGGGTTTCTTTCATTCCAGCGACCGCTTTTCTAATGACGTAAAGAAGTATACCATGATTGACATTAGCGTTAAGAGCCGACAGGACATCTTGGCAACGAGCGTGGAAGCTCGACACAGCCTCGAGGAGTGCGAGAGCAATCGTCTGCAGCCGCAAAGGCACATCCACGGCACCATCAGCAGATGGATGAATCAGCTCGGCGAGCTGGTACACCAGTTGGAATCGACGAGTCTCATCAATGTCCTGACGGAGAACCTTTTCAACAAAGCTTGACTCAGAGTGTATGTAAGCCAAGTTGGTTATCGCCAACAGACGAGTAGCTAGCATTTGCTGACGCGAGTCCTGAGAGCCGGTGAGGGCTTTGGCGACCCTCAGGCGGTGGAATGCCTCATACTTGGCCGCCTGAGGCATGTCATCAGGGCATCGGCTGATGAGTTCGTAAATAGAATGAGAGGCTACAATAGATTGTGTCAACTCAAACGTCCTTTGGCCCGACGAAGAAGCATGATCCTCCGCAAATCCCGAAGTTCGCGGGGCAAACAAAGATGAGTCCTCGCCAGTGGTGTTTCGAGATTTTGGGGTGTGTTGGGAGTTCATCGTGGAGCTTCGACGCAGCGGAGTAGGAGTAGACGGTAGAGTCGAGCGCGCCGTATCTGCTGGGACGTCCTGCTGGGTCGGTGTAGCGGTTTCTTGCGGATAATAAGAGACTTTGACATCGCCCCAAGTATTCCATCGACTATCATCAGACGTAGCGATAGCAACTAGATCATTAGCATGCATGGTAGCGACATTTCTAACGCCGCTTCCTGCGGTCACTTTGTCCTTCCCCTTCGACGCAGCTGTAGGTGGGTTGGTTGGAGTGGGATCCGAAAGGCCGAAGATGGGCGTTTTAACGAATGGTAATGCTATCTGCTGAACGCGATCCAGATCGATATTGTAATGATTTGCAAGAAGCGCCGCACTAATGTGTCTGGAAGCGGTACCTATCCGCTTGACCGACGCCTGGTACCTTTGTGCCAATTCAGAGCCCACTTCGAGAGTGGCAATGAGAACAGAAGAAGCGGTGCAGTTCAACAGATCGTTCAAGTGAGCACTGCTAGCGTAGATGCTTCGATTTCCGCAATGCTCTAGCAGCATGCGGGTAAACTTGAGGATAGCCTCGATCAAAACTCTGTCGCCATCTTGGGGAAAGTTGAGCTCGGTAAGCTGGTCCATCTCCCACTGCTTCTCGCCTTCAAACGCCGGGTCTTTTGCATGATTGAGAAGCACTTCGCAATCGAAATCACGCTGTTGGGGCCCTTCGTTCAACTTGTAGACTTTGCAGAAAAGTTCAAGCACGCTATCAAATCTGTTTAATAGAGGAATCCAGTGATAGAGATCTCCGCGTCCGAAAGGCCATCGTGTCGGAAAATCAGCGAGTTGTTGAACAAGGAGGGGCAATGGAGTCGTTGATGCAGATTCGACGTATAGCTTGAGCCATGAGGACTATATCAAGATGGAAAGAGTCAGCCTCAGAGTTCTCTTCGGGTCACGTATTACGAAACCTTGCTCTGCCTATGTGTCATCCAGCTCCGCCGTATCTGACTTACCAGAGTCTCCCGATGCTTATACTGCATCGTCTTCGTAATCTTGCCCATGATGAGAACAGGAGCGGCCGAGCCGCGGTCTCAAATACAAACTCCCCCTCCACTTCGATCCGGCTATCCGCTGGCGCGGCAGCGCGAATGGTGCAGTCGAGATGACTTGCTTTTTGTTTTCAGCAAAAACTTATTCCAAAGACCGCAAACACGGCTGGCGCTTGGGGGATCGTGGTGGCTGGGCTGAGCCGAACCGCGGGGGTGGACGTCAGATATGCGTAGGCGATGCTTCGGGACAAGGCTGTCGGCACGTCAAATATGCTTCGCTGAAGTCGACGTCGATCGCAGACGGTATCGATCCGCAGCTTCAGAGAGCGATATGCCGGTCTTCGGTTCGAGTTGGGAACGGTGTGGGGTTTTATCCGTCAATAGAGGATACGGGATGCGGCTGCAAGAGCTTGGAAGCGAGTCGTAGGGCGAGTGCAGTCGTCCTCAAACAGCGATTCCAAGGGTCCACGCAGGCAGCAGGGCGGGGTATCGTCAAAAAGAAGAAATTCAGGAACACAAGTCAAGCCCTTGATTATGGCTTGCAGATGCTCCCGTCGTGAAGTTTCCTGGGCGGAGATGTGGAGTGAAGATGCAGTTGGGAGAGAGAGAGAAAAAAAGAGTTGCTGGTTGACAAACGTCAGGTTTGAGCAGTGGAAAGCAAGTGGGCCTTTGCGTAATAGGCGGCGTGCAGCTCCTCCCACTGTCCCGCACTTGGGTGAATCAGTGCGAATTGCCTTACAAGGCACCGAATAGGCAGTGCGCGGGTGAGGGGCAGGCTGAAAGAGCACACAGCAAACATTGAGCAGCTGCGCTGCGCGCTATCGGTTCCGCATTTAGGCGACGTAGCAGCGCTATCAGCGGGGATGGCAGCGCCTCGAGAGACGACAGCGGCAGATGCACAGGCTTTAGATGTATCTGCCCGCCAGAATCGCTGGCTCTAGGCTGCACGGGGCTAGCACCATCGGAAGGCTAGTCCTGCTCGGGCAATTCATGGGCCTCTTTGCACCGTGTGGTTCCAGTCCGGCGGCGCCCACAACGACTTTAATCCCTACAATGAGCTGCACTGGTCATGGAAGTCTAATCGGGCGGCCTGCAAGAGGCCGGACCTGGTTCAATGGCACATGAGTCGCAAAGCAAGACTTGCTTGCATGAAGCTCCTTTCCAGTATGCAAGGTGCAGGTGCTCTTTGCCTGCAACTGCAACTAGACGGGCTCAAAATCTCCTGTCCAGCAGGTGCACCGGCTGCCCCAGATATACGACCAATCAGCAAAGCGCAGAGATTGCTTTTTGAGAGTAATGAGGAGCAAAACAAGCACTACGAACACAAAAGCTACCAGACAATATCCAATATCTAGGTAGGTAGGAGCTGAATATGCTAAAGTTAGGTAGCCTTATGGATGCTCCTCGTAGCTCTTACATTGGGGTGGTGTACAACGGCCTTGTGCCTGGCTAAGCACACACTGGGCGGCTCAATGCTCTGCTGCCTTATCTGGTGCTTATTGTACGGAGTACCTACATGTAAATACCTACACCTATACGCCTGGTTACCAGGCGTGTAAGTGTTGTTTTTGATGTAGAGCTCACTTCTCCGCTTCATCAAAAGCTATATTTTATATCCCATAAAAATTTTCTCGTTTTGCTGCTTCTTTTTCTGCCCAGTGCTCTATGAATAGCACAGCGCATGTTATTCGCTAATCATAAAACGGCTTGGTAGTAGAAGACGCCACCTCTGTGATGTCATTTATGGCCAATTTCCACTACTGTTTGCATCAGTACCAACCCACGAAAAGTAGGTTTTGAAGCATTGATGGTATTGAATTTACTCTGTTGTTTTTGGCATACAAATATTTGAATAGATGTTTCCATTTTTGATACCAGAGGACTAGGTGTTATCATAAATAGCGGCCATTGTAGAGCAAAGCGTACACAACCACCTACCTAGGTAGGCCTGTGGCTCTGTTCATGTTTCTTGATGTTTCCACCGATACCAGCTGATCCACCTCGTATTATGGAAGACGGCCGGTAGACAGCACAGCTAACATCAACAATGCTTCTACCCGCGTATTTTGTTGTTTTTCATGTTGTTTTTCACTTCAGCAGATACAAGGCCTGAACCACAGAAGAATACTAGTAGCATTTCGGAGTAAAACGCATGAATAAGACGTCCATGCTGGAACTGGTCTTACACGGCCCCGTTAATAAATCTCGATCGATCAGCAAACATCTACTAGGCCCTGTACCCTACTTTAAGGTGTATGGCGGAATATCAATGAAACAGCACGGGCCTTGTTGGTGTCGGTTTCCTTGCCTCTAGCTGTATGGCTCGAATCTGGGGAAGTCAGAGGTGGAGCTAAGATTCAGCTGTCATCGCAGATGTCATCGTTCCTACACCAGAGCCGGCGATGGTCCCATGAGTTGTTCCCGTGCTCACAACAACAATGAGCAGTGATGTCGCGCATTTGCTTTGTGACAGCTGCCAGTACTCCAAACAGGTAGCTCTACTATTAATAATAAGTGATATCTTATGTTGATGTCACCCACATGCACGCACGCACCCACTTGTTCAAGGCCCATACATACATTATTATTGTTTAAAAACAGCGACTTGGTTCATGCCACTGATTTGGAGTGAACTAGAGACGGCGAATAGAGAAGAGAGCAGTGTTGAATGGTTAGGCACACCGAGACAGGCATGGGGACAAACAGCTCGTCAGCTAAGCTGCTGCACTACCCTGGAAACTGGCGGGTATTACAACTTAGGTAGGTAAATGTTGACTCTGCGGCGCCACGATACTTCTTTGTCATGTTTAAACACGGAAATGGAAGCCTCAATTGCGAATTCACGAGTGCACGCTGCCAAGAGTGCCCGTCTTGGCAGGTAGCAGCCCAGTTTCAAAGAGCTTAAGCTACCTTGTGACTCTGAAACAGTCGGTCATTGACACCGGGCTAGTTCTCATGGTGAGAGAATTTGGGCATTGTTCTAGACTGGGGTTGAATGCCAGATGCAAGACAGGCAGGCAAAGGCAAGGCCCCCCATCCAGGTAGCAATACATTAGGTTCCATCCATCTTGTCGCTGCTGCTTACAACGTTGTGAAGTCGGTAGTTGTGGAATCAGTCGATAGGGTGATGGACACAAAAAAACATTCAAGACATCAAAGCCTTGAGAGGCCCAAATGCGCTGATGAGGATCTCAGGTCACGGGGTTGACTGAGGAAGAGGGCTCTTTGTTTCAGAGCATCTGTCGACGCCCTTTGTGAAGCCCTCGTACCATGGCTGCCTTTTCCTACTTCTATTTGCTTCTCCCCTCCTGAGAAATCGGCATGCAAAAAGAGGAGACACGAAAAAGGGGTCGTTGGGCCACCCACTCTAAAAGAAAACAACCCCCCACCCCTCCATCTCTCCCCAGCGCAGCCGAACAGCTCCCGTTTGGTGATCACCAGTGCCCGAACAGCACGCGACCCTGGACACCGCCAGAAGCGACTCGCTGTTATCAGGAAAAGCCCCGGCACAAGTGCGCCTCCGTCAAGTCAAGCAGCGCCTGGAAGGCAGAGCTGGCCCGCTAAACCCCTTCTACGAGGCCGTTAGGCGCTAAAGACCCGCTGCAGAGGCCCTCCTTGAGCCACCTACGCACCCGCACTGTTGGCCGTCGAGACCGCTGAGCTTAGCGGCCAGCCAGGGGAAACGTGCCATTTGGCGGCGAAGACAGCTGGACTCCATGCCATCCATGGAGCATGCTCCCTGAGACAAAATCTCAAAGCTCTCGACCTTGAACCTGTACATACCAACTAGGAAGAGCCGGCAACAGCATTGTACACAACACCAGCATTCGTCATTTCTTGTGAGACCTGTCCTTTGGTGACCGGCCTCTTTCTCTTATTGCTACCATTGTCATCTATACCGCATTGGCTCGGCCACGGCCCCCGCAGCCCACATTGCATTGTCAAGGATATTCTTCCCAGCTCCAAGCATCCCGAAAAAAGTTTCAATTCCATAGAGCCGCTGGATGGCTCGTCGTTGAACGGTGCCTGTTGATACACCGTACAATCACCTCTTAAGCCAAGCAAGTTGCAAAGGCCGCCATGTCGCAGCACGAAGACGCAGCTTCCCTGCACTCGACCGAGGCGTCGCTCAAGGAAAGGCGGCCGTCTCTTACCGACTCCGATGTTGATGATACGGTATGTCGAGCGGTATCCCAACAACACGCAGGAATAGGCAAACGCCGGGCAAGCAGGGGCTAACTAGTTAGGCCACTGAGCAGGACACCTTCGAAGACGCCGTCGACGCCGCATCTGTTCGATCCTTGACCAAGAGATCTATCCGATCTGTTTCTGCTACAAAGTCTCAACCTCCCCCACCAGAGCGAGATGCCTCCGAGTCTGAAGCTGGAAGCGACGGGGAGGAAGAGGTAGAATCAGTCAAGGACGAGGAAAAGCCAGAGCCTCCTTCACGTGGCTCAACTCCATTGTCACACCGCGTCTCCAACATCTCCAACACATCAAATCTCGACGTTGTCAACTTGGATGATGATGATGCTACCCCACAGCAAAAAGGTACGCCTCTCTCGCTCACCGTTTTGTACCCATGTTCTGCCTTACACGTTGCTAATTACCTCTTCAGAGCCCAAAAGCCCTTCTGAGAAGGGCCAGCTTAGTAGAACAACTTCTCTAACTAACAACAACGTCACGACTCCAGCCCCCTCGTCGCCGGTGAAGAGTATAGCGTCTGCCGTTGTAACTACTACCGCCACCGCCAGTCCTGCCCCTGCACCGGTTGGCAGGAAACTCACCAGCCCCTTCTCCTGGCTATCTAGGAATTCTAGTAAAGACAAAGATGTCAGTGCGGCCCCGGCAACTCAGACATCAGCGAGGAGAAACACCACCAGCTCCGTTGCCACAAATGGTAGCAATTCTGAAATGATGCTGAGCAAACTCGAAGAAGAACGTGAGGGCGATGGTAAAGCTACAAACCGAAATAGTCTCAAAGATCGATTCAAGGTGCTTCGGTTGCAACAAGAAAATGGCGCCCCGCTCACCGTGAACACGGATGATATCCAAAGCGAGAGCGGAGATGGAGAAGCAATTGCAGCAGTGGACTTGCCACCCAAGTCCCCTCTGCCCCCTCCAAGCACAAGCTTGGCACCTGGAACGGCATCCGGTATCAATGTTGGCCCACCAGAGGTGGACCAGTCACAAGTTGACTGGGATCTTTGGCAAACCGTCGTCTACGAAGGCCCGGCTGCCGTTGCGCGATCAAGTGCTGAGGACCTGAACAGGGCTATTGCCACAGGTATTCCCAGCGCCATCCGCGGCGTCATTTGGCAAGTGCTGGCACAGAGCAAGAATGAAGATTTAGAAGGGGTCTACAGAGATCTGGTTACTAGGGGAACAGAGAAAGACAACCGAAATCGGCACAGCAGCAGCACGGCAGCAAGCAGCTTCAGCAACGCAAATCTCAGCGTGCAAAGCGGCGAGGGTGTAGCGTCATCCGCATCATCTGTCAATTCTGAACTGTCGGGCGGCTCAGGAGCAAAGACCGACAAAAAGATGGACAAATCTGCAGAGGCCATCGCCAAGGCGCAAGCGGCAGCTGTGACAGAGAGGATGCGTAAAGAGAAAGAAGACGTTGAGGCTATCCAGAGGCTGGAGAAAGTAATCCGTCGTGACCTTGGTGCTCGCACCAGCTATTCCAAGTATGCGGCTGCTGCGGGACTTCAAGAGGGTCTTTTCGGGGTCTGCAAAGCTTATGCTCTCTTCGATGAAGGTGTGAGCTATGCTCAGGGCATGAACTTTCTGATCATGCCTCTGCTTTTTAACATGCCAGAGCAAGAAGCATTTTGCTTGCTTGTCCGCCTGATGAACCACTACGGCTTGCGAGATCTCTTCATTCATGACATGCCTGGTCTTCATCGAAATCTGTACCAGTTCGAGCGGCTGCTGGAAGATCTTGAGCCTGCGCTGTATTGCCACCTTCACCGGCGGGGCATCTCTCCTCATCTCTATGCCACGCCTTGGTTCCTCACACTCTTTGCTTACCGCTTTCCTCTCCAGCTTGTGTTGAGAATCTATGATTTGATCCTCTCAGAGGGACTGTCGGCCATTATTCGATTCGGTATCGTTCTGATGCAAAAGAACACTCAAACTTTGTTGGAGATCTCCGATATGCAGCAGCTCACCACCTATCTTAAAGATAAGCTTTTTGATGTCTACATCGACAAAGACCCCAGCCAAGGCAGTCTTCTGGAGAATGGCTTCTTTGGTAGCTCCAGCTCAGGCGCCGATAAAGAGATTTACAGAGCAGATCAGCTAGTGAGAGATGCCTGCGAGATCAAGCTTACCGCAGAGCTTCTCGAAGGATATACTGCGGAGTGGGAAGAGAAGACAAAGCTTGAGAAAGAACGAGACACGGAGCTCAAGGAACTCCGAACATCTAGCCAGAGCCTTACAATCAAAGTCCGGAAATTGGAAGAGAGGGTTGAAGTCTGTGATCGCGAGCAGGCTGACCTTGCCACTGAGCTTGTTCACACAAAGGTTGAGAATGATGAGCTCAAGGACGAGAACGACGCTCTGAAGAACCAAGTTCGGGAGCTCAAGAATGTGCTTGAGAGGCAACCGATGGAGATGGAAGAGACCTGGAAGCTCGAGCGTGATGATTTGATGAAGCGTAATGAGAAGGTGCATCTGGAGAACGAAAAAGTTGAAAAAGAGTTGGCCGAGCTGGAAGAGGAGCTGGTACAGACAAAGCTGCGATATGCAGAGGTACGTTTTATATCTATAGGTGGCAACGCCACTGTTCTCGAATGTGGGAGAAATAGGACTAACCATATTTACTCGACAGATTTCTTCTCAACACGATGCTCTTACTCGCAAGTGGGCCGATTTGAAGCGCCAGTTTGCTTAAAGCTGTAACTCATATTCAAATATGAGGAGAAAAAAAAGCCAAAACATATCTCCAATCATTACACCCCATCATTCTTACACTCCCTTGCTTGATTCCCCAATTCTTCGCATCACAAGACAGGAAGAATACCAACTCATTCTCATGACCACCATGTTTCTCCCCCTCCATACTTATTTCACATTAGTTTAGCCGTTTTCACTAAAAAAAAGTTCTTTGGAGTTTTCTTCTTTTACCCCCCTTTTTAGTGGCCAATCAGCAGTACATATGTCTGGCCAGTTTAATACTGGCTGGTGATGAAATGAAGGATGTTTAGGAAGAAACATTCACGCTCTAACGGGATTACGACATGCATGTTTTGTTTTCTATAGGACAAGAGTTTTTGCAGAGATAGAGAGGGAAAAATATGAAAAAACTAGTTTATCAATACAGTAGTAGGAAGTATGTGAATTTTGATTTGGGCAGTGAATTAAAAGTGACGAGTCTCTAACGCATCTATAGGTTGGAAATTTTTACGACGCTAATACCGCTAAATCATAATTCATACAAGCAAGCCTGGTATATGTATACGTTTCTCATATAATTAAAATGCATCATTCAGATCACAAGTACGGGTATGCTCTAGCGGAAAGATGGGTGTATTGAATTTTTTTCTTCTTGTCCCATTATCATACTAGATGAAACAAACATGGAATATTTTTGAACATGACTGCAAGAAAAAGATTTTCATTTCCCTATGGACCCATTCCGATGCTTTATATGCAAAGGGATCTTGATGCCCTGAAAATGCCCAAGATGTAACGAAAAAAACCTTGAACACCCCCATCCGACTCACGCCATTTTGTTGCGAGTTTATTTGTGCAGCTTCTTCTGGTAGAAAGCCAACTCCTCACCCTCCAGAACGTAACCGTCACAGCGGCCGGACTGACCAGGTCGGCTGGTGACGACGGCGTACAGGCGACCGGCCTCGAACTGCTTCTCAACAGCGGACTCGACCTTGCCGGAGGCGGCGAAGCGGGCAGCCTGCTTCTTCTCGACAGAGTTGCTCTTCTTGACCTCCTCGGTGGCCTCCTTGCCCTCCTTGGCGGCCTGGGCCTTCTGGCGTCTGCGGCCGATGGACTGGCCGTAGTGGGACTCGTACCACTGTCGGAAGGGGGCAGCGTCGATCTGGACAATGGCGCTGCGGGTCAGGGTGTTGGTGCGGACCAGCTCGTTGTTGGAAGGGTGGTAGGCGACGGCAATGACACGGGTCTTGCGGGTGCAGCCCTCGGAGGCCCAGGCGAAGTTACCGGAGTCGAGGCGCAGAGCACGGTACTTGTGGTTACCACCACGAGTGCGGACGGTGTGGATTCGCTTGGCACCAATCTTGGTGTTGGCACCCTGGCGGCCAGCCTCGAAAGCGCGCTTCTTCCCTGTTGATGGAGGTCAGAACGTATTGAACATCTTTCAAAAGAGAAAGCTTTCTATACGGGCTTTCGGAATATATATATATATCAGGTATGGTTGTACGCACGGTAGTAGGCGCGCTTGGCACCAGAGGCGGAGCGCTTGTGGCGGGAGTCACGAGAGATACCCATGATTGCGAGTTCTATAGGCAGAAGAGAGGGTTGGTGGTTAGTCTTTTGAAGATTTGCAGAGAGGAAAAGAGTATGTAATTTGGAAAGAAGAAAGCGGTCGACGAGATTCCCTCCTCCAGCAGCATCAAAAGAACAGCTTCCCCTCCTCCAAATCGAAGACGATGATGGTAAGATGAATTGATTCTTTTGATCCTGCTGAACTGAAAGGGAAACTCCCAAGCCGCCTTCAAAAGGAAAAATCTGCAGCACTTACCTGATGATAATGGTGCTCACCAGGGCAATCGAAGTTGTCGGAATGTGGAAGGAATGAAACTTTTTGGTCAAAGGCCTGAGAAGAAGTGGAGGGACTGAATTGGGTCGAAAATTGTGGTTGTGGGTTGCGCTAAGCCCGCGGTACGTACCTCGCCTAAGGGCTTTTCTTCGGCCACCGAAAAATTTACCTGCGGTGCGGTGATGGAGGCACGTTGTTCCGCGATTGCTCGCTAAGCCTGGTCCCCGGTTTATTTTTCGAAAGCGGAAATCGCGGGTCTGTCACTGATAAGATGTGTGATAGCCAGTGACTCTAGATTTAGATTTATTGTGAGTCGTATTTATACCGAGCTGCAAAAGTCCGTATATATTCATTTAGTGTTACATCAAGCCAGTATTGATTTACTTGTACATAGTTTCTCTTGTGTCTCTGGTCTCTGTGACCTCCGTTTGCCGCCTCATGCTTCGTCATAGCCTCCCTCAATAGCTCAAAAGTTCTTATCGAAAAGCAAATTGACTCTCAACTTTCTCTTTCTCGATGTTCCTCAGCAACACTTTTTGCCGGCATCGTCTTCCGTGATGTTTGCGTTTCTCAAGCGCTGATTTTCTCAATATCCAATAGAAAATCCTTCAAAAATCCATTCATCTCAGCAATCTCAAACTGCGGCGGTTGCTCGTTCGGGTCTTCATCAGATGAAGAGGTGACGGGTGGGATATTCCAGGATCCAGTTTTCACGGCCTTCTTCTCCTACAAGATGGATCCGTCTGATTTGTAGGCACTTTCCTGCTCTCTCTCCAGAATCTTGGGAGCGACGACGTTCATCCGAGGAAGGGGGAGGTATCGACCGAATCTAGCACGTTTATCTCCTTCTTCCTTCAGCTCGGCCAGCGATGGCCATTCGACACGCTGGCATGCTTTGGCGGTGTCCTCTTTGTTGAAGCAATTCTGAGCAGCGAACACCGGCGAGAGCTTGTCCTCCATTCGCCGTCCGTTGAACAGGAGCACCTGTGGCTGGGATACTGGTATCGAACCCGACGCCTTGGCCAGTTCTCTATTCCGATTCTTTTCTTCGAGAAGCTTGACTTCTTTGGCGAGCTTCTGTCGTTTGGCCTCTGCCAGGGAAATTTTGAATTTGGTCAACTCGGCGGGAGTCTTTGGGACAAAAGGTGATAGGTCGGCCTTCATGAATTGGAGATTGAGAACCATCTTCTGAAATGCCCGGCGCTCTTTGGTTTCTGAGCTCACCCATCGCTTCGATTGTGACCACGATGCTACTTCGGTTGAAGTTGCAGTTTGAAGCTTGGCAGGTCTATGAGGGACATGGCTTCTTCTCGAGAATCTGGACGATGGACTGGTGATGACACTCGCTGATTGCATCGCGGGATACCGAGCGACTGTTTTTGATCAGGTTGTTAACTCTTTGTTGATTTTCAGTGATGTGATTGTCGCGTAGAAAAGACTTACTTTGCTGAGCTGGCTGATTTGAGATGCTATGACGTTGCTGAGGACCGAGAGGCACCTGGCGGGATTGTTGTATCCGCTGCCAGCCTTCTTCGCCAGTCTTTTTCTTAGCTTGCGGGCCGTCGACAACTGACGGAGGCTTCACTCTCTCGCTGGTGCTCTGATAAGAATTCGATGGCTTATCATAATTATTGGAAGACCTTTCGTCAGCGATTATACCGCTGCTCTGATCTACGACTCTTTTCTCATCGATATTGTTCTGCACAATTAATTTTTGAGACACAATTTCGAACTGCGAACCACTTACCGGGAAGCAAGCGTGCTCTTCAGGAACATGGTGTGGCATATATGGCATCTGTAAATATGGCATCAAATGAGGATAACTGTGCGACAGAGGGCCGAAACTCCTGGGGTCCGCCTGCTCTCGATCAGGATCAGGGTTCTGTTGATCGATCTGAGAGTCGGGATTTCCCACAGGAAAGTCTCTGTGTGGCCAATAAGCGACCGGGAAAGCAAAAGCAAAATGATTTGGTTGTTGGGGTTGACCTGTCGGGCTGGGAACCATTTGACAGGGAACCATGTGAAGCAATGGAAAGCAACCTCCTTGCGGCGGCGGAGGGGGAGGATGATGATATTGATGTTGAGGAAGATATATATCAGGCGATACTGGATGGCTTGGATGATGTATCATATCGCCACCATGCTGCTGCGGAGGAACAGCTGAGTATTCATAGCCTGGATGCCCATTTGGAGGCATCGGATCTGGCACTGAACTTGGCATCAGCACGCCCTCCATACACATGGTTTGCAAGTCCTGCAACGGTAAGTTACTGCTTCCCCATCTGCTAGATTGAGAAACGAACTTTTTCTGGGGCGCTGCCATCATTTTTCTCTGTCTCTGTTGCTGCTTTCTCGTCTGACATGCGACGCTGTTGAGCAGGGGTGGCTTCAAGAGGCTTTGGAGCCCCTTCGCCGATGGTATCTGCCTTTGATTTCTGAGGGGTCCTGCTACCAGCTCTGGAAGTTCGTCTTGTGTTTCTCCGTCTTAAGAAGAAATGCTGAGCAAGGCCATCTGAGGAATCGGTCTTGAAACGGCGAGGCGAGGGGTGCTGGTGTACAGGCGAGCTGGTATTTGGAGCAGTAGGACGAAGCATCTGATCACGCACACAATTAGTAGCCGCGTGGCCTGTGAAACCTCGCACCTGGCTCGCGCGATCGATGAAGAGGAATTAATGGTAGATAGAGGGAGAACTGTCAAGTTGCTGAGTATCCTTTCCCATGAACGCTCGACGTTACCTGATCTCGAGCTCGCCAAGCAGCCTCTTTCTTTTCATTCTTCCCGTCCTGGACAGTTGAGTGAGGGTTCTTGGGACGTTGGGTAGCAAAGCTCGGGTGAGGAGAAGCAAATGGGATGAATGGCGCGGCGGTTGGATTCATCCCTTCGTTATCATTTCGTTCGGTCGACATGATTCGAGTATTTTTATGTAGTCGTGGCCAAAAAAGGTAAAGAGTTCTGTAGGGTGCATCCAGCTAGAGTTGTAAGGTCGCGATAGGATATTGAGAAACTCTGGGGAGCAGTTGAGGAGTGCACCAAAGCAAACAGTGCTTGTCTATCTCTGAATCATGCTCTTCTTTGAGCAGACGTTGGCTCCTCTCAGTTGGACACGTCAGCCATATAGCGAGATATTAGAGCAGGGCAGCTGGCAGCTGGCTTGGCAGTGCAAAGAGAGCAACTGTATCTCCACTGTAAAATTGGATAATAGTCAGAGATGTTTTTGTGAAGTGGCTCTATATAGCATGTGTTGTCTCGCCGGCATTTCAAGTGTTACAAGAATCATTAGGTGAAATATGAAGTTATCTCTGGATGAGGGCAGCTAGCTATCAAGGTGTAGTCAGAAAAATGAACAAGGAAAACTCAAGAGGGCCCGATGAGTTAAATTCACTTAATCGTCATCTGTTCATTGCTCTTGCAGGCACGGTATCATATGTTAGACACTGCCTGTTCAAGAATGATGGTTACTTGGTCCAAGAGTCTTTGGGTTGTTGATTATACTTGGATTGTTGACACTTGTCTCCTGTTACAATAGATTCGAGGTGTTGTATTTATCTAGTATGAATAAAGAAGAAGTTATTAAGACTTATTGTAGATGAACGAACAACTTTAGACATACATATTCTATAACTTTTCTTTCTCCTCATCCGCTGCCCCCTATTGCTACGGTATATAAAGCTGTAAAATTCGCATAGTTACTCGATCAAGCTGCTCGAGAGGGAACTGCGCTGTAACAATGACCCTGCGAGGTTTGTACGAGAATGATCAAATGTAGCTCAACATTGTCAAGGCAATGCCCTTTTCAGAATATTACGAGTTATATGTTCCGCTTGGGCATCCGTAATAGTGATGCTAAATAGTAGGGCATAAACATGGCAAGCACACAAAGGCAGCTCATAACGGCTACTGGCATTGCAAGTGGCTCGGCAATATGCAGCCATCCGAGTACCACTGCAGATAACATCTTGAATCTTATCCTCAACAGTCAATCATTATTCGCATCCTACTGACATGTGAAATGCAGTACATTAAAATGCCGTGTCAGCCTTCCCCTGCACTCCATAGCACGGTACCTGGCCGGCAGTCAACGCTACCTCTCTCTCGCTACGTAATCCGTGCTCAGCGGCGTACCCCGCTACTGACCCTTCCGTACCGCGCATTCTCAACACCCCACTCGCCGTAGCTCATCCCGAGGATCCTCTGCTATAGTGGTATCTTTTTTCCCCCCCAACACGAATCCTCCAACTCTCTCCTGTCAAGCTCTGTAAACACCACCGCTTGACCTTCAAGATGGCTTCTCTCACAACCCTCAAGCTGACAAATCGCTGTAAGTATTCACTGCTGCAATGGATGAACTGTTTCAACCGGCAGTTCGGAATTCACATGCTTCTTGCGAGCCCTGTACTAACTTCTGGTCAACAAAAAATTACAGCTCCTAAGCAGGGCATTAAGAAGCTGCCGCCGTCAATCGACCTCCCCGCCGGCGCCACGGTCGAAGATGTCAAGAAGCTGATTGCTAAGCAAGCTGGCATCAGCGACTACAACCGCGTCGGTCTGTTTTACACGTCGACGAGGAAGACGCTCAAGGACCGCAAGGCTGTGATTGCCGAGGATAAGGATGTTGCTGAGGCGGGCGAAGTGCTCGTCAAGGATCTCGGTATGATGTCTCGAGTAATTATTGTTTTAATCATAAACTAACTTCGCCTTAGGCCTCCAAATCGCTTGGAGAACCGTCTTCGTAATCGAATATATCGGCCCCATCCTCATCCACGGCCTCGCCGTTGCCGCCCGACCGTACCTCCTCAAGGACCCGTCCATGTCCCCCTCGCAATGGCTCAGCTTCGGCATGATCATGGCGCACTTTGTCAAGCGTGAGATTGAGACGCTCTTCGTCCACAAGTTCTCCGCAAACACCATGCCCGCGCGCAACATCTTCAAGAACAGCTTCTTCTACTGGGCCTTCTCCGGCGCTCTGTGCGCCTGGTCCATCTACTACAGCCCCTGGTCGCTGGCAGCCACCGCGGATCAGCCTCTTGTTGATGCCGCCGGCACCGTGCTCTACCTGTTTGGCGAGATTAGCAACGCGCTGGTGCACCTGTACCTCTCTAGCCTGCGGTCGTCTGGCGGTACTGAGCGCAAGATCCCCTACGGCTACGGCTTTTCGCTTGTTACCTGCCCCAACTACATGTACGAGATTCTGGCGTGGGCTGGTATCATCGTTGCTAGCCGTGACTGGTCCGTGGCATTGTTCATTGCCATGGGAGCGGGGCAGATGTTCGTCTGGGCCAAGGGCAAGGAAAGGGCATACCGCAAGGAGTTTGGCGACAAGTACAAGAAGAAGCGCTTTGTTATCCTTCCCGGACTGTTGTAAGCAAGACTGCCCAAAACTGCTTTGTGTCAGATTTCGCAGTAGGACGGATGGAGAGGAGAGTAATGGCATATAATCTCTATCACATTTGTTGAATAGAGCAAAAGAGGAGACTAGATCAGAGAGATAGATAGAGAGATGAAGTTACTTGCTACATATTGCATACTCCCCTATACTGTTGCGTATCTTTCCAACCAAGCTTCCTCCGGTGTGTTAATCGGTACTGATTCTCGTTTCTCAACAGAACAAAATGTTGAGATAAGCCCAGTTCATTTCTAAGCCGAAAAGTCGCAGGGGGGTGATCCACAGCACCATCCTTCGTACGCATCAAGACCCCCCTGGAAATCAATGTGATGGCAGCCATCAGCAGACCTCCAAAGTCTGGTACGAAAGCTGTAGCTTCCTCCAGAGTCTTCACTGAATCTGTTTTACCAGTCAATTTCAATTTTCCCTCAAAGCATGTGCCTAGGTATTAAAATCTCAGACCAAAACTTACACAGGAGAGCATGGGAGTGCGGAACATCCATCAAATCCACCGGGCCCGTAAGATGAATATCTAGAACCAGTGTTGTAATCGGCTATGTGTACCCATTGATAGACACCGCCTTCGTCTTGGTACTTGGGCTCGGCTGCCATTTGGCCCCAAAAGGCGTTGGCCGCGCCGCAGAGGGCAGCAATGTTGAGCAGAATGGATAATGACTTGATGGCTCGGTGTAAGTCTCGGGAGAGGCTCGATGCAATGATAATATATCAGAATTCTGAATGATGATTGACTTGGCTCTTCAAAACAATCGTCCTCAACACACCCTATATATGTCATTCAGACATTTCACCAGCCGGGAAGTTACAAGGTTATCTTCTGGCTTGATAAATATATGCCATGAATTAAGCTCATGATGCCTCTTTGAAAAGCATCCACTTGCTATATACGATTGTTTAAACATAGCTCTTACGGTTCAAATCTTGTAAAATAAGCGCTCATCTCCTAGCTATTATGTGATTTTGATACCCGGCAATTTCCAAATCCAGACATTTCAGAATAGCTACTCGTACGACACGGATTCAATAAAATAATTTCTCGTCAAACAACTCTTTAAAGGCAGTATCAAATCACCCAGTTGATATCGAAGCCGTCTCCGATCCCTTTGCCCGGCCCGTACCAGTACTCGAGGCCAGCTCCATTAGGCTTCGACTGGCATCCGACATGGTGTCCACGTCCATCCTCCCGCCCATCTCATCAACACCATCACCACCACGATCACGACCATTGCCTTCATCATCCTCTCCATCACTGCCCTCGCCAGAGCCTCCCCTCCCGCACTCGCTACAGCTACAGCTCCCCTCGCTCTCTTCGTCTTCCCCCCCGTTCGCCAGCCTGACCGTCTCCTCCAGCACCAGGAACCCCCTCTCCAGCACCTCGGCCCAGTTCTGCACGTTGCCCAGCTCCTTGACCTTGCGCGCCGCCTTGTCCGCCTCGGCCTGGAGCTTCACCGTCTCCCGCCGCAGCCCCTCCGTCGCGCGCAGCACGTCGCGCTCCTGCTTCTCCAGCGCCGCCGCGTTCCCGTGCAGGATGCCCGCGCGCGACTGCAGCTCCGAGTCGAGCATGTTGCCCATCGACGCGACGACGGCGGCGCGGGCCTCGGCCACGTGGCGCTGCGTCTCGGCCGAGGGCAGCGTGGGCTGGAGCGCGGGCGAAGCTGCGGCGGCGGCTGGTGTGGAGGAGATGGAGGGCGATGAGGCTGACTGGAACCAGCGAGGCTGGGCGGAGGATGCTGAGGAGGAGGCTGCGGGTGCGGCTGCGGGTGGCATTTTGTTGCTGTTACTCTTGTTGTTGTTGCCGCTGCTGGATGAGGCGCCGATATCATTGTTACTGCTGTTGCCGCGGTTGGCGAGCCTCCGCAGGGCGTCGATGGACGATGAAGTGGACATTTTGCGCTGCGATTGTATTTCTATCTGCTGTAAACGGGCCTTTGCTTCTCTCTCATTCTCGACGTTCACTGTAGCAAGAAAGTAAAAGTCAGATACACCGATGCAGTATCACTCCATCAATCCAATCCCGATCCTCGGGCAGTGTAAGGTTGTAAAACACGCCATCAAGGCCATCCAAACGTCTTAGCCGATATGTACATGTGCCTACTGTACTTGACATCATGCAGGTTAGAAGGTGCTGTGGGGTGTGTGTCATGCAAGGTCGGCGTTTAAACGTGCAAATCACGCCCTGTTTTGAGCTGCATGCATGCATGTACTTGCAACCACCAGGTCAACAAGGACAAAAGCGTATAGGTGTATTACCAACCGTGCTTGTAGCAATCGAGTGCTGCTGCAATCCCTTTTTGAACAAAACTAACCCTCTATTTGCGTTTGTATGAATCATAGCCACGAGACAACTAGGGGCAAAAGCTTCTTTCAGAACGAAATTTCAATCTTCAATATAATCTTGTCCCTCCTCTCTAAATTCCCTAACATTCTCGCGCCCTGTCCATCAATAAATAATAAATTCCTTTTAGGAAAAAAAAAGAGTCGATTAGACAAGATAATTCTAATATACACCAATGCTTTGTGCTTCTCATATCTCTATCCTCTACAAAAATTGTAACTTTGTTTCATCATGGTATCGTCTTGCCCTAGAGTTGCGGATGTGTTCCCTTCCAAAGGCAAACTGGTGGTGTTGGAGGGTTCATCTTTTTCTTGACTTGTTAGGAAAAAAAAAGACTTCCCCCATTCCCATCTTTTTTTTTTTTAATTAATGCCCATCAGGACCACACATTCCTTCGTAATAAAGTCATTAAACTCCAGGGCTATGCAAGGAAAAAATAAAAAAAAAACGAAGAATAAAACGTAATACCATCTCCTTCTCAAGCCAACATTTTTTTTGTTCCCAAAACAACAATAGTAATCATTCGTAAAATCCATCAAGTGCGTGCTATGCAAGAATCCCTCTTTATCGATCAAAGCAATTTGGTGAGATCCAAACGCAGAAGAGAGAAACGAGAAAATAAAGAAATGGTAAAAAGAAAATAAATAAATCAATAGTTATAAACCGGTTTTTGATCTCTGAGTGAGCAAGGGAGAAAAAAAAAGGGAAGATCGAGGAGCTTCAAAGGGTTACTTTGCTCCCGTTAAGACGAAATGGTGCAGGTCCCAGCTGGACATTAGGACTAAAAGCCGAGGACGGGGTTGGCACGCCGTCTGATGACATGGACGAAATCGACGATAGCGAGTTAAACCCAGAATGACCCCTCGACATGGTCCCGTTGCGAGACATGGAAATGCCTCCGTTAGCCATGAGCGTGTCTGCGCGATCAAAGACGTTGCCTTGGAACACAGCGGCAAAAGATCCTGTTTGTGGCGTGGCAACGGTAGCTTGCATGGCCGGGCCAAGAGCCGCGCTCTGCGGAGTAATGGGAACTTGCGGCGTGGTGGGCGATAGAATGCCTGGCCCAACGCCAGCGGACCTCAAAATGTAGCTCCAGGGAGAGTTCATGATGATGACGCTCAGCTCTTTCATACTCTGATGGACAGGCCGCAATCGAGCTCTAGTGTCAGGCGGCAAGGGTATAGAATTGATATCGGATTTGATCTTGGACAACATTTTTGTCCATGCTGAGATAAAGTTGCTGCAAAGATTCCAGAATCCGGCGTGAGAGCGCACTCCCGGGTCCTTTAGCTTGATGAGAGACAGTCGATGCTTGAGAATCTCTGTCTGTTGGATAGCATCATTGCACATTGCAATGAGATGCTTCCAGTCTCGTATCATGGCACTTGGGGCTCGTTGCTGTATTGCATTTCGGATTCCTCCCGTCAATTGAACGTTGAAATTCGGCAAAATGTGTACAACAGTGTCGGTTGACTTTTGCAGAGCTAGATATATTTTATCAAACTGAGTGTCTTCTTCGGAGAAATCAGAAGTGATATCCCGACCGAACGACTGAAACGAGTCGTTCGATCTGGGCGTCGCCGACGCAAGCCTTGCAGTGCGCGTGCCTCCGTTTTGGTATGGAACGGGTATGTCGGTTGCTACTCTGAGGTTGCTTGGGTTGTGTATGGCTGGTTCACTACGGTTTCGAAGAGCCGCTGGCCGTGGAGGCGGAGGGGCGGCAGTAGACGCTTCTCGGAAGTATGGCTTGATTGTATTGCTGGTGTCGGGGACGTCCATCGCAGAGAGGTGATGCTTGTTATGCTCAGTGGAGACGGAGGAGAGAGTGACGCGAAGCTCCATTATACTGTTGTAAATCAACATTAAAAGCGTCCGAATATATCGAGCATCTCCGTTGTTGACAAAGGTATCAATGTTATCGGCCAATAGCGTGCAAACATGGCCATACGCCCCGACAAGAGTCTGACAAGCGCGGTGTACATTGGCATTGTCCCCAAAGATCTGCTCTTCCTCTTCTGCCATGGCTATGTCATGCTTCTGGATTTCCTGCTCCAACTCCTCAACATGGGAGTTGGTATTGTAAAATACGATTTCAAGGCTCGAGCGTTTCGCAGATCCGTCATTGGTCAGCGTCATGAGCATCTGGATCATGGGGTGGATCTGAAACACCGAGTAGAGGATGCCCTTGGCAGCTTCAATCACGGGATCGAAAATCCTAGACTCTCGGCGGCGCTCGGGCAGAACCGAGAGTCTTCGAACGTAAACTGGCCGCTGAAGAGAATCGGTAGGCGTTGCAGGGCTCTTGGACGGTACTGCCTGATTGCCCTGCTGCATGGCAGAGCCGTGACTCAGCCCTCGGTAGTGGCTCAACCTGTTGCTGGCTTCAACCTCATCGAGCGTGCCGAGGTCCGACGTGGCCTTCTTTGCGAGTATGCCCATGCGACGCTGGCGGCTGCTTGATCTCTCTGAGTGCATCAGCGTCTCGGAGTTGCTGCGTCCGCGCTCGCTGATGTTTCCGATGGTTAAAGGCAAGACGCCCGGACGACGAGTGGACGTGTTCTGCTGTGAAAGACCCCGATAATGTGATCGTGACGGTATGGGAGGAGGTGGTCGTGATCCAATATTAGGTGTCCGCATGTCCGACGCATCGGAGCTGCTTACTTTGATGGGGAATCGACCGCTTGGCACGCGTCGTAGGTGCGGTCGAGGAGTATTGGTGTCCTCACTGGATTCGTCCCCAGTCGCCTCGGCGTCGCGACCGCTAATGACGTGCAACTTCATAAACTTCTTGATATGTGCTGTAATGGTCACTTCCGACACCTCGCCCTCTCTTCCAGATCCCTCGTTGGAGGGGCTAGAAGATGGTATTTGCAGCGCATCCCGTGGGGGAAAGCTGATAGGGTTCCCTTCAAATTTGAGGACTTGGAGCGAAGTCATTTCCGCTAAGCAGACGGGCAGCTCCCGGATCTGGTTCTTTGGAATCGAGAGGACTTTGAGAGAGGTGAGCCTCGCAATATCTGGCGGTAAAACTCGCAGCTGGTTACGGCCGAGATCGAGGATTTCGAGTGATTTGAGCTCGCAAAGCTAAAGATTTGTGTTAGCCCGGTTCATCATGCATTGGTGAGACAAAACAAAGGGAGACATAGGTCGTCGTACAGGTAAGGGAAACTCTTTGATCTGGTTGCCTCTGATGTTGAGATATCGAAGCGACACGCATTCGGCAAAACGGGCTGGCAAAGAGGAAAGCTGGTTGTGTGATAGAGCGAGCCTGTATCGTAACACCTAGCAGTCAGCAAACAAGTCTTTTATCCTTTTCCTTTTTTTTTTTATCTAATTTTTCCTTTTTCCACTGGGTCATTTATTTCATCTCCTTCAATCCCTTTCTCGCTTTCTTTCCCTTATATTGGTATGCTCACCGTTCTAGCTCGTTCTTGACTATATCAACAACCTCTTCGGGAAGTTTCTGAATGCCCTTGCGGCTCAAGTCGATGGTCACGCCCGACTTGAGGCCCGGACCAACATCGACGGCCTGGCTCTCGTTTTCAAGGGCGTGTCTCATTGCCTCGCGTGTCAGGCCGATGACCTGCGCCGGCGTCAGAGCGGGCGTCGCAGGCGAGTTGCCATTGGGAGACGGGCCATTTCGACCGTTGGGCAGAGGCGGAAGCGGCATCATGGGCGGCGGCTGGCCGGTTGCAGGAGCAGCAGTCGTGGTGAGAAGAGGACGGCGAGCCTGAGACGGGACGTTATTATCGGGAGTGCCTGCGCCAGTGCCCCTGAGAGCCGGAGGAGCAGTGGCGGGGGGTCCAGGAACAGCTCCAGGGCCGTTGCCCATGCCGTTGGCAGGCATTCGGTCGGGTCGCTCCATGGCGTCTTAACCGGCGACCTTTCTTCTTCTTCTTCTCTTCTTCTCTTCTGTTTCTTTTCTCTAACAGTACTCTTTTCTCGCACGTATACTCGTGCGCACACGTGCACAAGGCACCGCGAAGAGGCGCCGTTGGGAGCTCAAAGGGCCGAGGCGCTTGGCCGTGTAAAATGTTTCAGAGCACCCCTCTCTTTTCTCGAGCCCTCGCGCGCCAGAAATCCGGGGGGTTTTGTGCGTTTAAGCAGATCGGGGCGGCGACGAATGATCAAGCGAAGCACGTGAGATCATCATGATCAAGCCGATCCAGGCGCCTAAAACAGAACAAGAGAGCGCGCGCGGATTCGCCCTGGAGAAGGGAACAGCGGGAGAGGTTGAAGAGGCCGGTCGTAGGACGTGTGCTTTGCGTTGGCTCTGGACGGACGTGAGGCTCGCACTAATTGGGCAGATAGACTTTGGCTTGGGGGTCCTGCTCAAGGTTCCGATTAGAGCCCCTGAAACACTAGCGGGATGGGCACGCGGTGGTTGGCGCGGACAGTGCGAGGGCCGCTGCGAGGGTGCAGCCACAGCGCCTTCAGAGGAGCCCTGATAGGGGACTTTTGGGTCTGTCAGCGCTGTTTAGGAAGTGATGGGCAGCATGTGAGCTTGAGCCGGGTCGTGATCTTGTCGTGGTAGGCCCTGGTTCGCCGTTTTGTTCTCGTTCGTCCCAGGTTGTCAACGGGGCATATGCCGCTGTGGGCGAATGCAGCGTCGATGCCAGCACTGTAAGGCCCTTTCGGCGCTCGCATCTCGCGATACTGTACGCGGAGCACTCCGCAGCTTGCTCCCGGGCTTGCATAACATATTGACATGTAAACATTGACTCGCATGCCCGCTAGCACGAGCGCGGGAAGCGGTGCGGGCGTGATCTGGAGTAGCAGATACTCGTCCGTTTTACTGTAAGATCGATATCGCTTCAGTAGCGTGTACATGTTCGTCGATCGGCCCCTTTTCCAACTTCAGATGTGTTTACCACGGTTATGGAGAGCCAGTTAACGGAGACTAGCATTACCTATCAATACCAAGGTACCTAACTACTACCTACGTGTCAATACTATCAATGCGCTTCCAAGTTAGGGCCGCTCCCGGCAGCGCCGAGGAAAATGCTCGACGCCTCTATATATGCCGTTTTCATATACGGGTACTCCAACCATGCTACATGTCCATAGCTGCACAGTATCGAGGTAGAATTTTTCAACTTTCCAAGGCCAATGGCGCCGCCGATGACAAGACAAGGTGCCTGTAGCCATCTACATCCGCACAGCTCTAATGGGCATTACTCCGAGCTCTGGCCTATTTTCCACATATGGCAGAGATGCTTTCCGCCTGCTTGACTGCGGCCGCTGCCATGGCCGTCGACGCAGGAATGAGTTCAGCTGGGGCAAAAGCAAGAAGAAAAAAGCAGTGGAAAAGAGGGGACGCTAACAGGCCGCCATGCTTGTGGGGAACTGCGCTAAACGGAATTCCAGGCTGAACGTTAACAACGTTATGCTTGGTTCAGGCACCACAAGATCCTTGTGGATGCTGTACTTTGTAGCTTACAGGGCATATCGTTCACCTGAATGGTGCGACCCTGTGAGAGGCACCTAATCCAGCAGACGAATGAATGAATGAGAGCTTGTTAGATGTTGTTACACTGCAATATCTAGACCAGTAGCACAAGTAGCATAATTGACGTTTAGCTGATATTGATCCCTTGCACGTGCCTGGGCCACTTAGCACTCAGCTTCTATTAATATCCGTTCAGCAGGCTTTAGTCATGTACCGTTCTCCATATTCCGCACCCCCGTGGTCGCTGGCCCTGCGCGTTCTAGAAGAGCGTCAAAATACTTCTACCGCGAGCGACTAGCATTGAAGCGTCGCCCTGTGAACACCAGCCAAACCCGTCGATCCACACATGCACCGCAATCTTGATGCCGCATAGCCACTCACCCCCGGAATCGTTCATTTTGCCGCCAATGCCCGCTTCTGCTCGCCACCGCTGTTGCGAAGTCTAGATCCTCTCTGCCATGGCCCCCCTGCAGAGGGCAGATTCATGCACGGATATCGGATTCACTCTCCGGCGGCAGTTCCACAAGGAAGACTTCAGGTAAGCTGCTCGGTGGGTTCATATAGGTGTATCGAATCGCACCCAGCTAACGCCTTTTACAAGACCACACCAGCGTGAAATCATCGAGGCAGCACTCGGTGGCCATGATGTTTACGTCCAGGCAGCAACGTCGTTTGGCAAGAGCCTGTGCTTCCAGCTCCCCGCCGTGATTGACCAAGGCAGTGAGTTGGAGCCGACGCGTCTTATATATTCCAGACGGCAGATAATGAGGCAAACTGACACTGAGCCCTGATCAGTTACGATTGTTGTTTCGCCTTTGTTAAGTTTAATGGTATGTCTGGCTGTCCGCCGACGTTTTACTTATATCGGTATTATCCTGTAGTGGCTAACGACGCTGCTCACAGATCAACCAAGTTGAGGTTTTGAGAGCTGAAGGTATCGACGCCAGCTCTCTAAACAGCAACACGCCGCGTGACGAGAGAGATCGTATACAGCGTGACCTGGAGACCGGTCACCCAAAAACCAGGCTTCTATATGTAACTCCAGAGCTCTGTTCTGGCTCGCGCTTTCGTACAACTCTACAGCTTGTCTACAGGCAGAAGGAGCTTGCTCGCATTGCCATTGACGAAGCTCACTGCATATCGGAATGGGGCCACGATTTCAGAAAAGATTTTAAGCGGCTGTCCTGGTTTCGGGAGACATTCCCCGATGTACCCATCATGTGCCTTACAGCAACAGCAAATGCACGAGTGCGGGAGGATATCCTCAAGGTCCTGCGTCTCAACGCTACACCAGAAAAGATTAAGACCTTTCTGATGAGCCCAGAGCGAGGCAACCTTCATTTAGAAATAAGATATACAAAGGACGAAGACGACAACCGTCTCACAGACTTCTTGACATGGATACAAGGAGTGTATGACCGTAGACGTGCCGAACCGCGGAAGAGTGAGCTGGCCGAACTGCGCGAAAGGACTAAGAATGTTTCGGGCATCATATATACGACATCTCGTGGCGAGTGCGAGTCACTTGCGGCCAGTCTCCGAGACGCAGGAATTGGCGCTCGACCTTTCCATGCCAAGTTGCCCAGTGAGGTTAAAGAAGACACTTTGGCCAACTGGATCAACAATGAGCGAGGCTACGATATCATTGTAGCTACAACGGCGTTTGGCATGGGCATCGACAAGGATAATGTGCGCTTTGTGGTGCATTGGCGGCTTCCCAAGTCCTTTGAGGGGTATTATCAGGAAGTTGGACGAGCGGGGCGTGATGGCAATGCCGGCTATTGTTTCTTATACTACAGCCGGGAGGATCTCGAACGAGCCAGCCGGATGATAAAGAGTGACGCTCAGATGGATGCAAATTACCAGACGCGGCTTAAGAGCCTTCAGGCGTTAGCACAATACTGCGAAAACGTATCCGCATGTCGACATGCCTCTATATGCAAATATTTTGGCGAGGAAACGATTCCGGACTGCGATTTTGCCTGTGATTTTCACAAAGACCCTGAGGATCTTGAAGAGAGGTTTCTGAAGGGACTGGCCAGTGAGGAATTCGTGAGCACACAGGCGATGCAAGGTACATATGACAATTACGATGATTTGTGAACTGGGTAAATATTGCACAATATTGGGAGAACAACAGAATGTAGCCTGGCGATTAAAAGGTAGTTATAAAGCGGGCTATATAGACATAGATCGCATAGAATCCAGCTAGAATTATACTCTCCAATGCCGTGTTGCGCCATGTTTTGCTGCTAGAACGTAAACACGCGAGGCATCAGTGCTTCTTGGCCTCCTTCTCAGCCTTCTTCTCGGCAACCAGCCTATCAAATCTCTTCCACGATGTCAAGCCCTCACAGAAAATAGTAATCTCCCATATCCACCACACCCGAGACCACCTCGCCACGCTGTGCTTCTGCAGCCTCCATCGGTCAAGCAGAAACGCCTCTGTCACATGGATCCCAACCACCGGCCAGAAAATGGCCTTGACAAGCCATCGGAACCCCTCAGGCCCTCCTGGAAACACCAGCTTGAGGATCTCCCACGGGACGCTTCCCGGCTCAAGCCACGGTAAGCCCATGGCGCAGACGTAGTAGAAGATGACGCCGAAAAAGGGCGCCCAGTCGAAACCCTGCGGAATGGCGTACTCGTTGATGTAAATGTTGCTGAGGCCGAGGGCCTCGCGGGCGGTTTCGTCCATGGCGATGACGCGGGGGCGCGCCTCGGCCCAGGACGTTAGGGGAGGTGAGAAGGGCACGCTGTAGGTGGTGCCGTTGCTGGTCTTGAGGGTCATTTCGTCGAAGTTAAGATCCTGGATGGCGGGCGAGGCTGCTGCGGCGCGCGGGGAGAGGCCGTTGTAGTGGCGCAGATAGTGGGAGAGCTCGCGGGTGTGCTGGGAGTTCATGTGGGAGATGATGCGGGCTTTGATCTCTGCCTCGGAGGGGGGGCCGCGATTGGTAGCCATTGTGATTTTATATGTGTGCGCTTGTATGTAGGTTTTGTTTTCTTGAAGATATGCTGCACAAGTTTTGAGGAATTATTTGGAGGGATGAGTTGCGAGCTGTAAATTGAAGCGAAGGTCTATGCTTGATTTTTCAGTAGTTGGGCGTATTTGAGATGCTCAGATAAGGTGATGAGGTTGAAAGTGGAGTCTTTAGCTAGCCGTAAAATGCCCGAGTCCTTCGATCAACATCAGGTACTGCCGCATATCATGTGGAAATCATACGATGACAGCCCTAAAGTTGGCTAAAATGCCAAATATGAGATACGAATTGTGAAAATAATTGCGTGTTTGCATTTCATCTTTCAACTACCGCTACCTACGGACCTAGCGGCGATCCCTGCATAGTTTCTCTGCTGCAGCTTACATCCCGCCTGTGACATGGGTATGTCGAGGCCAAGCAAAGAAGAGCAAAAGTGCTCTTATATCGTTGATAGTTTGAGATGTAAAAATCTACAATTACCTTGTTGACGATTCTATGATACAGATGCGAGAACGAATTGTACACTACAAGTGTTTTGAGACAGAGGCTGTTATGGTCAACTAATTGAGACAGAAGTCGTTATAGTCGGCTAATTGCGGTTGACTATAACAGCCTCTGTCTCAAAACACGTTGAGATGTCATGGAATTTAGGTTACCATAGTACATAACCAGGCAATGTTGGCAATCGATCTCACTACCGAAACGTTGGCCTTTTCGTTACAATCGAGCCGTCGTTCAAATAAGAACGTACAATCAACTTGGTTTACTGTACCTTTGCCAGATCAACCAGTAGAGTCTATCCAAACACGCTATTAGATGGCGTTTATAGAAGATGTTAGATACTGAAGTATTAAATGTCGGTCGTCCAGTGTTATCTGTTTGATTACGTCGTAATATTGGATGCTGTCTTATTATCACCAATCCTTATAGACAAATTGGCTACATGCAGCCAGAGATGTAGTGGGAATGCATTTGGCCATCCAAGTTCCGCTAGCTGATGGTGTTAAATAAATCCAGAGGCATTCCTCGTAGGGCAAGCTGCAGCGTAAATGATAGAAAGACTGGGGCGGGAAAATTCTAGTTTTGCGACACAATTTTCGTCTTCGACTGATCACGAGAGTCTAAAGATTTTCCCAAACAGTTGCGTTAATGGCATCTCGACGTCATTTTACCCAACTCATCCTTCTTCCGGCCGCTCCTCAGGCAGCAGCCTTCACGTGTGAGCGCGCCATTTTCGCGATCGGATGGCTATCGGAGACCTGATGGTTGCGGTTGGGCGCATCACAGATCCTGGGGAGACAAAGCTTTGGAGTTTCGGCTTCGGCTTCGGGTCCGTAGTGCCACCGGGGACCCTCCGTGAGTCACCAAGAATCCTAGCCGAAGGTTGCCCCAAGTGGAGATAGGAGGCATGAATGGGCGGAATTAAGAACCAGATCCATGGTAGCTGAAATCGCGGAGATTTATGATCGCTAAGCGGACTTTGAGAGTGCCGAAGAGGCAAGCATGCATGTGCTCTCATGGCCATATCTAGAGGGCAAGGCTCATGATGGTTGATGAATATGTATACGTATATATCGCTCAAAGGCCAATGAAGAAGATACTTACAATCATAGAGTAATTAGACTGACAACCACACAGTTGAAGCTGCCCAATGCCTTGTTTTCGAAAGTCCAGTAGATTGCCAATTGAAGCCGAGTTGTGCTAGTCTCCCATTTAGCCTGTCATCCATCAGCGGCTCGATTTCACGCTTGGCTAGCTTGGAAAGTCTGAGCGAGCTGCACGTATACGGCATATGGGCTAAAGAAAAGGCGTTCCAGACTTATATAGATGGCATTGGATGCCAAGACGCAATTACAATCATAACATTGTTTTCATCAATAGCGCGAAATCAGAGTCCAAGAACGTGAGTGACAGACAAAGAACCCGGCACCGGTGTAACGTCCAAGTTCTTTTCTTCCATCAGCATAGTTTCGTCACATCTCGTGAATTACGACGAGACGTAATCGGATTCAGCAGCCGGCAGGATTGAACACCGTCTATGCCTAGGTATATATTGCGAAGGAAGCAGTTGGCAAAGTACTGAAATATTCATTTGCTTCTCGTGAACGGCTCGGACGTCCGAGGAGCGCTGAATGACTAAGAAGTCCGATACCTGCTTCTTCGAGAATAGCGCTTCGGACCTCGGCTCGGATTTGAACCATCAAGGGCGCCCGTGACGCAGCCACCAGCCGCAGTTTTTTTTTATCAGATCAGATTGATAAAAATCGCAACGGCAAAACACTTTTGACCCCAGGACCCCTCCTCTCGCCCTGCGCTGAATTTCCCTTACATTAATTTTTTTTCTTGGAGGCGTCGTAACTCCGACACATCTTGGCCATGGCAGATCGCAGCGAGAGCCCGGACTCCGACGGGGATTCGGCTTCGAGACATGGCTCTGACCAACCACCGGCTCGCAAGAGGCAGCGCGTGCGACTGAGCTGCTTAGAGTGCCGCCGCCGCAAGCTCTCGTGCGATCGTGGCTTTCCATGTGAGCGCTGCATCAAGAGTGGCACCCCTGATCGCTGCAGCTACGAATCACGCAACGGAGAAGTGGTTAATGCATCGTCCGGTATCCCCCCATCCTTTGCGCAGCTGGACTCGCGGCGCTTCGGCATTGGTGATGCCGTCTCGGGCTTCTCACCCCGAGACTCTGAGCTGGCTCGCCAGGACCATGACCGCATCCGCAGGTTGGAGCTGGAGATTACGCAGCTCAAGAACCTTCTGACACGGCCTGGTGCATCGTCTTTGGATGGAAGCACCATAGTGGGCACCAACTCGCCGTCAACGCAGAAGGATGAGGCGCCAAACGATGGCGAGGCTCGACCTCGCGCGGAAGAGCAGGAGATCATCGAGAAGAGCGGCATGGCTGGTGAGAATGGCGAATTGCGCTTCTTTCGAGGCAAGGGGTTCCGAACACGCTATTTCGGCCCCCATAACGCCAGCATGGCGTTCGTCGAGCTGACGGGGCTGTGTCCCTTTATGCGGGAGACGGCGGATGAATGGCTTCGACCGGTGATTCTCCATGATCGCAAAGACCGCAAGCGCCGCCAAGAGGAGCGAGATGCCATTTTCGAGCAACAGGACCTGGAACTAGAGGCCCTGCTCCCCACGAAGGAAGAGGCAGATGCCCTCATCACCGTCTATCTGGATCAGTTTGAGCAAATCCACCGCATTGTACATGTGCCCACTTTCCGAAAGGAGTATGCAGAATTCTGGAATCCCGGGTCCAAACAGAGATATTCCGCATTCACAGCATTGGTCCTGTCAATGATGGCTGTAGCCAGCTGTGTGCATACCCACGAGGCCCTCAAGTTCATAGGCATGATGTCGAATGCACAACATCTAGCTGAGAAGTGGATCAAGGCGTGTGATAAGTGGTCCGACAAGCAAAGCCAGAAGCACCGACGACTTATTCACTATCAGATAGCTTGCCTGCTCTACCTTGGCAAGCGGGTCAACACCATCAAGAAGAAGCGTTTCTGGACAAGCTCGGGGCAGCTGATCCGCGATGGCATTGCCGTCGGGCTACACCGTGAGCCAAGTCACATGGGCGGCAAGATTACTGTGTATAACCAGGAGATGCGACGGAGGATATGGGCGACAGTGCAAGAATTTGATATGCAAGCCTCATTTGACCATGGCCTGCCGACGCTGGTGAGCCAGCTTCACTTCGACACGAACCCCCCACGGAATCTAGATGATGAGGACTTTGACGAGAACACGACGGCATTGCCACCTTCCAAGCCAGCCAAGGATTATACGTTTTCATCCTTCCAAAATCTGGCACGACAGAGCTTGCCCCTGCGCCTTGAGCTCAGCCGACTTCTTACCGGGCCACTGTCCGAGATAGACTACGACCAAGTCATTCGCTATACAAACGACTTGACCCATGAGATCGATGCCCTGCCTTCCTGGGATATGAATCTTGAGAACAACAATGGCACCAAAAAGAACCCACTTATTGCATATACTCTGCTGCACGTCCAGCTGAGGCAGTACATTATCCCTCTACATCAACCCTACCTCAAGCTGCGCAAACAAAACTCCAAGTACCAATACTCTGAAATAATCTACTACAATGCTGCGAGAGACATTGTTCTCCTCCACGACAAGTTATACGAGCAGGGCGTCCGAGCGCTCAACTTTTTGCGAGAGGATGCCCTCACCACGTGCATCAACCTCTGCAGCGTCACGATGCTGCAGCCCCGCGGGTCGACCAACATGATCATGATCAACTCGCACCACACCGTGAAGCTCATTGAGAAGTGCATCGCCATGAAAGAGGACCGCCTGCTGCGTTGTGGTAATAACGAGCCGTGGGGGTACTCCATCATGTGTGCTGCCTTGGGTCTTCTCGAGGCGCATCTGGGCACGAAGACGACCGAGGCGGCGAAATCCACTTCGGCGGAGAGATTTGTGAATCTTCATTACAAGCTTCTCGCGAACCAGGAGCCTCCTGTGCCGTCGTCGGTACCGGGGTCCTCTCTTCATCCTATGATCGGACCACTTACCGAGCCGGGCATTAGGTCTTTGTCTGCTGCGGATCTACCTGACGCACCCAAAGTGAGTGATGGCTACTACTCAACTTCATTTTTCTTCCTGTCTTGTGATGCCTTGCTAACAATCTATTCCTCTAGTCCGTTACGCCTTTCACTTTCCAAGCTGCACTGCCACCAGTTTCAGTGGACCAATCTTGGGCTGTCAACGACCAGACACAGCCCTTCAATCTCGACCCAAGCCTGGAGCTGCTGGGTCTAAATTTGAACGAGCTCTGGGGAGAATCATGGGAGTTGGGGATGTAAGCCAGAAGACTAAAAAGGGGGCGACTTTCTGTACATGAGTGGATGAGCCCGTTTCACCTCCTCTCTTCTCTTATTTTGCCGACACAAACGGCTTTGTAATATCTTGGCGATTTACTTGCTTATACTTGTATGTTTGGCGTTTTATGGTGTATATTATAGAGATATCATGTAAGTATTACGGCTTTGGGGGCATTCTTGCGCAGTGCTTGCAGCGTATCATGGCGTTGTTAGGGGAATAGCACGTACTTGCGTACGAATTCTGTTTGGGAGTTGAATGGTAGGCGATACTGAGATGGAAAATATATTGGCTTTTACTTTGAACTACCAAGTTTCACGGTGGAACTTCTTCGAATTTGGTTCTATAGATCTTTGTTTCCTTTTTTGTTGTTAAGATGTAAGCCAAGGTGAGAGATATTCATCTGTGAGCAATATGACGCTTCGACGGCTAAATTCCGAAGGATGAGGCGCTTACACCTGGGCAAGGATGCTACTTACAAGTTACAGGTAAACTCACGCGACACAATGCCCCTAGTGGATTACATGGGCATGTCTTCTTTTTTCTCTTTGTTTTTCCTTCCTTCATAAATGAGAGTCTCGAGGACTTTGAAGAAGACTGTATGTCTTCCACTTCCACCATAGAGTTGTGATTTGATGTTGTCGTTGGTACTCCTGCCTCGTCATGCCGGCTGTCAGTTTTATACCATGCGATGTATCATGCAAGTAAGCGGCGGCCCTATGGAGCACAGAAATTTCTAGATAAAAAAGCGTTACATTCTCTTTATCGTTTTGCGTTTGCTATTTAACTGTTGGTTTGATTCCGCCTAAAGGCAATGGATGTAACTATAATTGTGAGTTGAATACCAAAGTTGGAAGCTCGTTAGCACGACGGTCTAGCGCAAAGACAGATGCGATTTATTGAAAAAAGATACACCGAAAATGTACATGCCTGGGCTCGTATCTTGGCATTTGCATGCCAGCGAGGGGTGGAGAGCTTGTTTGGCTTTTTGGGGACCTGCAGCAGCGGGGAGCCCAGCCCTGATTGGCGCTGCCTGGACGGGCGCTTCAGAAGGCCCACCCAGCGGCTTGGGGTGCTGGAAAGCCCGCCAGCTCGAACAACTAAACACTCACCACCATGACGTTGCCTGCTCAATAACAGCTTTTGCGATCTCGCTCTCCAATTCTCGCCTGCCTCTCAATTCTTCTGCTCCCTTCGATCTACGGCCTGAGCTGCGCGCCCCCTCCACAGGCAAGGCTCGACACCAAGCAGAGCCGGAGATGTCGGCTCTGCCTTGTCCTGGCCGCTGCCTCGCACTCGCCTCGCGCTGAGAGGGACCACCAATCTCAATCTCGTCACCATGCCCGACGGCTTCAGCAACATCCGCGTCTTCGTCCACTGGCGCGACCAGACCGTCTTCGCGGGCGAGGCGGTCCAATGCACCGTCACCTTTCGAAACATCGCCCCCGAGGCGAGCCAATCGCCCGCACAGGCAAACGGCCAGCAGCAGTCGCCATCCGAGAGACAGAGGCTCGCCTCGCCGCTGCAGCCTCGCGGTAAGGCGGCTGCGGCGTCGTCTCGAGGGCACAGGCGAGCGGCTCTGTCGTTGAGCGTGCCGTCGCCCAGCTCGAGGAGTCGGCAGGGCTCTATTCAATGGCCTCAGCCCGTCGTTCCCGGCGAGAGCCGGCCTGGAACTGCCCACAAGCGATCCGTGTCTATAGTGTCCATCGGATCAACCACCAGCACCATTGAGGAACATACATATTCGCCGCGAGTAGACCACTCTCCACGGACGCCAAGGCGCTCTCATAATCGCGCAAGCAGTCTGCAGATAGCTCGGGGACCGCCTGCAGTTCCCTCTACGCCCCAATCAGGTATGTAAATCCCCCCGTATTACGCACGCATGGAAGCGAGAACCAATTCGGCTAACTGGCGCTTTCAAGGCTCCTTCTCTCAAACTCAAAGAGGAGTATCCTCTCCGCTCTTCAATGCTTCATATCCTCCCGATAGATTTGGTCGACTTCCTACTGGTCCAAAGAGTCCCCAATCGTCAAATGTATCTGTGCAGCGCAGGTCAGCCAAGACCCTGTCGAACCCCATGCCCATGCCCGAATTTCGATTCCCCGCTGCACCCCCACCAGAGTCAGAAACAGCTCCGAATATGCGAAAGGTATCAGGGAATGGGCTTCTAAGTCCAAGAACGGGACCGGTCGACGGCCCTATCCCTGTGCGTTCAAAAGAACAGTCGCCCGTGACTGATAAACCTCTCCTTCCCACGGCTCGCATACTCTCCAGCACAAGCATGGGTGGAGGAACACCGCGGAGCAGTGGTGAATTCTACTCCATGAGCAACAACTCATCCGAGACATTGGCATCGGAATACGTCGGACAGCCTCTTCTCAGAGGTCCCGGCAGACCATCGAATCCCCGCCGAGGGTCCTCTTTCTCTATACCTCAGTCAAAGACCGAGTCATTGATGATGGGTTTTGCTCAAGTACAAGGCTCTTTCTCTTTGGACGGTTCTTTGATAAGCCTTGCGCCTTTTGAACAGGTCAAGAAGAAGGCTGTTGTTGGCGGGAGAGGCGGCGGAGTGGTTGGACTGGAATCGGGTCGACGAGAGAACGGCCTTTTGCGAGGATTTGGCTGGGGTAGCATTAGCAACTCTCTCGGCGATTTCCTTGGAGGCGGAGAGCTAAGCACAATCAAAGAGATGCGTGGTGTTGCAAACTCCAAGGCCGTTCCATTACTGAGCACTCCGCAGTCGATTCTCTTTGTCGACCTACAATTGGCTCCTGGGGAGAGCCGCTCGTTCGAGTATACGTTCAAGCTCCCCAGAGGGTTACCCCCTTCACATAAAGGAAAGGCTATCAAAATCTCATACAGTCTAGTAATTGGCACCCAGAGACCGGGAGGTGCCAGAGAACAGCATGTTCGGACAGTCGAGGTCCCATTTCGTGTCCTAGGGAGCGTCAACAACTACGGTGAGATTCTCGGGCACGACCTTATGAACCCATACATTTTGCTACGCGATGAAGCTCTTGTCAAAATGATTGGGAAGCAGCAGAAAGTTCATAGGCCACGGGAACAACCTGGGCCGACTGCCGCAATGAGCGACTTTTTATCATACGTGGACGATCTGCTTGACCGACCAGCAGAGAAAGCAGGAGCGTCATTATTGTCCCCGACGGCGACTCCAGATCTCAGGCGGATATCAACGTCTAGCTTTGATGATGCCACACCAGCCAAGGAAGCAATCCGCCTTGCTATTATGAAAAGCAACATGACAAACGGGCAGCAGAGCGCTAATCGATTTGAGATTGCGCGAAACGGCCAGAGGGTCGGCGTGGTCATGCTTACCCGGCCTGCTTATCGTTTAGGAGAGGTCGTAACGATGGTTATCGACTTTGCAGACGCGGATATACCTTGCTATGCGGTTCATGCAACGCTAGAAACTTCGGAAAAGATAGATTCGACGCTGGCCGTACGATCCGAATCGAGCGTTCACAGGGTCACACGGAAAGTGCACGTTGCTACGTCGGAATCTACGCTATTCACTCGACGAGTGGTATTCACCCCTACGATACCCATCTCTGCCACTCCCGAATTTGTCACTAGCGGGATCAGCTTTGAATGGAAGATCCGAGTAGAGTTTGTAGTACCATCGCAGGGACACGATGCCCTGAGAGGACAGCAGACGCCATTTCCTTTACTCGAGCAAATTTCGAGAGATGACAAGGGAGGCTTGGTTCTTGTGGCGGTTGAGAACTTGGCGTGCGAGAGCTTTGATGTGCCTGTGCCTCTGCGAGTGTATGGGGCTGTTGGGACTGGGCTGGAGCGTCTGGAACGTGATGAGGCGGCTGAGGAAGGGTTTGTGGTGTGAAGAAGAGGGGGGAATTCAAGGTGGTAGTAAATAGTGGTGGTTTATGAGTGTTCGTTCTAAGTGTGAGCCTCTTGAAAGAATTGTAAAATATTGAACATTTGGAATACATTGAGACTTGTGTGCCGCACTGAGTACATATTTCCACCCGAGAGGAGCTGGTGACTGCTGTTTATCAGGAGGTCAAATCACTGTTACTGTTACTGGGATAGAGTGAGAAGGGTGTTTAATCCCTGGTCTTGGTTATCTTTCTTTTCGATATCATTTCGAATATGCAGGCAATACGGAGATCTGCCGTATATATATCGATGTGCATTCCCCAAAAAGAAAGAAATTAATATTCGTATAGTGGCTAGTCGAGAGACGTGATGAGATTTTGGTGGGCACAGACGATCTAAGAGCTATGAACTACCAATAAAGGGGGACAGGGGTAGATGTATCTCGTACCTGTGTATTCCTACACTGGCTTTGACTCGAGAAACGATGTCATGATGATTTACTTGGTGATAGTAGCGTAGAATTCTAGATGTAGGATAATTTATTGCCGAATGAGAGCGTGATGTATGGGCTCCAAGTACAAAATCAATGGCAGCCACTGGTTCTGGCACGAGTGGACTACGGGATCTGATGGATATGAGATTGGCTGAGCATTATGGAGTACAGATACAGATATCGACAGATACGAATAATCTCTCGTTAAAGAACCAGATGGTGCTCCGCAGCGTAGATATAAAAAGCACCAACGCTGCTGGCGGACGCAGGGATCTGTCGTCATTTTACCGCTCTGCTTCGTCTCCCAGGGACCCAGGTCTGTTTTCTCCTCAGGTCTCTTGTCTTGATCCGGCAGACCCCGGGCCCTGTCTGAGATCCATCACGGCTGCACGTATTGTAAATAGAGAGCTGGGTAAGGCAACGCAAACGACATTGGCTGCGACGAGAGTGGGAACTGGGGAGGTGATGATGGCATCCGAGGAGATTAGCCTATACCGCGGCCGTGTGATGGTCGTTGGTGATGTCTCACAGCGATGTTGCCATCACGGCGTCTGTACATGCATGCAGAAGTAATAATGCAATTATACTGGTACAAGGCTAGATCCTAACGGTCGGTAGTGCCACCGTCTCTTTTGATTGCACCCAGACGCCATCCGGAGCTATCTCTGCCTTCATTTAACATTCCATCACGTCTCTGGCATCGAACATTGCCATCTTCCCAAGACGGGAACAAAACAAAAGCCTAGCGCCTCGCCCATCTCCTTTTTCGGTGTCCCAGCAACAGGGGTCTGGCCTGGCCCTTGCTGGTCGCCATTTTGATGTCTCGGGTGACGGCCTGCAATAGGGCAGCCACTTGGTCAGCCGCTCCACTTCGGAGCTTGAGCTCTCTACTGTAGCGAATCTGTTCCAGCGCTTCCAGCACTCCAGCAACCATTGAACTGGCAGCTCTCGATGCTCTCCTGACCTGGAGCTGTGCGCTTAGAGGAACCCCCCCTTGCAGCGTATAAGCGGAACCCCACAGCGCCCCGGGAACCACAGCCGCTAAATGGGCAGCCCCATAGCGCGTGGCAGCGTTGATTTGTAGCGCTGGAGCCGCTGCGGTGGTGGCCGTCGGCTGAGCTGCATCATTCCATTTTTATTTTTTTACTTTTCCACTTTGTGGCTGCAGTGGTACCTAGCAAGAGGCGTTCTTGCTTGGAGACTACCGTAACAAAGCACGAGGGGAAAAAAAAAACATTGAAGGTCCGCGTCAAGCTACGGAGAGTGGCTCAACGTGCGGCGTTCTTTGATCTCACTTGTGCGACTCGCGTGGGAGCAACACCAACAGCACAAGCCGCCAAAGCCGATCAACCGTCCGTTCTCGCGATGCTTCACTAGAGCTTCTTTCTTCTTTCTTTCATGTTCTCTTCATTGTCGCTGTGAGTCCGAACCCTAGCCGCTGCACGCCGCCCCGCCTGGTCCATCATGCGTTGACACCAGTGGATTGATAGCTTTTTCACCATCTTGTTCAAACCGCTATCACTGGCCCCTCCGGACAGAGCTTGAACAGCAACACAGCTAACCGCACGTCATTCTTTTTTTTTTTTTTGCCCTACCCGACCTGCCAATTCTCTTTGCCCAACGGCGCCAAGGCATCGTCGGGCTAATAAGGCTTTTCATTTGCTGTTTCTCTTTTCTCTTTTGTTTTCTGTCTCTTGCTCTCTCGATTCTTCCTTCTACCACTGCCTTTTGAGTCGTTGCTATCATCTTAATGGTATCCTGACCATCTCTTCTACTTCCATCTGCCGTATTGAAACTGTTTTTTCTCATCCTACTTCAAAAAACCATTCTGTCATCCTCGAGTCCATGGCGGCGAGATGACGGCGCCTCCCTCCAGCAATCGGCTGAAGCTTACTCCCTCCAATTCACCTTTTCTCACCTCCCGACGGGCGAGATCCCCGCTGCGCGGCCGACCCGTTTTCGAATCCCGCCTTTCGCTCAAGAGAGTCGTCGGAACAACATGTCGCTCGCCAACCGCCTTTGATGCCGTCAACGACTGCTTCGCCTACACCGCTGGCGGTGCCGTCGTCGTAGTGACTGTCGACGGCGATCAGTATATCCAGCGCTTTTACCGAGCACGGCCGAATGTGGTTTCCCTCTACTCCGCCTCCCAACATGCGCCTTCTACACCGACGACATCGACAGCCCCGAAAGCAAACGATAGTCGCAATCGAGCTACCGGCCACCGGGACTCTCACAGCGGTTCAGAGTGGTCCGACGGGCCGTCTCCCAGGACATGGACCAGTCGTGAGCGTATCAAGGCGGCCACTTGCTTGGGTCTAAGCCCAGATGGCAAGTACTTGGCTGTCGGTGAGACCGGATATGCGCCTCGAGTTTTGATTTTTAACCTTCAAGAGTCATCGTCTGATGTCCCCTTGGTCTCAATCAATGAGCATACCTTTGGCGTCAATGCCGTTGCGTGGTCTCCGGATTCCAGATATCTTGCCTCGCTCGGTGCTGCCAACGATGGCTATTTGTATGTCTGGAAAGTCGATTCTCGCACCGGCCATACCAAACTCTTCCAGCAAAACAGGTGCACATCCTATGTGAAGGACATGGTATGGCTGGGAAACTCTCTCATTACTCTTGGCGTTCGCCATATCAAGATGTGGAAGATTGATGAGAACGCTGGGGTTTCTCCCACCAAGCCCAAATTTGGGCTGGATCACCCTCCCTTGTCGCCAAATTCGCAAAGAACTTTGCCTGGCCGAAATATCATTCTGGGAGGGCTTCTGGAGGCAACGTTTAGCTGCGCTGCTGCCGACGGGGATAGGCTCGTCGTCTGCACAGAGACGGGCGAGATCTGCATTTTAGAGGGGGACGACAAGCAGACCAAAATCATCAGTGTCCTGAGTCTGGACTTTTTTATATCGACAATTGAAATTCGCGGCGACATTGCGTATGTTGGGGGCAGAGACGGCAACTTTGCCAAAATTGATGTCAACCGGTTGATGGACGGAAGCAAGGACTGTGTTATTGGTACTTCGCAAAACTCGACGGGATTGGCTGCTTTGGGCTTTACTACTAACAACTCCGTCACCGTTGACGCAAAAGGATCAATTGACGTCTGGGACTTGAATTATATACCAGGTCAATCAGATAGCCCATCATATCACATTCATATTCCAGGTCAGGGAGAGCCTGTCGCTGGTATCTTTCCCATGCATAGGCCAAACGAAATGCAGGCGGCTTTCCTGACGTGGTCGAATTCGGGCATGGTAACCTTCTGGGACTTGGAAGGCCAGATGAAAAAGTCAATTGGTATCCCACTGGAAGTCTTGAGCGCGCCAGACGCCACTGTGGAGTCTGTAAACCAGTTGGCTTGTGTCAAGATCTCAAAAAGCGGACGTCTCTTGGTGACAGCTGATCGGCTAGGAGTATTGAGAGTCACAGATACTTCCACAGAAGAATGTATACTCGACACTAAAGCTCACTCAGCTGATTGTACATGCATCAGCCTGTATGAAGAGGAGGAGAAATTTCTGATGGCTTGTTGCGGTAGGGACCGCACAGCACAGCTATTCCACCGCACATCCAGCGGAAATATCGAGCATTTTCAAACGATAGAATTTGCTGCCAGGGTCGTTCAGGTGCTCATCCTATCACTTGACAAGGTAGTCACTTGCGCGTGGGATCGAACGATGCAGATTCACGATTTGGTGACGAAGGAAGGCAATCCTGATGCAATCGCGGCCATTTCTGCGAGAGTTGTCACTTTGAAAGCATCGCCAACTTCCATGACTGCAAGCTTGGACAATAGGACAATGTTTGTTTCCATGCTGGACCGATCAATCTGTCAGTATGACCTCAGAACGGGGCGGCCAATAAACTGCTTCAAATGTATGGATGAGACTGGGATAGAATCAGCAGTTCTCGAATCACTCTCTGTCGAACAAGGCTCTCCCAGAGATTCTGACTTTCTCTTGGGCGCATCCAACACTGATAAATCTATACGCCTTTATGACTCTATTTCCGGCACATTTTTGGATCGAGAATGGGGTCATACAGAGGCTATCAATGGTGTCTCCTTGGTTGAAGACAATGATGAGGGCAGAAAGGTTGTGAGTGTCGCGGCCGATGGAACAATCATGATTTGGTCTCTGGATGTACACGAGCGACTGAGTAGAGAGCCGTCGCCTGCGAGAGATGCCACTTCTAACAGACCAACTCTACGAAAAGTCCTATCAAAGTCGGAGTTGGCAGAATTCCAACGCCCGCGCGAAGTCTCAGGAGGACGCCGTTCAATTACACCCCCGCCGCCGTCACAACCTCGGACATTGCGTAAGCGCACCTCTCGACTCAATATATCTACTACTGCCAGCGCCAAGACGCCTTCTGAGACGCAGCCCGCCAGCCCTAGGAGTGCCAGGGCTATGGACGGCACTCCATCGCGCCGAAAAGGCATGGGAACTAATATTAACAGCCCCCCGCTCAGCCCAAGGTCTCGACTGTCTCGCAGACCTTCGCTACCCGTCCTGAATGATCGCATGGCGCGCAAGAAGAATTCAACACCTAATTTACGTGGGGGCAACTCGTTGAACGCGGCAACAGAACAGACTTGCCGCACTCTCAGGGCATACAGGAAGAAGCTATCGTCTGCAGAGCCTATCAACCCAGAAGCCCTGACCGAGCTGGATCAAGAGCTGCGATTTACTGCAGCTGCACTAGGCGATCGTGCAATCAGAAGCAGAGCGATGAACGAGACGGTTCTAAGTGGGCTCTTGGACCAATATTCCGAAAGACTGGTCACCCTGTTGGACGAAAAGCTGCGCCTCTCTAGTCAGCCGATTGAACGGGACGCAGAGGTGTCGAGCGAAGACCGTCGCGGCAGCACAGACGAAACATCAAGCACTACATCGTCTTGATGATACTACATCTAATATTCATTCTCATTTGTGTTAAAAGAACACCATCATTCCATTTATTTTCGGGAGATGGCCAATCACTACATGGACGGAACGAGTCCACAAACGGCGTTTAGGGTTTTTCATTTATTATCGCGGGAAGTCCAAGATAAAGGGCTGGAGGAAAGAGGTGGACTGTGCTTCAGATATGGGGTTCTGCTTTTATAGCGCTGATATGATACCATGGGGAGAGGCAACTGGAGTTTATTGGTTGGTTAATCAGATGCATTTTAGTGTCTTATACGGACTGGTTCGCCGTGGCGGTAGTAGCATGAAATTGCTTTTTTTATTTATTTTGTACTTTCCAGAGAGATGCGTGTGTAACAAAGGGGCTAATTGAAGCTGTTCAGCATACGCGTGTTTGTTGGATTGATTGCTCCTGAAATAAAACAACAAAGTATTGCAAAGAAAGAAAACAATGTTGTCGTAGCTTGTGATACTATTCATGTGGTTATAAGCGGCTGATGCCATCGTGACATGCCGTCGGCGATCACGTGATGTGGCTGAAATCGAAATTCCGTCCCCAGCACTTCTCCGCCTATCGAAACTTGCTTCCTTTCCATCTCCAAAAATTCTCAAACACAACCTTCCGCCCGCAGCCTCGTCGAAGAATCTCTCCCCGTCACGTGATATCGGAACAAACCCGGTCGCGAACAGGAAAAAAAAAACAAATCGCGATCGTATGAGAAGGCAGACCGTAGCGCAATTATTGGGAAAAGAACAAGAAGCGAGCCGTGTCGAGGAGCTACTTCTGGTCAAATGAGAAACGACGCTGAAGCCATTGTCTGAAAGGACCGATATCTGGATCCAAGGCTGCCTGTACGTTTTGGATCTTCGGATCACTATCATTCCCTTGTAGTGACGTAGATGGATATGTGTCCTAACTTGGTTCTCCATCTTCATCGGTGATTATAGATCGTGGCGCCCATTTATCCTGTTGCGAAGGAGCGTGAGGGCCTCCTCGATAGCAGGCGAGGCGGACCTTGGGGCATGAATCAACCGGCCACCTACACGCCTCTCGAGTCGCTTTTCCTGTTCCAGTCGCTGCTATCCCACGGGGTCGACGGCGGGGCGTTTGCGCGCATCTCTGAGCTCCTCAAGGGGAATGCTCTCATCAAGAGCGGCGACACGTACGATGCTGCGCGTCTGAGCCCGGAGGCTCTGCAGCAGCTGTTCCTGCAGCTGTTGCGAGATGAGATCAATGGCGAGGCGGAGCGTGCCGACGGGGATGGAGCAGCAGCGGGAGGAGGTGGAAGTGATGGCTCACGCAAGAGGAAGCTTTCGAGCCCACCGCTACCGACACTCAAGGAGGTGTACGAAAACGTCGACAAGATTCCGATTCTAGTCGATCGATTATACGCACGATATCGAGACCATACGGTGGGGCTGATTCGCGAGGATGAACGCCGGTTTGCGATGCTACAGAGGGAGATTCAGCTGTTGGAACGAAGCGAAAAGGAACGGCTTGCTAAAGTGGCGGCCAGCCAGAATGTGACGCCAACACTGGCTCCGCGAGATCCAAGGACGGCGGCAGGGACAGCATCGACGACGACTACGACGACGCCTGTGGTAGCGGGAGTGCAACCACCGGTACCGACTGCAAACGGAGTGACTCCTTCTCTAGGACAAGTACCAGCAACCCCAGCGGGCATCAGAAAGGGTCCAACCCCGAACACACATGTCCCGCCGCCGAAGCCTCCCATGTCCAGCATTGCAGCACCAAAGGTTGCGCCACCCAGTCAGTTGGTGCCTGGAACGCCGCCCCCTCGAACGTCCGCCTTGCCGAAACCGCCAAACGGAGCTTCTTCTGTACTTCAAGCACCTCCTGGGGCTCCCACGCAGTCAACCGCGCAAGTCCTACAACCACCTACACAGCCGCCGCCAAAGCAAGTCATTTCTCCTCGTCCAGAGACTGCTGTTCCGCAGCCGCCGCAGCCACAGGTCGCTCCAGGAACAGCGGCTCCTGGTTCGCTCAAGTGGGAGAAGCCTTATCAACCTCCGCAGACAGCACAGGCTCCATCAGCTGAGCAATTCTCACCACCAATCACCCCTTCCACAAACAATGTTGCTCTTCAAAAGCCTCCTCAGACACAACAGCCACAGCAGCAACAAATCTCGCCGACACCACCACCGCCCCAGCAGCAACAGCAGCCTCAGCCGCCCCAGCAGTGGCAACGACAGCCAGTACCTCATCCACAACAACCAACTCCCCAGCAAACACAACAGCCACACACTCAATATCCTCCACAACCTCCACACGGACAAACTATACCTACACCACAACAACAGCAGGCTCGTCCAAGCCCTGCAAAGCCTGTTCTCGTCCACCCTCAGTCTGTAGGACAACTGGTTGCTCCTCTACAGCCTGGACCTCCTCGTCCAGTTGGACCAGGCGCAGTATCGCAAGTTCGCCCGCCATCAACGACGCCCTCAGCTACCCCAGGGCGCCCTATCCAACCTCAGCAACAGCCCCAAGCTCATCTTCCGCAGCAACAGGCACAGCAGGGTCAACAGGCAACTCCTCAAACTCAACATATCCAGAGAACACTGCCAGCCCAGACGTCTTTACTCGCTCAGAAATTCCAGGCCAGGGGTCAGAATCAGCGGCCTCTTGCGTCCGCAACTTCTCCCAAAGGTACACCTTCAGTATCTGCTGGTGGATCTCCCATCCCCAACAAGGCAGCTCCTGGGGCAATTGCGACGCCGCGATGGCAGCCGGGCGCTTCTGCAACACAGCAGGGGGCTCGAGTTGCACCTCCAGCTTCCCCTGCGCCTAAAGATAAGACAATCAACTCGACGAATGCTGCCCAAGCGCCGCGCCCTATCCCAGAACATGTAATTCGGCAGGTTGCTGCTACGCCGCCTGTGAGGCGCCCTAGTCCGGCGGCTTCCGTGCCACGGACTCCAGCACCGTCCAGTCCCATATCCCTTAAACGAGGCTTCGGAACGAAATGGGCCTCTCAGTCGACGCCGTCTACACCTGGTCCTATAACATCGGAACCAGAGAGCCCGGCGTACGAGCCTGTTAGCCCTCCTATTACAAGACCTGCAGTCGGGAAGGAGTCGGCCAATGCAGTTCCGAAGTTGGCTGTCCCGAAACCGAGCCCGAAAGTCGAAGCAACCCCTCCTGCAAAGGCGCCCCGCGGGCGACCTCCGCGATCGATGCAGAAAGGCCGCGGTGCGAGCGCAACTCCCTCTGCTACGGGCACGAGGAGAAGCCAGTCCGTGGTGTCTCAAACAGATGAGCTCTCCCTAGATCATTCGGTGACTAAAGTGAAGAAGGAAGCCGCTGCCACGCCGCGTCTTCGTGAAGAAACCGGCGACACCACTGCCGATGAAAGCATGCCAGGACGTGGCCTCTTAGGCACACCAAATAGTATGGCCCGTGCATCCAAGCGGAAGCGGCAAGATACCCCTACTGACCTTCAAGGCCCTCCAACGCACGTTCTATGGACTAGAGGATTCACAAAGGTCTCCTCGTCCGCCCTCGATCAGATATCAAGTCATCGCGATGCAAACATGTTTGCGACGGCTCTGCGAGAGAAAGACGCGCCGAATTACCGGCAGATTGTACTGCAACCGCAAGACATTACGTCCATTCGTTCTGCGATCAAGGCGGGTAACAAGGCAGCACTGCAAGCTGCGGCCAATTTGTCGGGTGGTGATCCTGGTACGGCAAGTGTCTGGCTCCCCATCTCTGACGACCTCGTCCCTCCCAGGGGAATAATCAACAGCGCTCATCTTGAGCGCGAGCTGGTGCACATGTTCTGTAATGCCATCATGTACAATCCAGATCCAGATCGCGGCCCCGGGCCAGCATTCATGAGGAGGTCTCAGAACGACGAGGAAGAAATCGTTGGGTATCGGCTTGACGAGAATGGGGTTGTCAAGAACACGCAGAGCATGTTCCTCGAGGTCGAGAAGCTGCTCGGGGACCTGCGAGCGGCGGAGAAAGATCGAGGCATTCCGCCGATATCTACAACTAGGCAAGGCAGCGTGGCCACCCCCGCGGATGACACTGCCGAGGAGGAGGATGAACTTGCTGGCGATGGAGACTCGGCTTCGGCCTCGGGGACGGCGAAGAGGCGGCGCATCAGCACCAGGAGTTAGATACAGCCTGTGCGTATGAAAATGCGTGGCGAGACGACATCTCGTGGTACACCTCGCGGGACATCTCGTGGGACATCTCGTGGGACGAGATCGCGGGCTCGAAAGGGATCACGGAGCTCGAAGGTATCAAAATAGGAGATTTCTATTGGTGGGATGGGAGACAGGGTGAATGGGAGTTTCGGCGGCTAGCGACGAATTCTATAGTTTGTTGCTTCTTTTATGGAATGCTTAACGAGTTGTGTATAGCGCTGTTTTTGTTAGAATTAACTTTTGGCGGAATAAATTACTACCCAACTTAATTAGCTTTACTGAATGCCAGCACTACGGCTTCAACCGTCATTCAAGCGCTACGTTACTGCTCGGTGTTAATAGGCTGAGAGTTGTGAAGTCTTTGAGTTGCATCACATCGTAGAAAATAGTATGTATGATGTTGGATATTATTACTTTATTTGAACGCCTTACTAACATAAGGGAAGCTGCCATAACTGGGTGTCATTACACAGCTTGGAGTATCCCCAAATATCTCATTTCAAAAAGTCATCATCAATCCCTCCATCCAGACTCCTCGGTCCATCACATAGAATGCTTCCATCATCACTGATCCAATTTTGAAATTCTAATCGACGAAGTTGAACGCTGATTTGGCGCAACTTTCATCGAGTCCTTCGCCGTGTCCTTTGCAGGGGATTTCCGCGGCCAGTCTCTACAGATGTCGATATTCTCCCTCGGGAACCACCACTCGAGGAACAGGAAGAACAAGTAGTCCACGACGACGCACAGGCAGAAGAGCTTGCCGGCCCAGATGCCGCAGCCGTAGTAGCGCTTCAGCCGGTCAATCAGCGCAAAGTCGCGGATGCGGCTCCCGGTGTAGCCGGTGGTGTCGAAGCCGTAGAACTCCTCCTCGCTAATGGTGCCACAGATGCCGTCGTAGACGCGCTCCGTGCGCATGGCGACGTTGGACCACGAGTACATCTTTTTGACTTCATCGTGGAACTTGTCGGTGCGGATCTTGCCGGCGCGCATGGCGGTGATGGCTTTGCCCGTGGCGGCGACGATGTCGTCTTCTTCGGGCTTTGCAAAGGTGGTCATGTGTGAGGGGAGAACCTCGGGGATGCCGCCGACCTGGGTGCACACGACGTAGAGGCCGCACGAGGCCGCTTCGACTATGACGGTGCCAAAGGCCTCTGTCAGGGAAGGGTGGAGGTAGATGTGGCCGCGGGTCATGACATCGCGGACGTCCTCGTGGCGGATGGAGCCGAGCATCTCAACGCGGTCCTGAAGAACGTTGGTCTCAATCATCTGCTCCAGGTCAATAGCCTTGGGGCCCGAGCCGGCGATGATGAAGCGCGTGTTGGGGTGGTTCTCCAGGATCCGCGGGATGGCCGCCGTGAGGAGATCGGTGCCCTTGTTGTAGAAGAGGCGCGATATGACGACAATGGTGATGACGTCGTGAGGGCCGAGGAGACGAGGAGATGACTCGGCCCTGAAGCTTTCTCCTTTCTCTGACTGTGTTGGATAATCGCGAGGGCGGAAGTTTTCACCAACAACCGCGTTGGGGATGACTGATACCATGAGAGGATCTAGCGAGGCGCGAAGCACCGTGTTTTCCTTGCTAAGAATCGGATTAGAAAAGGCTGTACTGGATGTGAGGCATCATCAATAGCAGCAGCGTCTCACTCACCAAGTATGGCTCACACATATGCTGTGATCCACATCGCTCAGGATAAACTTGAGCAGCTTATTCGTCAAGATGCTCGCAGCATCGGCAAAGCCAAATAGCGAGTGATCGGTAAACACGGTCCTCAGCCCCATCGTCCGCGCATGCAGGATAGCTTCGTGGCACAGAGAGCTGAGACTGCCATGGCCATGAACGATTTCAATCTGCTCGCGGATGCAGATGTTGCGCAGTATGGGGAAGAAGGAGAAGACGGTGGGAAAGGTCGCTGCCCGGTAGATGACGAGGAAGGGCACATGGTATACCTTGAGGCCGTTGTTGAGGTAGCGAACGCCCTTGCGGTCGTCGTAGTTGTGGGTGATGATGATGACTTTGTGGCCGCGGTCGATGAGCTTGCTGGAGAGCTGGTAGATGTGCGATTCGACGCCGCCGGGCTGCGGGAAGAAGAAGTCGCTGACCATGGCGATGTTGTATGTTTTGCGCCCCATTTTGTAGTTGTGGTGGGGGTTAACAACCTGGATTCTGTTCTTTTGGCACTGATATCCTGATCATGGGTCTTCGCGGTGGTGGTATTGAGACTGATGCTGAGCCTGACGATGAGTTGAGTTGGTAAGCCTCTTTTTCATGGCCATCTCATTGCTTTCGTTCCTTATTTGCTCCGCCTCATCTCATCTCACTTCGGCTCTCTGTGTCTAATCCCAGCGCATCTGATGCAGTTCAAGTCTTCATTGAAGCGCGACACTGGTTGGCGGATAAAGACCCCTTGCGGGATGTAAATAGCAGTGGTAAGTAGTAGTGGCTTCTTGTTATAGGCTCACTCCCCCAAATCGGGCGACGTCTCCAGTGATGACGCTAAGCTCTTCGATAAGCGCGGCGGTGAAGGGCGGCAAAATCCCGATAACAGCTCTGTCGCCAAATTTTTGGACGAGCTATCGCGGGCCACTCGTCCGCATTGCATTGTACGGGCTTGAAAAGCGACAGCAACGCTATTTGCATAGCGCATTAATTTTCTCCTAAATTTCGAGGCCAATTGTTTTCAATAATCATCATTTTTGTCTATTTTCTTCTATTTTCTTCCAATAAACAGAATGTATGCAAGGTACATCCCTCCGTCCGGAGGGCAGAAGCCTTTGCGCAATAACGAGGATTCTTCAGCTGCAAAACAGTCGCCTGCGCCATCCGCTGCCCCCTCTACGAACGTGGATGGGCTTTCTTACTCTCGCTATATCCCTGGCGCTAAAACTACACAGCAAGATACATTGCCGATAATCCAGCGGTTTGATGACGAGTCGAATTCTGCGACGCCCAAGAGAAAACGAAGCGAAGAGGAGCTGCTGCCGGTTTCCGAAAGTACAAAGTCGAAGAAGTCAAAGAAGGAGAAACAAAATGATGACTCTAAGGAGGCCGAGAGCAGCTCGAAGAGGCAGAGAGTGAAGGAATCGGAGAAGAAGAAGAAGGACAAGAAGAAAAGAGACGTACCAGACGATGAAGACGACGAGCCTACCTCCAATGGATCAATATCTCACCAACAAGAAGCCGATGTCGATGGAGAAGATAATAGCGCCCATGATGAAGACGCTGATATGGTAGATGAGGTCCTTGAAACCGAAAGCGACTCTGAGCCCGCGGAGAAACAAAAGAAGCCGCCCAAAAGAGAGAAGAAGAAGAAATCACAAGACGCTGAGATGGAAGAGGCTCAGGAAGAGGAAGAGGATAAGCGGCACAAAGCCGTCTTTGAACGAAAAGCCAAATCTCTCAAGTACTCAGATATGATCAAAGAGCAAGGCATCGTAGAAGAGCCTGAAGAGCCCGCCGAGCTCCACGGCTTAGAGCCTCTCCCACAGCCCGAACCCGCGGCACCAAGCACAGCCAAACCAACGTACGAGACACTCCCGCCGTGGCTCGCAGCGCCAATCCGCGTCTCGCAAGACACGCGGACTCCTTTCGCGGATCTCGGTATCCTTCCAAAAGCAGCCCGGTTTCTGGAACAGAAGGGCTATACAGAGGCTTTTGCCGTCCAGACAGCGGCCCTCCCATTATTACTCCCGACAAACAAACAACCGGGCGATCTCCTCGTTTCGGCGGCGACTGGTTCTGGAAAAACTCTCGCCTATGCTTTGCCTATTGTAAGAGACTTGAGCAACAGTGTCGTCACAAGACTGCGCTGCCTTGTTGTGCTGCCCACCCGTGAACTCGTCAAGCAGGCACAGGAAGTATTCGAGCTCTGCGCAAAGGCATACGAAGGAGAGGACAGGAAAAGAGTGCGCATTGGCATCGCGATTGGCAACCAGTCCTTGGCTTCGGAACAAGATATTCTCGTGACCAAAGAGACGCGGTACGATCCAGAGGCATACAAGCAGCTTGAAGAAGAGGCGTCGTCATATCAGTCCAGCGAAGAGGACCTGGACGAGCTTCTCGCCAGCTCCGACACACGGCGCACCGACCCTCGCATCGGCCCCTGGCAAGGTCAAGTCATCGATTTCCATTCCAAGGTCGACATACTCATCTGCACGCCCGGCCGTCTCGTCGAGCACATTGACCAAACGCCGGGCTTCACACTCTCCTATATCCGCTGGCTCGTCGTCGACGAAGCCGATAAGCTTCTTGCGCAAAGCTTCCAGGGATGGCTCGACGTTGTCCTGGATAGATTCAAGGTCAGCCACTACGGCGCCAGAGATTTCCCCGACATGCCTTACTCGGGCGTCCGCAAGATTCTTCTCAGTGCCACTCTGACGAGGGATCTGAGTCTCTTGAACCAGCTCGCGCTGAAGAGGCCGAAGCTGATTGTCCTGGAAAGCGGCAGTGACGTACAGGTTGCGGAGCACTCTCTGCCGGAATTGCTGAGAGAGTACGCCGTGAGAGTGCATGATGCGAATCTCAAGCCATTGTATCTCCTTGATCTTCTACGGAGCCGACATATGGCTATTGACAATGATGCGACCAAGTCGGACAAGGCTGCTGCAGAAGAACAATCAGATTCGGCTTCGGAGACCAGCTCTGACGATTCAAGCTCCAGTTCCGACTCAGATTCAGACTCTGATGATTCAGACACAAGTTCGGATTCTGATACAAGCTCAGATTCAGATTCAGACGCAGATTCGAAATCAAAAGAAAAGAGACCACGTTCTTCGCTATCCAACACGCAAATACCCAGAGCTCTCATATTTACAAAGTCCAACGAAGCCGCACTGCGATTATCACGACTCCTCACCATCCTCGACAAGTCCCTCGCCACACAAATCAGCACTCTCACATCCACCACGCCCACCAGCATCCGCCGCAAGACCCTGCGAGCATTCACCACCCCTTCTTCGCCCCTGCGCCTCATTATCGCATCCGACCTTGTCGCACGTGGTATCGATATCCCGAAGCTGCCGCATGTCGTCAACTACGACCTTCCCCCCAGCGTGGCCGGCTATGTCCACCGTGTAGGTCGAACTGCTCGAGCAGGCAGATCTGGATGTGCCTGGACGCTTGTGGGAGACGGAGAGAGTGGCTGGTTCTGGGGCAAGATTGGTAAAGGCGCCGGCGTGAAGAGAGCACAGAAGGTGGACCGAGTGATGATAGAGGAGATGAACGAAGATAGAATAGAAGAGTATGAGAGTGCGCTGGAGAAGCTAGGCAAGGAGGCGCTCGAGTCGCGAAAGAGATAGAGATGCATTTTGAAGACCAAATAGACAAGACAATACTAATATCATGGAGAAAAATAACACAAGCCTTCAACAAGAAATGCTCTCGGCCGGTAGCGCTGTATCACAATATGTGTAGTAATAATGATTTCTGGTGTAAAGGAGCAACTCCAAAATCCGGGTCAGTTGTCGGATTCCCAGACATTTACCTCTTGGCGATTACGAATGACAGACGGCTCAACCCTGGGCCTGTTTTCCTCGTCAGTGTTGTTGGTCAGGCTCTGATATCCTCGCGGACGGTCAGAGTCCTCTTGTTGCTCAACGACCTCGTCTACATCTGCATCTGCGTCTGGGATGCCTGCCAGCAGTGGACGGCTCTCCCGATGGTTGACCTGCTGCTGCCGGTGCCAGCTGACGGAGCGCCATGCAGTCCACCAGTTTGTGCCTTCTCTAGTCATGAACAAGCTCAAAGCCTGTTTGAATCGTGAGTATTATATATATGATATAATGACAGAAAGGGAGGAAGAGACAGCTCACCTGCAACACTCCCACCGCAATGACAATTCCAAAATCTGTTCCAGCGCTGCCCCTGAGCGCCGATCTCCAAGGTCCTCTGCACACTTGATCGCGGCCAAACATTTCAGCGCAGGTCTTTGGAGCCTTGATCGGATAGGCCCTGTCCACGAGGGAGTTCAGACCGCAGCAGTTGAGCGTATCTTGGATCAAGCGAATCGCCTCCCCATTTCTGTCCCGCCACAACCCCTGCCATCGATTATTGATCAGGCATTCCACCGTATCCGAAGGCACCACCTTTTCAAAGAGCAGCGTTGCGAGGACGGCGGTGAGAAGGCCTTGGAGAGTCTGCAGGACGGTTGGGCTGAGGCGAATGAACGGGTTTGACGAGCTGCGGGCGGAATGAAGGAGGCTGGGATGTATGAAGGAGTTGAGAAAGGAGAGGATGGGCAGCAGGGCCGAGAGGATGGTTACGGCAGAGCTGATTGGGAGGGAGAGATGAGCGCTGTGGAAATAGACGACTCTGGTTGAGGGTTATCGTGGACGTTGTTAGCAGGGCATCATTGGGCTTATCTCATGTATAACGTACACTGCGACGCCGAATAACACGGCATGGACCTGGAATGACATTTACATCAGCGATCGCAAGAAGAAGAGAAGAGAAAGAGAAGCAGATGTTTCGTACCAGCAGAAACACAAGCCCCAGTCCAAGCGCCATGATTTCTTCTTCTTATTTATGAAGTCCTGAAGCTATGCGGCTCAGTGAAAGTACATGTAGCAAGGGCAGCCGTAAGAGCTTCTCAGTGTAAGCGACACGAAGCAAAACAGTTCCAGTCAGCACAACAGCAAAATATAGTTACGTGTGAAGCATATAGCAAAGACAGAGCGACAATGGCTGGATTGAATTAACAGAGAAGCAGCGGCAAGAAGAAAAAAAAACAGGTGATTTTTCCCCCCCTCCCTCTTTCTGCGGTTTTGTGTCATATCACAGTGGTGGCGCTGCCCGATTGGGCGGCCTGTGCATGTCTCGCTACGCGCCCTGCAGCACCAACGCGGGAGGCCTACGAGGTATCATGTACATGTGCAGTGAATGGCGATGGTTACAGTGGACGGTGATCACCAAAAGTGCCACTGCGCAGGGGGGGCTGTATACAATGAATTATGTCCATCTTATGTCCATTTTCCTCTTTCCTTTTTTCCTGTCACTTCTCACAAAAAACTATGGCGGGCAGCAAAGAAGGAGGGGTTTAATATTTGGCTGCCCTTTGTTATACAGTAATAATTCGATAGCGGAAGCAAGCAGATACTTCAAGATGCAACTCTACTGGCAGCACTTGGGATGTCGTAGTAAGAGAGGTCTTTCCAAGACTTGAGACTAGACCTTCTTTTTTAAGAGACTGATCAAAGCTCATAGACAGGATATCCTATGCAGTATATCAATTTCCTTTAACCTTTTTCAAGCTGTCCAAATAGGAGACGATTTCCTACACTCGTGTCTTTTATGTCAAAGCTCCAACCGACGTAGGATCCAATAATAGAATCCGAGAAGAACAAGTTACCATCAATACATACCTTGATGCGAGAACACGAAAGGCAATGGAACATGTCTGTCTTTTTCCATTTTCTCTTCTCTCAAGCTTTGCTAGAGAAGTAGGAATATCATTCTCATACTCGACGTCTCAGATCCCATATTACAAGCTATAGACCACCCTTTGAAGAGCACTCCAGAAGGTCTATAAAACCCGACGGGTAAATATCAACTACACTTCATCAAACAAGCCAGCAGCCGCGTATGGCACATCTATATTAGTTACAACACAGCTTTTAAATTAAATGCACGAAGAGAATAATTCAAATGAAAAATCATGCAGATTCATTCATGGCTATCAGACTATTAACATACAAGCAAATGAAAAAGAGATTAGCTACCCAGCCATCTCATCCTATTCGTTACATCTCGTTCCTTTTTTTTAGTTTTACAATTTATTTTTTTTAGTTGATTGGTGACTTGCCACCTCCAATGCGGATGGTGACAGACTTGTTCTGGGTGTAGGCGTTGAGTGCCTCCTCACCCAGCTCGCGGCCAATGCCGGACTGCTTGTAGCCGCCAAAGGGAATCTGGGCGTGGAGGAAGTTGTAGTTGTTGACCCAGACGGTACCAGCGTGGAGCTCGTTGCTGACGCGGATGGCTCGGTCGAGGTCCTTGGTGTGGATGGCAGAGGCCAGGCCGTAGGTGGAGTCGTTGCTCATGCGCAGGACATCCTCCTCGTCCTTGAACTTGGCAACGGCAGCGACGGGTCCGAAGATCTCCTCGCGCATAATCTTCATGTCGTGGCCGACATCGCTGAAGATGGTGGGCTTGATGAAGTAACCCTTGGTGCCTTCTCGCTCTCCACCAATCTCGAGCTTGGCACCCTCGGACTTGCCAGCGTCGATGTAGCCCATGATGCGGTCGAACTGGAGCTGGCTGATCTGAGGTCCCTGGAAGGACTCGGGGTGGGCTGGGTCGCCGACCTTGTTCTCCAAGACGCGCTTCTTGAAGGCAGCAATGAACTTGTCGTAGATGCCCTCCTGGACATAGATACGGGTACCAGCAGAGCAGGTCTGGGACTGGTTGTAGAACATGCCATAGTTGACCCATGAAACGGCCTGATCAATGTCGGCATCGTCGAAAACAATGTTGGGAGACTTGCCACCGAGCTCAAGGGTGACCTTCTTCAGGTTGGAAGCGGCAGCAGCCTTCATGATGGCACGGCCAGTAAGGGTTGAGCCGGTGAAGGCGACCTTGTCAATGTCCATGTGGGAAGCGATGGCAGCACCAGCGGTCTTTCCGAAACCGCTGATGATGTTGTAAACTCCGGGAGGGAAGCCGGCCTCGTTGATGAGCTCAGCAACGAGAAGGGCAGTAAGGGGTGTCTGCTCAGAGGACTTGAGGACGACAGCGTTACCGGTGGCCAATGAGGGGCCAATCTTCCAGGCAAGCATGAGCAGAGGGAAGTTCCAGGGAATGATCTGACCACAAACACCGAGCTATACGGAAAAGACATCGATTAGCAATTTGGATTCCCCCAAGGGTCGTCTGCATATAGGCTGGTCACTTACAGGCTCCTGCTTGGTGTAGACCATGTAGTCAGAGTCGATGTCCATAGTCTTGCCGTGAATCTTGTCTGCGTAACCACCGTAGTATCGGATGCAGGCGCTGACGAGGTTAAGTTCTCCGGTAGCCAGAGCAATGGGCTTGCCGTTGTTGTAACTCTCAACGGCGGCGAGCTTCTTGGCATCTCGGTCGATCAAGTCGGCAAGCTTCAACAGCATGCGGCCACGGTCGACGGTGGCAGTCTTTCTCCATACTGTGTTGTAAGCCTTGCGGGCAGCAGCGACAGCAACGTCGACGTCCTTCTCGGTGGCTTCGCAGACAGAGGTGATGACCTCCTCAGTGGCGGGGTTGATGACCTCGAACTTCTTCTTGTCAACACCCTCGACGAACTCGCCGTTGATGAACCTTGAAGACGACAATGTTAGTTGTGAACAGAACAACAATAGTAATGGTGAAGACGCAGCAAGCAGCGTAGATGGGTAGAGGCGCGATGGTGGCGACGTGACTTACAGGCCAATTGGCTGGGTGTACTTCCCGTAGGTGGGGGCGTCGAGCTCAACTGTCAAAGCCATTGTGAATAGATAGATGGTTTGTGGTATATGGTATAAAGAAGAGAGAAGAAAGAAAGTTTAAAAGATCAAAACCAAAGGTGAGGGGCAAGAGGGGTATTTATGAATGACGAAAGGATACACCAGCTTGATACTGTATGCAGGAGATAGGGAAGGAGGAAGGAACCAAGTCGGGACAACTAGACCCTTTTATTTGCAACCCGCGGCAGGTGTTTTCTGTTCTCGTTATTAAGGAGCCCTTCTCTGGGTCCGTATTTGCCTCCATCTCGGACGCAGAGCGGGGGCGAATGCTTCAAAGAGCTCTAGACGGGCAGTGATGCTCCGTACCCCATCCATATCTCCATTGCGCACACAAAAGTATGGAGACCGCATGGATACGGCCCTCACAAGCGGCTACAAGGGTGCCAAGCCAAGGTCTTCGAGACCCCCATCCCCTCGTCCTCAGCCAAAGCTTGCCAGAATGGCTTGTACCGCTACCTAATCGGGTGGCCGCAGCTACGTACGAGTACAGTCTGTGTACCTAGGTAGTGTGCAGCCCGGCCGCGACGCCGCCGCCTCTTCTTCTCTCGGCTCTCCGCCAGCCTTGATGCCGTGCGCCATGCCTCTATAGCGACGATATCCGAGCCACAACCAACTTTGCAGCTGCTCTCGTACAGAACAGACACTGACTAGTGCGTTTTGCTGCTTCCAGCCTAGGGCCGTCCATCTTGTTGCAGGAGATCCGCTGCGGACCCCGGGCTGCCGGGAGGGGCCAAGCTCGAGTCCATCAAGGGGAGGCGATTTGTGCGCAAGGCCGGCAGAGCATCGCGCAGGCCACGCTTCCAAGCTCCTTGGCCCCGAATCAGTGCGCTGCTCCTCGTTCCCCACAACGTTCGCCGTCCCATGCCTCCAACGCGGCGCTTGTTTCGTGGAGGGTGGCTGGCGGCGAACCGAGTGGTGCTAGGCGTGAGTAGGAGTAGTTGCTCCCTTATTCTCGACGGCAAATGCCCCAGAAAGGGCTCCAGGCGCACCACCGAGCCCGAGGCAGAGCGGCTCTGGGGTCGTTGAGCTGGTTCCCCGCAGCAGGCCGGTGGCTAACGAATGGTGACATTCCTGAGGCAAGCCTTGGCCAAAACGCATGCACAGTATACCTAGTGCTCCGTGTATTCTCCGTATAAGGGCGATCAAACAAGGAACCATATAGGCGTCCTGCAGGTGTCCATTCTTGCCGCAAAGTTGCCCATCCAGATGCCCTTTTTGCCTGTCTTGCTGCCGTGAAACTGAGCGAATTCGTGCATCATTGGACATGATTTTTCCTTTTGAGGTCCAATACGGTACCAATGTCCTTGCCTTCTCCGCACTCGCAATCTTGCACCAGTTCTCCACCCGCATTGTCAACAACTTTGTAGCTCCATTTTTCGCCTTACCTTTGAGGGCAGTAGTTCAAGCACATTCTGTACAGAGAAGCCCTGTTAATTCACACTACCATACTGACTGCTGTAAATAGTGAGTGATCGCCTTGTCTCTTCAGCATTGACTTATCAACGGGTCTCCATGTTCCGGCTCGGCGGGTGCGAGATGTAAATCCCATCTATCTAGCACCGGCATAAGTATTAGCCTAGCTTGTACGTGTAATTCAGGACAGTCCTTTGCACCGAGTTGGCTGGCATCAACTGTTCCTATTTGGAATTACACTTTCATTACCAAGGCAGTCCTCGTAGCCTCGTAGAGGTGGCTATTGTCCTAGCCAGGGCGATTTGCTGAGGATACATTTGTCCCGGTTTGAAGATGCTTCCGGTGTATCCCGTCCGCACAAAGGCACATACTTCCTCTTTCATACTCATACATCATCATCACAACCTCGAGTTGCATTCGCAAAAAGTATCGTCAATAAGACCCAAGGCGTCACGCACTTCACCGTATCGAGATCGAGTCAGTCTGTCACTATTCGTCACATCAGGTACTCGATCCGGGCATCTTCACCACAATCAACTTGACAGCATGTGCCGCACGGGAACTTCCGCATGGCTCCTCTCTTTCTCATCGTGGGATGCTGTAAGCAGTTAATAGACGGCGGGCGGCTAGCTTCGACTTCGAAACCGTGCCTTTGGGGCATCCACTGTGCTTGTTCCCCAGAATCTTCTTCCTACGGAGATGCTAGCAACGATTCCGATTACCCCGCTTCGAGTGGCTTTGTGTCCCTTGCTTGGCTCGATTCCGAATGCTTCCTGTTCCGCATCGCCGTTCCGCACATAAGGTGTTGTAGGCAGTTGACTAGAAGGATTCGCATGAACTAGCGAGGGCACCAAAATTACCTTATCGTTCTCGTTCTTTCCATGTTTCCACCCCTCGCCTGGACATGTTGAAAGCCTCGCCTCGGTACTTGATACCCCGATCAATAGGTAGTAGTAGAAGTGGTCGCGAAAATCGTGCTGTCAAAAGCAGTGCTGGATTGGGTTAGTTGGTCTCTAGGCTCATCCTAGTTCCTCGCTGCCCTGACGTTAAAAAATCGTACGTGGACGTCAATGTGCGATTGATTGTGGCCTGGAAGCTTCCGAAACCAGTGCGGCTGACGCCTCTCCCCAGGCTTCCTTGCAACCGGGGGACGCTGGCACGACCAGGATGAGCATCCTGCAGCCTCAGCATCCGTCTCACCGAAAGCGATAACAGGTGATCCATTGAAGTTTGTCGCTGCCACGCCTGGAGGGCATCGCCGGCCCTATGGAACATGCAAGATGGTCCGGGGGTTCCAGATAAGCGCAAGGTAATCACATAATCTATTGCACTACCCCAGAAAAAAAACATGCCACTGCGGCCATTTGGTTTAGTCAAGCGCCAGCAGTGCTGGACAGATTCCTTACTCCATGGCCAGCTGCAGAGCGCAGAATACAATAGTATGTAGAATCTCCACTCGTTCCACCCCTAAACACGTGCTGCATTAAGCATACAGCTGATGATGGTAGCGTATACGGCAATAAAGGTTCTTCATAAACCTTGGTGCCTGACATGTGTATTAGCGCACGCGCTGCTCTGTAAATATCTTGTAGTCTACGGGGAGTGGGCGAATTCGATACCTGATATCGGTTGTTCGGTAGTTCGCATAGGGCTCCAAAGATGCCGCCGTCGATAATCAGGTCTTTTGGTAGACGCTCCCGCTTTAGAATCCACCTTGTAACAACTTTGTCAGCGTCGTCAGCTTCCTTGTCGGGTAATTTTTTTGTTGGCATCAGCATAAGAGAGCTGTCACCTGCAATGCTTATTGCCATACTAAAACGAAGGCGAAGAGGCTTCAACAAATTGTCGGGATATTTATTTGATTAGTGAGCCACCACGAGATCAAAAGGAGCGGGGGTGGCCACTACCTTAGATCTAGACCCGAAGGATTGATATAAATGCCTTGATTCCTTCCTTGAGGACCCGACAACTACTATACATGCACATATGTAGGTACATGGCAATCTAAGCTGGCAGGATTTACCTAGCATCTCTGTAATATAGATTGCCACATTAATTGGTCTTGATCAGCGTCCAAAAAATGAGACGTTAGAGTGCTTACGTTATGCAGCCGGTAGGAAGCTCCCGAGGCTTAAGCACCACTCGTCACCATTATAGGAAACTTTTTACGATTTAGGTACTAACTAACGGGAGAGGTTATCCAGTACCCATTCTATCATCCAGCCCTCCAGCTGGTATTACTGATTGCTGCTGCTGCTACTTTTCATTGTCCAGTGTTTGGCAGTCATCTACATGTCTTTTGATACGTGGAATGATGGCTGCCTTGTAGCGCTACAGCTGGGGTGCTGAATAACGTCTAGCCACCTATAGCTAATTGATGGTTAATAGCATGTGGGGGGGTGAGCTACGTCCATACAAAGTGCTCCATACTACCAAGGGATGGCTTATACCTAAACATACAGCGTCGCGGGCAATTATGTAATTGTCAAGCTGCGGAAGATACCTGGATGCCGCCATTTTGTTGGGAGGTGCGATGAAGATACGGAGCGGCGGCATAATCAGTTGCCCCGAGTCGATGACGAACAGCCACATAAAAGAACACACGTATGTGTTATGTACGTACTCGTGTAAGAAAGTGTTGGCTCTCATTCAGGCATGCTGCAGCGAGGGGCACATTGAGTTGAGGGCACTAACTCCGCAGTTCGTCCGGACTCGGCTAATACCCGAGACAAGTGATCGACTCGACTAATAACGTGCCCTATCACGAAATAGGCAAATGAGCCGACGGGAGATTTCACCGCATCTTGATACAAGCAAGCTAGATATTATCTCTTCAATATCGCTCCAGCCGCCGCCGTCTTCTTGAGCCAAGATACCCCTTTTACATTGTAGACAACAGATACTCGGTGCGTATTCGTCCTGTTTGAAGGCTTCAAATGCCGTTGAAGTCTCGATCGTGCACGCCCCCAGCAACCCACAATTGTCTCGACAGCGTATCTCATGACTCAGTTACTGCAACGGTTGACACGTTGACAATTTGATACTCCTTACTTGGTCAACGTTTTATATGGAGCAAACAGGGGGAATACTTTCAAAAGAGTGACAGCAAGACCAAGAGTCCAGGCTTGTTATGAGGTCTTTTCCTCAGCTTCACATGTGGCACAACCAGATATGGTTACTTTGAATCCAGAGGCTCAATACGCCGAGCATTGGACTCAGTCTTCAGCATGACGGATACCGCAGCCCCTTGTCGCAGATTGACTTGACTCGAGTGCCTGTACCTTGCAGCTGGGGCCAGCATCTCGCATCCCTAATGCAGCATAGCAATCTGGCCTCAACTTTAGCATCATTCTCAGTTTGAACGGAAACAGCTCCACCACTTTGCGGCCAGATGTGCCGCATGATAGTAACTGCTGAACTGTGGAACAGCAGCTAAATGGTCCAGTACAAGCATGGCCGATCCGCATAAACACAGCTCCATGCGCGACATGAGCTGATACGTGCTGTGGCAGCTGAATGATACCAATTAGGCATACATCATATATGCGAGACGTAGAATAACAGCTGATATGGGCCAAATTGACACGCACGAATTAACTCTGTTCGACCAGGTACATGAATACACTGCGGCTATGTCATTCTACACAGCTGGTGAACAGAAGCGTCGATGATACTTCATTTTGATTGAGCGTAGGGCCTGAGCGTAGTGAAGCTAGTTGTGAATTGCGTGGCTCTTACATCTGACTTATACTACCAACCACGCAGCTGAAATGAAAAGTTTCATCTCCCATATACTCTGCAACGCAACATAGCATGACAAATCAAAACATACTATTGATCTGAGGCCTACTCAAACAGAATTGAAGGCATCTTGTCCGCGGACTCCGATACTAGACCTGCAGAGCGCAAATGTAACAGCAAACGTCCCAATGTGGAAGCTAGCAAGGCGAAATGACGATTGCACCAAAGCAGCAGGCCTTGGCATTCGGATCATAACCCTTTTAGATCGACACTCCATAGAGTATTAAGCTTAATCATGTTTTTAAAATGCCGTAGACTGCAATACTACAAACTCGATTTCAAGCTGTTCAGGCATTTATTCACTTGTTTACAATCATCTAGATGGCCAGAGCAGATGCCATCAACAGTGCCTACCATATACTATATTTTGTTAGGAAAGCATCTACAAAAATACTCCAGTTTTCGAGAGACGAAAAACTGCCATGCCATCATATCCCCCGCTCCTCGTGTTCTCGCCAGCCTTCTCCCCTCCTCCAGCGTTCCATCGCTTGAATCAATCACATCTTAGCCCAAGTCACCTCTCCAAACTGCCGAAACTCGTCCACTAAACGACAATGCGATTCGCCTTCCCCCGCACGAAGCTCCTGCTCGTCAACGTTACTTTTAGACTTAAAAAGTAGCGTGCAGGGGTCAGAAAACAACATCCCGGGATAAGTACCAGGGCGATCACTTGCGTAATCAAAGAGAGTATCCTTGCTCGTCTGCCAATTGGTGGTCGTACTGACGTATCACCGGATCATAGTGAAGTGACCAATATAAGGTACACCACACCCTCGATAGTCTTTGAGGGAAGCATTTCTCGGCCATGGCACCTGAAAGAGGAAACCAGTGCACCTTTCACATGTCCTTTGGGCGATAGTGCAGAAGCTTGTGCGTGAGTGAAGAGAGAAATTGCGACCGCGGCTGCCAGTTTGGGTCACGAGGAACGAAGTATGGCATTGCATTGCATTAGACTCAAAAGCAGTAAAGAAGAATGTCTATAAGGTTCAATATACTCTAAAGATGAGACCAGTAAGCAAGGCGGCCGCTCTAGTCTGATGTCGAACTATATATAAGCATCACGAGCTCCCAAGTGATGAACAGAGGCTTCTCGGTAACTTCTTTGCCTCTGCTAGATACTGTTACTGGAGAAGCAGGTAGGTAGAGAATCGACGTCTCCGCCATGCTTTGCAACTCCATCGCCGCCTTGGCCGGCCTCCTAGGCGCCTCATCAGCCTTCGAATTCTACACCTTTGACGGCCCCGGCTCGCCATCATGCCACAACGTCGTCGAGGTCCACAACGCAACCAGCGTCGCCGAGATGGCCTCGCTCGTCAAAGACGCCTCCCGCCGCGGCCTGCAGGTGCGCGCCGGCGGCAAAGGCCACATGTGGTACGACACGCAGTGCTCCGACGACGAGACCATCATCATCCGCACCGAGTTTGTCAACGGCATCTCCGACTTTGACCTCGAGGGCGGCAGCGTCGTGGTCGAGGGCGGCGTGACCTTCTTCCAGCTCGCCGAGTATCTGCATGAACGGGGCGCCAACATCGGCACGGGCCTGGTGAACTGGAACATTACGCTTGGGGGGAGCATCGCCATGGGTGCGCATCGCACGTCGCTGAGGGAGGATGCCGTGGTGGTTGGCGGCGTGCTGGCGCTGGAAATCATTGACGGGAACGGGGATATTCGACGGGTGGAGCGGGATGAGAGCAACGAGGAGTGGCTTGCTGCGTCGACGTCCTTGGGCTTGCTGGGGATTATTGCGCGGATCAAGATGCAAATCTTCCCAGAGACCAAAGTATACGCCATGCAAACGACGTACGTCCTTTTTTCTAGAATATTACTCCCAGTCTCATCACCGTCCAAGTTGTATAGCTAACAGCCTTCCAGTCTTCAAGAAAATGATGTTCTCAACGGCGATATTTACAAGCTAATCTCGCCATATCTGACAGCCAATTTCTGGGTAAGTTCAACACTACCTCAGACACGTTGTATCTGAAGAGAGACAAGAATAAGAAAAGGAGCACTTACGTCTCTTCTCACGCAGTGGTGGCCCTCCCAGCACAAATTCCACTGGCGCACCTACGACATCGTTCCCACAAACACAAGCAGCCAGCTCGGCTTCCAATCCACATTCTCCGTCACCGCCCTCGAAGCAGGCGCCGCCGTCGTCCTGCTCAACAGCGGCAAATACAGCTCCATCCCCAACCTCGCCGCCGAAGGCATCTTCTTCGGGCTCTGGGACAAGCCAAACTTCCACGACAAAGTCACCGACGCCGCAATCACCGACTGGCCCGTCTACGGCTGGAACTACGACGTGCTGATTGGCGGCCTGTATCCTGGGCAGAAGCCCGAGTGGGAATACGGGCTCAAGGGGTACACGCTCGAGCTGGCCTTCCCCGTGACGAGGGCAAACGAGGTGCTGAAGCGGATTCGCGCCTTCTTCGATGCGGAAACGGCAAAGGGGATGCCCATGGCGTCGACGTACCGGAGCGGCATCAACATCAAGTTTGGCAAGGCGCACTTTGATTTCCTCGGGCAGGTCACGACGGATACTGCTGATGGGCAGGACTGGAGCAAAGGCGCCATCATGTTTGATTTCCCGTCTTTTAGACCCAGTATCGGAGATGAGAAGCGATACAACGAGGCATTCTGTAAGCAAAGCTCACTTTCACGCAATCCAATGCGAGATAGAAAGGAAAGGGGGAAAGGAGAAAAACACTATTACAACGCTGACTGTTTCGTGTTCTCCGTCTTGCAGACATCAATTTGGCCAATACGTTGGTTGACGAGTTCCCATGCCGGCCTCACTGGACGAAGAATACCCGTGATGTCTTCAAGCGCGCAGTCAAAAACTTGGATCCAAGTGTAAGTTGAAACTTTCCCTTTTACGGAGTTTCCAGTCAAACTTATTCTCTCTCTTTTTTTTTTTTGTTGTTGGCTGACCGGAATTACTAGTACCTCTCTCGCTTTAAAGCTGTGCGGCAGAAATTCGATCCCAAGGGCATTTATCGCAGTGTTGTCGGAGAAATCATCGGCATGTATGACTGAAGAGAAGGGGGTTGCATGCGACTCACACACTGCTGTACATAAAAGATACAAACAGTTTGTACAAAAAAGGCATAGTGGAGAAATATCAAATATATATTCTATGGAACGTATTAGACGAGCACACAGTCTTGGTATCATTTAGCAGTATTCCATCGACAAAGGGAGAAAGAGACAAAGATATGATTCTATATCAATGAACAGGAAGAGAACAAAAAGTCAGGGGTATCAATCACACAGGCTGACAAAGCTCTGTAATTAGACATATCCAACATGTCGCACATTAATCGTCCCCCCAACACGATATGAATAAGCAAGGCGTAACTCGCCCATCCTCCGCAAATTGTATGTGCTCATTTCTTCACAGGGATATAAGCCTTGTTGCCAATGGCCTTGTCCCACATCGTCTCGAGAATGCCACGCACAGGCCTACGCTTGCCTGCGCCGGTGTCCATGTCGGCCTTGAGCTTGTCATACACGGATGGCAGCGTCTCGGCCTTGTACTTCTTGCGCATCTCGTCGTAGACATCCTTGCGGTAGATGAGCCAAAACTCGTCCTCGGTATAGTATGTTCGCGCATACAAGAGCTTGGCTCCCATGAGTTCGGCGCTGCGCAGCTCAAGCTTTCGGTTGAGCTCGTAAAAGGCCTTGGGGTCACGAGGTCCGCGGCCGTAGACACCGACGGCAAAAATACGCTGGTCCGAGACTTCATCGACACGGGCGTTGAAACGAGATGTCAGGCCAATCTCTCTGGGAGCCTTGCAAGGAGCCAGGAAGATTTGCAGCTCTGGCAACGTGTCGTTGACAAAGGCAATAAACTCCTTCACAGTGCTAGCTGGGATACCAAAATCCTGCACGACATATTCGTTGGCAAGGCCAGACTTGTGCAGCGCGTGGTAGCAAGTACGGCTGTCGAGGAAGGGGTCGGCCAGGCGGCGAGTAATGGCATTCTCAGGCACGTGGAAATGCTTAAAGGCAAGCTTGCCGCCCCAGAAAGCACCGTGGTCGTAGCGGAAGAGGTAGTCGGGGGTATACATGTAGAGATCCGTGGGCTTTTCTGGGGTAGGCTGCTTCTTGATGGCAGCTTCAATGGTGTCGGCAAACCAGTGCACCTCCATCTTCTTAAGAGGGGATTTGCCTTGAGGCAGGGTCTTGATAAAACGTCCAAACATGACGACAATCACGCCCCTGCGGAAGTAGACGCCATCGATGAAGTGAATTGACTCGTCTTTGGCGGCTTCCTCGAAGAGATCGTGGGCCTTGGCAACGTCGTCGACCAGCTGGATGTCCAGTTGAACAAACGCAGTGGCTGGGATCAGCTCAATGGTGAGCAGAGTAACAATGCCAAAGGTCCCCAGGCTGCCTGCAGCATGCTCGAGCAGGTCTGGGTTGTGCTCGCGATTGGCCTTTTCCAGCGTGCCGTCGCCAAGCACAATCTCGATCTCGGACACGGTGTTATTGAAGAGGCCATAGCGGTACATGCTGCTCTCGCCGGAAAAGCCAGAGTAGCCGCCGCCAACGGTGATGCCCTTGAACTCCATCACAATCTTGGGGATGACTCCGTGTTTGAGCGTATGAGCGGCCAGCGCATCCATGGGCACCTTTGGCTCAGCCTGCACGGTCATGGTCTCCAGGTTGACGGGGAAGATGCGGTCCATGCTGCTGGTGTCGACAATGGCATCGGCCTTGAAGGACAGCGGGCGCGTAGAGCTGGTAGAGCCATGGTAGACTCGGAATTGCTTCTTGTTGTCGTAAAAGTGCTTGACTTGCTGCTGGATACTGGCAACAGCAGTGTTGTGCTCCTCGAGAAGCTTTGCGGGATTCATTGTGTCTGGCGACTTGGGGGGTATCAATATATCAACAAGCAAAGCAAATAAAGACAGTAATGGCAATAAGAAGAAGCCGATGATTATTAGGACGCAGCAAGATTAATAAAATTAGCAGAAACAAAGGACTCGATGCCCAACGACGCCCTCTCGCCACGCAGAGTCAAGGTCGGTTGAGGTGTATGTCAGAGAGAAAACAAGGAATCGCCGGAGCTCTGCCTGCTGTGACGACAGTGACGTCCATGCATCGGAACTTCAGCGAGCAGCTGCCGTTCCGGCAAATTAGGGGGGCTGGGGCTGCTGACGTTTGGTGCTCAGCCCCTACCTTCGCTGTAGCGTTCGCTGGAGCATTGGCTGATAGTGGTTTTAGCTTGATGGCAGGTTGGCGGTCGAACCACTCTGGGGAGCGTCAATCTCCCGCGCCATTACGAGGTGAGACAAAGGTGTGAGACTAGATGGCTCGGCATGAAGTAACACCGCCTTGACATCAATGCAAACTTCTTCTGCCCACTAGCCCAATTTCGTCTTCTTTGTTCTTCTTACAAGCAGTATCTGAGAATTGTCACGATTTAGAGGCAGCCCACCGAGCCCCACGCACCCAGCTTCTCAAATTGCATCAACACCAAAATGTGCCACTAACAAAAAGTGGCCGCCTTTGTTTGGAGCTTCCGCCAATCGGTTCCTTTGCCCTGTCCGACTTCCCGGCTTGCTCATGGCGCTTGAGCCGCCTTGCGATCCCATCCTGCAACTCACAGTTTAGCCCCAAACTGTTTGCGAACATGCGGAGAGCGCCGCTCTGAGCTTAAAAGAGAATTCAGCCACAGGCACAGGCACAGAGCTGCAAGAGGTCTTTGGCTGTTGATCTAGAAGTGTTGCTTGATTCTGGAGGCGTATTTTAGGCTGGCTCCTCTATCTTTCTCGTTATTCCCGTAGAGTTAGGCCACCCAGAGTTCAGTGTGGTTGCTTTATGCATTACTTGGCAAAGGCACATCTCCTCGAACTTTCAATTTTCATTTTCACTTTTTTTTTTTTTTTTTTTTTTTTTTTACTACAAAATATGACTCGTGTTGTAGATTGAAGATGGCTCCTTTCGCCTTACTATGTGCGCCTCTCAGGGTTATGAGTATATGTGACTTGTGGCATGTTTTCTCTTGAATGATTAAGCTTGTTAATCTATCAGTGTGCAATCAACATAATTACCAGGGTTGCACGCCATACGGTAGCTGTCCTCAAAAAATGCTGGAGATAGCTCCCTTTATAGAGACTCACGGCCAAAATGCTGAATCTTTGCCGAACAGTGAAGAGAGGAGTTGGTATTTGCTCTTTTGTATCGAGAACCGCCATGTTCTAGGGTAGGTTTCACGATGCACCTCTGTGTAGCCAGCTCGAGGCCACTAAGGCAGATGCGTGTGCAGCCAACCTCAAAACTACGTATCCAATCGCCAAACTATCTGATAAAACATTTGACACCAAAGTGCCAAGTTGATTGAGACATACGCGCATTATTGCTACATAGAATTATTGCTACCTACCTGTATGTATGTGCTCGTACGCATAAGCATGTTCACATGCTCGCTTTAGAACTTTAAAAGTGGTCTGGTGCTTAATCGCTGCTATCGATAACGGTGGGTCTGGCGCGATACTGGGTTATGCCGAGCCTCAAAAGCTCAAGCTCGCGTGGTTCAGCCATCAACTTTGGCGACAGCTGCGGCGAAAGTTAACATACAAAGGAGGCTTCGTGACATACGACTGGCCATGTCGTCGATTTACAACCTCGAACCACAGCCCACGGGCTCGGCGGTCCTCCACACAACTCTGGGAGAGATCCACGTCGAGCTCTTCGCCAAGCAGACACCATTGACGTGCCGCAATTTCCTTCAGCACTGTCTCGACGGCTATTACGATGGCACAATCTTTCACCGACTGGTCCCCAACTTTATCGTTCAGGGTGGTGACCCTACAGGAACCGGAAATGGTGGCGAATCAATCTACGACGGAGGCGCCTTTGGCGGCGATCTGGATCCTTGGCCCATGGACCAGAGACATGGGCAGAACGCAGGACCCAATGGCATCAACTTTAGAGACGAATTCCACTCCCGACTAAAGATTAACCGACGCGGCATCTTGGCCATGGCCAATGAAGGAAAACCAGACACGAATGGAAGTCAATTCTTCTTTACACTCGACAAGGCAGAGGAGCTGAATGGCAAGAACACAATGTTTGGTAGAGTCGCCGGAGACACAATCTACAACCTGGCAAAGATTGGTGAATCAGAAGTGGATGAAACGACCGACCGACCACTATATCCTGTCAAGATTGAGCGGGTGGAAATCTTGGTTAACCCCTTTGGCGATATGACAAAGCGATCGAGGGTGGCACAAATACAGGAAAAGCCAAAGGTAGAGAAAGAGAAGAAGAAGAAAAGGAAAGGCGGAAAGCAGCTGCTCAGCTTTGGCGATGAAGAGGGCGATGAGGATGTGCCTGTCTTTAAAAAGGCCAAGTTTGACTCAAGGATAGTCATGGCAGAGGAAGAAGAGGCTCCTGTTCCCAAAGAGAAGAGCTCAAAATCAAAGCCTTCTAAACCAAAGACCGCGGATAAGCAAGCAAGTGAGGCTCGGACGACTCATGATAAGCCAGACATACCGGCTGCTGAAAACAAAGGGGATGATGAAATGGAAGAGGAGAGACCAATGGATATTCCTTTGCGCAAGAGACATAAGGAGCCGTCGCCCGAACCATCACCGGAGCCAGAGCCGGCCAAGGAAAAGAGTGCATTAGAAAGGGCTAATGAGGAGCTAGCAGCTCTTAAGGCATCGATGAGGAGAACAGTCCATTCCGAGCAACCAGTCAAAGAAAAGAAAAAATCAGCGTTAGAAACAATGATACCCGAAACATCCATACGAGGAAGAAAAAGGCGACCCGGTGGTAATAATACAACAGCAAGCGAAGAACAGACATCTCTTCGCCTGCTAAAGGCCTTCCAAGCGAAACTTGACAAGATCCCGCCATCAAAAGAGATGGCTGCAGAAGCGCCTGTTAGTAATGAAGAGGGTGAAGCAGAAAAGCCCTTGCCGGACGAAGAAGCAGAACTATGTGATTTGCACTTTATTGCAAATTGCCAAAGCTGCACATCGTGGGACAAACAGGAGAAGGAGGATAGTGACGACGAAGGCTGGATGTCACACGCGCTTTCGTTTGCGGCCGATAAGCTCGGCAAAGACCTCAGCAACCGTAGGAAGGCTGAAGAAGAGCTGGTCGTCATTGACCCGCGGGAAAAGGCTCGGACTCTGAAAGAGGAGAAACGGGCTGAGCGAGAGGCTCGATCTGGTGGATCTGGAAGGGCGTGGGATCAAGCAAGGAATGCTCAGATGGCAAAAGCTTCTTCATTGGCTGGTAGAGGAGCGAAATGAAGGTTTGGATTCTATGCCTCTCATGTAATACCGTGTTTCTTGTAATTGATCTTTGGAAGTATGGCGTAGCGTATGGGTAGTGCTTTAGCTCTTACTATGATTATCACCATCTCCTTGTCGTATTTGGTTGTATTGGAGAAATATAGCAGCAAGGTCATCGTTGGTTATGTTGAATCTGGATAAGACATTGGCTACCTATATCCGATTGTACATGTAGCTAAAGAAGTCCCACGTCATCTTGGCCATATTCTACATATAATGGGCTCAAGAATGCCTCGAATTGACAAACAATCTGTCAGTGAGAGCCGCCGAGTTGAGGTTTCTGACCAGGTTTAGCGACGCCGGGTCTTCAACAAGGTCTTCGTGGCGCAGTTGGCTAGCGCGTCAGTCTCATATTGACATCGATATGATCCAAACATCAGTTTGGGCAATCTGAAGGTCGTGAGTTCGAGCCTCACCGAGGACATTGTTTTTTGCCTTTTGCTCGGTCGCAACGAGCTCGCCATGTATCTTTTCCTAATTGTTATTTTTTTCAATGACGATTGGACTGTGAAGAGAGCCCTAGCCATCTTGCAAGAGGTATACATGTTTGGCACATCCATGACTTCAGCATGCATAAATTTTAAGCGAACCATTCTGAAATCTCATGATTTTCAAAGAGCAGAACGGTCTGGACTAAACGATATGAGCGATAAGGCCGCTTTGGGCAATGATCTTCGTTTATCGTTGTGGGCTTTACTGCAAACTTCATGTAAGCTTTCAATTTTTTTGACTTCAATCGCTGTCCGAGCGTAAACCATCTGATAGACATGGGGGCTGTTGGCAGCAATTCTAAAGTAGTAGCAAGCTAAGCCACGTTTGTGTGCTCGTTACAAATATGACATAAATTACTTGCTCGCAAAGCTCCGGACTTCACTCCACAATATCCATATTGAGACGGAACAAAGAACAAAGTTTGCTGCTCCAAATAACAAACTCATTTCTGGGCCACTAGCACAGACAAGGTGGCTTATCATCACGTGTTTAGAGCTTTATTTCGCTGAACAGCCTCTATCGCCTCGCGTGCTGATTGGTCGAGCTGGCTAGACGCCGCGATGACATCCTTAGACCGCTGACCGAAGCCCACTCTTGTGAAAGTACATCGTAATTGTGAAATCAAGCATTTTCTCAACCACGCTCGACATCCTGTCATCGAGCTGGGCTGATATCTCGGCCAGCCCAACGAACGCGCTGCCCGCTGCGCGCCTCAGCACGCCTATATCGCCGACTCCCCCGCCCGTAATCGAGGCCTCGCTGCAGCCAGACAGAATTTTCCCTCTTTTGATTGACTGAGTTTGGCGCAGCCCAGCTGAATCCCAACGAGCGTCGCGCCGGCAGAGTTCAGAGAGCTCGGATTGCCGCAGAGTAACAGGCGCCGAGGCAAAGGCACTGCCAGAGAGTTGGTATCTTTATTTTTCAAAATCTCTAGGCTGCAACCGGTTGCCTAATTATCTTGACAACCGCGCGTGCCACGCCCATATCATTTTCATATACGCCCAGCTCATTGCTGCGGCCAGCGAATCCCCCAGCGAATCCCACAGCCTTATCGATCTCGGGTTTGCATAATTAGCCAACAAAGCCGACGTGTTCTCTCTCCGGGCCGAGGCCAGGCGCTAATCTCCCGCGCGCGCCCAGTTCCAGTCAGCTCACTGTTGCTGGATGCAGCAGTCATATCGGCCTGCTTTTCGAGATACTGCAGGCTGCTTACCTTGCCTTTGGGCTGCGGGCTCAGCACTGTTCTAGGCATCACCCATCGGCTTTCGATACCGCGACTGGACCTCGTTTCACCCCATAGGAAATCCAAGCACTCTATCGTTTCTTCTCGCGCAATTCCTCGCTTGAATAGCTCAGCGACCGGCTACTACGCCGTCGAATATCCTTGGACATGTCTGCATCAAATTCCCGGAAGCGAGCAGCCCCCGGTGCGACGCCAGTTGTGCCAATCCAGCGGAATGTGCCGCAATCACTTCCTGCCGACCATAACACTGGAGCGAACCCTATGATGCAATGGAATACCGCTGGCGGTGCGACCGAGCCGACCGACTACTTCAGTGCTGCGACAGCACACCGCGAAGATCCATATGGGCTTGCGACAACACAACAGACATACCCTCCGGCCGTGAATGCGCCATCGAACTCACTTGCACGGCGACAAATGAATCGTGCTCTTGTTCCCACGAACCTCAGAGCTTCCTACGACCCTTCTTCGGACCAGTGGGCCGCCTTTGGCGATGACAGCCTCCTCGTTCCGCAGACTGCGACGGAGGGCAGAGTGGAGCAGGACAACGTGGAAGTTTTAGAAGAATTGGCCCAGAAGGCGAAGCGAGAGGCTCAGGCCAAGAGGAAACAGATTCCGCCATTCGTTCAAAAACTAAGCAGGTAAGCTTTTGCAACGGAACTCCTGGCAGCAACGCCACAGACTAAATGTTGAACTAGCTTCCTGGAAGAACGAAAAAATGAAGACTTGATTCGGTGGTCGGAAAAGGGCGACTCTTTCATAGTACTGGACGAGGATGAATTTGCCAAGACGCTGATTCCCGAGTTGTTTAAACACAACAATTATGCGTCTTTCGTGCGACAGCTCAACATGTATGGCTTCCATAAGTGCGTAGGGCTTTCGGATAACTCCATGAGAGCAAGTGAGCGCAAAAACAAGAGTCCGAGCGAGTACTCGAATCCATACTTTCGACGAGGCCACCCGAATCTTCTATGGCTTATAAATAAGCCGAAGAGCGGTGGCAAATCGAAAAAGGGCACCAAGGGCCAGGACGGCGATGGAGATAGTGAAGAGGAAGTCATCCACGAAGATATCTTGGCTCATCAAGGTATTCCGTCAGTCAACAACACGAACCGATCTCTACCCGCTGCTGGGACTGAAGCCAATCAGGCCCTCCCCAAGAAGGAGATGACGCTGATCAAAGAGGAGCTTCAGAAAGTGCGAGAACAGCAGAAGCTGATTCTCGGGGCTATTAACCGTCTACAGCGAAATAACAACGACTTATACAACCAGGCGATGCTGTTCCAGAGCCAGCATGACCGACATCAGAATTCGATTAATGCTATTCTTAATTTCTTGGCAAACGTCTTCAGGAAAACCTTGGAGGATCAGGGTAACCCGCAGAATGTCGGAGATATCATTTCTAGCATGATTGCCAATCAAGGACAACAGCCAGCCCACCAAGGCAGTGTCGTTGATTTGGGAGATTTCTTTCAGGCCCACCAACCCAGCACTGCCAGCTCGGTGGCCGTCCCTACCCCTAGAAAGGCTCAAAAACTGCTTCCAGGAATCCCCCAAGTCAACCAGCCATCAGCTCAGTCAAGCCGGTCGCCGTCAACCAGTAGCACACCGTATCACCCAGTTGGGTCTCATCCTGAGATGGGGCATGTTACTGAGCTGCTCGACACGTCACCTTCGGATACGACACCAAACCTCAGACAAGAACTCGAGGCCAACCCGCGCGAACGGATGATGAAGATAATAACTGACCACAATGCGAGCAATCCCCTTGACTTACCAGACGCAACCCAACTCGTGAACAATGCTCCGAACACTTTGAGTAACGACCAGAGGAGCAAACTAGTCGATTTGATGGCATCACAGTCAACATCTTCTGCGGTGCCAAACATACCTGCTGTGTCTGATCCTTTAGCTAAAAGGCCTCCTGCCACTGCCGCATCAGCCGCCCCTCCTCCAGCGCAAGGCAGTAGCCCTGTAGCGCCGTCGCTATCACCAATCATGCGGTCGCCGACTATGCCAGCGCCCTCCCTCCAACATATCAGCTCAAACCAGAACGAGCTCGAACAGCTAGCACGACTTCAGCATGAACAGGATGCAAAGATTCACGAGCTCAGCGGCATCTTGGGGCCATTGAGCCCAAATGGACACATTCCAGGCATAGACGACGAGAACGGAGCCTATTTTGACGCTCCACCTGTCGATTTGGACCAGTTCTTTGATAGTAACGCCTTCCTGAATGATGCTCACTTTGGAGACGGAAATGATTTCAACTTCAATATCGATGGAGATGGACTTCACAACGGACTTGATGTGGCTAACCAGAAGTTTGATACTCCAAGTCCCGCGGGAACCGAAGAAATTCAACGAGATGACTTGGGGTTGAACGGTAGCCCTGATCACGGGAATAAGAGGCGTCGCATGGGTTGATGCTTTTAAGCGGACGAATCTCCATAAACTTGAACATTCTGCTACTCTACGCAAAGAGAGTAAAAGGCACACATGGTTTTCCTAACTCAATTGAATGCTCCCTGCAAGAGTCACCGATATCTATGCCACGAACATGATCAAAATTAACAGAGAAAGGCGCAACATAAAGAGACAAACCCGCGACGGGGCGAATTGGGGATACAAAGCATCTACTGGAGCAATATTCAAGGATTAGCTTGTTTAATGAGGAGCAGCTCTTTCACATGAAATACATTCCAAACAAAGATTTCACTTCACGCTGCTATAAAAACAAAACGAAGTTTCTGATGCAGCATACTATTTGGCTTTATTCGACACGAGAGGAAGGAATTGGTAACACGGCGTTTCCACGATGGGGGGTTTTTTTTTTTCGTTTTCTGGCCAGCAGTGGCGATAACTAGTATATAACGTACGAGGGAGGATTTCTAAATAGACATTGTATGGAGTTTGGAGGCATACGTTTTCGAGACAAAGCCCAGAACAGAACAGAACCACATTTATCTTTTCTTTTGTTCTCCTTCCAAAGCGGTAGCTAGGGTTCAAAATTGCAGCTGAGCTGCTTGATGGCCTTGAGCTTGAACACATGAGTATATGAATGGATATAACTTGATATTGTGATGAACTTGGAAATTATAGAGGGAAGTATACCGGCCGTGTTCAGGAAAAAATTTCCAAGTGACGTCTCTGACCTTTTTGGCTTTATTGAACATGTTTCCTTGCCTGATGATGCTACTAGTTACAGGTCGCTTTGAAGGGATTTAATAACTCGGCAGAACTCCTGCGGCTAAGACATTCGCCAATACCAAAAAATTTGAGTGATTCAATATAATTTCAACTATTGAGATGAGATATCTCTGCTGTTGTCGCGGCTCTTTAGAGTCAGACACTGATGCACCTCGACTTATTACCAAGGATGCGATTCAAGTCGTTCCTAATGACGCGCCTCCAGTCATTCCCAGTGATGAGCTTCAAGTCATTTCCGATGATGCGCCGACTTTGAGAATATGCTTCGCAGCTAGGACACTAGGAATCAAAGGAGTTCGGTGGAAGTGTCGAGAGTACCAGATCAGGTTTCGAGATTTGTTTACGTGGCGATACGTATTCGATCATCTTGATATGTCGCTTGTACCGGGTCTGGACGTTTCGAGTCAAGGAAGTGGAAGTAACCGCAAAAACAATACGAAGCTTGATATGACTACAGCAGAGTATGGAGAAGAAAAAACGGTTGTAGTAGAATATAATGGAAAGACTGGCGACAACAGGGCTGTCATGTCCGAGAGCCGCTGGTCGCTCTCAACCACGAACTCGACTTTGTCTTTGAATGCGGTCCGCGCTTCCGGGAACAGCCATTCGAGAAAGAAGACGTCGGCCATGACATCTTTGCCTTCTGATTCTGTGCAAACGATGAGCCTGAAGTCTAAACAGACAGACTCTTCGAAGCACTCACAATGGTCTCTAACCCATGGTCAATCTCAAAAGCAGCATGCCTCATATAGCAGTGCTGAAGGTGCTGAAGAAGAGAAACGACGCTGCCATAAAGAGGCTCTGGAGCAGCTTGAAGCAAAACATTCTCAACCACAATTGGGTACCCTCAAACATCAAGAATGGTGCAAGCTACGCATGCTCGTCGCTAATGGATTAGATAAAAAAGCAAGGGGATATTTTCCCCAGGTAGCGGAGGGGCAAGAGGCTCTCTTGCTGCCCATAGAACAAAACAGAAACTCGTTCGAGGTGGATATGGAAAAGATGAGAGCCTCGGATATTGAAGACGCGAAACCCGCTTTGGAGCAGATAGAAAGTTGGAAATGGAAAGATGTTGTCATCTTCGTCAGGGATAGAGATACACCTTTGGAGCAGACAGAGTGGCGCATAATGGAGAGGCCGCGGGTGTTTAATTGGGCACCGCCTTTCATTTGAGAAAACGAATGACCTGTTTATAGATTGAAAGTTGGGGAGATGGATGAGTAAAAGGGGGATATAAAATGATTGGGGTGTGTATAGATAAAGGGCAGGCTGAGATGGAGGGCTGGTTCTTAATAGAGTCTCAAACGGAGCAGAATTTAACAATCTACTTTTGATATATTTAAAGTTAAAGTCTATCATCGATTAATCGATTAGACGCTACTAATTAAATGGTAAAACTCGTTGCCAAATACTACATCTGAAGTTGTAGGCCAAGGTTGTCTACCTTCAGCATCTTTAGAGCTGATTACCTAATCGGGTAGCTACTTGAAGTCGCAGCAATCAAGACTCGCGAAATCTTGCAGCTCTATCAAACACAACTCACCAGCCACAATGTCCGTCACGCTTCACACGTCGCTTGGCGACATCAAGATTGAAGTCTTTTGCGAGAGCGTCCCCAAGACAGCAGAGGTATTTGTTAATTCCTCATCCTACCCCATTGCACTAGCAATCGCCTTGCATTTCAGCCGCTAACATCCAGTGCCTCGCAACAGAACTTCCTTGCTCTCTGCGCCTCCGGCTACTACGACCAGTCGCCCTTCCACCGCCTGATCCCCAAATTCATGGTGCAGACAGGAGCGCCCGCCAACCCAACAGCCGAAAATCCAAAGGGCGGCCAGTCGATCTGGGGCGGGCCCTTTGAAGACGAGATCCGGCCCGCGCTGAGGCACAGCGGCAGAGGCTTCGTTTCCATGGCCAACAAGGGGCCCGGCACCAATGGCTCGCAATTCTTCATCACGTTCGACAAGGCGCCTCATCTGGATGGCTTGAATACCGTGTTTGGGAAGGTGATTGGCGACGAGGGCCTGGTGACGCTGGCGAAGATGGAGGCTGTTGAGGTGGACAAGAAGAGTCGCCCAAAGGAGCCTTTTCGAATTGAAAAGGTGACGATGCATGCGAACCCACTGGCTGAATAGGGAGGAACTGCGAGCCCCGCACACAAGGGGCGAGGAAAATAAATCATACGGAAATAGGGTCGGAGTCGAGATTGAATGTTTCACAAACAAGAGCCCGGCTGCAGAGATCCTGTTTCCGACAGCGAAATGTAACGCTGGATGAGGCCTTACGAAAGGAACTTGTGCTCCTTCTTACATTGGCAAAATCGAAGAGTCTAGCATTGTTGCAAAGACTACAATTCTGTTTGCCAGCGGAGCCACACGAGGGTCAACTCTAGCCCATCGCTACAGACTCACTGAATTGAGAAAACTGTAACGCCTGGAACTGGGAGCAGGGGAGAAGTATACGGGATTCCATGATAATCTCGGCGGATTAGCAGACTTTTTTCTGGACACAGGCGATCACCCTCAGCGAGCGAGATCATAATCACGATCCGCTGCATACTGTATATAAGTTATATGCGCTTTATCAAATAGGAGCATGCGAGGCAGGAAGCAGCCGTTGCTCTAAATCTATTGAGATTGACAGGATTCATGAAGCACTCATAAATACGTGTTGTAGAAACCTATCAGCTGGCAATAGAGCCGACATCATAACTGAGCGAATGGACATACAGATGTGGTTAATAGAGGTTTAGAAATATTGCTGCTGCGTAAATTGTAATACATACAGGATCTAACTTCAACTTGACAGCAATGCACTTTGCATGTATTTCAGTAATGCATAGGCAACAGCAAAACCGCCTTGATAGGCATCATGTTAATGTGTCATTAGATATGAATTCATGTAGTCTTCTAGCAATAACTCTGCATCACAGGTTCCGCTGATTGCTATCGAACAACTCACATCCAGCTTATTTATCCATCTTTTGATTAAGAAAATATATTTCTCCCTGTTTGGTCACTCTTATATTTCGTCCATTTTGGCGCCCTCTTTCATATCAGTATTAACCATGGATAGGTAGCAGGAAGATTGATACTGCTCTCCATATAGATAGAAGTCACTTGGGGCTCCCTTTTTTTTGTTTCCTTCTATCCAGCCGTCGTTTCAAGATTTTTAAGAATGGTCCTTGCCGTTGTAATTGCCGCAATTTGAAGAAGACATGCAGTAAAGAAATTTCTTTCAAGGATTCTATACAGTGATCCGCAAAGATCTTCGCACCTCAGAACTCTGGGTTCATCGCGTAGTCGCCACCATCGATTTTCTCTCAGTCGGTAAATTCTAATAACAACATTTGCTTGTCATAGTAGCATATGAGCGGTGACTTGATGCCACAGCTGCATCAAAATGTGCCATGGAAGAGTCGTGGATTTTGCTGAGGGAAGTGGAACACCATGTTCATTAATGCCTCTCGTTTGTTTGAAACAAGCTCTCATAGAGGCAGAGATTCCTTCATGCCTTCTGTCTCAGTCGGTCCAAAGCGACAAATGGCGTGTTGAACTGGCATGAATAGTTGATTTAGGCAACATCTGTCTTGTTGACACCGTCGATACCAACCATATTTATGTAGATAATTGTTAAATGCGTGTGTCAGCTATAGTGCCCATGGGTTTGTAGAGGCAAGTGCGAATACATTCGGCATCTCTGACTGCTTAGATCCTCTGGTGCCGCCTTTTTTGCCAATTGGCTATTGTTGGCAATGATTTGACTGTAAAAATGCGATGAAGCTTTGAGTTTGTTCTATGTCTTGTAGCTGTGTTTGCTGAAGTTTCAGGTGGCGATGAGAACGAGGGTGGCAGAGTCGATTGACATTAGCAGCGTGGCGTACATATGTCTGCCGATCAGTTAGCACATCATTTCAAAGGGTAGCATTCCGTTTCACTAGACCTCTCGCGAACCATTTTGGTGAGATCTCTTGTGATATTGGATCTTCGCCAGGGCCTGGAATAGGGCACGAAGGGAGACTTACTGTTGTATCCAAAGGGGTATCGACGTCTATAACTGCCCTCTCATGTTTATCGTGGACGCAAAGGTGGCAGACTCCCAGCGCTCTGGCTAGACTGGACTTGTGGCCTTGAGCCATACGAGTCAGCCCAGCCTGGGATTGTTATCAAAGGATAGCAACTTCTGCAGGTGCTCAACGCCCACGGTTGAGATGTCGTAGTCAGCCGCTGCCGGTCTTGAAATTCTGTGAAACGCCTCCGCCAGTGAACCATCCGTGTCCGCGAGATTTCGCTTGCGCTCATCCTCCGATCGTGGCCGGAGATCACTTATTACGTCAATTGCCTGAGTAATTTGTTAATCGGACGCCTTGTTGGTGTAGGGACAGCCATCTTCATGCGCAGTTTGCTCTGGTTACGCCATCAACGTCTAAACCAAAGATTGTTGTGACGTTTGTGCTCAAAAACTTGATGTTACGCCAATCATAGGCGCACAATACGCCTTCTCGCTATACGCTGAAGTTTTCACTTTCCTGTCACTAGACAGGAGGCGATCCCATCTTTCGTGGGCGAGTGCGACGTGAGTTCGTTGGTGATAACTGTCATGAGAAGTATATTTGCGACTTCGTCCAGCAGGATCATCCTGCTGCGTAGAGCGCGCTTAATCCCGACCAGTTGTCTTCAGCTGTGGTGATTATATGTGCTCCTTTCTGTTGCTGAAGCATGAAGCCATTGGAGCAACCATAATAACTGTTGCGAATGCCATACCAATGTTGTAGGCCGATCCTGTTGTGCAATAGCATATCCCAGGAGAGCAAAATGCCCAGGGTTTCAGTCTCTGCTGAATAATAGTCCATGGCAGCTCTGTCTTGCTCATGAATAACAACCCGCGTATAATGGTTGAACGGTTGATGGAAATATGATTTTGTGTAATTTGACTGGTTCAGCCCAGAGCTCCATCGCACTTTCGAGAAGTTGGGTTTCGCGAGACTCTAGTAGCGAACGGCGTCGTTCAAAACGATCGTCTCTCTCTGCATTCTTCATCCATGGCAGCTGAACCTCCGCGCTCCTTTCATACATTTATGGCATGGGGAGGTGGTGGGGATACATGTAGCTTGACTGATAAATATGAAGAGTCTTCAACTAGCGTAGCACTGATTGGTGCTGGAGTAATAGCCAGTCATAGGTTGGCCAGACTGTGTCATAATAAACTAATAAGAGATTTAATCAATAAGACGTTGCAGCTGTCTGTATGTGTTGTATCATTGAGGCGACGCCTCCATCTCGAAGGCCTGATATCGTCACATTGCAAGAATTTGTAAAGAGGAAGAATGATGAAGGAGAGAGAAAGGATTTCCGCGGAAGAAAGAGGAACAATGGCTTTTATAGGCGATTTGCTCTTCGGCAGCGTGCAGGAAAGACGAGGCGAATACCGCCTCTACCGTATCACCAACATGGCTATCAAGGTGTCTTGACCGCGCGGATGAAGTAACAACTTGGATAAACCAGAAAATGTAGATTGACATTGCCATCCAGTATGAGCTTGTAGTAAAATTGGGATATATTATAGCGCCATAAAAAAAACAAATGCACGTTCGATCAGGATGGTGTTTCGTCACAGGTAGCCGGATCAGCCAGTTCCGCTCCGAAACTCACGTCATATACACGGCAGTAGCACAGAGCCACGTTGATACGGGGAACATTGTCGAGTACTGGTCACAAAGCACATGTGCGAGGCTTTAAGAGCTATTTCATAACAATGCCTACCAAAAAAAGAAAAAATGAAGAGAAAATTATCTGCGCGACAGCACCTTGTTGAATTAATATCCAGAGTCGCAACGTCAAAACAAAAGTCGCCCGTCATGGCCAAAGCTTCGGAAGTGGCTTTCGAGGCTCAGCCCAGGCTAAACCGCAACAGGCGCCACAGGGACGCTACCGCCAGGGCCCGCCGCGGGAACATGTACCTCCATGTCACTCCACCAGCGGATTCGCGTGGAGGGGTTACATTGCGAGATGTGACGCAAATCCCGCGGTGTTGGAGATGCCCTGGAAATGGAACGAGAGAAAAGGGGGGATATAAGAAGACGGTGATGACAGTCGAATGACTGTAATAACAAGAATAATAATCGGCGCCTGAAACAGGGATCTTGACGTCTTACTCTCATTATTCGGCGCCGGTGCCTTGCATTTTCCCTTTTCTTTGGGGTCTAAATGGATACGTGAGAGGATCCAACAAGGCTGACTTGGCCATCAAGTTCTTACAGCGCCAGACGATTACAGACAGGGCCATCCACCCGGATGTGCCTTTGCCGCGACAATCGCAGCGCTTAGCTTTGCCAATCTGCTCTAGAATTAGAGCACTAGCATCTGATTTCCAGCGGTGGGGGTTGCAAAATCAGGTTCTCCGTCTTGCCACGCACAACTCAGCGCGTCTAATGCGTCTCTGGCTCCCATGATGGAGCTTGTTGGGAAAATGCGCCTTGGAACCCCCCTGTCGCTGCGGTAAGAACTGGCGGCGGTGCAAGGACCGGGTCTCAGGGCGGTGGACGGTGACACGGGTCCAGCAAATGACGACTAGAGTGCTGATATTGTCTCTACAGTATTGCAGGCTACAGACTGATATTGCTTGTGCTGTACTGCTACGGGTCCTTGCCATGTCCATGACCTCGGTTGAGAAGCGAATAAGCCGCGAACTGGCTGCATGATTGTTTGCTTGAAGGCACTTTTGTCCACTACAAGCGCGCGGGCAATATAGTGTTAGTAAGTAAGATTAAAAATAACATAGCCTTGGCACAAACTGAAAAGCAACAAGAGAAGAACGCGAGGAAATTGGACAAGAAAATCAGGACAAATGTGCGAGTGTATTGCTGTTAGATGTCTCCTGGATATTTCCAAGACGAACACAGGGCCCGGTACCTGTGTGGACAAGCATTATTTGAAATCTTACGCTCAGTGACGTGACGCAGCCACAGCAAACGAACGCGTGCTCTGCCCTATGCCACAGGCTGAATACGGCGATAATCGCGGGGTACTTGGCTGGTCTAGAGGGCCAATCTCGTATAGAGCCTCTTCTGTAGCGTTGAATGTCATGAATGGATCAACCCCCCGCTGCACTCTTCCAGGCCGGCTGTCATCGTACATTAGTAGCTGGCGTTCAGGGCATTTGATGGCGTTTTGCATCCCGTCTACATCCCCCCGCGCCATTGTCGTGCTGGAATCATCACGTCGCACAGCCGGTTCGCTTCTCCTCGCCAGGTGAGGAGCTGACAGATACCAGGTCTCACTGTGTTTGCACGGTATAAAGGCCCTCGGCTGACCCGCATGCGGACGCATCCACCGACGGCTTCATTTCTGCTTTGCTCTGCTCTGCCCTGTCCTGCTCTGCTTTTGCTCGCAGCAGGTCCCTGTGGGGTGCTGTTCTGGGACATAACTCGCACCGTCAGCTCAGGCCAGCTTCGTCAGAGGCGCAGGGCCGTCATCTTAACCGGGTCCGGCGCAAACCCCCCCGCTGGTCTACTTGTATAGCACAATCTCACCAACCTGCCTCAAACGTCGGCCGGGGCCTCTAATACGGGCAATCAAACCAATTAATTCCATCGCACCGAGCTCCAGGCCCTATTGCCAAGACGGGTTTTTTTTGCTGCTTCAACGCTGACAAGTGCCAAATCGACACAGCAGCGTTGCTTCTAATAGCGCTCACAGGCAAAAGACGGCAGGGCGCAACACACGCCTCGGTATAGTCGAGATCCAGTTTCAACCACAGCGCAGGCGGTCAATATTACGTCTGGTCCGTCGCAAACGCCTTTATAGCGACCCCGAGCTCTCAACCACAGCCGCCCTGCCCGCTACAACAGGCGCAGAGCCGCTGCAGCTGCTCCACTGAAGCTAATGCAACTGGGCTCCCCCGGGCCACCGATTTCAGCTGTTGACGAGGGTCGCCATTGCTCGGAACGCCTTACCTAAACCACAACCACACCCACTCGCTCACTGCTCTCCAGCTCCAGTCCAGGCTGCGTCAAAACCTCCCGCCGTCCACAGCCCGCCGCACTTCTTTGCGCAACCATCGACACACTCCAGCGCCGGCGCGCCGAGCCTGACGCCGTCCCTGACCTCGATTGCTGCGCCCTTGCTGAGAATCCGGTCGAGGCGATCCGATCCCGCTGGCTCGAGCCCTGTGAACCAGAAAACCCACCCGGCCGCAGCCTGCCAACCCCACCTTCGCATCGACCCGCCGAGCGCCTGTTCTTGTGCGTGTGCGTGCGTGTGCGTGCGTGTGTGTCTTGTGCGGAAATAGGGTATCGTGACGGCGACTCACCGAGCAGCTTATGCCTGCTGGTCATCTGCTGGCGACCCGGCCTTTGGGGGAACCAAACATAGCGAATCCCACCTCTCCGAGAGCGCTGCCGACACCTTCTCCTGACCGCAGCTGAGCCTCCAGCGCTGCCGCTGACACCTCCTCCACCTTGAGCGCATTCGTAATCCCCGAGACAGCAGCGACGACGACGACAACACCATCCACGGCCGCGACAGCTCACACTTCCACTGCAGCGACTGCGACGATAGCATGGCTTCTACGCCAGCTAGCGTTCGGGTCTCCGGCCCTCCAAACAGGAGCTTCCTGGTGGGATATCCGGGCATCTCTGCGACTCTGGTACGTTGACGACCGCCTTCCCCTCCCCCCTTAGCAATCCCCTCCTCTCTGGCCTGGAAATGCGGTGTCCAACAGCAGAAGGGGAGGCGCACATGAGACACCTGGGGCTTCGAGAGCTTGTTGCTAACTGGGACTCAACAAACATGTAGCCGCGAATCGAGGGCAAAGTCGAGATTCGGCCGGGCCAAGGCTACTCTATGCCTGTGCCGGTATCCCTGGTGCGAATAAGCCTTCAAAAGCGCGAGACGATACACCCCGACGCCGATAGTCTAACCAAACGACACCTGGGCGCACCCCGAAAAGAGACTACCGATCTGGTTGGCAAGGAGGTGCTGCTATTCAGATGCTCATCGGGCAAAGATGCCGAGGACGTTTACTCCATGGACCTACCCTTTATCATCTTCATTCCCTTTGGACGAGGCGGAGAGGAGACGAATCGAAGAATACCGCCAGCATCCCTACAGCTGCCCAGCAGGATCGCCGAGACGTACTATGAATTAGTGGTGACGGTGCAACAAGGCCACAGAGACCAATACAGATACAGCTTCCCATTGCCCATACTGCGATACGACACACTGTCAACGTTTGGCATGTACAATAAACCCGAAACAAAGCAAATTACCAGCGACAATCTCGTACACCTCGCAATCAACCTGCCACGATGGAGCTACGGCCCCAACGATCCCATAACCGTATACATCAAGATCGCCCCCAACTCTGACTGGTGGAACAAGGCCAAGAAGGTGACCATAGACAAGATCACGCTCGGCATAGAAGAGGAGATTACGTTCAATCCGGAAGGAGACGAGCCAACCAAGAAGATCAACAAGCTGGCGAAACAGGTCCAGGTGGTCAAGACAAAATTACCCGAAGCGGGATACGCAACCAACATCGGCCTAGTGTTCCCCGCGAAAGATCTCAGAGATACTGAGGGCATCATCAAGAGGGGCAAGCCGGCGTTTCCCCAGTATGAGGTTGCCTCATTTACCACATCATCAACGCTATATAAGATTGAGTTTTACCTCAGCATCAAGGTATGGCTGATTTCCTTTCTGTTTTCCCCCAAACAAAGACGGAGTTGAGCTTGCAACTTACATGGACACGCGCACAGGTGCAAGTAAGTGGTGCTAGAGACCTCCACCTACGACAACCAATCGTCATCTGCCCCCTAGATCAACAAGCCTGCAAGGAAGAAATGGACGCTATTGAAATTGCGGCCAGAGAAGCCTCACATGTCGACCCGAACAATCCTATGGTACCAGCTCGTACCATCGTCCTGGCTAATGATCGAGATGCGTTGCGAGCCTTGGGCTTGTGTATGGTAGGAAAGGTGAAGAAGCCTTTTATTGAGTGACGAACCGGATTCTACGCATGAACCAACTTCAGCCTGCTCATACTACTCAGCGGTCACAATGAACGAAACCACAGAGAATGCCAGACGCTATGCTCGCTATAAAGCGGAACATTCTTTGCTACAATTGCGCTGCGAAGAGCAATACATGGCGTATACCTCACTGCATTCGCTCTTGTAGAGCGCGTTTTCTCATTTGAAGAAAGAAGCAGATAGGCGTTGCATTCATTCGGCTAGACTGCGAGATCCAAACGTTTTGACGCGAAACGATGTCCAGGCGACATTCATGGCCATGGAGGTTTTAACATAGAATTACCATTGGCTAGCAACACACGGTGGTACACCATATACCCATTTGAAAAAGGCGTTCTTGTTTTCTATTTTGGTTCACTGAGGGTGGGAAGTGGAACTGTTTCTCGATTTTGACACACAGATATAGTGCATGGCGTTTCAAGGCGATCTTGGACCGCTTCATAGTCTGACGGGGAGGACATGGAAAGAGGGCTTCATTCTGGAAGAAGCCTGCACACTGGTCGCGGGCCAGTACACACAACTCTTTGGCACGGGCAGCGTGCCAGATATCTACGCTGGAGTGGATCTGGGAAGATGGCTTCTTGAAAGACTGGAAGCATCCTTTATATGTACTTTCTTATTCTGTTGCCTCACTCTCTCCCTCTTCTTTATGTATTCAACGATGACGAAGCTGACGAGATATTGGAATTTTAATACATGTACTGTAGTATATATTACTGACTCTTGAGAGCTGGGAGGAAAAATTGGCTTAGATGCACTGTACATTTGTTTGACCAAGGTAGCTAGCGGAGAGGGCATGAGGGTAATTCATCCCAACGATACACAATAACACTATTAAAAATATTTGAGAATATTTCAGAGTAGATACCGGCTCTGTGATGATATAAATATCACATAAGGAAGAAAAAAAAACAGTTCAGTTATACAAATCCGACATTGTAGGTATGCATACACGAATGATCCCTTTAGAATAAGAGAAAATGAAGAATATACGTAAAAAAGAAAAAAAGAAACGATGCGAGCCGTAGGGATCGAACCTACGCGTGCGATGCACATTGCGGATCAAGTATTACAGTCGTCGGAAACCCGGGACCACCTAAACACAACGCCTTAACCACTCGGCCAGACTCGCCATCACGTGTCAACGTTGAAGTACTACGTTTAGTTTAGCTTTATCAATCTCTCTTCCATTTTCCACATGTCCACCCCACCTCTAGTGAGATTGGGTATCGCAACAAAGCGCAACATCGTCATCCTAGCTAAATTTTTCTTTCTTCCCTGTATTGACTTTTTCTACTGCTTTCTTCCTACGATGGTATAATTTTTCTCTTCATTCCTTTTCTTTCGCAGCAAAGGTTGCATATATAAAGCGCCCTGATTTTCCCCTAAAGCTTCTTTCTCCTGCGCGCCGATCCCAAAAGACATCTGAGTTTGGGAGAATTTATTGGCGCTCACGTGGGGCTGCTTTCTGCGACACAGCTACCCGGCGCTGCGTCTGTTGGTTTTTCGACCTGTTTTCTTATCTTGTGCAGAGTGGACACAGCGAACTTGATACCAAATGCCTTTCGACGACGATGACAGCCCGCTGGTAGCAGGGCCGGTGTCGGCGGATGGCGAAGGGAATGCCCCAACGGCGGAAGAGACTCTCGACGATGACATGCCCGATTACAAGCTGTTTGCGTCTGCGTTTTCAAAAAAGGGCGTCTCGAGCCAAACGATCAGAAAGGGCGAAAAGGACTTTGAGACACACGGAACACGATCTCAGGAGGGCGCGCTGGAGTCGAGTCGCAGAGCGCTGGAGGATGTCTTGAGCTACACGAGGATACATCGGAATGATGCGTGGGCTAGAGGATGGTGCTTCCCGGACTTCTGGCTGGATGAGGAGAACGAGGCGACAGATTACGAGGGGATGTGGTTAAAAGATCGAGTTGTGGTCATGGAACATGAGAAGGGGGGCTGGATGAAGGATATAGGACGAGTGGCCTCTGGAAACAAAGATCAGCTCGGCGTAGGGAGATTATGGCTGCTTCCAGAGGAAGCCATCTATCTGGTCGAAAGAGGCACCGTGGACCTGTGGTGGCCGTATACAGACTTTGAAACCCTTTTGCCCAAAGGCAGTACTGCCGGGGGAGCATCTCGTCCTGGGTTTGGCCCTGATGATTACGATGTTGGGTTGCCGTTGAGTCTTGAAGCCGCTTATTCGCTCTTCATCGGCTACGAGGGCGAACAGGGCAAAACAACGCTTCCCAAATACCAGGTTTATGCGCATTTAAAGCGTGCAGGGTTCAACATCCTTCGTGCGCCGCTTGAGCAGCCGCGGCCAGAAGCCACGGAACCTTTGCAAACCCTTTGGCAATGGCTCTTCTCCTTTGTCAAATGGGAATCGGGGCATGAAAGGATACAGCGGCACTCTCAGCCTTTCGGTCCACTCGTCGCTCCAGGACTGTACCGGGCTTATCGGCCTATATACCAACAACTAGCTCTTCTCCCTCGACATAAACCTCTCCCCGTACCGCCAAATCCATCTAAACCAGAGGACCCCTTCAGGGTGCACTTCCACGTATGGAAACCTGGCGCGGGAGGATTCTCCAAGAAGAATCCTCCACCCCCTGATTTTCGCATCGCGGTTGCCGACACGGCCGACTCATGCCTGCCCACGCTGGAACAAATTGAATCACTACTCGAGTCTACGCCGTACGATCCTGCGCCGGAAGCTTGGCGGGGCCAACCTGGCAAACTATACCAGCGACTGAAACACGGCCACAGAAATGTAATCGTGGCGGTTGTGGATAGGGGATTAGTGAACTTTATGAGGTTTGGAGAGGGCGCGTTTGGCGAAGAGAAGCTATTTGAACGATTTGACAACAGAGGCGCCGGCGGGAGGGGAGGAAAGAAGGGCGGTCGCGGAGGGGCCCGAGGCAGAGGCAGAGGGAGAGGGCGCGGAAGAGGAGGACGATGATTAAACAAATAACTAATAGTTGAGTTTGATTTGTCGAAAGGGGTGTTAGTTCATGGAAGGATTTTCATAACCGGAGTTTCACGAGTGTCTTTAGGTTTCTCTCAACTCAAATCTAATGTTGAGAGGAAGGGGGGGAACCCAAGGTAAACTGTCCAGATAGGGTATATCATTTTACGCTTTTACGTGCATACAAGATAGATGACTGGTTGTTGTTGAGACAACTCAACTCCTTTGAGCTCGTGGTTTCGGAGTGGGTCAGTTGGATCATAGTCGTCGGGTAAATTACCAAATCGTGCTCAATGACCGACGGGATTATTTCCTCCTTGACAACAACCCCTTGATTCTTTTTTAAGGTTACAAGAGATTCAGTGACGGCATAAACGTTTCTGGCCTTTGTTTCGGTATTCGGCAAAAGCAATGCTGGGTTGTTCAAACGTTACTTCGTTGGAAACGCACCGCTTTACAATTCTTACGAGAGCATGACAATGTTTTTCCGAGTCGTTGGTGAAAGTGGGGGAGAGTTGACGATTTGGCCATTGAGGACGATCCACGTTTTGAGTTCCCTGTGATTATGATTTGAGACAAGAGAGATGGGAAAACAAAAGACGAAAAGGAAACAATCAAGCGGAGCTCGTTTATTAACTCCCGCTGAGTAAGTCAAGTTATCTATAGGATCCATCTTCAACTTGCGCATGGATAGATTTACGTGCTGACCGCTATAAGTTGCCTGACTGGTATGTAGTTGGCTGCGCTGTTTAGGGAAGTATTCAGCGAGTCATGACCTATTTCCAAGGTTCTGCGCGTCTCGCCGTTCAGAAGCTGTCCGCATACGGTAATTCATGTGAATAGGCGTAATGCTTATTACGGATACTAAGTCCGAACGGATTTCTTTCTATTTTCTGCTCTAAAACATCGGAGATTGGGGAAAACTGGATCCTAAAGCACTTCCCAAAACGGGGCAATCTTTCATGGTGCGGCTTTCGCTGGGCGGAAAAAAAAAAGAAGTAGGCTTGCATTTTCCTTGTCTCTTTTGCTTTTCTCTGTTTTCGCGCCAATACCATCCATCCGGCCAGGACCGACAACTCGTACATGGGTAGCTTCTTCTTGGGTCTATACACACTTGCATGCAGGTACCTATATATGGTGCTCGATAGTAGATGTTTGCCCTTGTCTTCTGACGTGATATTCGCCCGCAGATTTCATCACCGGTGGGTTGCAAAGCACGGAGATAGTCCGATAATGGAAGAGCGGGTGCAATCATGACTTGTGTTTTCGCGATTAAAAGTTGACATATTTCTTCCGTATAACAATTTTGGGTAACTTGCTCTTGCTCTTCTCACACGACGCATGACGCATGACCCAAAGAAAAAGACGCTTGATGATCGTTGTTCAGACCCCTGCAACTATCCAAAATTGGAAACAGGTCCCTACTTTTTTGCACATGAATACCCACGGAATCTAGCACAAAACAAGATGGAAAGGACAGTAAATAAGTTCAAAAAAGAATGCTAACAGTAGTCAGATAAACGCCCCGTCCACCGTAGCAATAACTTGCTATAGTACCTAGATAGCGCCCAGCAGCAAAGCCAATAATGAGAAACAGAAAACTTATACCCACCCCCTCCCTTGTGAAAGTGCGTATATATGTACCTAGTCAGCTAGACTCAAAGAGAGGGAAGAGGGAAAAAAGGGGGGGCGTGAGAGGAACGAAACACGGAGAGAGAAGTGGGCTGAAAATGGCTGATCCACCCCTTCGTCAGATTGGCGGCCCTGCACGCACTTGAATCAAAAAACCACTACAAGCGCAGCGCTTTCTGTTTTGGGAATTTGCAAAAAGACAAAGCCACCTCGTTTTAAAATAGGGCGCTTGTTGCTTTGTTTGTGAGTAGACTCCGTTTAAGCGATATATGGGGTTTGGTGATTGGTCTGGAAAGCCACAAAGAGGTGGGTTATTTTTTTCTGGTATGTATGTATCAGCTGGTTTTGTTACGACAGACAAAAGAAGAAAGTGCATGGCATGAGTAATTTGTAATAAACCCTCTCTCTCTCTCGGCAAAAGAGTTGATAGAAACCACATGTAAGAATTGCTGTATACTATCTCGCATGTTATGCACAACGCAACTGAGAAAATAGGTAAGAAGGGGGTGTGCCGCTGCACATGCGAATTGAACGAGAGCGAGAAGGAGAGAGAATTCGGAAAAGAGGCCCATGGGCGGGTCTCAGGCGCTTGTTGATCATCCTAAAAGCTACACGAGTACAAAGTTGTGCCCGATGTGGAATTTGCCCGATTGCGAGCTTTTTGGAACGGACTTATAAAGTAATGACGCGGAAATAATCCTTTCTGTACAGTGCGTTGCTACAGTAGGTTGGGCATCGCGATCAGGCAAATCCATTCGGCTGCTTTGCCGTAAACAGGCAGTGTTTTTTTTTTCCTGCATAAACGGTTACAGGTGCAGGCTATCATATTTCCTCTTCCTGCTGCTCCTTGTTTTTTTTTTTTTTAACCTTGCTTTTTAGACTTCAGGCTAGATAAGCTCACAAAAGGGAGAGGGATAGAAACAGAGAGTTGAAGAAAGTTTATGTCGTCAACAGCACATCCACAAGTGTAAAAGTATCATCCCCTCCCTTTTCCCCGGAGAATTTACATAAGAAGACAGAAGTAAAATGATTCCTCAACAGTTGTGTGTGCTGCCTCGAGGGATCTTCAATCCTATCAAACAAACTGACAGAAATCCGGGCCGTCTTTATGTTTTAACCACTCCAGCCAATCCTCAGATGCGACACGCTCCTTTGTTTTGTTATCTCATCATCTCGCTCCATCTCGGATGAATGCATCCGGCGTGTACTCGCATAAACCGTATTTGTCCGAGTGGCTGGCTGCGGGTGGTCGTGTTTGTTGATCAGCCATTCAGGCAACACCAGCTGGCCGGCTAACCACTTGGCTGCATGCGAGTTATGGCAAAAACAAAAAAAAGTTCCAACGCAACATGAGTTGTTTTAAACAATTGGGGTTGTGACACACTTTTCTGTGTATATACCTAATGTAACATAAGAAACACAAAGATTGCGCTACATGATCAGTAATTGCCAAGACTAACAGCACAGTCACTTGGTGTATTAAACTAGACGCCACCCGCTACTACTACTCGTACGTACTATTTTAGATCCTCGATGCGTTATTGGCTTGGGGGCCTCGCTTGGCTCAATATCTCTCAAAAGTTGTTCTGATTTGAAGTCAGTCTTTCTCTCGCAAATAGTTGTCAGTTTGACAAAAGCGGGGAAAAGGGCTAGAAACGGAAACGCCCGTCACATGTGCGATGGAATCAGCACGTATTAGTCTACTTAGTATTCCATGACTGTGTTATTACTAAGTTTGCAAAGCGATGATTTACGGAGAGATTCCGTATCATAGACAAGGTACTGCGTAGAGTATACTGTTCACTCGCGGCGACTATGCCGCAACGACAAGCCGGGGCATACGGGCTGTAGAGCTCCAATGGAGAAAGCGAGATAACCGATGGCAATTCCCGACTTCTGACCGGGATACCTGCTGATTCGTCGGGAAAAGAAGAGCAAGGCAGAGTCGCAAGTCGAACAAGCAACAAGATGGAATCATTTAGTGCTGCCGGAGGCCAACACTTTGCTTCTTACGCACCCCCCCTCCCTAGTTGAAGTTGTATAGTCTCTCGTTTGCTATTCGTAAATGGACGAATGAATCTTGGATGATCGACCCGAAACTAACTGTGGATCCTCGGCTAGCTCGTTTCCAGTTCATGCTCACTCTTCTTTATCCCATTTGGGCCTATTTGTCTGCTGCGCATTTACCAAAGTTGAAAACCGGATTGTTAATCAAATTGCTTCTACTGACTACCTAATATAGCAGACAACAGATACGGACGAATACGGAAAATGCTTGTTGGCTTTAGTGTCTTTGGAATTCCCATAGTTGCAGTGCTAGCAGCAATGATTAGCGCTGGGTGTTAGTAAAGAACGTTTGGGGATTGCTCATGTATTCGCGGTGCTAGTATGCTTTGGGCATTTTATTTGCCCAGGTTAATTGCTCTGTTTAAAGCTAGCCCCCCCGTCAGCTCTTTAAGCACCCCCGTTCGTTGTTTTTTATCTTGGGCTAATTTGCACCAATTTCGAGGGGGTAGAGCCACTAATGGATGGCGGCTTTCAACATCAATTACTACAACTGGTATAATGAAAAAAAAAAAAACGCGTTCTGTAAGAAAGAGAAAAAATGTTCTCATCATTACACCGTTTGGGTCTCAGCTCATGTCAAAGTAGGAGGACGAGGCTTTATAATCAAGACTTGAGTAAGAGGCACGTCCTGCGAGAATCATAAAGGGCTGAGTCAAGACGTGCACTGATCGCCCACTTTGATACGTAGGTATGAATAATAAAAACAGGCCTAGATGCTGACTGATATATTACAAGCAATGGAAAATGCCAACTACCATGACTCTATCCCAGCAAAGCAATTAGCCCACTGTCAGCTATACTATAGCCAACCGGTCATTCAGTAACTTGTTGAACTCCTTCTCTAGCTTCTATTTGACCAGGTAGCCAAGACGTGCACTGGGGCTTAAGTAACAAACCGGCGTTTACGATGCTGTGCTATTGCTTACTCGCACCGGTGATTCCAGGAGACATGTCATGTACGCATACGGAAACCCTAGCGAGACGTCGTATTCGATGACATGACATATCCATATCTGAGAATGGTAAACGCCTCAGAGTAATCCCCGAATACCCGGGAGGTAGTATGGCAGCCCCGTCCTTTTGAACAGGGCCAAGTCAGAGTCGCATTTCACAACCGGAAACCATCTACCCGACATTCCCAGTTTCCTGTTCAGCTGCGATTAGAAAATAAAACAAGATCCCTGCTGCCAATCCCAAGGTGGCCGGTGAACAGAGCAAAGCCGAGTTTGGCGACAAAGTCGAGCTCGAAAGCAGCCACGATAAGCATGTCTGGTCTCCGTAATTAGGTTGCCACTAGCCGCGGCCGGGCCAAAAGGTAAAAAAAGCTACCTGGAGCTCGGAAATCTTACGGTGGCCCTCCTCTTGTTGGAACGGGGTCCATTACGGTATGTGTTCCGCAAGTTACTGTCCAAAATGTACAATCGTACCCTGGTCCTTCGGAAATACCACCTACATGTATCAGCCACAGCCTTGCCGACTGGACTGTCCGCGCATGTGCGAGATAAGGCGCTGCTGCTTTTAAAGTATCACCAGATCCACACTAGTGCTGCAAATCCCGGGTTGCATGTGGGATGAAGATGAGAGAGGGCCACTGCGGGCTTTGATTCTTGCTTGTTGTTTGGTGCGTTCGCTGCCTCGACGCCCCTACAGTAGAGCAGTTTCTTGTTTGGGAGGACAATCGAGTGGAAATAAGCTTGGACGGGCTGATGCATCGAACAACCCTGGCTGACGGCGGTAGGGTACGCGTACTAACGAGCATTATATTAGTGCTCGAGTGCAATAGTCCCTAAAGCCAATAGCCCTTTTTTTTTGCATTGAATCAAATCGTCTCGAGGCTATGGAGTAGGCAAATAGCAGGATGCCCATCACAAATCACAATTGCAGAATGGGCGAGTTATTACTGTTAGTCCGAGCGGAAGGGCTAATTAGTAGCCAGCTGTGCTTGGTACGGGGTTAGACTTGATACATGCTAGCAGCGCCAAAGATGCATTAGACGGCTCCTTGAGCCGAAAAAGCGCGAGACAGACAAGGCAGCCTTTTGGAAGACAGAAAAGGGAAAAAGGTCGTTGATTGGGGCGTCGGTCTATTGCGTCAGCGCAGCAGCATGTGCTAGTGGCCGCGGGATAGGGCGGCGCGATTTGGAATCGACTGTAGCGATCAAAAGGCTGTATTTGTGCGTGTACAGCAGGTGAATCCGTGGCATTTCTACTGTGCTGGAGTTGTTCTCTGTATGTGTGTGTGTGTGTATGTGCATTGTGTTAATTCCAAGTGGCTATGACGGATCATGACGATAAGTGGGCAAACGGCCAAGTAGGATCGAATCCTCAATCCTAAAGACGGGAAAGAGAGAATTAAAACGGAAGACACCGAAAGTGAGACCAACCAACAAGTCACAACTAGGGCTGCATGCGGGTTGTATTGCGAAAGGGGGGGAGGGGGGGGATAGAAATTAAAAGACAAGAGACAGAAACAAAATCATGCAAAACCTGCGGCTCACATGTCTTTTTCCCCCCGTCTTTTCTTCCTTTGTACGTATTCGGCTATTGGTCTGCGTTAGCACCGTTTTATCGTTTGCCAGGTGAGTATTGGAAAAAAAAGGTAAAAAAAGAAGTATGCAAGTACTTCGTGTACTCCGTTCATTAGGGGAACGGCAGCCAAAGGAATTAGCCGATGTAACCAATGAGAGACAAAGAAAAGGGCTTTTCGTTTTGCACTTAGTACGGAGAAGGAGGCTTCTCTGAAAAGGGATTTGATTGCGCGGAGAAACAGTAACAGGGCTGGTTGTTGGTTCGGACATGGAGGGCTAGCAGTAGTATTCAACGTATTAATCGCGTCTCACAGACGGGCAATCCATATGTCGTATTGGTTTAGTAGCGGTAGCTTAGGCTTAGCCGACGGCGGGCTTTCTTTCCTTTTTCCTCGTCATGGGGCGAAACAATTTCCAAGAGCAAAGTAAGCCGAGAATAAAAATAGTAATAGAGGCCGGAAAACAAGCAAAAAAGAGCAAAGGCTTGAGTCGATTAGCGTTCGAACATTGAGGATCTCATGAGCGATAGTAACGCTTAAAAGGCCAATTGTGGTATCATTTTTCATCGCCGTCTAGTACGCAATTATTCCCGCAAATGTCCGCAAGTCAACATTTTATTTCTAGGACGGCTCTCGCTCGCTGGTACTAAAGTAAGAGACTTGGCCACTGGACTCATTTTTTGAAAATCACACACACCCCTCCCCTGGTTCCAGCTGCTGGCGCAGGTATTAGTTTCCTAGTGGAGATCACGTTCCCGAGCCAAGGGCCTCATTCCAACAAAAGGGAGGGAGGAAGAAAAGGCAGCAAAGCTAATAGGGACGAAAAGACGGAAAGGAATAAAAAAGAAAAAAAAAAAAAAGCAAAGAGAAATCCTGTGATTTACTCGCGCTATGCTGTTCATCATTAATGACTTGTTTGTTTCTTGTCTTTTCTGTATTCCTTTTGTCTAATTCGTTCGCTAATAGCATTGTGAAACCGCAGAGTTATGCAAACCGCCAGTTTCCTGTGGGTTCCAGGTAAAAGGTATATTACATGGCTGGCAACTTCTGTCTGGTTGACTTGATTCGATGATGCTGCAACTTCCTAACAAAGTACCTGCACCCCCTATCTATCTATCTTGTCTGTGCTTAGGCATAGGCTCCCCCGAATATTTACCCGTTTGTCTCTCTGAAGAGCCCTTTCCGGGGACCCCCCTTCGCCCGCTTAGTAGTACCGCATGGAGGTAGTATCGTCGTATAGCCGTAAGGGTAGGTACCTTACTTGTAATGCCCAGGCACGGTGCGTTTCTGACCCCCGGAATGGTCTCGGAATCTCTTTTGCTTCCCGGAAATAAATACCTACCACTACAAGTACAAGTACTATTTTTGCGTGTTCCCAAATCAGACGATTTTCTCTCTCTGGTGCGCCCGCTGTTGCGCCTGGGACTGGGAACGGGGAACGGGGTTTCGGCAGTATAGAAAAAGGATACCCAAGTAGTAATGACCTGCTCCACGCCAGGGACAAGAAAAAAAAAAAGAAACGGTCAATTCTAATTGCGCCATACGGACGAGCCGCAGAGGCACACAGCACAGGCGTCAAATGCTGCGTCGGGCCCTCAGCGCGCACGATGGCCCTATTTATTGCTCAAGTAGCGCCTCGGCACATGTAACTGGCAAAAGCTGTCACAATTGCTGCGGCACCTGCGGCAGCCGCAGCATCCGCAGGGCGATCCGGGTCTCGCACACGGAAGAATTGGGGCTTGTGAGATATAATTCCTCCGGCTCTGCATATCAATCCTGTTGCCAACTTGCAGCAACTGGCCTCGCAACTACCACCTGCGGTTGGTTGCGGATAGGAAGCAAATGGTCAGCGGCTGGCATAACTAGCAGGGCGCCAGGATCGACAGTTCCAATTCCAGCCCGAAGGCACCTGGGGAAAAGGGCCCATGTGATGGAATCCAAGTGCAAGTGAAACTCCTCTTTTGCTGCCGTAGCAAGGCGCACCGCCGTACGAGCAACGTAAAAAAGTCCAATTTCTCTCCTGAGCCACCGTTATCTCCTAGCCCGGAGCGGGTACGGTTGCGCGCCAACGCCGCCTCGCCTTATGTAAGGAGTGCCAAATATATACGTGTTGTGTGTTGTATCCAGACATGCTGCACGGGGCTCCTCTTTTTCTGTTTCTGAGAGGCGCAGGCCAATGGATGGATGCGACGCCGCCTTGAGTTGCCAACAACAGCTGCCAGTCCAATCAGCCCCATCCATACCTTTCTTGTACATATGTCCATGTCCTTATACCATAGAAAACCTAGTAGCACGACTAAGAGCAGCGCTGGCCAGTGAGTTTGCGGCAACATGTCTTCAAGCCGGTGATTTGTATGAGTAATAGCTCAAAGGGTTGATTCAGGCGAGCACAAGTGCGCTCTTGGCGGCGATTGGTGCCTGTTCCAAACCGCTACATCACAGCACAAGCACACGTTCTCTTGGAGGATGATGCCGTCCCCTGCGCGTGCGTGTGTCCGCCATGACGATTCCTACTGATGCTAAACTGCATGCATCATTCAGTGCATAGGGCCGGTCCCTAGCTGCGCGGATCGAGGAATGAATCAGAACAAACGGCCGCCTGTGTTCTAGTTTGCAGCCGGCGGCGCTACCATCCTCCTGCGTTGTACAAATACGGCAACAAGTAGAAGAATCATCTCTGAACAAGCCTAGGCCTGCTGCGTCTGTCTCAGAGACTTGATTCCCGCGAGTCAAGCCCATATACCAGTATTATACACGCTGCATGTTATGTATGTTGCTTGTACCATCCCTTGAGAGACGAACCAAGACCGTGTCTGGGCCTCACTTGATGACCACTCAACTTGGCTCGCTCCTCTCTTCGCGCACACCCCTCCCTGGCTCCATCGCTCTAGGGGCCCCGTCTGAACAGACAGACAGACAGCTTCAACCTATTTTTTATTGCATGTACACCCCCCCTCCCTCTCTGGCCTCTTTTGCCCTGTGTTCTTTTTTTGAGCTGTTGTATCACGTCAACTTTCCCTTTTGTCAACCCAGTCAATCTGCTCCCTTTTGTTGCTGCTGTTCTGTGTTTTTGCCCTTGTTGAGACTTGTCTTGTACATGCGCTGCTTTGATCAAAGTTTTTTTCACTACTGAACACAGCGCGGAGGAGAGAAAAACATGTGTATTCACATGTATATCCAGGTACCTAGGTAGTTCACTCATCATCTTCTCTCCCAGCAGTGGGAACGCCCTCGTCGAGTCATTTTCAGAATTCGGTAACTTTCTCCGAAGGAGGATTCATAATACAGTAACAAGAGAAGAGACGTAACAAAAGGGAACCGGCACTGCTGCTAGTAAGGTAGTGCTGCTGCCAATACTTGTACCTGCCAACACTCGCTCTTGGCTCTCGTCTCTTATACTCGTACAGTAGTGCACATGCGGCATGGCCCACGCATCATTTTTCTGGGGCGCAACGCTGATTATTCATGCCCTTGTTTTCGATTTTATTTTTGTGGTTTCCCTCCCACCTCTGGCTCTGATTCCCTGTTCAATCTCTCTCGCATCACACCCCCCCCCCCTGGTCGCCTGGCCGATTAGACTCAGACTCGCAGCCGATCAGAGTCTTGTTGCTTTCCGGGTCCCGACAATCTCTCTTCAGCCCACGGCCGCCAAAAAAAGAGGATCCCCCCAATTGCTGCCACCACTGCCGCTACTACAGCTGCTGGGCTACTGCCACTCATAATACCATTTCGACGTCTCTTCTTTTCCTCCCTCATCCTCCTCCTCTCCCTCCTCCTCGCATCTGTAGCACAGCTGGGCTTTGACGGCATCGTCGTCCATCACGTGTATCTCCATCGTCGAGAGACTGCCAAGTCGCCAGAACCGTCTCTTTGACGCAAAGCACGCTGTGCCAAACGCTCATCTTTTGCCCGTCGGGGAAAGCCTGCATTGGGTTATAACAATTGACTCCCTGCCATCGGCGTTTTCAACTATTGGACAAGGTGTCAGCCTTCACCCTGGTATATCCATTAGTAGTACCTACCACTTGGAGAGAACCCTCTTTTTTTTCTTTTATATAATCATTTCTACTTCGTCTCGTCTGTCCCTTCGGCCTGCGTTCTTGATCTTGCTTGCAACAAAGTGTACGGTACACACCACATCGCATCATGGACGGCCTGGCAGTAGAGCAATACCCCCTTACGCGGACGCCGCCACTCGCATCGACTGAGTCCAACATGGCTGGCCTGTCCCAGCAGTCTCCTCGACAGCTATCAGAGAAGCGAGAGCTGCCTCACCACTCGATCCTCAGCACGGCCGCCCTGTTGAATCCCATCATCGAGAAGGAAACAGTTCTGCCACCGGTGGAGGATCCTGTGGCGCCACATCGCCATCCTCAATCTCTCTCTCCTACGCCTCGACTGCCGCCCATCCAGTCTCGCTCTCACTCTCCACGGTCTATTTCGCATATTTCACACCCGCATTCCATCTCCCAGTCGCATCATTCGCACTCCGTTCCCAACTCGCAGTCTCAGTCTCCAGTTATTGGAAATGCCGTCTCAGCGTCTACAACGCCTCCGCGAGAGCCAACAATAAACGGACTCACCATGGATCTTGCGCAAAAGTGAGTACATTGAGTTTCTTCTTCTTCTTCGTCTTCTTCATCTTCATCTTTTTCTTCTTGTCCGCTCTTCTTCTGGTTTGATACTGCTTTGGTTTCCGCCGTCTGTGTGTTACTGTCTCCTTTTTTCTGCACGGTTGGGAAGCAAAAGCATAGAAGAAAAAGCAAAGCTGCTGTCTTCGTTGCGCTTCCTCCGCAGCAACTTGGATCAACTTGCTAGATGGACCGCTTTCATGTTGCTTTCAATTTTATATTCTCTCTTGCCACCTTTGCCTCTGCTTCTCTACTTCTGTCTCGCAACAGGCATTCAAAAAGAGAAACTAGATGCCCAAAATCTGGCTGCGAATTGCCCGAGGCGCAATTGGGTTTCCTGCTCGCAGTGGGGCCTGCCAGTGGCCGCCTGATGGCCTCTTTGTGCTGCTTTTTTTGCTACTTTGGTGGTACTTGGTGCTCCCGTCATGTCTCGCGTTGGGGAGGCACCGCTGCGAGTAGCAAACTTGCAGCTCTTTCTCGCTTCTCAACCCTCGCCTTCTTCTTTTCCCTGCACAAACTACGCACACAAGCGTCCAGCAACTCAATCCGGCAAAACCGCACTGTTTGCGCGCGCAGTTCACACATACGCCGCGCTCTAAATGATTTGATCTTGATTACTTCCATAATTTCCTAGCTGGGAATTTGTTTTGTCATCAGTCAGATCGCAGCCACCTGCTGCTGTTGCTTTTATCCTTGCAGCCTCTCCAAAGGTGAGCCGAAACGCCAGAGGCAATTGATTGGCCCACGCCTCTGCGCCCTGAACCGTGCCGATCGAAGCTACCTGGATTTGTCGCTCACCAGCTTTGGCTGAGCCTAGTGGCTTGGGCAAGACGCACTTATTGGCGCGCAACGTGTTTCTATAGGAATGGGCGTTGATACGTGCAGCTGTGGCCTGGCGGCGATCCTCGCATCCCGTCGCTCCCTTCATCTCCTGCGTCGCTCTCGATCTGTCAGACTTGATTACGGCATTTTCCAGGGTCTCTTCATATCGGGAAGCTGCCGTTGTCTTGATGGTCTCAAATCGGCTTGCGAGCGATTTTGCGGTGGCGAGGTTCTGCACAGTGTTTTGATATAAGTTTTCTCCTTCTCTGTCTGTGTGCTTGAGCATCCTTCACCCCCCTCTTTGCCGCCAGAAGTTGGCAAGACAAGACAGGACATCTACGCTAGAGCCGCTGCAAGATTTCATCCTGCTGCCTGGGCCTTCCATTCCGCTTTATTCATGCCCGAGGATCATCAATTTGTCCGTTGGACTTTCCCAGTTAGCTTGTCGCTTTAAGCTTCTTCAAGGCTGGGGTGCTTTCTCTTTCAGCCTTGGTTCACTTCTTGATTCACTTCTTGATATCATTTTCTTCAGCTTCTGCACCTCATCTTGTATTCAGTTTTCTCTTCATTTTGAGCAAAATGGGCGCATTGTCCCCCATTTCTTCGGCCCCGACCGACGAGTCCTCAACAGCTCCCACAACTCCAACTGACATCCGCTCTAGACATTCCAACGTCCACATCAAGCATTTACCTGACGACAACGAAGCAGAAAGCGAGCTTAGTGAGCCAGACAGCAACGTTCGTTCGCCATCAGGGGTGCGTTCCAACGAATCGAAAGCCTCCATTGTCGTCAAGGACCCAACTAATGGTGATCAAAAGATCTCGCATGCCCGTACCATCTCCGACAACGAGGACGAGACCATGACAGACATTCAGCATGAGCCTGTAGTGTCTCACTATCCAAAGCGCAAACGAAACTCAGTCTTCACCGATCTCAGTGAGAGTAAGATGGAGCTTCCTAATGGCGCAGACGGATCCAGGACTCCGGTGCCTGGCCAAAGTTTCAAGTCCAAGTCATCACGGCAGAGTCTGGGAACCATCAGAGGTGTTTTACTGGGCCACTGGCGAGACTCTCCAATTCCGGATCCTGAAGGCCGCCACGCTGTCATTGGCTTTATAGACGTGCGCGACCGATTGCGTACCCGGATTCAGCCTTATACCGTCATCAACGAGCCCGTCAGCAACGATTATCCCATGCCCCCTGGGCCCGGCGGTAGCTGGGTTACTTTCGAGAGAGTGGTCTTTTCTAAGCATCTTGTCGGCCTGGATCACTTCCAAGTTAAGGAGTACGTGAGGCTGCGCACGGATTCTCAAGAGGAGTCGGAGGAGGAACGCGAGGCTGCCGAACAGGCGGCTGTCAATGAAGCGATTCGCCGAGTCAAGGAGAATCCTGCATATGACAACCCAGCCACTCAACCTGCCATAGCCCATGGCCTTGAGTTGCCCGACTCAGCATCCAGTCCTGGACGACCAGACTCCAAGAGGAGACGCGTGAGTGGCGGATTTGCTTCCATCAATCCCGGTGGCAGCAATAGCCCGCCGGAGCGCTCGCCCTTGCTGCCATCGCAGCCAGCGCTGCAACCCCGGCCACCCCATGTCCCGAAACTGCATGGCCCGCTTCCAGGCACCAGACCCACGCGCATCCTTTTGGGATTCTGGAAGGGCTCCAGTGAAGAGGACCCAAGAGACCGCCACGCTGTCTACGGCATCTTGGGCCAGAATGACATGTTTAGAGTAAAAGTAGTCCGTGAAACTCGTGACGGCCGATTTGTCGACGGCAACTTTCCCACTGGTGCAGGTGCATTGTGGATCCAGTATGAGGAAGTTGAATTTGAGCCGCACTTGAAGCCCCTTCAACGATCTGAGATTAAAGAATACTGCCGAGTTCGCCAGTACCAGCTCGACCAGGGCGAAGTGCCAGAAGAACGGGTCAACAATGAAATTAGAGCCGTTCATGAAGCTCAGGCCCGCGCTGGCTCGGGCTACAGACACATTCACCAAGCCATTGCCCCATACCACCCGATAGCTGCTGACGATTCGGATCTAACGAATGGCCGGTCAGACGTTGGTGGAGCTCAGCCTGAACTTCGGCAGTCGCGCCGCGGAGAATCCCGGGCTACTCCTCGACAGTCCTTCAACGAGAACGACATGCGACAGACATCGAGACCCTACGCCGAGCAGGAGCCTTCGCGCCCAGACTCTCGCGCAATGAATCGTGTGCACAGCTCCGATGGAATGGAGCGTACCAATGCGCTCGCCCGCCGAGAGATTGCGCGCGTCGAGGCTGCTCAGGGCCGAGCTGACCGACATGCCTTGCACCGAGAACGGGCTGCTGCTCTCGTTGCCGACGCTGCTGCTGCCGCCGCCGCCGCAGTCGTTGCCAATGCACCATCTGATGCTACCAACGGCAGAGCGCCATTCCACGAGTCTGAGGACATGCAGCGCTTGAACAAAGTCTGGGCTCGCCAAGAGAGCCTTCGTCTAAAGGCTGGTGCCGAGGATGCCAAGATGTATGACGGTGTCAAATATGAGCGCAAGACGAATGGGCCCTTTATTGGCAAGCTTGTCTCGCAAGGAACCATCATTAATATTGATGGGGAAGACTACGTAGAATATCGTGTTCTTACGAAGCCCTCCTTTTTCTAAATTGCCGTCCCCTTGATTTCCATCAATCTCAACTTCAAATACCGCAATTTGGCACTGGGTGCAACATGTCATAATCAGGGATCTGAGATGACAAAAGCCTTCCGAAGTCAAATGCGATACAATGCGACATAACACCGCCTCAGGCGAAATGATCATCTTGTTGCAAAGGTGATGGACTTTATGAATCGCGCGCTTTTATCCGATCAATGATAGATGAAGCAGGGATGTTGGATGAGAAGAGACTGATTTCCTGCTCTCTTTGAGTTTTGTCACTTGGTCTTTTCTGTTAAATCCCCCTTTCTTTCTTCTTTTCTACATGGCGCTTCCTTTTTCTACATTTACCGTTTGTTTTGTTTTTCTGTCCCTGCCTCTTCGTTTTCATTTCCTTGTGTAGGGAAGCGAATATATACAAGCCGCCACGCTAGATATACGCGCAAAGAGACGCAACAGCGAGGGAGAATGCGGGCACTCATGCATTTACTTTGGCGTTTTTCAGAGAATGGGGTGTCATGCCCAGCAACGGGATTTTTTTCTTTTCTTGTGGCTCTCTCCCCTCCGTTTCTACGGGGCATGTCTTTCTTTCTTATATGCTTTTCCTTATCTGTTAAGAATCATGTTTTTGTTGCGGAATTGTCCTTTTTTTTTTTTTCCTGTTTTGCTCTGAATACCCTGTCTTTTGTTTTCCTAACCATGTTTTTCCTGCGGCTCTGAAAGCTGTTTGGGGGGGTAATTATATGCGATTCTGGGGTGGGAGCTACGAGCCTGATGTGAGAGAACGAGAGAGAGAGCTCACGATAGAGCTACCTGTGTGCTAGATTCTCAAGTGTTGAGGGTGTGCTGCTAGGTAGTAATTTGATATGTCTGTCAATAACGATTGATTTTCTTTTTTTTAACTTGACAAATGACTTTTTGTCACTACGTAGGACGATGTCTGTAATTCTGAAAAGGAAAACACAAGAGTAAAAAAAATAAAAACTTTATTTTTTCTAGAACCATATATCCCGTGTCTTGTATACCGTAAATATTTTACTTAATCTTCATCATCATAAATGCTCCCTTTTCATTCCTCTTGTGTCCCTTTATTTTCATTTTTCTTTATTCATTTATCTTTTAGTTGGCCTCGGTTCCAGCCTCAGCCTCAGCCTTTTCCTCTTCCTTTTCGGGCTCTTCATATCCTTCCAACACCATGTCCTTCAGACCCAGCTCCTCCTCCTCCTCATCCGTTCTGGTGTACGTCTCCCGCTTAATCTTGGGGTCAGGCGCCGGCGGGTCCACCAGCGACTGCACGTAGCTGCTGGCAAAGGGATCGGTCAAGATGACAGTGAAGCGCTTGGTGCCGGCAATGGCGTCGTCGAGGTTGGCAAAGAACTTGTCCCACTGGGACTTTTCGTCGGAGCGCAGCGAGTCGCCGCCCTCGCCGGCCTCGAAGATTTGGCTGTGGAGGTCGTTGCGGACCTGGGTGAGGAGGCCCTCGACGGTGGTGAAGCGGCCGCCGAGGGTGCCGGGGTTGACGTGCAGCTCGAGCTCGGGGCACTCGAGGCCGCAGGTCTCGCTCTTGAGGATGTCGCGGGCGAGGTCGATGACGCCGTCGACCTCGAGGGTGATTTTCTCGCCGTGCTCGGGGATCTCACCGCCGGTCTTGACGTCGTTGGAGCGGTAGCCGCAAGCGTCGCAGACGGTGGACATGAGCACGACTTGCTTGAAGTGGGGGATGTCGACCATCTTCATGTGCGTCGTGCACGAGTGCATGCAGCCGGGGCAGGTGGCCGGGAAGCTGTACACCTCGTTGGGGATGATGTCGCCGTCGGCTGTTGTGCCTGGCTGGTAGCCTGGGTTGTTGAGCGTGGCGTCGGCAGTGTCGTCGGTGTCGCCAAGGCCGAGGGCCTGGTTCTGCTCGGCCGTCCGGGCGAATTCATGCTTTTCCCACTTGCCAACGCCGTCCTTGAGGTCGGGCGCGATGAAGGAGTTGCCGGCGGGGTCGTCGACGTAGACGCGGAAGGGGAACGACTCGCCCGCCAGCATGGCCTTGGCCTTCTTGATGATCTCGGCAATCTTGTCGAAGATTTCGGGGGCCTGCTCCTTGCGCGCCTCCTGACCCATCTCGAGGTCGTCGACGACGCCCTGTAGCAGGCCTTCGACATTTGTCAGCTGGCCGCGGCCGGCGGGGATCTCGAGGTCGATCTCGATGAATTTAACGGTCGCGGTATCGGCCTTGACGACCTGGCGGGAGAAGTCGTCGAGCGCGGTCAGGCGCAGTTCGTAGTGTGTGCCCTTGGGCTGGATGGTGCCGGCGGGCTGGATCTCATTGTTCTGGAAGCCGCAGTGTTCGCAGTGGAAGGACATGATGACGACCTCGCGGAAGTAGGGGATGACGGTAAGGAGAAGCCTTGTCATGCCCTATTTAAGATGGAATTAGCTTCTATAACAAGACGAAATACCTCTAGGAGGAGAAATAAAGCAAAGCGACTTACATTCTCGTGGCAGTTCATACACAGCGACTCGATCTCGTCCACAGGCTTGAACTCCTCCTCTGTTGAATCGCCATTTGCGGTTGTTGATAGGCCCTGGGCCTTGTTGCCAATGGGCTCAAAGAAATTCTGCTTCTCGCTTTCGGCAGCCATTTTTGGTATCGAGGTGTTGCGAACAATATGACAAGACCAAATGAACAGAAAAAAAAAGTTGTCGCAAATGCCCTGTTCTGTTGACTAGACGGCGGCGGGGATCTAAAATTTTTGGAGGGGCAATTTTGATAGCGGTCGCGCGCGTTTATGTCATACAGGGAGAGGCGCTAGAACGTTCCCGACGCATCGCTCAGTCGCAGCGTTTAGCGCCAGTAAGTGCGATTTGCTTCAATTTTCTCTCGTTGCTCGGCTGATGAACACCCAACGGTAGGTGGCTTGAGACGGCAGTTTGCTGTGTTGTCGATTGATTGTTGGATTTAGATATATAAGGCAATGCCTCGGGAGTGGCTTGTGCATTCATTTCTTCATAAAGCTCGCGAGCGACAGCGGATTCGACTGGCGCTGCTGTTGGCCGGATAGCAGAGCCTGTAGCCCGGCCTTGCGATTCTTGGCGCGCTTCTTGCTGCTGGCATTTGCTGTGGCTGGCTTTTGCATCTCGCTGTTTGCTGTAGAGTCTTGCATCCTTGATTTGGTGGCTTTGCGGCGCGTCACGGCTTCAGGGGCTGGAAGAGGAATTCTAGTGACCCTGGCGCAGAAGCCGCAGGAGAAATCTTTCGACCGCTCTCTCGCAGAGCCAGGTGTCGCCGTCTTGTCTGAAGCTGAAGATTGCGCCTTTCTTCCCCTTGACCGCCTTGTTCGTAGAGTTTCTAGCTTCAGCTCCGTTGCTTGTCCCGGGATCATGATGTGGCCGCAGGCTGCGCAGACATGCTGTCGCTGAAGGTCCGAAAGTGTCATGTCGTGAGCGTAGAGAAGCGCTGCTCGCTGGCTTAGGAGATGCGCTGACGTTTCTGGAGCTGCATTTCGAAGCACATGCGCAGCGTCTGTGAGATAATTGAGTGCCGGGGAGTGTGCGATGATGGATGCCATGGCGTCTTGTCTTGTGCTTGCGGTGCAGTAAATAAAGGTGAGTTGAGAGATGTTTTGAAGCTTCAAAGTCGGAACCGTGATGGGCAGGTGGGGTAGGGGTATCTGGATGACTTTGGTGGGGTGTCTGTAATGGATGTGTACCATGGCAGCTTGGCATAACACCAGATGAAGCTTTCTTATTTCTTTCAATTAGTTGTACATATTATGCCCTCTTAATCTCCCATGTCAGCTCCTTTATGCTGACTTCCTCTCCTGCCTTCTCGTCGTAGTCGAACCATTCTCCATCTGTCAGGTCGATTCCTGTGAATTTGGTGCCGGAGTCAATTCCGTCGGCAAGCCAATCACCCTTTAAGGAGGAGCATTGTTAACCAACAAATATTATTTTTATAATTAACATGGGAGCTTTGACGTACCTCTGGCTTGAACTCTACAAATTCTAGACCTCTGCAGTCAAACTCAAATAGTTTCTGCGCCTTGGGTGGCTCTCCTTGTTCATATGGTGTCGGAGCAGTCTTGATCGACGCAGATGATTCTCGCTGTGGTAAAGTTGAGCATGTGTGCGAATATTAAGGAATATCTAGAAATATTGTGGGAGACTACCTTGCAGTTTTTGCATCTCCAGACAAAATTGGCTTCCCCTCGGCTGCCACTCATCTCGTTGAGTTCCTGGTTGAGAAACTGTGAGCTACCTGGAACACATGCAAAGAGAAGGAGGCAAACTCACGAAGCGGTTCACCCCGACATAGTTGTCGTGAGTCTCTCTGCAAGAGGTGCACTGCACCTTGAACATGTACCAGAACGGGTTCTCCTCAGAATCGTCAGGGCGCAAATTGGTGACGCTGTTTTTCGTGTGAGCGGAAATACGCTTTGTGAGATGGCGGGGCAAGTTATCATGGCACAAACCCTGAAAGCTCTGCGGTGAGTGCGAGGGCGAACATCTTAGGACGATTTAAGGCTTTATCTAAAAAGAAGGAAAATAAATTGAAACAAAATTTCAAGAATCTTCTGCGGTTCTAAGCCGATTGCTGGGGCGATGGCGATCTGCTACCTTCGCGCAGCTGATGCTAGAGAGAGCTGTCATGGTGGGGGTTGAGAGCTGTAGAATCAATCACGTGACGCTTCAGAAACCTCGCAAAGGAAAGTGGGAGCATCGTTCGATTTTCGACTCGTCGATTTACACCTCGGGCTTCGACTTCAATTGGCGGCCACAAAGCGCTTTGCTCCTCTCGGAAATCTGTGCGCCTGTCTGCAAATGTCTAGGTGATGCAGACCATCCTTTCCAGAGCCGGAGCGGCTCCTCGCAGCGGGTGCAAAGCCTGCAGCAATGCCATCGACACCCTAGGCAGGAGAGCGACCTCTGCTCGCCGCAAGCCGACGTTCACCGAGCTGTTCACCGCATGCTATAGCTCCGTATTTGCTACGGCGGCTCTGGTAGATGCCGTCAGGAAGGATGATCGCAGGAAAGAGCTGGACCGTCAAATCGAAGAGGTCCGGAAAGAAATCGCTGATCTCCAAGACCCCCGAAAACCGACTGGCTCCGGCGACCTGGAGACTCCAGAGCTTAGCCTTCGACAGATGGATATACTCTGGCGAAGTTTGAAGGATATCTACAGTAATCGGCCATACATGAAAGAGATCCACCAGCCGGCGACCATCGGACCATCCGATATTGTTGAGGCTTTGAAACACGAGCACTATGGCTGCCGCAATTCCCCCCGGAAGATCGATTACGATAGGCTGGAGCGTACAATTATACGTGAAGAATGCGAAAAGGGGAAATATTACCGGGAACCCCGAAACCAAGCTCAGCTGCTCCGCGAATCTCTGAGTACGGAGCACCTCGTTCAAAAACTTCTAGACCGTACCGATTTTCTTCCAGAAGACCAATCCGGCCCCTCGCTGCACAAAGCCCGGGGTTTATTAGAAAAAGGAAGCCTAGGCTTGGGTTTCACATTCCGATCTATAGACTCGGTCAGGGCCCGGGACAACACTGTTCAGCTAAACAAACGCCTGAGATCTTTGGTGGCCTCTTCGAATCTCAGTATGAAAGAGAAGGTTGGCAGGGTTTGCTATAACCTGCTGGTTTCACCACACCCACCAGATATCCACACTTACAATACGCTGATTGTTGCGTTTAACAAGTCCGGCCACCACGCATTTGCCGAAGCTCTTGTTGCTTCCTTTTTCCAGTACCGACTCCTACAACCCACGCCATCTACCTTTATTGCCATCTTGAATCATTACAAATGCACCAACAACCACGGAAAGTTCCTGAGGGCGCTTGCATGTATCACCGGACTGGACAACCGGACAGGCGCAAAAGTTCGCAGGAGACATATATCAGATATTAAAATAAGCCCAACTCTCTTGCCTTGGGCTTCAGACACTAGACGTCGAACTCTAACCGGAGACTGGATCTGGGATCATCTCCCGCTTTCCCAGCCTTTGGTGGAAGAGATCATCGGTGGCCTGCTTCACTTCAAGCTCTTTGACCAAGCTGCCGCGTTCTTCATATCATGCATACAATCCGGAGTTAACATTAGCTTGGATACAGTCAAGTGTTTCTTGGATGAATGCGTCGATGCTTTGGACTGGAGAGCTGCAGTCCGACTAACTGGCGGCCTGGTACGTTCCGAAACAGTACTCCAGAGGCTACTTGGAACAGGCAATGGCGAAGGCACATCATACATTGCGAATCGAATACGCGTCTTGTTAGATATATGTGGTCTTGGGGCCGCAGATCGGCCTCCCTCAAAATCGCTTCTAGTCAGCTTAAAAGTTTCCGGGCCTTCTTTTGCCAAGTTTCTCAAAATCTTGGCCCAGGAGGCAGGTTCACCACCAGAGCCATTGGCACATAACCGAGACATTGGCAGATCCAAAAGCAGAGTGCTGCAACTCGAAAGCATTTGGAAAGAATACGAATTTGTGAGAAAGACAACTATCTCTATCGAAAGCAAACTTCTATATCCCGACTTCTCGGCTGCCTTTCGAGCTTCAATGGCGCTCCAGATTGGGCAGACGGCTTTGGAAAGAAGCACACAACTGGATCAGGAATTCGGCGAATTGACGGGTTTCATAAAGAGCCGTGTTTTGAACGAATCTGGAGACAGATATACTTCTCGGGAGACAGCATCTTTTTCCGAAGAAGATTTACTTGCAGAGCGAGAGTCTCTAGCCTTGGCCAATGATGCGATGCAATCGGAGAAGCAGGAAATTCTTGATTATGAGAAAAGACTTGAGCTTCGACTTATAGAGCGTCGACCCAAGCAAACGCTACTGTCGTGGTCGACTTGTTTACCTGGCGAAAGAAGCGTGTTCCAAAGAACAGCTATGCATGACGCAAAGATGATGAGGACGGGATGATGAAGATGAGCCAATCATGGTCAGTTCATACCAATGATCACTTATTCACCAATTGTATATATATATGTATAAAAAGCGAAAGGAAACGAGACTGGCCTATGTGAGATGTCGCATTTAGATACATAAATGCTGACACCAGGGCCAGAAATTACCGTACAAATATCAAACTATAATATCAATACCTAGGTACACATGCATGGAACTACATGTACCTATAAGCTGCAGCTCCTCGGTTCTAGACACGTGCGAAAGATCTCAAACTCAAAATGGGTTGATCTGAGACTAGCGAGACTGCTTGATTGTTCAGAAAGTGGCGGCCAGTTAGCGCAAGGGAAAAGCTAGTCCTGGAACTTTGAAAGGTTACAGTGCTGATGGTACCGTGTTCAACAGCAACGCTCAGCGAGCAGCGGTGCCTGGCGATGCTCCAGCCAGCGGCCTTCCAGCGGTCGCAGCCGCGCGCCCACAGTGAGACAGCGGGATGCAGACTGGCTGGACAGTGCCCCAGCGCGCCCCAGCGCGCCCCAGCGCGCCCCAGCGTGCCCCAGCTGGCGGCACGACCGGCATGCCGCCGTGGCTCGCAAAATGCCGACTGACAAGTCACGAGGCGCTGCGTCGTGTCCACTCAGGCTCCCCATGTGCTCCATGTGCTCCATGCCGCTGCAAGGAATCGCTCAGGGGCTTCACGCCAGTTGCTACGACCAGCTGCTCCACCGGGGCGACCGTGGGCTCGCCTGAGTGGCGCAAAGGCTCGATTCAGGGTCCTTCTGCAGGCGTGGGCTGGACGCCGTTTGACGTTATGACGAGGGTTGGAGCTGCCAAAAGGCGGGCGATGACGGTGTGGAGAGAGGCATCAAACCGATTTATTCTCTACTGTATGGGCTTTTTGCGATTTTCTTCCTTCTCAAATGGGAATCTCCACCAGCAACTGGCCAAGTTGAAAAAGGCGGCGTGGCCTCCGAAGCTCGCATCCGACGTTACTTCTCTCTTCCGTTGTGCTGCCACATGTTTTGACGGGCGGGTTTGGCCACCTTTGCCGCTCCAACAAGAGACATCTCGGACATCTGACGGAGAGCGCAGCCAGTATACACGACACGCGCCATTCTCGTGACTCGACGCCACAATTGCAGTTTGACGACGAGAAGACCGGCCATCTGCTGCGTTGCTGCCGTTGCTTTACCATATCCGATAACGCCAGCGCAAAGCCTTGAGTATGTCCGCATCTCTCTCTCCCCCCCGGTTCTCGCTTCAGCAGTCATCAATGTCCATCCTTGCGCCTCTGGGCAATCTAGACTCGCGCCGCCTGTTTATGGATTGTTCGGCGGCTACCCGCATTTGTTAGAGCGTCTTGAGGAACGTGGAGGCTGGTGATCATCACGCGGTCTGCTCTGGACTGGAACCTCTCTGGCGCATCTTTTCCTTTCCTTCCAATTCAGTTGCCCGTCCATTTAAGACTTTTCGCGCTCTGACCTTCTTTCCTTACCAGCCTCATCTGGTATTCAGCTGAAGTCGACGGAATTGCGCTGTTGCCTTGTAAGTAAGGAATTGCTGCTGCTCGATTCCTCCAAAGCAACAGCTTTCTTTCGCCTTTGTGTGATGATCGATCCGATTGCCCCTCCATCACAGAAAAAAAAAAAGCTGCCTTGCCGAAACCCCCACGCGCAGGTCTGACCAATCGGCAGTAAGGCGACAAAAGAACAAGAAACATACCCAAAACGGAAATAAAAGAGTAGACGGGAATTGGGAGGAAAAATGAAGTTTGGACGAAAGTGAGTTGTTTGGGGCTTATTGACCTCAAACCCCCCCAAACCGCCAAAAGGCGGCATTCACTGAGACCAGTCCTCTTCCACAAGCCTCCCACGAAATCAAGTCCCCGAATGGGCCGGCGCCTACATCAACTACAAGGGCCTCAAGAAAATCGTCAAAGCCGCCGCCGAGAAAGCCCGAAATGGCGAGACCGTAGATCCAGCAGGTGGGCTGTCTTGAAAGCTTGTAACCCTTTGTTGAGGCTGAGCCCTCCTCCCTAACGCAAAATGCCACAGAGCTTTCCTTCGCCCTCGACCGTAACCTCGAAGATGTCGACTCATTCTACAACAAGAAATACGCCGAGGCTTGCCGACGTGTCGACCTCTTGCAGAATCGCTACGGACGCGTGCCCGATGTGGTTGCGACTCTGGATCAGGATGAGATTGAGGAAGTTATGGGGGCACTCTTGGAGCTCAGAAGTCAGCTAAGAAACTTGCAGTGGTTTGGCGAAATCAACCGTAAAGGCTTCGTCAAGATCACAAAAAAAGCCGACAAAAAAGTGCCAGGAATTGCTTCTCAGCATCGATACATTTCGACAAAAGTTGACCCGAGGCCCTTTGCACGGGACGGAAACGTTCTTAGACTGCTTAGTGAGATCAACCGGTGGCTTTCAGTGCTGGGAGATGCACAGAACCTGGATGACTCAATGTCGGAACGATCTACTCGGTCCTTCAGCAGATCATCGGCAAAGATATTCCTCCACATGCCGCAGGCTCAGCTTGATGCGCTAGAACAAGCCGTCCGAAACAACGACATTGCAGCTCTCCAGCAGGGGCTGGCGGACGCACATGTTGTGGCATCAGAGACTTCATCGCAACCTTTGTTACTCAGTCTCTTGCAGCGATCAATATCGAGCAGATCTAGGGCATGCATCACATTTCTTTTGCAAAACATCAAAGACCTCGATGAGCCTGAAGATATCAATGGTCGAAACTGCATCCACCGCCTTGTCATTCACATCGGCCGCACAAAGTCTGCGCCCACAAACGAGGATGTGAATACGTTTCCAGTACCAGTCGGCACGCATTTCAATAGCAGGCATCTTCAGCCTGCCGTCTCTTCTGCCGTCCAAGTCAAAGAGATTAACAAGTACGAATCTGCTCTTCTTAGCAAAGATGACGAAGCAGTGCAGTTGCTTGAATTTCTATTTGACAATATGTCGGAAAATCAGCGAGTAGCTTTGAAAAGCCCTGACACACTTGGCCGCTTGCCACTTCATTATGCTGCCCAATTTGGGTTTGTCGTCGTTTGCCAAATCATCATGGCCAGGATGCAGCAGTGGAATCAATTTGACGTCAAAGACGGAATTGATGCTCCCGAGTGGCAAGACAGCGATGGATATGCGCCGCTTCATCTCAGTGTCATCGGCGGCCATCCTTTGACCACCCAGGCTCTGCTCCAAGGCGAAGTCTGGCAGGGAAGCAGTGAAGCCAAGTCCGAAATCCGGAAAACGGTAGCCAAGTCTGGTGCTGTTCTTGCGCTCGCTACAAAATCCAACTACACCGTCATTGTGAAGATGCTTGTGGATGCGGGTGTCAATGTCAATTGGACTGACAAGACGGGCGAGACTGCTCTTCATGTTGCCGCCAGGTTCGGACACGATGAGTGTGCTCGCGTCATCTTGGAGAGTAAGCTGCAAAAGGCAGATGTGGAAATTGCAGAGAAATCTTATGCTTGGACTCCTTTGCATGTTGCAGCGGTCGATGGCTCGCTTTCAGTTGTCAATTTGCTTATAGATGCTGGCGCAGATGTCTCCAAACCAGACGCATCTGGCTGGACGGCCAAGGAGCACGCGTCATTGCGTGGCCATATGCAGATAGCAAGGCTTCTTGCGGCTCATACGAACGAAGAAGAAACTGATACTCCCCGGGCCGTGACCGCCTCTCCGCCACTCAACCCTACGGAGAGCTCTTCATCCATTGATGGCCGTCGTTCGAACGGGTCCCCTACTGCACCGCGACCAGCTGAACTTGTAAAGACTTTTGGTCACCGTTACCTCACAAACGAAAGCATGGTCTTTGTTAGCCTTGGATCTATGGATATCCGAAAGAAGCTGGATGCAGTAACTCTCGACAGCGTCCCACTCGCAGAAGCTCACAACACACAGCTTGACACGGCTCTCTCTGTCGTGGTAACTGCTGATGGAGCTCAGGGAGAGGCAACCATTATTGATCTCCCGGTTCACGAGCACATTGCGACCGAACCGATTGTGTTCAGAACGCGTGATCCAGCCAAGGTCAAGCTTCTCTTTGACATTGTTCCGACTTACTCGGGAAACAACAAAAACAAGATTGGTCGTGCGGTGGCTCTCATGTCTTCTGTCAAACCGACAATTGGCAGTAGCCGGATGAACTTGCAGGGTGACCTGTGCGTGCCAATTATGAACAGCAGCTTTGAGGTTATTGGAACTGTCAATTTCAACTTTTTGGTCATTACGCCCTTCTACCACCCCAACATGGAGATTACTTCGAGGCAGACATACTGGAAGAAGCTCTCATCCACCATGCTTATTGGTCATCGAGGCCTCGGAAAGAATATCACCTCTAATAAATCTCTACAGCTTGGCGAGAACACATTGCCTTCATTCATTGCAGCAGCCAACCTTGGAGCTCAGTATGTCGAGTTTGACGTGCAGCTGACCAAAGACCACGTTCCTGTCATTTACCACGACTTTTTGGTCAGTGAAACTGGAATTGACGCTCCTGTTCATACCCTCACCTTGGAACAATTCTTGCACATCAACCCCGAGTCAAGACGATCGAACAATCGCCAAAACGGGCCAAGCCATAGCGGAAAATCTACCGTCGGTCGCACACGTAGCAATAGTCTGATCCCACAGCGATCACAGTCCATGGGCTATGCGGGCAGTGGTCTTCAACAGGAGATGGAGGAGCGCATGAAGCACACCCGGGACTTTAAAGAGAAGGGATACAAGGGCAATACACGTGGCAACTTCATCCAGGCACCGTTTGCGACGCTGGAAGACCTGTTCCGAAAGCTGCCAGAACACGTTGGCTTCAACATAGAGATGAAGTATCCTATGCTCCACGAAAGCGAAGAGCATGAAATGGATACGTATGCAGTGGAACTAAATTCTTTCTGCGATACTGTGCTGTCCAAGGTCTACGATCTAGCTGGTGAAAGACACATCATCTTCAGCTCGTTCAACCCGGACATCTGCTTGTGTCTCAGCTTCAAGCAGCCCTCCATTCCAATTTTGTTCCTCACAGATGCGGGCGTTTCTCCTGTTGGAGATGTCCGAGCATCATCTTTACAGGAGGCCATTCGATTCGCCAGCCGCTGGAACCTTCTTGGCATTGTTTCTGCAGCCGAACCTTTCATCAACAGCCCTCGGTTGGTTAGAGTTGTAAAGGAGAATGGACTGGTGTGCGTCAGTTATGGCACGCACAATAATGATCCGATAATGGTTCAGGTATGTTTTGGATAACTGTCTTCTCCCCCTTTTGTTCGTCAAAACTAACAACAGTACAGCGCCAAGTGAAAGAAGGCATCGATGCCGTCATTGTAGATAGCGTTTTAGCCATTCGTAAGGGCCTTACGAGTGCTGATGCCGCCGCGGAGCAGTCCAAGAACGGAACTCCAGTTATTGAAGAAGCAGATGCTGTTGCACAGCCCATTTCGGCACAATTGCAGAATTTCAGCCTTGCAGCGAGCGCGGAAGTATCTGGCTGAAAGGAGAGGGAAAAAAAAAACGAAAAGAAAGGTAGGAGGGAAAATGAGGGAGGGAGTTGTTGAGAGAGATGTGTTGCTTCATCTACTTGATGATTTTTTTACATGGCATTTTCAACAATTCCCTGACTAGGAGAGCCTGTAACGGCTTGTCTCCTATTTATCTTGCATTGCGTTAGAACACAGTGGTTTTGCCTGTTTGTCCCCCTAATGATCCATGCTCGAGAGATGGCATGGTTTGCATGATATAGATGTGTAGCAGTAGAGACAGATGCATTTGAATGCCCAAAAAGAGGTATTGATATTAAATAAGCACAGTTTTATTCTATCTTGCGCTTCAAAATTCTTGTGCCGCTGACGGCAGGTTTAATATGTGAATTACAGTGGCAGTGACAGCTGATATACAGTTATTTTTATTTTCCATTTCTCACCACTATTTGGCTACTAATGAAAGTGCAAGCAACGCGTGAAGACAGTGGGCTTTGCGTAACAGACTCTATCAGATGACGTCCTCGAAACCACGATGCTATAGAATACAGCAGAAGCCCGGGTCACAATTATTGAAACACTCGGCTTAGTAGTAAATGCTACAAAAGACTATTTCTAGGGTAGAAAGAACATAAACAGAGATGGGAACATGCTTCCTTCCGACCCTCGCTTGGCTTTGGGACACGCGGAAAGAAGAATGTGTCTACCATATTACACTATAGACCCAGCACCGGTCTGACTACTGTCCAACGAGAGGAACAGACTCCGAGTAGATGCTCCTCTTTTCACCCTCACGATCGCTGTCCTTCGTACGCATCGCCATTACGTACTATAAAAGAATACAGTGGCTTACTAGGGTACAGCAGAGAGGGCTGGCTGAGGCATCCACAGTGGCGTCCTCCTGTAAAGCCCAGACAAGAAGGGCGGCATGCTGCAGCCTATTAGACATGGCGAGTCGAAAAGAATAGGCTGGGCAGGCTCCTACTTCACTAGCTGTATTTAGTTTAAATATCATTTCAGCTGCTCACCGGTCTGGAGAAAACGCCAGCCCCCACGCTCTAGGGGCGGTTAACAATGCAAACTCAGAAAGCGAGAGCCAATATACAGCCCTCTTCGCTGTCTAGCGTAACTAGGCCATACCGGAGTAGCTGCTGCCATTGGTGCATGAGTACTGTTCCGCTGCAGCCCAGTTCTAGCCCTCCCGTCTTCGCTCCTCTTCCATCAAATTCTAGGAATCCACCTAGAAGTCTTACTGCAAAGAGTCAGTCGGAAGGTAGGACGCCGGCCATGACGCCGGTCACGTCGCCCAGCCGTAGGTCGCCCGAGAACTCTGTACCCGTATATTCTCCGTTTGACTAACGAGGGTCCCCTGTTCGAGTTGACGGACGAGATGCCACCTCAAGCAAACGGATACAACTGTGCGGATCCGATATGGCGTTTTAGTACAACGAGTGACACCCTCATCTCAGAATACTGGCCGGTCATCTCTCCGGTATCATGAACTTCTTTATACGATCGGAGACGCAGCTCACTCCTCGGGCTGACAACAGCCGCGAGTAACCATATGGCGTATACAGAGGTGGCGTCAGCAGAATCAACAGATAAAAAAGGGTTCTAGGGGCGGGTAGATCCCGGGATCTAAACTTACCGAGGCGGGGACACCGGAAATCTCCGACCGCGTGGGTCAGCAAGCCACTTCAACTTACAACGGCTTGGCGGAATCGTAACGTTTCTCTGAGCTTCCTTTTTCCTTTCTTTCTTCACTAGTTCCAAGCTCTCTATTTTTCTGCGTACAGGCTATTATACATCGAGTTTCTCAACGACCAATAAACGAGGAACAGTAGTCCACGTGGTGCATAATTCAGGCTCTTTTGGTGGAGTTCAATAGACCAAAATATGACTGTGAAAGAGCGACATCAACGGAGGCGTGCCGATATGCACATGGATAGCGGGCTGCGTTAGCGGTCTCGCCGAAATGGTGTTGCATCCTCGTACAAGAGGTGCTTGGTGGTCGCACGAGTACACTTTTGACTGCTGCATGCGCACTAGAGGAGTATTAAGCCCATCTGGAAGGCGCTCAAATAATACCTGTCAAGGTATGTGCGACGCTTCAGTATGTCAGTGGACCAAAACGGGCGTTGCTATGATGCCATTTCGTTTCATGGAGTGCCGATTCGGGATCGCCATGGACTCGCAACGCGGTACATTGTCGCTCACAGTTTGAAGTATGGAGTTCACAGTAACAAGCGCCTGTCCGCTGTGGCAAGAGTATGCTGGCTGGGTCATCTGTTTCAGTTCGCAGCTTTGTTTTAGTAGGCTGGACTGACCGTGTTAGAGCTGCCACTCCTTGTAACACTGCATGGATAGTAATGGCGCGATGGATCGGGGCCTTGGTGTTCCGGTCTCCCAACCATGGCTGCCAGATTTGATGATATCCAATCCAGCCAATTTCAATCAAAATTTCAGCTCGCAACCCTTGCAGATGAGCTTCACCGAGTGGAGACTGCTGCAATGATGACTTGGAGACAAGAAACACCAGACGCAAGGGGGGGTCACGAGAGTACTTTTCAACGCCAATTGAATGACGTATACCGGGTTCTTGGACCTCTATTGCGGTTCTCCGATTGGAGCAGACAAGAGCAGTCCAAGTATGCTCACATGCATATAATGCTGCATGGCAATTGTGACAGCCCACTGAGCACGGACAATAGCCACTGTATTCTAGCTCACGCAGATAGCTGAAAATGTGCTCAACGTACGGTGACTATTTCTTGTTTAGTGCTAGGAGCAAAAGATTAGACACATAAACAAGTCAACCATAAGGAGAGAGAAGCGTTTGAGCTCGAAGTCGAAGTAGTGGAGGTAGATGTAGCGTTAGATGTTCTGTATTGCTGATGGCACCAGATAGGGGTATTGAAACGTACTTCGGGGTGGACTGCCTCTTTTGCTAATTGCAGCTGAAGTAACCACCAGATCCACTGCTGCCACAAGATCTTGTTTGGCCTTTAGCAATTCGATGTTAGGACTGTACAGCGTAACGCTGCATTTTGCCCCTCTGTATGACAATACAACTCTTTGCGAACTGTAATATCTGCGTGGCAGATTGGTTTCGGTTAGTTGTAAACTGTACTAGCTCTATTGGTACGCATGCCGGGCAGCATGCAAGCATCACTTCCACTGCATATGTGGAGGAGAAGAGTTTGTATGACATGAGACAGCGTGAATAGCAACCTCATATTCCGACTCGTGGCTGTGTATAAGCCCTGGAGAATGATGAGTCGGCTCGCCCCATTTCTGATACTTGCTAAAAGAACGGTTTCATCTCTAAAACTACGTTGAAGTATACGAGCCCAAAGGTGCCTGTCCTGTTTCAGGTGCCTCGGCAATTGAATTTCTTTTGTTGCAGCCACGAAATAAGTCTCCTATGTGCTCTCGGCATCGCGTGCGTATTCTGAATAGAACCCGAGTAAAATGAGTGATTATACAACCTGATTTGCGCGCTTTGGATCGACAAAGAGTGGAATACTAGAGCTGCGGTCTTAAAGTGACAGCAGCCCAGAGCCAATGATTAGAGATCATCAACTGGCAATCGTAGTCGGCATTTTTCGGTTTAGAATGCGGAGCTTAGTGAAAGTAACCGAATCTGGCATTCCGGCTCAGACACAAGCATGTGGAGGAACTAGTAGAAGGCTGGGCAGAAATGCAAGAAAGAGTCTGAGAGCACAATCGCTGTCTCGTGGATATCCAATCCAAACAAGCCTATACTTCTCAAAAAGGCAAGTCGAAAAGTGCCCCAACCGACTAGCCATCCCGGTCGTACTTTGGAGTATATCATTGCTGCCTTTTGCTCCTGGCGGCGATTGCGCTAAAGAGCGTGTAAGCTGCATGCGATGTATTAGGCAGGACGGCAGTGGTGATGCTGACCACCACTTTAGTCGGCATCCGCACGGGATTTACTGTTCCTGAAACACTCGCCAGTGACTATTTTGATCGGCTCAAGGCCGCGTTCAGATCCCACCACGTGGATAGTAGCGGTTCGGTTAATAGATGAATGGCCAGCACAAGTTATTCTTGGACTAGTAATCCTTGCACCTGGGGCGAGACGTACCGTCTATACTTGTCATTTTGTTTCGTGCCGGTGCTTTGCATAGGTAGGAGTTGGGTGAAACATCAATTTTGATACTCAGCCATCCCTGGAGCATGATTACTGCCTGAGCCAGGTCCCAACACGCTTTCAGATGGGCAGCGGAGAATCCTCATATGCTCTTTGTGATTGACTGCTTATGTATGTATAACAGCGGTTTGGCGATCCATCGCTCGCGCCCGGAAGAGTAATTGTGTACCGATAGGTATGATTGAGAGCAAGGTAATATACAAGCAATATTGCACGTGTTCTGAGGTGTATTCGATTTGTCCAGACTGTTGAAGTAATGCTGCGAGGCCGTTTTCGACGTTTCACTCTGTATACAGGTACTTTAATCCATCATTAATGATGGATTGTGTGTAGCTTAGTGCGCCATTTGGTGAGGAGAATGTCCGTGGGGTCACTTGGCTGAAAATGATGGAGTCGTAGCGATGGACCCTGGTCGATTCCATGATCTACTAATGCAATATTAGCACAATTATAGGCATGGATCTTGACCCTCCATCCACTAGTTTTACGTACCGAGGACTGTCCCAACCACCTCTTGAGTTTGAATCAATAGGAGCGGCTCCAAGCGGCATCGTCTTAGCTGTGCTACTGCAACGCTGTGACTGGCACAAACCGGCGTCGGATGGATGGTAAGACACGCATGCGGGTTACTGTAAATACAGAGATACGGAATTCGGTGATCCAGCCGCCGGGAATAGAGAGCGTCAGGGTGGCCTTTCGAGCATTTGGCCTTGGTTAGCGGGTCTCTGTCCAGGCCGCTGACGCTGCAGCACCCGCAAGCAAAGCAAGGTTGGCTTGGTGAACTGGTCTATCAAGATTCTGGACGCATATTCTAGCGCCAGATTGGCAAGGCCTTTGACGTAGGTCCTTTCCTGTAAATCCCTATCACCAATAACCGGGGGAGCAGGGAAGGATGGAGATCCTTCTCCTCCATAGCTGGGCGGAGTTCCTGGCGATGCTACCGCCCAAGCGTCGTCTGATCTATTTGCATTAACATGTTTCCTAAACGCCGATGCGAGCGATGCGAGCGATGCCTGCGGTTGCTTGTTTACTTACCTTTGCAACTTGACTCTGCAAGTGTATTCGTGCCAGTGAGTAAATGAGATGCACGAAGACGCATGTTATCCACTGCTCACTTCACAAGATAATCCGTGGGTTGGGTCGGAGAAGCCATTTCCCGCACGGCATGCCTGATGTAGGTACTGGTACTTGAATGCAACCCTCAACAGAGGTACCTTGCATGGGCAGTTGTCAATAACGTGGCTACCATGAGCGGTGGTATCTCACACGTGGTAGATACCTCCTCAGGCGACCACGTGGGAATCCTGCTCCTGCTGCAATAGCACGCCATCTTTGGCTCTAGTGCAGGCTGTATACTTGTAATTTCCGCTTTCAACATCTTAGCCCCATGAAACAAATAAACAAACAAACAAAGGATCAAACAAAAAGGTAAACAGTAACGATAACAGACGCCGTGGTGTAGCTGGAGTTTGGGACGATCGATTTGTCTGGAGCGCCTACATCAGCCGGCAGCCAGCCGAACTTGTGCAACCAGCTTCATTTTGTTCAAGCGGGAGCCAGCAAGATACGTGAACACACCCACCTCAGTTTACTGTATACATAAAGGAATAATGAAATACTAATTATATCTGTAGGAGCCCATATGAGCCGTGCCGTGCGATGGATGCGTCTGCAGGAGCAGAGCGAGAGCGAGAATATACGAGAATAAACAACCTACAATCAAAGCCAACTCGACCCAACGGCCGGCCATCTTGCGCAGCAGTCGTGGTGGAGTATCTGGTTCCTTGGCCCCCTCAGTCCCTATCTGCAAGTCGCCGTCTCCACCACTGTCTCCTTGCTTGTTGCTGCTGGGAGCACCAAGGCATGAAGTACTCGCATCAAAAAGCTATAGCTTCGTCATGTGAGAGTATCCACTGACTCGAAGTATACCTAGAAATTGGCTCAGAAACAGGACAGGCATGATCCAGCGTGTGATATAGGCCCCTAGTGGAATACACCAGCGCAAAGCTAATGACACAAGTATGCTCCGATATGGAGTATCTACCCTGATGGATATAGGCGAGGCGGTATTGGAGAGCATTTGATATTGCAAGGATGCCATCACTCACCCACATGCGCCTATTAATCCGTGCACCTTGGCCGCCTGAGGGGCTTAGTTCACTCCTCATGGGATCCAACTACCTAGATAAGTATGCCCCAGAGCCGTATCTACATGAATCGATGCAGCCTCACGTAATACCCACCAAAGCAGCAGTCAATATTTGCTGATGCTATAGACAAGGTATAAGTGATGCAAACAATTACTGAGCTGAGACCAGAACCACATCGTTACGTACAGGCCGCATACTGAGTGTCCGCTAATCAAACTTCATGTAGGTGCGCTGGCTGCCAGATTTCAAATCCTCCTTGGCTGGGGAAACAATATGAGCTGCATAACGCACGCTTCCACGCAGGCATCCCAGTCTGGCTGGCCTGGGTGGAGAAAAGCATCTTGGTGAGCCCTGACTAAAGTTTAGCGGCAGATCCGACGCACGTCCATCCGACAACCCCATCCGTTCCATGGCCGTTGTTTCGCCCGCCTGCGGCTCCAGATTATGGGCTATGGGACTTGTCACAAGGAACATCGGACCAAGGCTCTCCGCAAAATGGCGACGCACAGGCAGGATCCATCTCGTTGGCAGGTTCCTTCGTGCTAAATGCATGTGCTGTATAAACGCAGAGCTATGGCAGGGTTCAGAGCCTACGCCCGCAGCTATGGCTTTTCAAGAGAGTGGTACAACCTGAGGTAAGCTCATTTATGATAATTTCTTGTAGTAGCACTATAACGCTTTCCTACAGTACTACAGGTAAGCACAGCCTACCATTTGTTCAATAACACATGCTTCCAAGGATTCCCCACTCCTAATACTACTTCTTGGTTCTTTTTTTCTCTCTTAATATACTTGTGCCTTGTTTTACGCTCTCTCTCTTCTGTGTTATTATCCACTCCACGTTCTCTGGTGATCCTCCCCTCCCAACCGAGAATTAACACGCCTCGGAGTGTGGGCATCTGCAAGCCCGCAGCTATGAAGTATCAGGTACATGCAAAATATGATATACTTAAGAGATGATAGGTTTCAAGCTTGCACTCTAAGCTTCCACACCATAGCACAAGACGATCTACTCTGTACGAGTATACATTTACCTCGTGTATCTAAAACCACCCACTCCAGCCTCCACCCAGGAATTTCCACTAGTCAATACTCTACTAGTGATATCAATGCCACGCCCTGGTCCTTGTCCTTGTGTCAATCAAGTTCCCGGAGAGGTACGTATGGCTGTCTTCCATTTCTGAGGCCAGGTTCGAGATTTGGCTCGGACGCACTGGAGCTGTCTGGAGAGAGGCTGACGAGCTCCGTCTTGAGTTTTGCTCCCCTCCTTTGTTTGACCTTGCGTATTCCCCGTGCCTCATGATGAAACACTCACGAGACCCTCCAAGGCTTACCTGCAACAGAGAGCTTATCTTTATGCCTATACTAACTCAATCAAGCGAGACTTGGCATTATTTGCCGGGTGCAAACCATTCCAAAAGCACTCGTATAAAAGCTAACCTGAAATGACTAGATAGTGTGCCTTCACATATGCCAAAATAGGACGATTGTGAAGAAGAAGAAAGAGGGAGGGGGGGTCTAGCTTCTGATCTGCCCTCCCGCTATTGCCCCTGCTATACACTATACATGTTTTCGTCAAAATCATCCAATGTACTTCTGCGCAGTTGTGACCAAGAATGGATATTTTGCTTAGCTTGGCTTCCCAGACAGAGGACGGCTACCAATTCCTCCACGATAGTTATTTCGCGCTTGCCGAACCCCTGCGTTCAGTGTATCATATCGGCGATTATATCACAATTCTATATTTGTTTACTTGTCACAAGAAGCAATACGCACTTACACGTCACCTATATATATGTGGCATCGCTTCTTTTCTCGCCCATACAGCTTGCAACCACCACGGATCAATCCCAGGACTTGTCTATCATTTAGAAGCCGTGGGAAGAACTCTAGAAGGACAAGAAGAAACAACCCCCACTCCTTCTACTTCTTTTGTCCTTCTTTCTGCCACGCTCTCTATTCGCCTTTCCCATCCCTCCTTTCAACTCAGTCCCTCAGCTTGGCACCCGTTGCTTTACTCAAGCCCAACGTGACCACTCCCAGCCTGTCATTATAGCCGGCCCGTGTCCAGCACCCCGGAGTGACTTATACTCGACTAGCCTATCGGATTTCTCTCCCCGCTGGCTCACATCACTAAGCCTATAATTAGGGCCATTTATTTCACTCCCTTCTTGCCTACCTTCGTTACACAACGCCTCTGCAACTACTTTCACTATTGCACTGTGCTAGTTCCGGATCTTCTCTTCCAATGCCGCGGGGGCCAGTGGACTAATATTTGCACGATTCTTGCAACTCGTTTCTGGCCGCTTGATAGGTCACTCAAACCTGGCTGACACAATTTAAGGCCCGCAACTGTGCAGGCGTGGAACTCACCGGCATATTGTGCCCCAGACAATCAATCGTTCTCGAGCTCCAGCTGAACAAGCGAGCTCCATCTCTGGATCTTCTAAGAATAAGATTACATACAGCACACGTGTATATATACCTCTCCGGTATCCCGGTTTACAAAGCATTTACACATTCTTTTATCACAACTATTGCATTCATCTACCTCTCTAGGTAGAATTCCAACCCCATCTACCATCTCCTGTTCCACGCAGTCTCAATTGGAAGAATCACTGCCATTGGATATCCTCACACACACCACCCACTTCTCTGATTCAACCTTCTGTCACAATGATGTCCCAGAGATTAATGTGCGAGCCTGACTTCCGACCATTTCGCTGCAAATGGGAGTCCTGTACCAAGGTAAGAGAAACAGCTCACTACGCAAGACCAATTGTTTTTATCTGGTTGCTAATTTACTTGTAGGCCTTCAAGCGAAGATCAGATCTGACAAGACACTATAAAATCCACACGGATGATCGACCGCACCCATGCACGGCGCCCGGCTGTGAAAAGCGATTTATACAGCGCAGTGCTCTCGTTGTCCACACCCGGACGCATACTGGCGAGAAGCCGCACGAGTGCCAATACCTTGGCTGCATTAAAAGATTCTCCGATGTATGTATCATACAATTAGAAGCTGTTTGACGGAGTAAGAAGCTTATAGCAAGATCAGTCTTCGAGCCTTTCCAGGCATCGTCATGTACATGCCAGAAAACGCCCTCGTAGATGTGGGCATATAGAGTGTCCCAAGGGGTGAGTCTCTCATCTCTCATCTTGCTCCATGAAGCGGAAGCATGGCTAACTCTATTTAGCCTCTGCCGCAGAAGATTTTTAGTGAAACAAGAAAACCAACTTCAACAACGTAACTTTTTCCACGCTCCCAGAGGAGAAAGCATCTCTGATTCAGAGTCAAGCCGGTCGCCATCCACGACTGCTCAGCCAGATACACCCAAGCCTCTCCAAGACAACACGATTTCACAAGTCTCGATATTTGAGGTGGGAGCAGCAGAATATTCGCCGTCTGTGGTTCCGCTGGAAGAGCAAGAATATGGCTATGACATGGATAAGTTGTTCGACAACAATGGGCTATTGACTACTGAATATCATTGCTTGACTGAGCAAGTGCGTCAGCCCACGACCAGCATGGCAGGCTCATCTCTATGCTTCGCCAGCGCTTCAAATAGAGGAGCTACAACCATACAAGGAACTCCGTTATTCCATTTTGTTATGCCGCCATACGGTGAAATCATTCATGATTATCCTCTGTTAAACAATTTTAACGCATCTTCGATGGAGCAGCTTGAACGAGCAATGATATACCCTCAACAGTCACAACAGTCGCAGCAGCAAATGCCAATCGCAGCACAGCAAATTGCGGACCATGGAGTAGAAGATTATATTTCTCCTACGCCGCTCAAATCTGAGCCGTGGTTTGGATTCGAATCTCTCTTTATTTGAGTGGTTAGTCGCTTACTGGGACTACATACGGTCTCAAACTTGCTTAAAACAAAAGAAAAGTTAGAAAAGATGAAAAAAAAAAGAAAGAAAAAAAAAAAAAACCTTGGACAAATTTCGGAATTATTAGGAGTCCAGAGGGAATGGGTATATTTTTTTCCTCGGGCCACTCAAACGGACGGCACGCTGTACAACCACAAACTTCAATGTTCTTCTGGGCGGTAGCAGCACCAGTACATGAACATGTACATATACGCACGTATTGATAATGTTATTCGAGGGGATTTTATGTATGAGTCATAGTTTTATACGAAAGAAATGAAACTTATCTGTATTTTATTGAAACCTCCAACGCATCCATCCATTAAATTCGCCTCGCAGCTGTCAATTACTTGGCGTCAAGAATCGATGCTGAAGCTAAGGATTTCCTAAAACGGAACAAGTAATCGGGCTTTCTATGAGCTTCTGTCATGTGACGCGTCACAAGGTCTCCAGCATGCTGACTAAGGCACGGTGAAGGCTCGGAAAAGCTGTCGACCGATCGTCGCCGAGTACGTTGGGGCCGATTGAGTGGCAAGTTCTCCCATTCTCAAACACGAGTCTAGGCGGCACGATGAGGACTTGGGGGTAGATTCTTGTATTCGAAAACCACCTCATCCACGATCAACCACCGTTTCCCTTTCTCAACGAGTGGAAAGAGACACGATTTCAGCCTCAGCCTTCTCTCGGCTTTGCTGGAGCAGGCGGGCCTCTCGATAGCGCCAGGTCCCGGCCGGACAGGCTGCTACACCACGTCATACGATAGGACGGCATTGGCTGTCACTTGTCTCACTGTCTCTTGTTTTCTTTCATCCTGACTGTCGCTGGGCTTGACATTCACCGTTGAACTCTCGCCTTGACATAGGCGACGTCATCCGTGACGATGGCGTTCCACGGTGGTCTGCTGCCTGTAAGTACTTGCCCTCTCGCCTCTCACCATCCATGCCGAACAGAGCGCCCTTGAACTCCGAAAACCGAAGCCAGCTGCTGACAGATCAATGAAAAGTCAATGGCAGCAGCCGCGGCGGACACTTTGCCCTCGATAACAAACACTCTTGCGAGGCCCTGGCGACCTTCGGCCGTGCCCCGCCAGCAAATCGATGCGACTGCTACAACCGAGACTACGCGATCAGAGTCCTCTGCCGAAACGACAGAGAAGGTGAGAATCACCTCTTGCGGATCATCTGTAGGCACTCGTAGATCTAACATGGATTATGTATCTAGTCGACGCGGATCCAGTTACCCGATTTCCTCCAACAAGCACCGGCGTCCGTTCTCAAGGCTACCACACCCAGCGTGATGGCACCAACCGACATTCGCGCATCCGTCTCTGGACTGGGTCGGGTTGGTTTGCTCGCAGCAAATCCAATCCTTCGACGACCCTTCTTCCAGCCCATCAACACCGTCTCGCCTCCTCTGGTCAATCTGTTCATGCGATCTGCCCCCGCCGTCTTGACCCCGCTACGCGCAATGTCCACGACCCGGGTTCTCTCCGGAACACTCGGTATGCAGCACAGAGGCTTTGGAACAGCAAATGGAATTTCTCGCAGCCAATTAGCTTCTGTCGAAGAATCAGCAAACAGGAACCCCGGAAACGCAAATCTTCAAAACGCCTTCTACCAGCTTCTTTTGCGGGCAAACATGCCCGGCATCTTGGTGGAAAGGTATCAAACCGGCCGTTTTGCGACGAATGCAGGCACTGAGGACGCTTATAAAAGAGCACTAGCTGCTCTCAACAGCGGTACGAGCACCGTGGCTACGGCTACAGCATCACCTGGGTTTGCGCGTGGACAATGGGCAGGAAACGAACAGGCCATCGCCAATGCGGCTCTCAGTGGCTCAATGGGCGTCAAGGGAGAGCCCATCCATGTTGTCGTCCAAGAATCCACCCGATCGCTTGTCTTTCGCTGGGTCAAATTTTTCGCTACTTTCATCGTATTCACCTATCTGTGCTTTGCAGCTGTGACAATCCTGATTGAGACGCTGAGCACCTTTAGACGTGGGCCAGGTGCGAAGGCCGACTCTGAGGTCAAGGCTGAAAAACAGACAACTCGATTTGATGACGTCCATGGATGCGACGAGGCCAAAGAAGAGCTACAGGAGGTTGTCGAATTTCTCCGCAACCCCGAGAGTTTCTCTGACCTCGGTGCTAAGCTGCCCAAAGGTGTTTTGCTGGTTGGTCCCCCCGGTACTGGAAAGACGCTTCTCGCTCGTGCTGTTGCCGGAGAAGCTGGCGTTCCTTTCTTCTACATGTCTGGCAGTGAATTCGATGAAATCTTTGTCGGTGTTGGAGCCAAACGCGTTCGAGAACTCTTTGCTGCGGCCAAGGCCAAGTCTCCTGCGATCATCTTCATTGACGAACTGGATGCGATTGGTGGAAAGCGTAACCCAAGGGATCAAGCTCATTCCAAGCAGACCTTGAATCAATTGCTCACAGAACTTGATGGATTTGACACGGATACAAAGATTATCATCATGGCAGCTACCAACTTGCCCAAGCTCCTTGACAAGGCTCTTACTCGACCTGGACGATTCGATCGACATATCAACGTGGATTTACCGGACGTTCGCGGCCGCATCGCTATCTTGAAGCACCATGCCAAGAAGATCAGGCTGTCACCCGATGTGGACCTTGAAGCCATTGCTGCACGCGCTCCCGGACAATCTGGTGCTGATCTTGAGAACATGCTAAATGTCGCGGCGCTACGCGCTAGCAGAGCAAAGGCTCGCGAGGTTTCCAAGAACGACATTGACTGGGCATTCGACCGAATCACCATGGGCGCAGAGAGAAAGTCAATGGTTGTGACAGAGAAAGAAAAGGAAATGACTGCATACCACGAGGCCGGCCACGCTCTTGTCCAATTATTCGAAAAGGAAAGCTCCAACAGACTCTACAAGGTTACGATTCTTCCCAAGGGCCCCTCCCTAGGCCACACTGCCCATGTTCCTGCCATGGATAAGTACTCCTACACTGCGGCCGAATACATGTCCAACATCCGCGTGCTCCTCGGAGGCAAGATGGCAGAAGAGATGCGATACGGTGATGACAAAGTCACTTCAGGTGTTTCTAATGTAAGCTTAGCTTTTCCCCACTGCCTTTATAAATCAGCGTGCTAACCACTGCCATAGGATCTGGAAAGGGCTACTGATTTGAGTTTCATGATGGTCACCAACTTTGGCATGTCCAATGCTCTGGGGCCTGTTGAATATGGCAGACGATATGAGAACCTCAGCTCCGAGACCAAGGCTTTGATTGAAGGCGAAGTCCAGAAGTCGCTCAGGAAATCCTACGAAGATGTGAGAAAGCTATTAACAGAAAAGCGAAAAGAGCTTGATCTGCTGGCGCAGGCACTTGTTCAGTACGAAACGCTGGATAAAGATGAAGTAGAGAAGGTGATCCGAGGAGAGAAGCTACCTGACCGAACAGTTGTGCCCAAGGGGCCCCTGACACTGCCAATTCCTGACGACATGCCCCGGCCTCCTGGCCTGGGCGTTCCCCAACCTCACCCACCTATTACACCAGCTCCTCCAGCTTCTGCCAAGTCCTCTGCTACATAAGAAGCAAGGCGGCATTGGCGATGCCAAAGTGAAGATTATGGCTGAGTTGTGAAGGCATCATTTGGCATAGCGGAGCACAATATGGTATGCGATGAAGTGATAGATATCGAGTTGGGAAAGTGGGAAAACCACACTCATTCTGTTATGTACATGGAGCTCTTCATTTCACAGTGGCCAAAGGGATTTTGGCTATCGAGCAAGCCGAAGCGATTTTTTATGTTTAATTTTTTTTTTAATCTCCTCGCTCGGAATAATTTTCCACCTTGGGAATATCGAAAAAGCAGATCAAAACAGACCCGGCCCCAGCGGCTTGGATAGTTTCCTACCAGTCTATTTCCTACCATGGTATGTGTCTGAAGGGAAGAAAGAGCTACGCCTAAATGGCAAATTTATGGGTAAAGGGCGAGGAGAGGAAGAGAGAGAGCCCTTGAGCAGCGAGGCGTGGCCTGAAACGAATTCATTGGAGCCAGAAATTGGCTCTTGGAGGGCGGAGGAGGGTATTTCTTGATGACGAAATGCTACTGTATTTTATTACAAAAATTCTATCTTGTACATTTGATCACCGCTGGGCTTTTTATATACCTCGGAAAATGACGTTTCTCTTTTCAACCTATTCTATTGTGAAGCACGAAGCATAAAGCTTGAGGCCCAATGAGGGCGCGCACCTGGAAGTGATTTGGATTTCAAAAGATTGTACCTGCATAAGGCAATCCTCTTCTCTATTGCCATCTACGTGCATATTCTACGTGCATATAGGTACGGGGCATTGCCGCCGGGAGTCAAGAAATTACCAATCTTGGTAAAAGGTGAAATCGCTCTAGTCCATCAGGATTGCACCCGAAGCGTTACTTTTACTCCGTATTAATGTTGATACCAAGCAATACTAACCATTTATCTTTGTCACTCATCCCAGCCCCGAGGCCCGGGCAGATGGCGGATATAACTTTTCAGCCTAGTCTACGGGATTATGTGAACTTTGACCTTCCATCCTACGGAGCACCGTCGCACCCAAAGTGGCTCCCCAGCCCGCTCGGCTCGGAGATCCTAGCCTGTGCATCTTTCTCTTATACGCTTTTGGGGTTGTAGATTCAGCGGGATGTGGCGTTACACGTACATTCGGAAATATGCATAGCTCTGCGACCTTGTTAGTTGGAAGACCCTTTTCTCCCCCGCCATGAATGCGACATGACGAGACTTGACGCGAAGATTGTTTGACAGGAAAAAAAGTGATGAAAGGTATGATTTGAAATCATGACCTTTTGTCTTGAACAATTCCGATAGATGTTGGAGCGGTAACAAAAAAAAGGTGTTGGTGGCTTTTTTTCTTTTTTGTTTTATACCGGCCCTCCTTCCTTCCCCCACTGGGCTTTTTATAGATCCGAAGCATACCTTTTGATGAAGATTCTTCTTATTATATTCGACAATACTCTTGCGATATTAAGACTTCTTAACACCATCAACTACACCAAAACTGAATTCTAAGTAAGACAAAAAAAATAAAGAATCTCCAAAAATGACCAAGGTTCTTCTTACAGGTAGGTCGCTGCTACGGATCCCTTATAACGCGTTTGGGTGTAAATGCGCAACTTTGCTAACAAAGGGTAAAAACAGGTGGTTCTGGCTTCATCGCCGGTATGTCTGATCTGTCAATACAATGAAATCAATCATGCAAGCAACGAAGAAGAAAGAAAAAAACTGACACCACCAAAAAACAGCCCACGTCCTCGAACAGCTCCTCGCCAAAAACTACACAGTCATCACCACCGTCCGCACAAAGAGCAAAGCCGACCTCATCAGAGAAGCCCACGCAGACCTCGTCAAGAACGGCCGCCTGTCCGTCGCCATCGTCCCGGACATTGCCGTGCTCAGCGCCTTTGACGACCTCGTCGCCAAGATCGCCTCGGGCCCCGACGGCGATCTCGAGTACGTGATTCACACGGCCAGCCCCCTATTCTTCACCTTCACAGACGCCCAAAAGGAAATCATCACGCCTGCGCTCAACGGCACGCGGGGCATCCTTGAGGCCGTCAAGCGGTCCGCGCCGTCGGTCAAGCGCGTCGTCATCACATCCTCCTTTGCGGCCATCCTGTCCGAGGACGACTTCACAAATCCCAACGCCACCTTCTCGGAGAAGACCTGGAACCCGGACACGGTCAAGGACGCCAACCGATCCATCGCCACGGGCTACCACGTCTCCAAGGTCGAGTCCGAGCGCCTGGCCTGGGATTTTATCAAGAACCAGAAGCCCAACTTCGACCTCGTCACGGTCAACCCGCCGCTGGTCCTCGGCCCCGTGGCGCACAGCCTCGCTTCCGTCGACGCCATCAACGCCTCCAACGAGCGCATCGCGGACCTGCTGCGCGGCAAGTGGAAGGCTGAGATCCCCGAGACGGGACCCGTCGACATCTACATTGACGTGCGCGACACTGCCACGGCGCACATCAAGGCCCTGGAGCTGCCCGAGGCGAGCGGCCACCGTCTGTTCCCCGTGGCGAGCAGGACGTCTAACCACGAGATTGCAAAGATTATCCGTGACAACTTCCCCGAGTTTGCGGAGAGGCTGCCTGGCCCGGAGGTCAAGGGCGGCGAGCACGTTGACGAGAACAAGGCGTACAAGTGGAACTGCGACGAGACCAACAAGCTGCTCAAGATTGACTGGATTCCTGTTGAGCAGAGCATGATTGACACTGTCAACTCGTTGAAGGACAAGGGAATTTAGATTTAACAAGCGACTCGAGTTAGTACATGGAGCATTATGGTTAAGTTATAAATCGAAAAGAATTATATCTGTCTATCTCAAAGCTCATTGTATAGTCCACTTACCTGTTTCATTATTCCTTCTCTTCAAACCCACCCAACGTACATCTCTATGCTTATGTTTTCATGGATGATCTTTGCAATCTCGTGGTTAGACATCCTGTTCGCCACGGGGAAAAGTGGGTGGCCGCTTGCCACGAGCAGCTTCACGGCTTTGATAGATCGCATCCTTTCCCCCTCTTTTCTCCAATACATCTCAGCATCCCAAGTAAATTCATATCACTTTGTCTGGACGCACCTCATTCAATAACGGGCTCCTCACATGCCTCACCCTTCTCGGTGACTTCAAAGGCACCTCCATCGATCCCCTCGAATCGCCTTGGCTATGTCCTCCCTGCGGCCTCTGAGGGTCTCCATTTCCTTCACTTACACCAATAGATGATTCTGATATAGACCCGATGCTCGGCGAGCCTCTTCGGACCAGACTGGTAGATGATAGAGGCGACTTCAAGGGACTGGCCCGACCATCCAAAGGGAGACTCGGAAGCGCACGAGTGGGAGGCGGCCCAGGGCTTGCCAAGCGGCCAACGGTTGGCGATATTCCATATACACGCGACGGCAGCCTTGGAACTTCGGCAGCCGTGGCGCCATTATACTTGTTTGGTGCCGAGCTGGTGGATGCATTCGACGTAGCCCTGACGCTGCTTGCATGACTGAAGACGCTGGAAATGCTACTTTCCGACGGAGTGTCGTTCCTAGGCGGTCTGGTCGGAGAAGAAGTAAGTGAAATTGTTGTCGTTGCTATTATGCCCTGGCGCTCGCCTTCGCCGGGGCTTCTTCTCACTTTGGACACCGAGAGAGGCGAAAGCGGCTCTAACGGCAGTCCGGCCTTATCCCGTACAGATACGTCTTGATATTTACGACGCTGATGGTTGCGACGAAGACTCAATGCGCGCGGAAGCAAGAAACGGCGCTCTTGTAGCCGTGCAGGCGGCATCAATGGAGCCTTTGGCGGTGCGGCATGCGAGCTCGATGGTGAAATGAGCGGCGAGGCGGGAGGGCTACTGGGTTTGATGGGACGGCTGATACGTCTTTTGTTGCGCGAGCGTATCTTCATCCTCAAATGCCACACGATGAAGCCAATAATGACAAGCACCCCAACCATGACGGATACTCCAATGGTGACTTTCGTGGTGGAGGATACTTGGTTTGCGACGGTTGACCTCTGTCGATGCTGGTACTTTGAGCTCTCTGTTGGGATAGCCAATTGAGTGGCAGAGAGGCCTGTAGAGGGAACATCAGAGAACCGTTTTTCAATGGTGACAGTTTGGAGCCCATCCTGAGCGACTTCCGACGGAGTTGCAGCTGGGAAAGCAACGGCTGGTACAGAGGAAAATTTCCCTTGTCGATGAATATGATTCTGTTCGTCATCCGAGACGGCATGATCCTGATCTGACGGTGCCAAGTTGACCAATATATCGCTACAAACCACATCAGCAAGCGTTTATACATCACCTAGAGTGAAAAACTGTATCAAACCTTTCACAAGAGCTGATAAGTAAACTGATGATGGCTAACACAAGAGTCAAATTGGTAAAAAGCAAAAAGCAATCTTTTTTTCACATATTCAACGCACATTGCTGATCAGCATCTCCCTTGCCGTCGACCTTGCATAATTGTGAGCCGCAGGAATAAGGAACATGGAAATCATCTCCTCCACCTCCGTGTCTATCTGGGAGCGTCCAGCATGTTATCTTGAGCATCTCGTCACTGGATGCCAGCAACGCCAGAAACTGAGCTTGGCATTCAGCGGTACAACCAAAGTCATCTTGAATGACATGAGAGTCGTCAACGTAATTAGTTTTGCCCATGGTATTTCGTTCTTGTATCTCTTGAGTACTTATGAAAGTCATAGAAGTCGATGATGTCGTCGAGTCGTCAAGCAAGTTATAAAAAGAGACTAATGAAACGCTATAGTATGAAATCCAAGCGACGTATATCATAAGGAAGAGATCAATAAAACATTATATCAGTCGCCTGGTAAAGCCAAACAGCATGAATCGCAGCAGGATATCAAGGCGGTACATGGCCTTGAGAGGCTCGCGCGCCTGTTATATATCCCAGATAAGTCGAAGATTGGTACGAGAAGGAAACACCAATGCTCAGATGGCCCATGGACTTTTGGCAAAGGATACAGAGGATTCCACCCCCGAGATGAACGAGCACCGGACGGGACCATATGCAGGTGGGTCTCACACGGCTCTGCGGCGTACCGCTCCCGATGAGGCGGCCTCGTATGAGCTGCAGACCAGAGGCGAAGCTGCTTGGGTATGGTTGCAGTGTGAGAGCCCAATAGTCTTCATGGGCTTCGGAGGCTATCGGATACAACAGCGCTAATGCTGGAATGGAAGCCATGCAGATACTATATTGGGCGGCCTTGTTGGAGAGGAGTATAGCCTAGGGGCCCAGAACCGGGCCAAGCTGTAGATTATTCGGTATCAGCTCGCTTCCAGGAATTTGTGTATCGTGTGGAACCATCTCGTAGGGGAAAAGGACCCCGGTAACGGATGATTGCTTCCTAGTGGCTTTCTCGGCCCCTGTCTTCTCATGGCTTCCTCGTGGAAGATCGGAACCTACATGGAAGAAACAGAGATCTGAAGGCACAGACAGCCCTGTAGTCAGCAAACTCCCTATCTTCTTGATTGCTCATAAAATGAATGGCTTAGCGATATTAGTGCGATAATCTCAGAGCAAACATACTAGACTATTTCGCTCGGTGATAAACCCGTGCGTCTTCCATTTTCGAAGGATTAGCCTCTTAGTTTGTTCTAGAGCTGAAAGTTTTACGTACCAGTGCTGCCCAATAGCCTGTCAGCAAGCTTGTACAACATGAATTCAGTTGAGGTCGACTTTGCGCTGCAGTTGCTGGCCTGCTTCACAAATTAGGCGACGCTTGGAAGAGGTAGTTTCTCAAACAAGCCCGCAGCTTTCTCTCCTTCACCGCAAAACAGCGAGTGAGAGAGCCAAGCAAAGGAAACCGACCTTATTTGATGCAACGTTGGGCTTTTCTACCTCTCTCTCAGAATTCGTGACCGAAACTCATTCTGGCTACAGCAAAAAGAAAAATTGAGCAACATCTATTCCTCTTCGTCTAAATCAAGAGATGGAAGAGGAAGAAAAAACGAATCCTTTTGTCCTAGTACGTAGAACGAGGCTAATCACGCATCTCGTAATGCCCCAAAATCCTGTATGCTCATTGTTTGCGATAAGCAGGCATTGGTTCAATAATCTCAGGGATAGGTAAAGCTTAGCAAACAAAAACCAACAGAGCTCGCTAGCTTCCAATTTCACAGTCACTGATGAATTTCATGACAAATGATGTTCCATATACGGCTATACCCTGGTAGCAAGATAGAAGCCACATGGCTCGGAGATAATGCAAATAGAATGCTGCCAAGATCGCACTGAGGGTAATGGCAGAGAAGAAAAAGAGTCAAGGTATCACCGACCACCAGAAGAAAAGAGATAGCGAGAAACGGCGAAACCAACCCGTGTGCAGAACGACCGCCATAATCCATTTTCGTCATCAAGAAGTCTATTTTACCCGGCACCGCTGAGAGCAAACTGAGGGAAAGACGCAGAGTCTGTTGTGTAGGAGCATAGCCCAAGCGGCTGGGATAGCGCCGCGGGGGTCTAGGAACTTGCACGATGGTGCAAACAAGCTGAGAAAAAGGTCTCTCAGCCAGCCACGACAACTTTCGTATTCGCGCAACTAGCATCCATCACTCGCCAGCAGCTGAGAGTAGAGCCCTTGAGGTTTCAAAAGAAACGATTCGTCGTACTATGGCGATTAAAACGGAAGAGGGAGAGAAGGAGAAAAGAAGAGATGTGACGTCTTCGGTAGCGTTTGTTTCCTAGCTCCTGCTGTCGGGGCCCGAGTCAGATACGTCTTCTTATCAAAAGGGTTGTCTAAGCACAGGCGTAGATGTGCCCTGGAAAAGCTGGCGCTCTCATGCCGTGACCCCAATGAGCGATGCATGGCGTCCGTATACAGAGCTTGGCTTACGCGACCAAGTCACAGGCCAATGCAGGAAGCCGCCGCCGGGGCACACAATCACACTCCTCCAGCGGTGTGACAAAGTATGTGAAAAGGGCCTGGGAGCAGATATCGGGCTTCTCAAAGGTGCAGTTGCAGGACGAGCACAACGTTAGCTTGGGCTGTAAACCCCAGCGCAGGCTCAATACGGGATCAGGGTCTGGATGTCTGGTCAGCTGAGCTCGTGGAAGATGGATGTGATTGGAAATTGAGCAGCCCTTGCATGAGTGCAGCTGTGAATCCAATGAGATAGCCGGCGCTCGCCATTGTTATGCACGATTAGGCCCTTGGGCAGCCAATGGGAGGCGCAGCCGATGGGAGGGAGGCTTATGCTTCTCAGATATGTAGGCACTCTCGTATCTGGGACAACAATTCAGCTCAGTGCATCTGTCCCTAGATAAAGCGTGGAACAAGTATGAATGACGGTTGGTGGTAGATCTATATTTCCGTGGGTCTACAGGTGTTGCTACAAAGGCTCCTCGTCTGGATGCCTGAGGCTGATCTGTGACTATACACATGTACACAGGATACTTCTAGTCCCTTCAATCATCCTTTCAAGCTTCAAACATTCCTATATCTCGGCATTAACAGAGGCCATAGTATTCTGGGGCCTCTCTCCCCACTAACATCGCAAGATCTGATCCCTGTATCTAGACTGTTTAATATGCGGGGAGAACCCCAGCTCCACACCGAATCTTCGCCATAGTCCTCGGCGCGCCAATGGCTGTGCCTCGGCACTTTGGCGGAGTCTCCTCTGTTCCCCAGAGGTGGGTGTGAGTGAGCTTATAGCTTATAGCAACATCGCTGTCAACTACCGTTTTCAATTTTCAATACGCCATCTTACGATACTTTCTTTTTGGGACCACAGCCCAGGCTTCGTCTGTCAATCTTCGACAATATACTTGCCATATTATCTCAATATCCCCCCAGCGACTCTGACGCGTTAAACTACGTTGGCCAGAATCCCACGCAGCCACAACTATCTTGTACAACCTCTTCTCGCCCAACCATGTCCTCTCAGCTCCCTCCCATTGCCAAGGTTGCGGCCGGATCCAGCAAGCCTCGAGCCCAAGACAAAGTCGTCATCATCACCGGTACGTAGCCCCTCATTCTGTACCTAGGTATGGTAAGCTCAGTTCTACATGCTTTGTCTAAACCTCTCTCTATTTCAGGCGCCAACTCTGCGCTTGGCATTGGCCGGGCTACAGCTCATCAATTTGCCGAGAGCGGCGCAAGAGCAATCTACCTTTGCGACTTTGACGCATCAAATCTTGAGGCTCACAAGAAGGAAATCAACCAGCTGTATCCTAATGTCGAGATTCAGACGCGTCAGTTTGATGCCGCGGATGAGGCCAAGGTCAAGGCCGTTGTGGACGACGCAATGGAACGCTACGGCCGCCTGGATGTCTTCTTCGCCAATGCCGGAATTACGGGCCCCAACGTAGTCTTCACTGACATCAGCGCTGAGGATTTCATGAATGTACACAAAGTCAACACTCTGAGGTCAGTTTCTCTCTTGCAAAACCACAACGTTAACATCAGCGCCTCATTCAGAAACTAACATCCATTAAACAGTGTTTTCCTTGCTACCAAGTATGCAGCCCCAGCCATGAAAAAGACGTCTCCGCAGAAACCCAAGCCCAGCGGAAGCATCATCGGCACCGCCTCTGTTGCCGGTCTGCGCTCAAACGCCGGCAGCACCCCCTACTCATCCTCCAAAGCTGCGGTTGTCTCCCTCGCCCAGACAATGTCCTACCAGCTTACGGGCACTGGCGTCCGCATAAATGCCATCTGCCCCGGCATCATTGAGACGGGCATGACTGCACCCGTGTATGAAGCTGCGCGCGCCCGTGGCAATGAGAAGAAGATCGGCCAGCTGAACCCGACGAGGCGGGGTGGACATGCTGATGAGGTTGCCCGCGTGGTGCTGTTCCTGGGCAGTGATGAGTCTAGCTATATAAACGGCCAGGCTTGGGCTGTCGACGGAGGACTAAGTGCAGGACATCCATTTGTCCCAGGCAAGCTGGCCTAAGGTATCCGCAAAATGCAGTTGATTATAACATACTTGTACATTACACTGAGGTAGTAAACTGTATATAATCATTATGCCATATTAATGTTGGTAATCACTTATCATTTGGAACTGCTCATTGGGTATCATCTCCTCCACCGGCCTCTATAGACGCAGACAGCGCTGAAATGCGCCCTAATATGGCCGTCTTCCATGTCTCGTACTCCGCCTTACGGCTCTCGCTCAAGAAATCATACTTTTCCTGGAACATTGTATCTGCTCGTTGCTGCTGGACTTGCAGCCCGCTATCCTCATATTGATTCTCAATCACGTCGCCATCATATTGGAGGCTCATGCTGATGACGTCCGCAATGCCATCGTACCAATCGGCCTCAAGCCATCCGTTTTCGCGAACTCTTGACACCGCAGCATCAAAGTCGTCATCGGTAATGTCGGCCCAGCCTTCCCAGAGGATATCTGGCTCTATTCCTTTGACTGCGATATCTTGACGCGCCCGGCTTAGCTGCCCAACAATCTCGGTGCGGGTAGGGACATAGTTTTCAGGCTGGACAGCTTGATCTTGATCGATATCTCTGATTCGCATAGCGACAAAGAAGATTACAGCTGCGCATAACGCAGTTGCGTGCTCCAATGCCCACTCATCTTTTGTTTTCCGGCCTCCTGGTAGTAGAATCGACTCCATGCCCGCCAGCATTGACGGCGCCAGTTTTTTGTGCCCAGGTTCAACGCATAAATGACGGATTACGGGTTGAATCCAGGGATATATATCCGACTCCCTGACACTTGCGTGCGCTTTTTGGTCTGATTTTAATGCAGTTTTCGTATCTGAGCCGGATCGTTTCCGGAATTGGGCCAGACTGCTGTCCTTGCTGGGCTCGGGCCTTGAAGGGAGAGGCCGTGATTGTGAGGATGCCGGCGACTCGTCAGCATTTCGTTGTCTAGAGCTTGCGTTTCTCGTTCTACGCCCGCTTGCCGATGTGTTGGGAAGAATATTGTCAAGATGCGTATACAATCGCTTGTACACTCGGGGTGGGATCGGCGGGCGCGGCTCAATTGTCGGGAGGTCTAGTGTAATCTTGAGTCTGTCGCGATTTGCAACTGGTTAGCAACTAGTGAACTCACAAGTGGTGCAGCGGAGGCTATAGTAATTACCGGCTGCAGGCAATGTGAGCACAGGCGTAGAGACGGGCAATCTCCTCGTCCGCCTTCAGCGTGCTTGCTAGATGTCGAGATTGGGCCAGCAGGGAGCCGGCAAATTCGACCAGAGTTGAGGGGAGATCGGAGCCATACGTTGGCATCAACGAGACAAGAGCGAGCTCGACTTGCTTACTCATTGTGATTGCTCGGCTGGTTATTACGTGTAGATGCGCAATACAGTACCAGATGGCTCGCTTGGAATAAGTGGCTGGGTCTCTTATTCGATGTTAATCTGGATCCAGAAGAGAGACGCGAGGCGGGGCATGACGGGAAACGCGAGATCACGGGGTTCAGCTAATAGATGGCCCTTAATCATTAACCAGGCACAGAGCAAATGGTATTACCACTTTGGCACTTCAAAGATTGCTTTACACCGATTCTTTATAGCTGCATGTCAGCTCTGCCGTTTATTCTCATAGAAGCCAATCAAATGGCAATACGACTTTGTAAAACACCTTCAGGCAATGGTTAACATGGGATTGCATCCTTTCTACTGTAGATAAGCCTAATCCGGCAACTAACTCTAGTGGGCGCTCCCCTGTTTGCGACCGTCCCCGCCGCTAAAGCCAGGGCCTGCAGTCACCGCCGTTAGCGATGCCGCTATCACTATGGCTCTGCAGAGTACCTGGCCAGACTCCATAAGTGCGGCGGCCACCTCTCTTCCGCTCGACGTCCTCCCATTAACGTCCGTACAAGAACAGCATATTTGTTGCGCCGCTCTCTGCTTTGCATCGCATTTTGTCGCATTGTATCTCAGATTGACTTTCTTTCATCGTACTTTTCCTCTAGCAATAATCCCTCTCGCGCGACATCATGAGAGCGTTCCTCCTCTGCTCCGCCATTGCGGGCCTGGCCATCGCCCATGGCTCTCATTCCCAGAAGCCAATTGTCGATGCAAATGCCAATTGGATGACGAAGCACATGGCTGGTGAGTGTTTCTGGCACTAATCTATCATATACCGTTGGCTATATTCTGCACCGTATTCCTAACAGAGAGATTTACGCACAGAGGAGCATCACGTCGACGGCTGGGACGCGGCCTCCTTTTTCACTCTCCACGACTACGACAGCGACGGCTACTGGAAAGGCGAAGAGCTGCTCCGCACCTACGGCCTCATGGATGAGTCCAACAGGAAGGTCTCCTGGGAACGTCGCGACGATATCCTGCGCCAGCTTCTCGAGCTCATGGACCAGAATCGCGACGGCGTCGTCAGCCGCGACGAATGGCTCGACTACATCAACGTCCAAGGCAAGACTCTTCCGGACATGGGCACGGGTCCGGGCCACCACGGCGACGACGAATACGAATATGAGATTCATCATTGGGAGAAGTACCATGACGAAAACTCCAAGTTGGAAGACTTGAACCACCCGGAAGACATTGAGCATTTCCGGAAACATGAGCAGATGGAAGAGGAGGAGGAGAGGCTGGAAAAGATGGACCAGATGGCCATCATAGAGGAAAATATCCCCAAGAAATTTCTGCGGGGCAATTAAGAAAAGAATATTGGCGAGAGGGGAGGGTTCGATAACGCTGGGAAAAGAGGGATCAAATCTGAAATTCATATGAGAGACGAAGTTGATGTAAAACATATTTTTTCATGTACCATTATTAGATATACTGCTACCGCCTGTAATACGAACGTCAAAGACGCAATGCCAGACGCCCGGCGCAAACGTCTTGACCTGCTCAACGTGCTCAACCTTTGGAGCCCGCGAATCTGCCCCCGAAGCAGCAGCCCACGTCTCAAAGGCCCTTTGAATTGATCCTCGCCGGGATTCGATATCATCAACGCCGACATTCTCGTGTAAATGTAGCCATGCATCAGGAGCAAACTTTGTCACTTCCCAGGCGCTTTTCCAGACCGGCTCGCTCGTGGGTAAGAAGCCGCAGTTGACGTGCTCAACGTTCCTGGCGAGTCCCGTCTCTTGAATCTCCCCCATCCGCTCCAGCGCCTTCTCATTGCTCTCCAGAAAGACAATGATCTTCTCTCCTCCAGTTAGGACTTGGTCTACCGGTAGTAGCAAATCATCTCCCTCAACAACTCTGACACTCCACTTGTTAGCCAAAGCGCCTCGTCGAAGGCCCTCGACACTCCAGGGATTGATCTCCCAGCACAGAACCCTCACCCCTAGCGCGGCATATGAAAACACAAAATACCCAATTCCGGCATACAAATCAACCGCCCAGCTCTCCCCCTGTTTCTCCGTGGCTCCCTTGGCCAGAGAAGGACGTTTGAATCCCAACAGCCGTGCCTTCTCCTTCACGTTGCCACGGGAAAACATGGTCCATCTCGGCGCCCACGTCTGAAGTATCCCATTTTGCTTCGTGCCAACCCAAAAGGCGTCCTCAAAATCACTCTTCGTGGGGTGCTCGCCCACACCTTCGGAGGGTCCAAAGTCTCCAAAGAGCATCCTGAGCCCGCTTGGGCTTCTTCGTACATTCTCATCCTCCTCTCCTGCCTTGTGCAGCGGTATACCCTCGTTAACAGCCAGATGTGTCACAACTCCTTGCCCAATTTTGGATATTTCTTGCAAGATAGATTGCCACAATGAATTACAGGCAGCTTCATCACAGGCCCCTAGAGTTGAGGCCCATGCTTCGCTTGTGAAGCTTCCAGTCGGTAGCAAGGCGAGAGGCTCATAGATGGTAAAGCGTTTAGGGGCGGAATTTATAAGATTCTCATTTCGGAAATCCTGTCCAGCAGATTCCAACGGGGGGAGAGACACATTGACCCAGCTTTGTATTGCCGCAGCGATGGGGTTGACGGGTCGGGAGCGTGGCTTGGGCTTTCTGTGAGAACTTTTGCCGTCCAGCTGCCGAGACGCCATCGAATGTATGGCTGCGACGCAGTGCGCGGATCGAGGTAAAATTCAAATTGTGTCAAGTTGTTTTTTGTCTGCCAACTCGCATCAGATATCTCAGCCTGCGGATGTTATCGGTATGGTGGAAGGTAACGGAAAAAGAAAATGCCCAAAAAGCTTAGTTTTTGCGTACCTGCTTTTCATAATGCTAGCAATATGAGCGTAGCTTCAGCACCACCAGCTTCTGAATGGCCGGGCCAATCTAAATCACCGAACAATGAATGGCAAGGCAAGGCTGTTAAACCTCTTAATCAATTTCTTTTTCCGCTTTTTTTTCTTAATTCAAATAAAATCATCACTGCTGTTCGTTTCCGCTGGCCAAATCCCCAGCCCGTCCTACCTATAATCCTAATGCATTGTCGATGCTTCAAATTCATGGATATCTCAACCCGTGTGCTAGTTTACATGCAAAAAACCGATCCCAACTCAACCCAGTCTAAGTTATACTCTCTACGCTCTTCTCGTCTTGTCTGACTTTCAGCCGAGGTAGCCAATCACAAAAAGTAGTCGCCCGGCGACCTTCTACTTGCGGGCACGTGTCTCTGGTCATCTGGTACAGCAGAGAATATGCTAAACTTGGGAGCCAAATCATTGTCCACCGTCATTATTGACGCGACATTGCCGCATCGGTAGCAGTAGTTGGGAGCTGACCAAACTGTTACGACAGAATTCTCGTCGAAATGATACTGGGTTCCAGCGCATTAGTACAGCATCCTCGTATAAGAAGAAGGGAAAAGGCATGGGGAAGTTTCCAACTCACTTTATATCCTTCATTTACAAGCTGATGCGCTCTGGCAATCAATTTTAAGCCGTTGACATGATTAAACTCCGTAGCAACTTTATCTCCAAATAGCCATCCCGCTCCTCTGGGGCTCACCGCCCACGTGTCTATGTCGTCGGGATCTGACCATACAAGATCGCAGAAAGCACCCTCATGGGGAATCTCCTGAGCACGTGCGACGACTCGAATCTGATCTATGGTTCTTATCTCAGGGCTCAAGCCGCCATGGACGCAGAGAAGCTCTCCGTCAACTATGGCAGCGAGAACGAGGAAGTCAAAAACGTGGCAGCACGCCTTCCATACGGATGCATTGCCGTACTTTTGCTGGCATTCTTCGTAGAAGCCGTAGACTTGTGTGATTTGGCGCGATTCGTGATTGCCTCTGACGAGAACAATGCGGTCTGGGTATCTATACCGGTGTCAGTATCAGCACCAAGAGAATTCCTGGGCCAAGAAAGAGCGGAAAAAGAAGGCGCTGATGGTATCGTACTTTGCTTTCAAGCACATGAGCAATGTAAACGCCTCCAAGCTAAAGTATCCTCTGTCCACGTAGTCTCCGAGAAACACGAAGCGAGTCTCCGCGCTCTGCGAAGACGTAACTGTATTGATCGCGGGCACATCGTTCTCTCCCTGCTTCTCTTCCTCTGCGTCCTCGTCCTCGTCAGCATCACCGGAGCTGGCCCCGCCTCCGGGAGACTTTAGCTTCCTCCTCAGCTTCGGGTTTGTGATTTCCGTCGGGGGCTCGATGTCCTCTGATGTGATGACCGCGGTCATGGACTTTGGCGCCTGCACGTCAGTCTCGCCCGGCATGCCGCCGGCAACGCGAAAAAGCTCGAGCAAGTCGTAAAACTGGCCGTGGATGTCGCCGCAAACAGTGACGGGTGTGCAGACGGGCTGGATGTTGGACTCTGCGGGACTCATCATGTCAGCGCCTCCATGATCTTCCATCTCGCCTGCTCCCAGCGAGGGCATCGCAAAAGGTCAGCTACAAGGTGATGGGCTCCGTACCCTCCATCAAGATCTCCTTAACCTTTTCGCACAGCTCCTTCATGGCTCGCTCAGGCAGATAGTGGCACTGCTTGGCCTCCTCCAGCCACTCGTCCAGGCCGGCATTTGGCCCCAGGTTGGCAGGGCCGGGTCGGGGTACGTTTGCCGTCATCTTGGGAATCGAAGTATGGCGACGGCGCAACGGCTGGGTTGATTCAGCCCAACGCGATGCCAGTGCGTGGAAGGGATGATGCTTGATCAGCGGGCCAGAGATGACGGCGACTGAGGGCTTCGCTTGGTGGGGTCGGCCTCTCAACGCTTGTGGTTTCAGGGCGCAAGGGGCTGCGCTTCAGCGGGAGCCAGGCGCCGGATCTTTCTCGGAGGGGCCTGTGCGTTCGCTGTAGCGGCGAGTGATGGCTGCCGCTGCGCTTATCGTTGATCCACGTAGAGCGTTCGCGGATCCCTTGCATCTACTTATGGCATTCCATATATGAGCGATGTCTACTACTGTCAATAACAACACTCATGAAAGATATATAATTTACTCTACATAAACGTATGCTCTCTCATGTTCTTCTAGTTTGAGCAGACGTTACACATGCTCCAACTTAAGTACCTTGCAGGCCAACAGAACAGGCGGCAACAGCACTTTGTCAAATTCCATCGCCGCTCCCTCGACTCGGCTGCACGTGACTGCTCCATATTAGGTCAACCGCATCTTCGCCACAGAAAGGCTCGAATAAGCCGGCACTAACTCCGCCTGCCTCTGTTACGAATTTGCTTTTTATACAGTATTCCAGCCAGCATTCAATACGCCGCCATTTAGTGGGCCCTTGCTTTTTCATATGACGGAAGGCTGCGACCCTTTTGACCCTATCAAGCCTGGCCCTGACCTGGGCCTCCAACACCGCGGCTGGCCGAGCCGAGACACCTTGATGCTCGTACATGCGTCCTTAGAACCCTGACGTTGCCCTCAAATCTGTACGATATGCACAATGTCGACTCAAGCACCGCAGGTCCTGTCTCGCAGGACAAACGGGGCGGCTTCCGCCGCGGCAAATGAGTCTGCCAAGGTGAGAGATGAGTGTGAGATGCCCATCTTGCACGGTTAACTGATTCGTCGCCTTACACAGAACAAATCCACTGCCGAGGGCGGCGCGTCTCGTCCTAACAAGGGCAAGGGACCGGCTGACAGGCAGAGTGAGGCTCGGAGCGCAACTCAGGATGCGGAATCGACAAAAGCTCCCAAGACTAAGACTCCTCATGAAGGTGAAAAAGTCATTATCCGCCGCCTGCCTCCAGGGTTGACTGAGGCCGAATTCATCTCCATCTTGGGCTCTGAATGGACAGTTGGCAATGGCAAGGTTGATTGGTTTTCTTACGCCACAGGCAAAGTTTGCAATGAGTATGTCGTTAGGATATCAAGGCTAGATATCCTTAACCCTTCTCTTAAGTTTGTTTTGGAGCACTAACATTGGCAACGCAAGGATCTCAAAGCCATCACGGCCCTCTAGAGCATATCTTCATGTCATGCGCAAGGACTATATCATGCCGCTGAGCGATATTGTCCGAAATGCGACGTGGGAGGACGCCAGGTCTACTTTCAATAGTCCTTCCCTTATTGGGCCCCCTTGTTTAGAGATGTCCATCTACAAAAAAGTTCCAGGGAACAAGAAGCGAGTTGATGCTCGCCAGGGAACTATCGACCAAGACCCGGAGTTTATGGCCTTTCTTGAAGGGCTTGCTAATCCAGTGCAGCCAAAGGAGATTACTGAGAACGAAGAGGTCGAGGACGCAGCCGAAACTAAAGTCACCACTACACCATTAATTGAGTACCTTAAGGAGAAGAAGGCAAATAAGCAAAAAGAGGCTGCTGCTGCCAAAAGCGCTAAACACTCTAGAGAAGGAGCAGCAACTAAGGGAAAGTCTACGTCTAAGGAAGAAGATGGCTCGAAAAAGAAGGGCAAAGAAAGCAAGAGTTCTAAGTCTGAGAAAGCCACTCCCAAGGAACCTGTTAAAATTCTCACCAAGAAGGCTGCTACTACTACTGAGCAATCTGCCGAATCCGCCAAACCAGCCGCGGGCCAGGCGGTTGCAGCAGAAGCACCAACCCCCAAGAGTCGCCGTGCTGGCGTCTCTATCGCTGCCCGCATGCTGCAGCGAGATCTTGGTCTTAGTCCAGGTAGTGCATATCGACGAGCCCGACAAGATGCTGCTAAAGCCGAGTCCACCTCAAAGACGGCCACTGCCGAAGAGAATAAGGAATCATCCGGGGCAGCAAAGGAGAACCAGCAGCCCTCTGCATCGGCTCCAGCAGAATCAGCGAACACTCAGGCGTCTGCTAAAGCCCAGCAATCGGCCAATAGCGCTTCCAAGAGCCAGCAACCAGCGCGTAAGACTCGCAGTGGTAAAAATGCTGAAAAGACCAAAACATCGGAAAAGCCCGGGCAGAACGCAGCCACTACTCCGCCCGTGATCCTCAAGAAGAAGCCCGCTGTTAATACCGACGCAGATTCACCCAAGACTACTACTGAGGCAGCCCCTGCCACTCAACAAAGCAGCTCCAAGTCTGCGACCAATGCGGCAAACGGCCAAAAGGGCGGCTCTACCAAGTCTTCAGCGTCGCAAAAGAAATCTGCCGCGGCATCATCTTCCAACGCCACTCGTGGCTTTGTGAAGCACGCCAACTCTTCACAGGGCATCACCGAACCTGTGTTGAAACAAGCCTTGGAGGTATTTGGTACCGTTACTTTTATCGAGGTAGACAAGCGCAAGGGCTTCGCGTACGTGGATTTTGCAGACCACTCCGGTCTTTCCAAGGCCATCTCTGCTAGCCCTATTTCCGTTGCGCAGGGAACTATTCAAGTTCTCGAGCGTAAGGATAAGAAACCTGCCCCGGCTGCTTCTGGTAGCAGCAATACTGCTGCTGCTGCTGCTGCTGCTGCTGCTGCTACCCCGTCCAGCGCCACGAGCAATAACGCTGTTCCTGAGAAGAGCTCAAGCAGCGGCCGTGGCAGACGCGGAAGGGGCGGTAAAGGAGCTGCTAATACTAACAGCAATCAACCTGCTTCTACTAACGGTACCCCTATTGCAGCAACGAGCGGTGGCTGAGCGATTTGCTAATTATCAACTCGACACCTTCCATCATCTTTCTAATTTTGATCTCAGCGAACTCGTCAGCGCAGTGAACGTGCTTTCCCTGGTTGGAACATTTCAAATTGGCTTCGCTGAATTATCTTTGTATGAAAGGAAAATGGTCAGCGTCCTAGTGGATACACCAAAAGCAGCGATCTATATAAGCCTTAAATTCAAACGGCGCACAACAGTATCAGGATTGAAAGAATCTGTCACTGGAAACGCAAAACAACCCCCTCAAATGGGCCTACGCCGCATGTTTTCCGACTTGGAACCGGACTATTGAAACCGCTCCGGAGCCGTCAAAATGAGGCACAACCAACTGCTCCAGCGACAAATCATTTGCAAACGTCGTGAAAGTCCTTTTGCGGGATAAGGTTTAATTTTTGACTCAAGCGATATATAAAAACACACATATATATCTTGGCCAAAAGAAGCATGGGAGGAGAGATAGACTGTAATGTTAAATGCGTGTGCATTTTTGGAGAGGTAAACTCGCCAGAGATGATCAGCTACAGCTACCTACCTATAATTTTAGTTTGGAAACATTGCAATGGCAAACGACAAGCAACTCTCTTGAAGCGGTCTATCAAATGTGGCCTTTTGGGACAGATGTTTATTTCGTTGCCAATTTTTAGTACTAATGCCTTACAAGTCACTCGTTTAATGAACATTCAACAAAATTTATAAAAGACGCCCATTTGTTTCCGTGAATGAATTAGTTTCCCACTCCGAGAGAAGGTATAGACATGAACAAAGGAAATACTAGTAGCCAATGGGCTTATCAATTGCCGGAATGAAGATTGCGGCTGCTGTTGATACCAAGTCACAATGTGGATCCAAGTCAAAAGAGCAGAAACAACAAATTGTTGCATTTAACAATCATCGTTACCCGCAAGGGACCATTTTTCATAAATCTATGACTACCTAAGAAGAATTTTGAGGGTAAAAAGATATCGTAACTTGACATAACAGAACATAGGCATAGAAAAAAAGATTTGAAAAGAAATCGGCAAAATATCATAAAAAGAAACCCAAAGAAAAGAAGGGGAATGTGAAAAATAGGGATGAAGAAAGAGAAAAAGAGGGGGAAAAAGGGAGAGAGAAAAAGAAGCGCAAACACAAGTAACCCATCCCCCCATCTATCTCATACCATAGCGTTACAACACGGCCGTATATATCCCACCTAAATCTAATCCAAGGAAAACAAAATACAACAGAACCGCTAATAAAAAACCCGCTGCGACGGCCTCGCCTTCCGAAGCGATCCTTCGCAACCTAGCCTTCAGGTCGCCTACCCATAGCACCTGTCCGGCCTCACGCCTTGCCGCTTTTAGCCCAGGAAGCCCATCAAGACTGTAAGTGTTGTTGGTAACCTGGTAGCCCAGCATCTGGTTGCCTTGGGTTTTCTTGGTAGCCCAAGTGTCCAGCGTGGGCCGCTGTTCAAAAACAGAAAGCTCATCAAGATTTTCGCCGTCTTGAACCCCCTCGCGGAGGATTTCATCAATACTTTTGGCGATGGCAGTGCCATCTTCATCCTTTCCATCAGGGCTATAAAGCCCCCTCTTCACACGCGGTACGCCAAATCCACAGCTGGTTTGGGTTTGCCAAATGTCACAGAGAATGACGGCGCGAGCTCCATCAAAAACCTCTCGCTTGCCCTTGGCAACTTTTCGTATCAGAGCAGGAAAGGCTGGCTGGTCCCACTCCACGACCGTAACACGACAGAAGAGTCGTAGGATTCGTGGGGAAGGGCCAAAGCTCATAAACATGAGACAGAGGCGTCCGTTTTCGTATGCATGAGAGATTGTCTCGCACCCAGATCCAGTGCGATCAATGTAGGCGCATTGGTTGGGGCCAAAGACAGAAAAGTGTGCATCTTGTCCTTTAGGAGAAACATTGACACGGCGACCGTGAGTAGCAGCGGAGCCAGTGAAAAAGACGGGCTGAAGCTCTGCCCAGCGAGCAAGGTCATCTGAGAGCGAAGGGGAAAGCTTCATCTTAACAAACGGTCGTGGTGTGATGGCAAACCAGTTATGTTGAAATAAGACACTGGCACCAAACGCAAAGACACCACAACTTACAATGAATCCAGTGACAGGTCAATAATACAATTGACAAGGATACGATGGGCCGCCGGGTATAATTGGCCGTTGAGAGGAAGAAAAGGTTGTAAGAGGAGAAAAGAAAATAAGAAAGAGAAGGGGAAACCCAAGGGAGTAAAAAGCCACAAAAAGGGTGGTGTAAGCAGAGGGGAAGGGCGCAACTCAAAACGTCGGGCCTGTAGCCGACATTAGCGACCAAGCAGCAAGCGTCTTGATAGCCATGGCATTTACTGTTGACAGCATCCCAGGCGGGTCAGGATTGATGTGACTCCATGGGTTGCAGTCAACAAAAAATACCGGTCTCCGGACACAGCCATGCAGCTAATTTTCAATCTGCATAGCGCCAAGGAGTAGCCGGGTGGGTAAAAAGCAAAGCGGAGAAAGGACTGGTCCAAGTTCCATTGTTTAAGGACCGAGAGCGGCAGAGGGCCGGTTGACATCCCCGCTGAAAATCCCGGTGGCGGAGAAGTGGAACCAGAGCCGTAGAGGCAATCTTGCGTGTGGCCGTGTCCAGGGTCAGAGAAAAGAAAAAGCCAAGGAGCAAGGCCGAAAGAGCCAAAAGAAAAACCAACCGGGAACACCATAATACAGATATAGCAAAGGAAAGGAAATCAAGCCAGTCCGCTGAACGAAAGAGCAACTAGCCCTGGCAACAACCGCTGCTTGCATACTATCGTCTGGACGACGGCAAGCCATTCTCCGTGTAACTCACAATTGTCTGGCAAGAGCAAGTGGCCGCGAGAGAACAAAATTGTGCGTTTAACGGCTGATTGGATAGGCATGATAGTTGCCATCCTCGTAGCTCCCGTCGTCATCGAACACGGCGGCTGTGCTTCCAGCAGCGCTGTAGATACGAGGAGTCATCGGGTTGGTAGCAGTCCGGGAGATGTTGGCATAGGCCGTCTTGTTGACAGGTGTGACAGCAGGCACTTGCGCGTGTCCATTGTGTACAATGTGTCCGTTGGGTCCGTGGGGCACATGGGGTCCGTTGGTGTAACTCCGAGTGGAAGATCCCGAGGCTGACGACGTCCGGCCGGCGGGGCCCCAGCCCTCGATGAAGCTGTTCCGTCGATTTGTGATCGGTGGAGGTGGAGGCGCTGGAGCCGCCGGGGCGGGTGCAGGCGGAACCACGCGCCTTTCTTCAAAGCGACGAGAGAGCCGCTCCTTTTCAGCTCTATGCTCTTTCTTTTGACTTTCCTTTACATGTTCCTTCTCCCTTTCCTTTTCCTTCTCCCTCTCGCGCTTGTCCTCTTTCTCGCGATCTCGAGACTTTTCCTTGTCTCGGACCCGACTGCGCTCCTCACGGTCCTCTTTGCGCTCCTTCTTACTGGAAGAGCGAGAGAGCTTAGGACGTTCTGGCATGGACCCTGACAATCCGTTGGTGGCATTGTTGGAGAATGGAGGAGGAGCGCTGTTCAGCGCATTGAACTGGTGAGACAGGCTGCTGTACTTGGCCTTGAGCTCGGCATAGTCCTGTGCCAGGGCATCATTCTGAAAACCGAGTCTGTCGCTTTCTTCCTTACCGCGCTGGAGCCTCTCCTGAAGAGAGGCGATGGTGTCTTTGAGGTTTTGATTCTGAGACTTGAGGTCGGTATTAGTGACGGTGACCTCGGCGAGCTTCTTGTTGGCCTGTTCGAGGAGGCCGAAATAGCGGTCCCTTTCCGAGTTGGTCTTGTTGAGCTCCGTGTGAGCCGTGTTGAGGGAATCGAGCAGGCGCTGCTCGTAATCGGACGTCACTGCAAATGGGATTGAGCGACTGGGCACCTGTGAGGACTCATGGGTAGACAAACCGTAAGCCGCCGAGTGCGAGACGGAGGCCCTCCGCCCGTGATTGGCGGATACTCGCTGATGGAGAGACATGGCTGGTAATGATGCGATGACAGATTTTTTTTTTTCCTCCTTTCCTTGTCTCTTAAAAGGCGAAGACGAAAATTGATTCGATTTCTGGAGCCACCGACTGCCCAATCGTAGTGGGATGCAACGCTGCCCAACGCCCGCTGGGAGGGTGGCAGGGGTGCAGAAGCAGAAACGAAACGATGTGGGCGAGCCACAAGCAAGGCGACAGCGACCGAGGCTTTCACGCAAGGTTCATTCGTCAACCCAAGCGCGCTATATGCACCGAAGACCAGCGGAATATGCACGTCGCAGGAGAAAAAAAAACAGCTGAGAGAAATGTGTCTCCGAATGCACAAATGCCTATGTGCGTCTGCGAGATCCGCACGCGATGGATGGGGTCGTCCTGGTATGGTACGTCGGCTCTGCAAGGGCCAGATCGCTGAGTAAATGTTTCGGATGCTGAAAGTGATGATGCGCGATAGTGAAAGAAGGATGATGATAAGGAAGAGATGAGTAGGAAGAAAGAAGATCAAGTATGCAGGGACGAAAGAATTTTTTTTTCTTTGCAGCCCCCGGCAGAATGCGGAATAATAACGTGGTATTATTATCTCAAGCCCAAGTCTGGTTGCCCGTCAGATGGAAGGCCCGTTCACACACACACTCACACACACAAACACAAAATTGATAACAGAGGTGAGAAAAGGAGAAAAGAGGGGGGGATGGCTGCAGTCATAAAATAGGAATTGCAAAATGGATGAAGCCGGGGGATCGCTGCTACGGGCACCAATTCCTGCCTGGAGAGGGCACGCAGATGGGCGAAGCCGTAACGCCTGGTGTGCGCATAAGAAGGACTCTGTCACCGACGGCCACTGAATGAACACTATCGACACTCAGACTGCTTTGACGAGTCGGGATGGAGGGTGGCGCCATGTCAGCAATGTACACACAAGTAGACAGTACGGGCAATCACATCAGAGTCCTAGACGCGCAATCGACACTCGTCGAATGGGCTTTCCCAGCGATTTCTGCCACCGTCCGGTCTCATCCATGCAAATCCATGCAGCCTCTATACGGCGTCGCTGGCTCATGTATCTGCTACAACGCCAAGGATGGGAACGCCAGGCGCCAGTCCACCACTCGCTCACCCAAAAAAGGGGTCGAGACAGGAGCTCCTCTGCGGCGCAGACTCAACAAGAAACCCAGCCACGAAAGCGACTGTCCCGGGTCGACGCAATTCTGCGCACACGCCGCCCAGCGGTTCCCATTGGCCGCGCATCAGCAGGGCTCATCAAGGCATCGAAGCCGTAGCGGCGGCTGCCTCGAGTCTAACGTCCACAGACACCCCTCCGGCCCTCCATCTTGTGCGCCATGCAGGAAGCCCAGAGGCCTGCGAGCGCCACAGGAAGCTTCGTCTACGGCCACTTTGGGCCGGCGCTGCAGCCTGCCGCGGCGTGCAGTGTGCTGGCACTGGCACGGAGGAAACGAATCGAAGGCGGGCGATCTCGCATTCACTCAAGTGTGTGAGTCACACCCTTCGGAAATGCAATGTGATGCCAGATGGCGAAGATGCAGATAGATGGCTGTGGAATCACGAGGAACAGCTGCTTGAACGAACAAATGGCTGAGGCGTCTCGTTGGTTGGCTTGTACTTGGTGCTTGGTCGTTTCTCTGTCTGTGCCAGACACTTGTTAGGTAATGGACGACAAACCGATTTCTCTCGAGTGTCCGCCCACCATGCAGCTCCCCACATCCTTTGCTCTATTTGATACGGGCAGCTACTCGTGCTTGTACAAACGAGGAACGGCCCGAGTCGTGTCGCGTGTGAGCCTTCGGAGCAAGGAGCCGTGATAGCTGATGACGAGAGATTCTGCTGGGGGCCAGTATCCACGAAGAGAACAACAAGAAGACAAAAATGCCGACCACCTGCCCAGAAAAGGTCTATGCGGCCATTGTACAGTAAGCTTAGGGAAGAGTACCGTATGCTGCCGTCATTTCACCGCTCATGTTCGTATCTGCTCTCTGCCTTGTGTTGGAGCCGAAACATCAAAAGGCAAATCAGACTTTGTAGATGCGCGCTAGGGTGTTGCAGATATTGGGTCGCAGACACTTGCAGACCTATCACGGCCATCTCAGCCACGGCCAGTTACGTCACGAGACAGAAGAAAAAGTAAAGAAGGCAGAGTTTGCTGCAGAGGAGAAAAGACAGGTCAAACATGCAGATAATACACAGACAATACACAGACTGCTACATCTGCCAGTCAGCGATATGCCCAGGTAGGTAGGTATTGTTCATGCTGATATTTCGTCTCTGTGCGATTAGAAATATAAAAAGACACACACTTCAAGGCCAGTCTGTTCAATCAAGGGACAGGTGACAAGACAAGGAGCGCCAGGGCAGGTGCTACCAAAAACTTTATGCTGTCATGTACAAAGCTGGGCCGCTTCCGTTGGGAGGAAGGAGGGCAGAGGATAGAGACGCACCTACCTTACTATCCAATAGTATCTACCGAATAGGATCAACCACGCCCCAACAAAGAAGCGGCTCGCATCTATTCTATCATTTTTTCCCCTCCCGTGGCTTTTGTCATTCTTGCAAAAACGCTGGGTAGCTGTGACACAATACTACATGTCTCTAGGTTTCACCATAGATGCGAAGCAAGAGCCAGAGAACTGGTGCCCAAACTGTTGAGGAGCTGCACTTTTTGACTCAATATTTTACCTCGTCACGAAGAATAGAGAGAGGAAAAACAACATGTTTCACTTTTATTTGGCTACTTATTTATTACTACACCTGAAGAAGGACGTTCGCTTATGAAAAAGCGGCACACTCAAAATATTATAGGGTAGCCACTTCGTTTTCGCTGTGTAATAGCCTCCGTTTTACTACATCCAAATAATGAGAAGAAAGTGTTGCATATGCTTCGCATCAACGGCATTCTGAACTTTTGGGAGGGAAAGCCGTAAAAGTAACAGGTACAATATCAAGGACAGCATGATCCCTTGATTTACAACACTTCGGGGACAATAATGCCACGTGCATGTGGTACATCGACTCGCATTTGCACACAACAGCACGTAAGCATAACAAAGTCGCTTATATCAGCTATCCAACGATTCTATGCCCTTCTTGAACATCAAGGGCTACCCTATCGTAGATCCCATTTGATGAACCATAATATGGATCTCACTGCCCCATGTCCAAACAAATAGCATGATGTTGTTGTATATAGTATGAATCACTGAAGTCTTGTCGCCTGCCGATAGCCAATTCTCTGCACTGGATTCTTTAAGAGCGGGCTATAATAGCTGCTAGGATTGAAGGCCAGTGCTAATCCCCTGATTTGGCGTAGAAGCCTTATCTGATCCTGGTGGTTTATGGCTTGCAACATAACAGCAACATGAATGCCGCATTAATAGTAGCGATGGAAATACTACGATGTTTTACAAAGCAAAACACAAAAACAGTGTCGATATATGCCCCTTTACTAATTCTTGGACTTCTAAACTACTAATAGACTGTTTTCCTATTTCAGCAGTAATACTAGATCAAAGCTACTGCTGCTTATAAGCAACTATTGACTTGATTGGGAAATAGTGCTGGTGCGATAAGCTGTACCTCAGCTACTGCCATTGGTGTTTACGGCAGAGAAACGAGAATGAAACTGCCGTGTTTCTGCAACTGGATAAAGGAGGATAATTAATGTTGAGGCTTGCACCAACTCGCGTAGACCAATCCAAGGCAAGTGGTATTATGGTCCAATCCTCGTTCACGATTAGCAGACACTTCTATATAAAGAGGCAGATGCCCACAATTTTCTGTCCTCATCAATCTCCTGATCGTCCATCTCGTGAACAGATTGGCAATCGCCACTTTGCCTTTCTATCTTCTACCTCTCTTCCGTCATTAGACAACACACAGAGTCAATCGTGCGCTTCAACATCTTCCTTTCCCTTGCCGGAGCTGTCTCGGTAGCCAGCGCCTCAAGCAGCAATTGTCAAGACGGCGGTGTTTGCGCAGGCATCGACGCCAACCTAAGTTCCGTCATCACTGAACTGAAAGGAATAGACCAGCACCAGCGATTTTCCGACGGACAGCACATCACCTGCGTCGACACGAGCAGCGAAGGTAGCTCTTCGCTCTGCCTCTCCTACCAGGGCTCTGGTCGGTCATGGAGTGTATTCCAAACTGCCTGGTTTGCCCAGTCGTTGATAGAGAAAGGATGCCAGGCGTGTGGAAGCCTGCCCCTGGGCACTGATCACAAGCATGGAGAGCTGACCTCTAGCGTTGTCACCAAGCCCGCTGGCGGTCTATGAACCTCCAAAGCTCCTCGTGTGATGGACACGGTTTACCAGATTTTAAGATCTGGAAAGCAATGAGGGACGAAACCTCGACAACAAGGGAAGACATCAGATGCGCAGGTTGCCATTGCTGTGTGACTTCGGGAACGACTTGCGGCATTGGCGTACTTCTAGTCCCCTTGTACACAAGAATCCTGCTAAAGAGAAATTTCGTTTCCATTACAGGCAGCCCGCCTGGACGATGTGGCAGCGGGGTAAAATGTCACCGTCTAAGCCCAAGTGTCTCTGATGTTATTCGGAGACTTTGAGCCAATATGACTTCAGAAGCTCTGGGCTGCTGGTAGCTGAGAGAAAGTCTTACGCTGGGCGTTTCATTTGGGACAAAAGACAAGAGTTTTGCAGGGCAGAAAGTTGAATCTTTTGCAAGCTGGATTGTCAACGTTGGGCATTTTTGGGAAAAGGCGGGTACGAGAGGCGTATACTTTGTTGCTTCATGATTTAGGAGCCCAAACGAGTGGAAGGCATGAACTGCAGGTGATTTCTCGGCATCTCGTCACGAATGCCATGATCCAAGCAATTCAAGAGCATTGAACAAGAACATGAAGTCTTGCAACGTCAGCGTGTGCCCAACCAAACATGAGATTAAGCTACAGGCTGTACCTGGCCTAATGTCTCTAGCGGACTTGCGGGCGCCGCCGCTAGAGGATGTGCCTAGCGCCACCAGACTAATGCTGAACCTCGTAGCCTGGATGCCTAAAAGTGGCAATGCCAGAAAATGCAAATGGGAGAAATAAAGGGAAAGGTCAAAAAGAAAGATGGATCAAGAGAGAAGCGTGAATGCTGTTGACGGGTTGCAAGTTCACATCAGTGGTGCTGTCACTTCTTGAAGTCTCTTATTGGTACATGTACACAGCATTAACCTTGGTGCCACTACTATTTAGCCACACCCGTCTTCAATTACAAGCCGATGCCTAAATGAACTGCAGTCTATAGAATACCGATTGGGTCAACAACCCAGTGCTTTGTTTTTGGCAGCGTGCATGCAAGTCTCTAGGTGAGGTAGAATATATGTTACCGGGAATTTAAAGAGAAAAAAAAAGAGTAAAGGACTTGGCCATCGCCACTATCTTGTGTTGTCTCCCTCACAATCTTCTTTGTTCAACACAACAGTAAAGGACAAACGAGTGAAAACTATTCAACACATCATTCTTTCAAATCCATATCAACATGCTATCATATGTAGCTATCCGCAAATTGATTAATAAGAAGTGATCATCGCGCGTCATTATACAGAGCCAACAGCCTCGTTTTCTTATTCTTATGCAGTACGACCCAAGAGACGTGGACCCTCACCCCAACAACTCCACACACGAAGTAGGACTCGCTCACACCCCTCCCAGCTGCTATTTCCACGACCATCTTCTTTTAGCAAAATTTACCTATTCTGATATTCCTAATGTGGCGCTTTTTCCGGCAAGGCTTCGCAGTATCGCGTGATGACGTAGGTACATGTAGCTTCAATATAGCTGGTAACCAATAAGCTCACATGACACTTCCAAACGAGCAAAACTCTGAGACTCGGCACCAGCCGGATACATCACGAGGTGTGGGACGATGGTAAATAGATAAACGGTCTGGTGCCTCTTTTACATTTCCCGAATTTTTGGCTTTTTCATGCTGTGTATTCATGTATCTGTGCTACTCTAGAATAGGCAAATCTGCAGGCGGTCTACAATAACAGCGAATAAAAGGGGAGCTTCGGTGAGTGAAGCTAGGAGAAGTGAAATGCCTCTGATGGTCGAATAAGAAAAGAAAATAGCAAGTGAATGACAATGCAAGAAAAAAAAATATTCATAAATAATCCATCAAGATGAGAAAAGAAGAAAAAGGGCATTCGTGAATGCCTGAAAAAGCGACAAAGGAGAATGTCATAACCCAAGATTTCCCAATAGCCAATAGCCCATCATTCATAATAACACAGAACAAAAGAAAAAAAAAAGGGCAAAAAAAAGGGCTCCAAGTGTGGAGCGCTGTCTGGTCTATGAGCGAAGAACCAAGATACGTCAGTGCAAGCCTTCTACTCCAAATCAAATCCCTTCACATACCGAAAAAAAAAGCCAAAAGTAATACAGCCATAGCAATCTCTCCTATTGGCAGCTTGGTCGGTGCGATTACACAAGCAATCTCAAGTTTCGCAGACCAGGAAACAAAACGACAGAGAGACGTGGTAGAAGACAAGAGATACAGGGACGTAAAAGGACTTAGATGATCTCGTTTCGCCGTAGGATGTCTTCGTATGCAACAGCCTTCTCTTCGTAACCCTTCATCTTCTTCGTCCGAGTTTCCATCAGGTCGTAAATGTCATTGTAGCGCTTCAAAAGCTCGTTGTAGCGAGAGTACCAGTGGCGGTAGTGGTATTTCCACGTGTCGGCCTCTGCAACAAGCTCAGACACACGACGGCTGAAGCTCTGGTCGATCTGTCGAGACAGGCTGCGGTTCTTCTCTCGCAAAGCGGCATTCTCCTCACGGAGTGCCAGGTTGTCGGCCTCAAACTTGGCAACCTTGTAGCGTAGTCTGTCTTCCTCGCGGTGGTGCTTTAGGGAGCTGTCGCCGGTCTTGTCGATGCTGCGACGCAGAGCTTCATTCTCGATGGAAAGAGAGGCGATCTGCTTCTCGAGACTGGGGACGACAACCACGGCGAGGCGCTTAGCCTCAGCCTGGGACGTGGTCTTGAGGCGGTTGTTCTCGTCCACCACAGTCTTATTGATCTCTTCGAGCTTGCGTTCCTTTTCCACGAGAGAGTTCCATTCCTCGAGGCTGACTTTGACGTAGTCGATCTCACGGACTCGGTCTTGTCGTCCGGCGTATGAACGCGATCTCTTGACGGCCACAAACTGCTGTCGCCCCTCCGGCGTGGTTTCGACAAACCACCGCTTGGTCATGGTGTCGTTGTTGTCGAAGGACTTGCTCTTGTAATTCTCCAATGCGGGCTTCGGCGTCCTTGATCAAAGTAGTATCGTTTGGGTTATAGAGCGTCAAGTGAGTTGTGTGCTTGAAAGTGTTTGGTCGAGGCAGTGGCAGTTAAGATATTCGACGATCAGTTGTGTTAACGAGGAAAGATGTAAGTGATGTGGATTCAGAAGGTCAGGGGATTGAGATGGATAAAAGTAATATGCTTAGGACAAGAAAAAGTTGTCATATGAGTATGGGGTAAGGTAGAGTATATATGCAAAGTGTCTCTGAGATAGCCCCAAGCAGCTTCGGTATGATTGCAGGCTACAGAGCCAAAGCAGCCACTCGGTCAGTCCAGGTGACTAAAAGCAGACAGACACCACACGCTTGTATCCGATATGATGATGGGCCCCCCAGCCACAGAGCAAAGGCAGTGAGTGCTCAGTAGTGTGGATCGATATAAGCATCCTCCAGAAATAGGACTTTTCTTGTTGGAAGCACATGGAAGAGCACGTCAAAAAATGGCATGGGCTGGGGCGGGAAGACACACACGATTCACAAAAAGTCGAAATGCAGGGCTTTGCGCAACGGGAGATGACCACCATCAACAGATGTGGCTTGAGTTAGTGAGGTGGCTTGCGCAGGAAGCCGTCAACCAGGGATGTGGACGTTAAGTCTGATGAGGGCAAAGAGTTAATAATGACATGGTTTCTCTGAGTTGTGATGACTTATTGCCAAAGTCCTGGGGAGAAGACGGCAGAGTATATGAGAAAGAGAAGACGCAGAGCACGAGGCGGAGTCGCCTGACGAGTCACCAGGGATCCGCCATTTTAAAGACGAGAGAGAGGTAAAGATGTGTAAAATAGGATTCAATAAAAGCTTGCTAATATTAGAACTGTGCCGTGAAAGAGAGGGAGCATGAAGAAAGGCAGAAGAGGAGGGACAAAGCAATAGACAACAGCATCAGGCACGAACAAAGCAGCCTTCAACTCTAGATACCAGAAGCATCCTTTTTTTTTTCTTTCATGGACAAGACGAACTTTTGTCATTCTGCGCCTAAAAAAGAGAGTTAAAGGGACACAAGATGGAGGGCCCTGATTTCGACCAACACATGCGCAACACCAGGTGGCTGCAGCAGAATAAGCGCGGCATGCCATGCCATGCGTGCAGTGGCGGCCGCAGCGGAGCAGCAGAAGCGACCACTGCAGGCACGCTGCAGCTCTCGGAAGCCCGATCGCCGGTATCGATGCCAGCAGCGCCCAGCATTGGCCGCGTTCCTGAGACGATGCCAGCTGGGAGGCAGCTGGGCGGATGAGGACGGACAAGGATGGAGGTGTGGACCTGTCCTGGCAGCAGAACATTGAATGCGCAATGGGGACCGGTAGGGCTGCCAGGCGACGAGCGTGGCTCAGGCGACGCGGCCCGTCCACAGGGAGTGTCAGTTGACCCCCTCCTCGCCGTGGCGGGCCGGCACTGTGCAGGTGCCCTATTCCGGCAAGGCCTGCAGGGGAGGTGCCGCTCCGACAGGTGCGCCGGCGCCGTTTGCCACAGCGCGGCGGGGGTGCTGCAGGCGGAGCGCGCACTGTGCCTCTACGGCTGGGCGCATTGCAGGACGCTTCTGACCTGCATACACGCGCGTCTGGCCTGGCGGACTGACCTCGATGCGCGTGCGACTTTTGGGCGGGAGGCCTGGAAGCGGTGCGCTAGCAAAAAGGTAAAAATCGTCAAGACGCCCAAGATGTCATCCATCGTTTTGAGCCGCATTTCTTTTGCTGGCTGCAGCCTGGCTGGCGCTATTGGTAGTTCTACAGTAGTTCTACGGTTTTGATGTGCCTGCGCCACAGCGAATGGCCCCCCTCCCGCTAACTGATAGACATGAACATCATTTCCATCGCCTGGCTCCCGCTTTGTGGCGGTGCTGATGCGAACCAAGCTTGGAGCTGATAGACTACGTTGACGCTGGGCCTGGGACCTTGGACTGATGGCTTGCGCTGGGCCATAGGCAGGGCTTTCTTCCGGCGCTGCTGAATCTGCATCAGACCCTTATCGAGCCGCCAGGAATAATAAGCGAATGCGGGCAAGGATGCAAGACATACTTGCTCTGGTTTCCTGTTTGCATCCTCACATGCAAGTACTTCTACCCGCATGTTGTTTAAAAGACGTACTAATCAACCAGAGACAAGCATCGTCTCACCAACAATCCTATTGTCAAGGCCACAACGCAAAAGGAAAGCCCAAAGAAGAAAGCCAGCTAGTCGAAATCCGCCTCGCGCTCACATACTAGCAGCTGTCATGAAGACTCTACGTTACACAGCTATCATTCTGTACTAGCCCCTCTCTCTGTCCTAACAATCTTCACCACCACCACGTCACGCTTCAAAGCAGAAAAGAGGCAACCCACACCTCCACCAACAATTTTGTTGATTTCGTAATGCCCACTGCTATGACTCCCACCACCTCAGGCTATTGTTTTCTTAGCGAACCTCCAAGCAGCCTCGCACGTCACTTTGCCCTGTCCCTATTATCCTTGTATGTAACTGCATGTACATATGTAGCTATACGTACATGTATTTGTCCAGAGATGGTGTTGTCTCAATATCAGCTCGTCTTCGGGACTCACACAGACGCCGAAAATGGCGGCAACCAGCCAATCACGGCGAGGTGGCTGCCTGAGAGCCTTCTCAGAGAGCCTTGTTCAGATCATAAGATTTTTCTTCTTTCTTCATAATCATCATCTTCTTCTTCCTAGTTCCTCTTATTTCTTTTGCCTTCTACAACGGGCAGTCCGAAAGTTCTGAGCTATTTATGGCTTCGCTCTTAACTAGGAACATACACACACATGTATCACAAGAGAAACAGACATTCTACAGGTATCATTGCCAGCAGGCAGCTATTCGACGGCTTGTTGTTGGCTTCTGTCCTCAGCCAAGACTTACATAATTAGAAACCCTCGGCTTACAAAAACAGTTGGGCTGGAAGGATTCATTTATTCGCCCCTCTGCTGTAAAGCTATTTAGGACTTGCTCCTTGAATAGGCTTGCGAATACGAAAAGGCGGTGCCTTGCGTTTTCTTACCATCAATGTAGATAAAGAGACCGAGATTCGTAATCGGCTTGTAAGATCAAAGATGTTCATCGAGAGCATCGACGTTGCTGGCGTTAATGTTCTAAACTCTCCAAGGTAGACAATGTGGCTATTAATAAACCGACGTAATAAGTACGGTATATCTCTCGCTGTTTCTGACAAGAATAAATTGCCTTTAGTTGCTTCCGGCACAAATTTTCATTTGATAAAAATATCATTCCCAATCAGAGAGATTTAGCCCATCTCTTTGCTTTCGTCATAATAGTTATGCTAGTGCCGTTATCATCGGCTGTATATTTCATGGGAACAAAACATACCAGACTCGGATCAAGGAGACATTTTCCTCACATTCAAAGTATTTGACAAACCGACGTAAATATGGCTTAGGAAGCTTGCGTAAAGCATCATCTCGATTTTGGCAAAAGAAATGTTGTCTTTTATTGGCGACAAGAGAAAAGCGAAGCCCAGGTGTGCCATGTGCCCCAAAAAGAACTTACAGATGGCAAAAGAGTTGGGCATTTTACGGATAAGACGGTCCTTTCACATCACCAGATACCCTTGATCAACTGGCCTGGGGGAGACACAATATCAACAACACACATGCATCAGAAAGGCCCAACGCTAAAATCCAACATCTTTTATTCTATTCTTCCATATCAAGTATAACCGACTTGCTTGGAAAAAAGAAACTCGCTCGTAACCCTAGTAGCTATCCATCTGTGGTATCATAAGTCCTCCCACTTCCCTTCTCTTCCGCCACAAGAAAATAAAAAAAAGAAAACTCAAAAGAAAAAAAGAATCCGTATTGCCGCTTCCCTCTCTCTGTGCAAGGTCATGTAAACAAGTAGTACCCCATATATACACCTTTTTCACCACCCTCTCAAAGACGCTGAACAGGGCCAAGTCAAGCTTCGAGCCTCCGAAAACAGCCTCCCAATTCTCTCCCACAGTTGAGCTCCTCTCAAGCTTGCTCATAAACGATAAAACACATGTATATAGGTAGGGCATATATATATATACATCAAAAGGAATAACAGAAAATTTAAACCAAACACCAACCGGCTTTTTATAAAACGCTTTCAAACGAATCATCCTCAAAGAGTGCTAGGGCTATGAGAACTGGAGGAAAGTCAACGTCATCAAGCCTGGTATAGCCTCGAATTATTCACGCAAAGCTGAGTTACGAGGCCAGCGCCTGTGCGACAGCAGCTTGCAACCCTTCTATCAAAGCAGCCTCAGCAGCAGCCTCATCGTTCTGAACCGCTACAGCCTCAGACATTGGCGCTTCCGGCGCTGACACAAATTTGTGCAGCTCTGTTTGCGCCGGCGTCGACGGCTGTTGCGGCTGAGGTGAAAAGGTTGGTGCGGGCAAAGGCTGAGGAGGGGTCTGGATGTGCTGGGAGAGCTGAGTCGGCGTTGGTGTGCCCGCGACTGGTGGGGTAGGCGAAGGATGGGCTCCAATCCCATTTGAGAGCTGTATATTGGCAATCGGCGTCTCAGGCCGACTTGGCGTCGATTGCTGTTGCTGTTGTGGGAGTGCTGGTGAATGGGCTGGTAGAGCAGGGGGGGAAGACTGCGGTTGTGAATGGTAGTGTTGTTGAGGTTGTTGAGGCTGTTGCGGAGATTGGTGCTGTTGAGGCAGCAGTTGTGGCTGCGATTGCGGCTGAGATTGTGCAAGCGTCTGTGTGTGCGGCTGGGCTTGAGCCAGAGGTTGTTGAGTAGGTGTTTGGGGTTGAGCTTGTGTCTGGGGATGTTGGTGTTGATGCTGTTGTGGTTGTTGCGGTGAAGGCTGAATCGTCTGCGGCGTCGGCGTAGGTGTCTGCATTGGCGTCTGTGTCGGCGTCTGCGGTAGATGATGAGGCTGTATTTGCGGTTGGCCCTGAGGCCTGGGGACCTGGGGAGGGAGCTGAGTCTGTGGTCGCGGAGGCTGAGGAGCTATCGCCGTTGGCTGTGAAGCAGCGTGTTGCTGTACTGCTGCGTGGTTGTCGGGTCTGATTTGCGCCGTGTTGGGTAGAATGATTCCGCCACGGTTCATGGTGGGTGCTATGTTGGCTTGCGGTGCGGCCGCCATCGTCGCCGTGGGTGTCGTTTGGTGAAGGTGTGAGGCGTGTTGGTGCGCGGAAGATGCTGATTGCGCCGCGCTGGCGGCCTGAGCGGGCGTCACTACACTCTGCCCGACCGCAGCCGCTACGGTAGCTGGTGGTCGGGCTTGATGTTGTTGAAGTTGCCGCTGCTGGTGTTGCTGAAGCTGATGTTGCGGGTGTTGATGGTGTTGCTGTTGCTGAGGTGGGTGTTGCAGTCCTCCGGCCAACGCCATGATGCCCTGCAGCTTAGCCTGCTCTTCCTCAGAGTTTAGTCGTGCCCTCTCCTCGGCCTCCTTTCTGGCAGCTTGGGTGGGAGCACGCGTCTTGAGCTCTCCCGTCACAGCCTGCAAGTAGTACGGCATTTCGGAATTCGTCTTGAGGAAGAACAGCTTCAAGTTTCGGGCCTTGTCTTTTAGCTGCACTTGCGTCCGATCTTTCAGAATATCAGATATAGTTCCGCTCTGACCAAACAGGGTGAGAATCTGGCTCCAATGAGGGCCTTTGACCATATCGAGACCGGCCATAAGTGCCTTTTCCTCCTCCTGAGTCCAAGGTCGTCGAGTAGAGTGAAGTCCTTCTCGCCGCGTATGCGCCGACGACTTGGATAGCGCTGCCTGGCGAGCTTTGTCGTATAGTATGGCGCTAGGAAACGTCTGATTTGGTGGCAAGTTATCGGGGGTCCCAGCAGGTTGCTGAGGCTGCTGCTCTGGAGGTGGCTGAGCCGAGTATGAAGTATAATACGGGTGATGGGATTGGTGTTGATGAAGATGGCTTAGATAAGGTGATTGTGCTGCCATGGTTTCGGCTAATGTAAATGTGAGTAAACTTCTCTCATTCAACGATTCAACTGCAAAAAGGGGCTTACCTGTGCTTTGGGGTACTGTAGGTTGGTAGGGAACAGCAGACAGGCCATTGAGTGTCGTTTTGACATAATTTGACGTGCTCTCCGCTACCAGTGCCTCCAGCTCCTTATAATCCGAGATGAGATCCAGCTTAGGAACGCTGGGTTGAGCAGCGACGGGCGGTGCTGGTGTTGTTGCTGTCGCAGCTGGTGGTGCTTCTGAAGCTGGCTCGCCATTGGTAATCTCCATTGGCGTCTCAGTATTCTCAGTCGTCGTAAGAGGCTCTTGTGTAGGCGTCTCTTCCGTGAGGCCAGCCAGCGCATTTTGTACTAAACCAGAGGTTGTCTTTTCGAAGAATGACGAAAGGTCGTCCAGATCCAGTTCACCGTCGGCCGAGCTGCTCGGTATTGCTTCTTGATTCGCAACATCGCTCAAAAGCGCCGAGATGCCTAGCTTCTCTCCAATCTCCGTCATAGATGCGAGCGTTGTCTTGACATGTGCCGAAAAGCTCTTTAATACGTCGCCGGCGGGAAACTTCTCCTTCAGGGTGCCTGGTTCTTTGTCCTTTGTCTCCTCAACAAGAACGTCTTTCCGTGACTTGACCGCGGCCAATAGTTCTTGCTGAGAAGACGTACTTGACTCGCCGCCCGTCGCTGTCGGCTCTTCCAAACCCTCCATCATCTTAGACTGTATAGTCTCCCCTATTAATGATTTATCTGCGTCCGGTATTAGAAGTGATTCGATCGTCCTGTGGGTCTTGATTCCGAGATAAAGCTGAGAGAGTCCGGGAGAAAGCTCTGACAGCTGACATCGAAACACGGCATTGAAATGCGTAACGGCCGCAGCGAACGAATCCAGCCCCCCTTCGACCAACCACGTCCCAAACTTTGCAATGTTGGCCAACTCCAACAAGGTACGGGCTTCCGCCTCTTGTATTTCCAGTTCATCGGCCGACAGCACCTGGCCGTCTGAGAAGAGCTGCCACGTCGCATCGAAAGATCGTTTTAACCGGCCGTACGAGCGTCCATAGCCCGAGTCTGCATCTCCCGCCAGCTTCGACATGTCGTCAATGGGCTGCTGAAGCAATATGAGTAGTAATGAAAGCGCCTGTGGCAAGAGTTAGCCTCTCATGATGAGCGTAAACAGGCCAATTGGAGAAGGCCAGAGCCAAAGTCGGCGCAGCATCGACATACCAGATTGCCCAGCGCATGCGTATTCGCAATGCGCACGTACTTCTCCGGCTCCGACAAGAACGATACAGGAGCCGGTCGCGCATCGGCTCCATGCGCGTCATCCACGTCCATGGGATCGCTGCCATGCGCCTCTTCTGGCTCCACGTTGAATCTGCTGACAAGGTCGCCAACATTGGAAAGCGCATTCTGCACGAGCAGCGCCAGTCCATCTTCCAGAGAAGACTCTTCTTCCGTGGTAGGGTTCTCCGTCTTGGGCCTCTTGGCCTCTTGCTCGGGCTCTTCGTGATTGTCCTGCGTTACATCCTCGAATGGGCGCTTTGACGCGAGCTCGGCGAGAATGCTAAAGTCGAGGCCCTCGAGGCCTGTCGGTTCGTGCTCGTGTTCCTGCTTGATCTCTGTTTGACCCGAAAGATGGAGCCCATACGTCAGTCACGTCTCTCTCGTTGTTCCTCCACCATGTTTCGCATTGCTGAGAGAGAGAAAAAAACAAGAGCAAATCCCCCATTTTCAATCATGCATCATTCCATCCTCTTACCTCTCGGAGAGCCGCTAGGCGCTGCTTGCAGCTGCGCCGGCTCAGCCATCTTGCCAATTGCCTCGACAAAGGCTCGTCAGGGGAGCATCTGCAAGTCTCGTTGCCAGTCGACCAAGGAGTTGCGGCGGGCAGCACAGAGAAAGTCGAGCGGGGGTCGCGATAATCGGGTCGATCGAGGCTCTTTCGCAAACTACAAGATCCGGATGGCGTTCGCAACCGATCAGCCAAATGCGGGATGATGGCGGGCGGTCGGCAGAAATTTTGCTGAGTCAGTCAAGCACCGATGCCCTTATTTCTTGCCCCAAAAAGCAGCTGCTCAGAGATACACAATGGGCACAGACTTGGCGGCCGGAAATTTAATCGAGAGTCGAGAATTCAAAAATGGCCAAAAAGGTTGAGTAGCGGAGCAAGGCTGCCGTGCATCGATAAAAAAAAATCCTTATCCTAGCTTCTAGCCAGTAGCAAAATAGCGTGCAACGGTCACTGTTTGGTTTTTTTTTTTAGAGGCGGAATGGCAGAGCACTCATTGGACCATTTTCGGTCGCTACGATAAGGCTTTGGTGGGTAAAGCCTCTTTTTTTTTCCCGCCTACGAGAGTTTATTGTAGAGGGAAAATTTTAGCAGTAGCGACACAGCGACAGGCACTTATTTAGATTGGCGTCTTACATAAGGCGATGGAGATGTCACTCCGCGTTTACATTGTTCTCGGTATTGTGTATTGCTTAGACATGTTGCATTTTTACCCGAGTATCGTTTCCATTTAATGTATTGGTTCGATCATGCTGTTTAACGTCCATGCACTCTGATTCATATCCATATTCATCTTCATGCCTGAAATTATAACATCCCCTCTGTTCAAGTTTTCTTTGTACGGCATCACACTCATTCAAATCTATAATGCTCTTGCTATCATTCCATCAATAATGCCATCCCTCTTTCCAAATAGCCCTCAGTGATAGTCCATAGTTACGACAATCATCATAATTCATACTCTAGCAATAATTAATGCCATAGATAAAATCTCATTATCATCACATCTAGAACGATCCTACAAAAGCAATCTTTTTAATCTCATTGCCGCCATCCTAATATTCCTACTAAAGCAATCCTATCACTCCTAAACATAAACACCGCAAAAAACATCATGATCGACAAATTCCAATGCCAAACTCACACTCGCACTCCCTGGGGCTCAAATTCTCATCGCTACGACTACCGTCTCCGCTACCTCTTGATGGGCCTCCTCTGTGTCTGCGTCCTTGCCGTCTTCATCGTCAGTCTCGTCATAATCGGCGACCACGCCCTCAAAAACTATCAGATCGTTCCATCAGACAACGAAAGTCCCACAATGACGGCTGGACCGCCTTTGTCAACGCCTTATAATGCCACTGCTTCGAATTCTATGGCAAACATTACCACGTATTACAAGAGCGGCAGGATTACATGAGTTCATGGATCAAAGTGTTGGAGGGAAAGAAGACAGACGGCTGTACAAAGCAATATATTCAAAGGGCGGTCACAAGTAGTTATCACAAAGAGACAATTGAATAACAAAGTTTGTGAACATTAAAGGTATCACGAGCACTAGAAATAAGGCCATTGACAGCTGATGTACAACATATCTTCATGCATTAATATAAACACCGTCATGCCCCATTACGTGGCACATGTCATGTAAAACGTCCCTCTCCTCCAATCATATAACGTCATAAAAAGAGCATTAAAAGAAGCAACTGTAATTTCTGCGTTTCTCTCTCACCTCGCACCTCCCCTGAGTAGGGCCCCCGGAGTAGACCAACTGTGCCCTTTTATAAACAAGATGGCACAAACGCAGATGGCCATAGTAGCCAATAGAATTGGTCCAACTTGGCCAAAATAATCATCTTGTTGCTGTAGCCATTTGAAATATTAATAAGCGAAGAAGAAGAAAGCAAGATATGAGATGGGTATCTGATATAAGTTGGCAATACAAGTCCCCGAGTAACATCGCATGATCTTACAGCAGGATTGCAAAGGCAAGAACAGCACTGACAAGGCCAGCACCAAATACTGTGGGCCGGTTGTCCGCAGCAGCTCCCTTTTTAGAGGTTGTCGTAGCTGCGCTTGCGCCAGAAGTGGAGGATGCCGATCCGCCAGTAGCAGTTGATGGCGGAGGGGTGATGGTCATCATGCTAGTGACGACACTCCCCGAGCTGTCCGTAACAGTTTCCGCGGTGACAACCGCTGTGAGCGTATCGGTAGGTGTAGATGTGTCCGTGCCGGAAACTGTAGTGGCCTTGGGGCTCACAGCCAGTATCTGACCCAAGGTAGGCAGTTTGACATCGCCATCAACTTCCCACCAGCTGCCAGCAGAAGACTTGGGGCAGGCTCGGGTTGAGACACTGCTCGGGTCATAGGCGGATTTTTGAACGCCAGAAGGGGTGATGGTCGCCCACTTCGACTTGAGGTTAGGGAAATCGGGCGACTTGGGCTGAGGAGTGCCCTTGCGCAAAAATCCACCCTCAACATCAGGGCCGGCAGGTTGATTAGGAGGACCGTAGGTGATGATGCCGTACGAGTTTTCCTCTTGAATCCATTCGTAGACGATGGAACCGCTCCAGTCATTAACCATCTGCGGGCCAAAAACAGCATCCTGGTCATCCCAAAGACGAGGACCGGGAATGATGCACCCAGTCTCGGAGAAGAAGATGGGGACGGGAAAGTTCTTGGCGTACTCCTCAAGCTGGTTGTAAGTAGACCCAACATAGGTACTGGGGTCGCACCATGAATACGAGTTGAGGGAAAAGAAGTCGACAATCTCCGACGAGTTGCCGCCGCAAGTGAGATAATCCTGAAGCGCGGGACGAAGCTCCAGGATATCGGCCGCCGAGTAGCCAACAGGGATCTCGCGATAGCCCTGTGCGTCGCGGTAGGCCTTCATATCGCGGGCGGCAGCCTTGAGATAGGGGGCAGTGGGAGAATCATCTTTAGTAGCAATGTTCTCGTTTCCAATGAAGAACCCCAAGACGTTGTCGTACTTCTGAAAGGCGTCCATCACCGCAGCATAGGCTTGGAATTTGTCCTTGTCCCAGTAGTTGTTGTCCTACAGGAGCACAGTTAGTCAAAGGATCGATCACGACTCATTCACAGGACAAGTGGAGAGTGCGCACAGGAAGGATGTAGGTATCAAACGTGTCCAGATCAGCAAGGACGTAAATGCCAGCATCGTCAAATGCCTTCATGCAGCCGTCATGATCAGAAGTGGCATTGACGTGGTAGACGCGGATGGTGTTTGCTCCAAGCTCCGACATGAGGCTGGCATCACGTTTGCACTGGGCAGTATCAACGAGGGGATCCTGAGGGACAAGCTGGTACGCAACGCCTAAAGATGTAATTCGTTAACGATTTCTTCCGCGTTGTCAACAATGCGTTCATTCTTACCCTTGATGAAAAACTGTGAGCCATCCTTGTTGAAGAACTTGTTGCCCACGACCGAGACGGGATCCAGCGCCACAACGAAGGATTTGGCGCCAGCGAGCGCAATCGCAGCAGAAGCCCAACGCATCGTGAGAGATGTCAAAGCAAATTAACGATTTGAAAAGAAAGGCGGTTATGGTATCCGAATCGCTGTTCAAAAAAATCAAAAACAACCAAAAAAAGAAGTTGTCAATGCCGAATGAAGCTCATGCGTCCAAGAAGCCAAAAAAAGGATTTGCAGAGCTGATGAGGTCGATAAATAAATCTCGCAGCGCGTCACCCAAAAAAAATCCCAAAGCAATTCTTTCGATTAAAAGAAAGGGAAAAGCGAGAGAGAGGAGAGAGAGAGAAAGTCTGGACGCGGTGTCACAAGAAAAACCCCCAAGGCGAGCGAAAAGGGGAGCGAGTGAGGAAAGTGACCGGGGCGGCAAAGCAACGAGCGAAGTTTGCAGGCGGTAACGTCAAATTGTTGCTACAGCTGCCCGCCAGATTTTCGTTTCGAAAGAGCGAATTCGAGTGATCGATCAGCAACGACGGACGGTGCTCCGTGATGCAAGAAAGAGCGGCTGGGCGAGGCTTGAGATAGATATTAAAAATCTATCAGGAGAGGCGCAGATCCTCCGCAAAAAGAGAGCGATGCGAGGATGGAAACAGGCGAGAAGAAGCTTGATGATAAGATTCGCTGCTTAAAGCATTGTCCACGTCCACACGACAGGCTGGGGAGCACCCATGGCCCCCCATAATTCTGATGGATTCAATGCCTACGCTCTAACTGGAAAGAAACAAGGTTGTTGCGGGATCGTATTTTTCACGGTAGCTTCCCTCTCTCTTCTCTCATATGTCCGTTCATTTCACCTAGGTTGTTTTACCTCTTGTTGGCTGCCAAAATGCGACTAGCCGTTTCGACGATGAAGGATGTGGAGGCGAGCCTGTAGATTTGGTTATTTCATGGGGGTCACGAGGCTAGCGATGCGAATCTATTTCCTTTTTCTTATAGTCCATGTCTCTTTTTCGTGTTCCGCCACGCTCGCCAAGCCAAAAAGCAAATTTGCTTTGCTCTACTTTGAGCAAGAGAAACCCGAGAGCCGCAGGTAGAGATGCCAATTGTCAACAAAAGGCCAGAAAAAAACCGCAGTGCGACCAGCATGCCCATGCACAATTGGATCAATGCATGAATTTCATGTCTCAGTGACGTGTCTCGGACCTCATCGCAGCTGCACCATGACATCTTGCATCGCAAAATCCCAAAAAAACCACAGCAGCAAAATCAAAGGCGAAGACGCTCCAGGCCCCGCCAGCCAATGGCGGCTCCAAAAGTGCCAGGCCGCCTCGTATAGGAAATCCCACGCTTTTGGCACTAAAAGTCTCTCTTTTACAGCACCCCGTCATCGACTGGTGCTCTCGGCTCTGCGATATTCCCGCGGCCAGGCACTGTCCAATCGCAGCCGTCGCGACAGGGCAGCCCATGCCTCTCTTATCCAGCCAACCACGGCGCATATAGTCCGGGGGTGGCTGCGCTGGTGCAGATTCCTGCTGCCCCTGACATGAAGCCTGCGGCGCTAAAAGCAGTGCTAGCGGAGCGGTGCCTCATTTCAGAGCGCGGATTTGCGCATATAATCCTGTGACGGAATTGCGATGCCATTGATGTTATGCTACTGCCTGGGTGTCTGCATATCGGCCCACTGGTAGGCAATGTAGCGAAAGTAAAAATCTTTGACAGTTGCTCTTCACGTGGCGGGCTTGCATATGAAGTCGCTCTAAACGGCAGCCATGTGGCTCGGATCATCCCGAAGCGTGCTGACATGATGATCATTTCGGCGATTCTTGGCTGCATCATTTGCGCGGACGATATCCAATACGAGCGTGATTCAATAATGAGTCGCTTAAAATCGCCGAGATTGGAAGCTAGACTATTCGCAGCATGCTGTGAAATATAGCGGCGGTCTCTTTAGTACACGATATTAATAATAATCGACTTCTTCAGACTTCATCTCGTAGGAAGACCTGTGTAAGTTATAGCAGCAAATGATACACAAGTAATTACTGCTTTAGCTGAATAGCTTAGAGACTTTTCGTTTGATAACGAAAGGACATTCGAATTTTGCATTCAACCAATTTTATGAGGCCTTGGGGAGAGTAGTTGTACAGCGGTATATCATTATTGTAGCTCAAAACATCCATCAAATCATCGTCATCTCATGATGACGAAAGAACAAAAAAGGACGCCAGCGTCCTTTCTCTATATGCTTTATCCTCTAATAGCTCATTCCTCGTACTTAATTCTTCTCAGCCTTCTTCTCAGAACCCTTCCTGCCAATAAACGTCTCCATCCCCTTATCCACACCCGCAATCCTCCTCGCAATTAGCTGCAATCCCACCGGCAGCACATTATAAATGTCCACCCAGCGCGCGTAAAAGGGCATCGCTGCAGTAAGGGCCTTGCCGCCATCAATCGCCGCCACAATCTCCTTGGTCACGTCCACCGGCTCCACCACGGGCGCGAAGAAGCTGTTGGGCGTCTGCACCCCGTAGAAGAGCGGCGTGCTGAGCTGGCCCGGCGTGACGAGGACGGTGCGGATGTCCGGGTGAGACTCGCGCAGCTCGGCCGTGAGGGACTTGTGGAGGGCCGTGATGCCGGCCTTTGCGGCGGCGTAGTCGGTGAGCTGCGCGGCGCCCAGGTGGCCGATGACGGAGGAGACGTTGACGATGGTGCCGCCGCGACCGCCGCGGATGATGGCTGGGAGGAAGGTCTTGAGGCAGTAAAAGGGGCCGAGGAGGTTCGTTGAGATGCTCGTCTCAATTTCATCGACGGACAGATCGAGTAACGACTTTCCGACCACAATGGCGGCGTTGTTGATGAGCACAGTAGGGGTTCCGAGCTATTGGTAACAGTCAATCACGGCGTATCTCTCAAGAGCAAAGCATCAAATATACTCACATCCTTCTCAATCTCAACCGCAGCCTTGGCAACCTGCGCCTTGTCGCTCACATCGCACTTGTAGTACGTAACGCCCCTCGCCTCGGTATGCTCCATCTGGTTGACGTCCAGCACGGCCACGCTCGCGCCTCTCATGCCGTAAACCTCGGCAATCAGCATGCCCAAGCCGCTGGCGCCGCCCGTCACGACAATCACCTCCTCGCTCAGGTCCACCTCGCGCGCCCGGCCATGAGCGATGAATTGGTTGACGGCGCTGGCGATCCAGCACAGCGAGATGAAGATGGCCCAGGCAAAGGCCGCAATCATGGGCGGCGCCTCCCACTTGGTCGTCTGGGCGCGCAGGCACAGCGGGATGAGCCAGCAGATGAAGGGGTGGAAGAATGTGATGTTGAGGACTTTGAGGATGAGGTCGACGGACAGCGGGGCGAACCACGAGTCGCGCTGCGGAGGGCGAGAGTAATTTGAAGGAGGCATTGTGAGGGCTCCTAATTGGATGTATCTGGCGATGTCGTCGTTGGAAAGTGAGCGAGGTGAGTTGAAATGAAATGTTGCAGTAGGGGGGAATAAAAGGATATCGATAACGATGCTAGAGTGGCCGCAGTGGGAGGGTATCACATGAAAGTACAGCCCCAATCCAAACTGAAAATCAAATCTATTTCAATACGAATTGCTTGAAAAAAAAAATTAGTGGAAGAAAGAAAATATCATTAAGCTTTGAAGAATGAAGGAAAGGAAGAAACACGAGGGATCCAAGACACTTTTTTATCTTTCTCAGAAAATTAAAGAACATGCCACTTAAAGTGACAATGAGCACCTTCATGAAACAGTTTTAGCGCTCCCCCTTGGCGGTTTCGCGACTTACCCCTGGGGGGGCCATCAGCCTTGCACGCCCCGGGATTTCATTGGCCAGACGATCCTCTGAAAGCACACTTGAAGATTTAGAGAGCGGGAAAACGGGGAGATTTGAGATTTGGTAAGCGGGGATTTTGGGGTGAAACGCTCTGGCCCGCGTTTGAGCTTGCCGTGCAAAGAATGGTTTATTTGTTTCACGTTGCGGTGATGGGGAGCTTGGATTTTGTTGAGTGCTCTCCTTGTTATGGAGTAGCTCATCTCGTTAATCGTTAATATTGGAGATGCTGATAGTCTATACAGAGTAGTGCTGTACAAAATTTCCTGTATGCAAAAATATGTCCATGCTTCAAATGATGTCGTGATATATCCCCAGAGCAGAGTCGAGTCTCTCTATCCATACGTCATGAAATTCACCTCCCGCCAACTTCCCGTACTTCGTACACATACAAATCCATCCAATCCAACTCACGAAGCTGGCTGATATAGCAGTCACACATCACCACCCCTTTGTAAACTCCGTCTTCTTCCTCTTCCTCTTCTCCAAATACGCCCGATACTTGCGATTCTCCTCCTCCTCCCACTCCCTCTCCCTCTGCGACACCTTCTTACTCCACTCATGATAGCCCGGGTCTCGCGCAATTCCTTCCGAGCGCCACCTCTGCGGCGGCTTGATCCCCAGCGCGGCCTTTTGCTCCCACACCTGCTTGCCGCGTCGGAACCACCGCTGCTGCCGGTCCTCCTCCTCCAGCGACGACGGCCGCCAGTGGCTCTTTAGGATCCTGCGTATGGCCTCGCTCGACACCTGGAACTTGTCCGCCAGGGCCTCCGTCGTGTAGATTTCGGGGAACTGGGCGTTGAGGGCGCGGATGCCGGCGAGGGCGTCTGGGGAGAGGCGTTTGCGCGGCTGCCAGCCTTCGGGGAATTTCTCCTTGAGGGCTGCCTTTTGGAGCTGCCATGGCTCTTGGTTCTTTCGTGTTGATGTGGGAGAAGGGTCTGTAGAGTCTGTGGTTGGTGAATCTGTGGGTGTCGGTCCGACTTTTCGCTCTCGTCTTGCTATTGATGTCGTGCCGTGTGAATCATCCGTCCCGCTGATAGGCGACTCTGCGTTATTCGGAGTGGCAGCCCTTCTGTCTCTGTGTCTATCCTTCTTCACTCGCATTCTCTCAACCGGTTGCTTATCCGTCTCGGCATCTCCACGCAGCGGTGTCTCGCCCAGAGCTTTCGTCGTAGCCGCACGTGCATCTTCCACAGCAGTTTCCGTTCTCTGCGATTGCGATTCCACCTCTTCATATCTTTCCATAACTACCGCCGTGGCCCCTCCATCCTGTCTATGAAATTTCGAAGCCTGAAATCCGCGGCTCTGCCCAAACGCTGTCACGCGACGATGGGCCGGCCATTGAAACTGCGTCGCTGAAGAAGCTTCCGGTCGATGAATCTGTGCAAGGCCCCGGGCAAACGTCCGCCATGCGGTTATGCGGCATGAGCAACTCATTGTTTGAGAAGCAATGTATGGAAGCACGGCAAAATTTCACAAAAGCCGCCTTGCCAAACAAGAATAAAACAAAAGTCACGGTACTATCAAGAGCAAGGCTGCATGCAAGAGGAAAAATCAATTTGGGTGGGGTTTCGATGTGGGGCTTGCCACACTGCAGCTTCTGTGGCGCGAATCTTCAGGGTCTGACAGCTCAGCGCTAGAAGCAACCATGGATTGCGATCAGCAATTAGTTGAACAAACATCAAATACTTTAACAAAGATCACTATCAAAGATTGAGAAACAAGAGAACAATAATGTACTTGAATAGTTGAATTCAATTCCACAACGGCTTCATAAAGCCGCGCAATGGCTACTAATATTGTGCCCATCTAGGTATCCAGCAATTGGTATGTATCTATTCAAACGGGAATCTTTGTGTTTTGATCGACCGACTCCCTGCAAGGAAATAAAACCAGTAACAAAAAAAAAAATCACCCAAAACTCCATACCCAAATTAGGATGATGCCACGAGAGAAAGTCCACAGGCTCTGTAAACCAATCTAATCATGCATCGTGTGTCCACCAACGCCGACCGAGAACCCTCTCTCTGCTCTCGAAAAGAGTCAGATAGTTCAGAAACAAACAAGGAAACAAAGAAAAAGTCCATCATGCAGCCGCTCATCGTATTAACACCGTCCAGGAAATCATTTACAAGTCGTTCATCAGCTCGACAGGAGGTCGCGCAGTTTGAGCCATGATGGGCTTGGCAACATCAAGCGGGCTCACGGCAATCGGCTCGTCAGTCATGTCCTCGACAAACACGGCCGGGATTCCAGGGCTTGTCTGCTCGTCAGGCTTGTAGATCAGAGTCGAGCTGCGACTCCGGGTGCCAAAGTGCGGGACACCGCCGTCCGTTGGGGTAATGGGCGAGTCGTAGGTGGGAACTGGGCGGTGATGCAGCTTGGCCAGAGCCTCAGCAAGATCATCGGCGTGGACCTGCTTGTTGGGGGCATCTTCCAGGCGCATCTCCCAGCCGTGGGGAGGGCTCGCGGGCGGTGAGATGAAGAAGAGCTTGCCGGCATCGGGCAGTTCGAGGTGCTCTGGCCTGACCTCAATAGGGGTGGGCTGGCCAAAGTAGAGTCTGATGCGCTCGCCCATGATGGCCTTTCCGTCCCAGATCTGGCGAATGGCTATTGAGGAGTCGATGTCGAAGAAGGAGACGATGATGCGACGGAAGGATTTGAGCGGCGCAAACGAGTGGATGGGTGAGACTCTCTCGATCAGGTCGCGGATTTCTTGCAGGTTCTCTGGCAGGAAGATGTCGGTGTTGTTGAGGTTGGTGAAGAGGAGCGTGTTGGACGGAGGAGTGGGTTGGATCAACGGCGGGAGGTCCGAGAGATCAAGGCTGAGATTGGACTTGTTGCGAGAAGAGGTGGAAGATGATCTTGAGGGGCGAGGCGTGAGCTCCATTGTGAAAGAGAGCTGTGTGTGGTTGTGGTGAGGTGGTGTGTGGTCGTTGAGCTGTTATAGCAACGATCGCCGATGATGTCGCGACGGGCTGTTGTATAATGAAATCGTCTTGTGGTGCTGTAGACGTGCTCTTCCGAGTAGATTGGATCTGGATTGCTTGTGATATGAAGCGAGAGGACAAGCCAGAAACGAAGAGGAGCCACGACTCTTATAAAACGCCCCCCCAAAACTAGAAGGCGGGAAAGATTGCAGAAAAGGTTACCAGTTGGCCACGGGACTGAGGCGGTACAGGATTGGCGCAGACGTTGCCGGTGGAGCCGCGCCCTGGGGACCCAATGCTTAGCGCCTGCGGTCCCCCGTGCAGCGCATTGCAAAACGCACCGGTCAAGTGGCTGGTGACTTGCGGTGCTTGCATCTCGCTATCGCAGCTGTTGGCTTTAGTGGCTGTCCCGGGCCAGGGTGCAGGGAACAGCGGACCAATTCGTAGGTACCTGGGTACGTGTAGGAGGGCAGTGCAGCCATTCCACGAGTAATGCTTGCGGGCGAAACTCGCAACTTTTTTTTTTCCTTTTTTTTTCGCTGTGGCCACGAGTTGCCACCGCCTTTGCCATGGGGCGCATTGCCGTCTTGATTACCTGATTGTTCCATGAGCCGGTGGCTAAGACGGACGCTCGTCAGTATCAAAGCCACTGCATCCCCATTAGCAGATTATGCGTTTGCTCTGCCCGGGGCAGCTTTGTAGGCGCCTAGGAGGAATGTCCACATGGCGAGCGGGGGGTACATGAGCGATAGCGAGCTCCTTGATCTGGATACCTGCACAATACAGGCTATACGGCTGAATACACGCTTAAAGCTCGTGCTAGCCAGGTACTGCCCAGGTCGCTCTTCGAGAAACATCCAGGTACCAATCTCCCCGCCTTTGCTTTTCGCAAGGGAGCCCATTCGAGGCTGTGCGACGTCCAGACGCAGCGCAACGGTACAGCCGAGAACTGAACATCTGGCACTCTTGCTGTGGCATCTGGAATCTGCCAGAACCGCTAGAGTCGACGCATTGATGCCAAGATGGCTATTGTTTGCTGTTCAGCGATGTGTCCACCCATCAGCCCGTCCCTTGTCTCCAGATTTCCCTTCGCCTGCATCAAAAACAATGGCCGCATGGCCTATCCCGGGGGCCTCTGCCCATCCGCATCCAGTAAAACGCGCGACAAAGTACCTGCATATCGAATGCTAGTGTACCGCATACAGTACATGAATTCGTCTTCTGCTACACGCACAGTCGGAGGTCACGGCGAACGAAAGACGTCTCCTCATCAACTCAGCTAGCAGACCCCCGTCTCTTCCCGGGCGCTTAGATGCATACATGTAAAGCAAGTGCTAATAATGCTTGCTTGCCTGAAGTACCTAGATTGAAGTAATCCTCCGTAGACGTAGCAAAGTATATCCCGGGACAGGCCAATCGCTCGCTCCCCGACCTTTGCTCGCAAACCAACTCCCTGATTTTCTGTAATCATTCCGTGCTCAGATTCCAAGCTGCACTGCTGATCGCGCCCGCTTTACCCACTTGTTCTGATCCAGGGCGATCAAACACGGGCGGCAGTGCATCGTCCAAAACTTACGTACGACTCTCCTCTCTGCCATCGAGTCCGTAACATGGGCTGTGTCAAGTCATGCCATTCACCTTTGACTGCTACCTAATCTTTGATATCACCAGTATACGCCTTGTCACGTCGTCCTCGATGACAACCAAGTTTGCTGTGCTGAGCTGTGCTGTGCCGTGCCGCGCTGATAATTCCAAGCCCAGCCAAGCCCGAGACTCCCTCCGAGGGAACCTTTGTGCATGGTGCTAGTATCATTTGCAGCAGTCTATTCGATCAAGCATCCCTCTCGGGGCAAGTATTCCTCCCGATAGACTCCCATGTCTTTTTTCAACTAGGAAATCAGGCGTATCGGCCAAGATAGGCATGCAGCGAAGCGGCTTACTCTGTTTGAATGAAAGTTTGCATGAGGTGCTATCAAGGCTCGCATTCGCCTGGCCGCCTTCGGGTCCTCGCGCTGACAGCTCCCGGCAAGCCCAGCCTTTACCATTACGTTAAGCTTTTTTTTTCTTCTTCTTCTTTTCCCATTACTAAAGCCGTGAACCCGTGTAAAGCTAGAATGAGTAATGTCTGTGCCGAAACAAGCCACGAGGCAACCTTAAAAGAGGGCTGCGTTTCACCTGTCCAGCCCAACGGGATGCCTCACACAACGTCATTCTAACCAAGAGACGGCTGACTCATCATCCACCGCGGTCACTTGCGTATCGAGCCCAGCCACATATGGAATACCCTCTATGGCTCAGCCTCACTCCCTCTCTCAACAACGTTCAACATGGCATAAGAAAGACATCGTATGCACAGCGACACCTCATTTCGCTTAACTGCCCCCAACAATCCATCGTTCGAAAAAAAGGTATTCCCCGGCTGTCTAAATCGTGCCGAACGTGCCGCAGTGCATCTCTTTCTCTGCCCTGCCACGTCACCGTCGACTCCGAATCCAGCCTTGCTCGCTGGAATTCTGGCATTGAATAGAGCCTGAGCTGGCATCTGTGCTTGTCAAAGCGGCGAGGCGCAGCAAATACCGGTGATTACCCTATTTACGCCCTGCCAGGTTGACTACGGGGCACTTGTGGACGAGTGTTCGCCCTTTGTTCAAAAATTAAAGTAACTGGATTACTCGTATACTCTATATTGCCGGGTTCGTATGGCGTGTTCGGTTCGCACACAGGATCGAAGCAAATGAGGTTCAAGATGGAGTGTGTCTCTCGTGAGATTGGTGATACTACTACTAATATAATACAAGGTTGGTTGACAGGTTCGAGTTAGCATGTAACACCCGTACACGCTTCTCATGTGATACAGACAACCAACACATATCCCCCTTGTTTCGAGATCTCGATTTAAGCTCGCCAAGCTCAGCCCGGGACTTTCTTTTTCCCCTCAATCCACGGCTCATTTTCTACAGCCTCAGTACTAGGTACTCCGGCATCAAAGCTGCCCCAAGGCGAATTCCTTACACGTAAGACTAATTGATAGCGTACTGGCCAAGCCTCACTCAGCCCCCCGACTGATATGTGGAGGAGAACCAAAAGACATCCTCCTCCTCAAATCATCGCCGTCTGCATTGTCACCCTTTCACCGTAGCTCAACGCCAAATTTCTCCACTAGGGCCTTCCTCACCTTCTCGTGAAGGTTATTCGTCTCCTGGCCGGTCATTGTGCGCTCGAGATGCCGGTAGACGATGCGGTACGCCACACTCTTCCGCCCCGTCTTGGGATGCACAAACTCGTCAATGAGGTTCACGCTCTCCACCTCATCGCCCCCAATGCTGCGGACCAGCTCCATCACGTCGTTCTCGTGGAGAATGTCCCTGTCGTTGCCACCAGCCGCAGACGACGTCGAGCGCATCCAAAAGGACACGTCTCGGGGGCTAGGCGGGTGCTTGGAGAAGGGCACGAAGCGCTTGAGCGTATCCAGGTTGGCAGAAACACCGGTGAATTGAGATAGGAACCTCTTGTCCTCGGACCAGAAAAGCCGAATGTCCGGAATCTTAAACAGCAGCATGGCGATGCGGTCGATGCCGATGCCAAAAGCCCAGCCCACCTGCGATGGCACGCCGGCATTGATGTAGAGCTCCTGCTTGACCACGCCACAGCCCAAAACCTCAAGCCAGTCTCCCGCGTAGTACACTTCCAACTCCCACGATGGACTCGTAAACGGAAAGTATGCCTCTACCCACCGCATCTTCAAGGGCTCATCCACGAAATCCGGGTCGTCCTTGATTGCCGCTGCCTTTGCTCGCGTGAAGATGTCGACCACCATGTTTTCAAGCGACCTCTTTAGATGCCTTCCCAGAGCCTCGGCCTCTGCCGCCGAGTGATGCGCCTCCTGCAGCGGATTCCGCTCTGGGTGCATGGGGGGATTCGGATCCTCAACCACCACGTCGTGCTTTGGCAGGCGCTCAAGGTCCTCCATGACGGCGGCCGCAATGTCTCCGTTGGGCACCTTGTTCCGGTCCCATGACCGAGCACCCTCCATCTGGTGAAAGATTGGGTAGTGGCTGCGGTCGATGGCGTCTCGGCGGTAGACATCCGCCGAGATGAGATATCCATCGCTCTCATTCGCCCTAAAGGTATCCGCCTGGTGTGCGCTGGTATGCGTCCTCAGCAGCAGCTTCTCGTTGATGTAATACGTGTCAGTGAGTGCTCGCCCTGGGTGGTCCGGCGGAAAGCCCAGCGAGTCAAAGTTCTGCTTCGTCGTCACCACGGGGCTGTATTCGTTGTAGTACTTGAATGTCGGCTGAGGGAAGTTGGACTGGATAATCTGCCGGGTGATGTAGACCGGATGGTCAGGCTGAAGATGCAAACGCCTAGACGTCTTGGAGACGATGTTTGGCGGAACGTTGAACCACGGCTTTGCTGTAGGGTGTGTGTCTCCACGGATAGTGACTGTTGATGCTGAATCCTCGAATTTGGGTTTTGAGGCTGGAAGCCAGTAATAGAAAAAACCACATTAGAATCAAAATTCAATGTCATCTTTACCTCCTCTCTATCTTTTTCTTTTTCTCCTTATAACAAGGTACATGTGGAATTTGTCTAACCTGCAGAGTAGAAGCGACAGGCAAATCCCTGTCGCAGCGGTTTTGAGCTCAATGAGAGCTGTCGAGCTCTGAACGAGGGGCCAAGCAAGCAGCGCATGCTTCCCATTCTGGCAGACGCCATCTTGGCAACTATAAAACAAGACGCTCTCTTATTGCCTCATTAGGAGACAGCTGGAACGGCCTCTAAAAATTGCTGGGAGCCAAATCAATTGCGAAAAGCCGTCATCCGTCTTCTCTCATTGATGAGTTTGGACGACTGAGCTCATGCCATCCCACCAATGCCCGCTTAAACGCATATGCCGCATCAAAGTGGGGAAGAGAAAAAAAACAAAAAGCGATACCCTAGAGCTTGGGCTTCATAGTTGCATTCCCGTCTTGTGGCTCAACATCAAATGGTATGGCGAGATGGCCGAGTTGGTTATGGCGTCAGGTTAAGGCTACCTTAACAGCAATTCCTGGTGGAGCAATCCGCGTGGGTTCGAGTCCCACTCTCGTCAACTTGTATTTTTGCCGTTTCTCATGAAATAGCTTCTGTACTTTTCTTTTTCTTTTTTCCCCCCTCTCTTGATAATTAGATGAACTTCTCATTGCGTGGTCTTGCAATGTTTGCACGAGTAAATTGTGTCTAGACGCTGGGTTCATACGAATGTTGACTCGAATCAGACGCTATATACTATGCATGCTGTGCTATGCTATGCTATTTGACACCTTACTCCATGAAAATGCTCTCGAATACTACAACTATTTCGCCAGTTAAATCCTTCAGACATTGTTCCCAGCAGTCTTGTTGTGAATCACAACTCATGCCTCAACTTTTACCCTCGGCTCAAAGAAATTCACCTCAGCTCCAATGCTTCCACCTTTTAACACCTATGCTCCAGGCATACCCAAAAACTCCACAGACCAAAGGCTTCGACTTAACCAACTGCTCAAAACTGGAAAGAATCCCGCCTGATCATAGCCTCGAGGGCAGCTTCCGGGCTAGACCTCCACAGCGCCTGCGCCCGCGCACAAATCTTGAAATGCTTCAAATAGCCCTCTCGCGAGTACACCTCACTCCAGGGCCTCTCATCAAACAGATCATTATACCCAAATGGAGGATTCAATCCAACGGGCTGCCCGCCTCCTGTCTTTTCACAGCCGGCACATGAGATGCCGCTTTCAACCACCTGGGTCTGCGGATCATAGTATGGAAGTTCGCACGACGCCATGAAGTTGTGAACCGGGTCCCAAAAGGGCCTATGCGAATGAGCAGCCCCCGTCTCCAGCCGGTCTCCAAACTCCTTCATGGCTGGGAAGTAGGGCACGAGTTTGATTCGATGCTGCTGGTAGGATCTCCTCATCGAATATAGGCCCTCGGTATACAGCCCCGGCAACGAGTGAAACGACCGCTGCTGGCTGACCTCGGTGCGCGAGAGCCGAAACAGCCTCCTCACTTCGGCCACCCTCACCATTCTTGTCTCCGGGTCCTCTTCGATGCACTCAAAGCAGCAGCGTATCCACGTGGGCAGGAACACAAAACCGCCAAACTTGCCGCAAAAAGCACACTCCTTGGAGCACAGCACTCGGTAGAAATCCAGCAGCGTGACATGTGTAGCGAGATTGGTTCGCAGCAGCGCGCAGTACGCCGTCAGGCCATAAGATACGGCAGCCTTGTACTCTTTCAGCGTGTCCACGAGCTGGCGGGCCCTGAGGTTGGTCTGGCGGAGGTTGAAGAGTGACTGCATGTCCATATGGCGGAGAGTCTGAAATTGCAGCTCCACGGGGAGCTGATCAAAGGCACCGAGTCCCGCCCTGGGAACGATGCTTGATGTCAAAATCGACGATTGCACGACACAGTGATCGCTGTGCGAGACACACACAGTCAATAAGGCGTAGTCCTCTCGACGATAGCCCGCGACTCTGATGACGGCGTCATCCTGCTCCCTCTGCAGCGCGTCGTGAGACGATCCATGATGCGGACGAGAGACGACTTCCAAGCCACCTGAAGCCATCTCTGGCCAGAGTCGTTGTGCGCCTTGATTCTTTTTCCTTATCTTGACGCCCTCTTGACAAGCCACGCCCTCCCTCACTCAGGTCAGCTCATTCATGCAATACGCGGAGCCCAGTTCACAATTCACAGCAATGTAAGCATAATCACGAAAATAAGCGGAGCAGCAGCACGCGTAGCGAATGAAGATTGCCGAGCGCCGGAGGCAGAAAACGCAGGTGCAAAGAGTAATGGATGAATGAGGAGAACGAAACGGTGAGGGCGGTCCGACAGCCGTCATGCGATTTTGTTTATGTCCTGTCCAGGTCTCTTGGGAACCCCCGCCAGCCGCATACATTCACCGACTAATAGCCTATGCTGTATGTGATTAGTAGTAGTTCGTGGCTATCAGCTGCAGTAAAAAAAAAAAAAAAAGTCCGACTGTGCTGCTGCAGCACCCTTGGATACGTAATGACGCAGCAAAAAAAAAAAAAAATGCAATGCTCCTCGCCTATCACAAGGAGAAACAGAAACTTGACAGGTTACCTGTCAGCCCAAATCCAATCCCATAGCGCATGCATGGCGCTGTAAATTATGCCGCCGGTTTGCACACCTCGCCAGCTCTGACCGCCTTTCGGCTCGGCGCGGCAGTCCGCTCCGAGACGAACGAGACGATGTCAACGGACAGAAAACCTGCAAAAATTAGCCGATCGCGATAAGAAAAATCAACGGGGCTGATAAAGGCCGTCTCTCAAGTGCGAAGTACGGAGCATCAGAAGCAAGGCCCAGAAATTCAACGGCCGACGACGCTGATCTTTTCTTTGTGATTGGTCTCTCTTTTTTCTCCGTCATACATCGTCAACCCTCTCTCTCTCTCTCTTTCTCATCTTCAATAGCCTTTTAACACGGCTGTCGCTTTTCGAAGCTTTCGTCTGTCGGCGTACACATCATCCTCTTCTTACCCTCTCTCTCGTCATAAACTCCGTCCTCATCTCTCTCTTTCTCTCCCCCGAACCTCGGATATCGTGGGAAAACCGAAAAAAAGGCGGGACAGGGGAAAAAGCTCTTTTGGCGAGATACGGGAAATAAATAAATCTTTTGTTTCGTTGCCTTTTTTTTTTAATGCGTCTCTCCGGCGGAATGTCCCCGTAGTTTCCTTCTTGTCGTCGTCCGTCTCTTCTGCAGCAACTCTCTTGACAGAAACTCTTCTGAAGTTGCGCGCAACTATTGCCCAAGATGACATCAGCAACACAAGCCGCCTCTTCGCCGGCCCAGCTTCACGCCGGCGAGAAGAAGACGAAGACGAAGCAAAGGGCGCCGGCCATGCGCTATCCCTTTTGGTTTGGTGGAAGCGCAAGTAGTATGGCGGCTTGCGTCACACATCCATTGGACTTGAGTATGTTGCGACTCTCTTTTGTCATCTTGAACTCTCCCATGTCAATATCGCGCCCTTTCAACTCCATGCTGACCCAAGTGATATAGTCAAGGTACGCAGTGTTTGATACAATGGCAACAAGGATTGCGCCAGTGTTCTCGACTCCAAGGGCACCCATCGCAATGGCACAAATCCGAATTGAACACTCTTAATAAGCAATTCAACGTCTCTCGTTTCTGACTCCTTAACCCCCAGGTCCGCCTCCAAACGCGCAAACCAGATGCGCCTAAATCCATGAGCGGCACCTTTGCCCACATCCTCAAGAACGATGGCCCCCTCGGCCTCTACAGCGGCATCTCGGCCTCGCTGCTCCGCCAGCTCACCTACTCGACCGCCCGCTTCGGCATCTACGAAGAGATCAAGCAGCGTTACATCCGCTCCCACGGCGGCAAGGAGCCCTCGTTCCCGGCGCTCATCGGCATGGCCATGGCCTCGGGCTTCGTGGGCGGCGTCGCCGGCAACTTCGCCGATGTCATCAACGTGCGCATGCAGCACGACGCCGCGCTGCCCCCCGCCGAGCGCCGCAACTACAAGCACGCCGTCGACGGCATGGTCCGCATGGCCAGGGAGGAGGGCGCCATGAGCTGGTTCCGCGGCTGGCTGCCCAATAGCTGTCGCGCGGCGGTCATGACGGCCGGGCAGCTGGCCACGTACGATACCTTCAAGCGCCTGCTGCTGGACTACACCCCCATGGGCGATACCCTGACAACGCACTTTACGGCTTCGTTCCTGGCTGGCTTGGCTGCGGCGACGGCAACGAGCCCAATTGATGTCATCAAGACGCGCGTCATGTCCACGTCGCATAAGCAGGGCATCCTCCATCTGATAAGCGACATCAACAGAGCCGAGGGCATTCGCTGGATGTTCAAGGGCTGGGTCCCCAGCTTCTTGCGACTTGGCCCGTAAGTTGATGAATTTCGTATACACCCCCTGATTTTGAACCTCACTGACATCAAATCTCCGTAGACACACCATCTGTACATTCGTCTTCCTAGAGATGCACCGCAAGGTTTATAGAAAAGTAAAAGGCGTGGACGAAAAGGCGACATAGATTTTACCAGGAGGTGAAAGAAGGAAAAAGATTTACAATCTTGGATAAGGGGGAAACAGGAAATACATAAAAAATTTCTCAAGGAGTGGTTGATGGGAACCTGTATAGATCGTGGCGGCGTTTTGTTAGACTATTGGGCGACTTGCATTTTGTTTGTTCGATTTGCATACTCTTGTAACAATTTTATTGATCATGTGTCGTTTATTCAGACACTCACATAGCTATGTAAAAACAAATAGCAGAAGAGCCATGATGCTCTCTCATGTATTAGTATTTCCAGCATAATCTCCGCATTTAAATACAATGATAAGATTGGTAGAATGAACGCAAAACAGGCAGACAGACAAGCAGGCAGTGCTACAAATAGACAGGTAGTCAGACAGATAGTCAGACAGACTACTAGTCAAAAAAAATATGATGTGCAACAGTGTGATATTATTTTCTCCGCAACGTCTGCTTTATGTTTTCTCCCCCTTTCTGCATTTTGAGAAGAAGTTTTTGCACTCACCTCTCTAAATATTAACGCTGTCGATCCCAAAATATTGTACAATCCAGAAGCGTGAAAAAAATAAATAAAAACTCATCCTTGCTTTATGCGAGAGTTGACAAAAAAAGAAAGTCCCAGTCATCCCATTCAAACGCCTCCCCCCCTAATTCGTTTACTGCCAGGAGTTGCCTTGGCTATAAGGGCCTGAGCCGTATCCGCCGCTACCCGACCCGGCCGCCGAGCCGCCATATGCTGTCGAGCTGCCGCCGTATGCCGTACCGCTTCCATAGGCGGTCGCGCTGCCACCGTATGAAGTGCCTCCTCCGTATGCCGTATTACCACCCCCGTACGCCGTGTTGTTTCCGTAAGGAGTCGTGTATCCGCCATCCTGCCCCCACGGTGTGGTGCCGCCGTCCATGTTCATATCCGGGCTCCGAGGGCCGTCCATGTCGGCATCGTCGCCGCCGTACTTTCTTGGGTCGAGGCCCTTTAATAGCCCTCCAATCTTTTGCTGCAAAACTCGAATACCCCCCTGGATGATCAAATCCGGTTCCATGGTTCCCGACGCTTCGACCTCGAAGTAGAATCGATTCGGCACAGCATCGTAGTTGAAAGGTTCGCCCTCTTGGAGGGGCTCTTCCCACTGAGCATATTTGCTCTTTGGCCTGGAAGCACACGCACGTTAGATTGACACTTTGAACTTACGTTTCCTCCGGCAAATTGCATAAGCTTACCATTCCTTCTCGGGATCGGTGTTGTTTTCAAACCACATATCGAGATGGTGCAGCTTGTTGTGAGGATCGTACTCAAAGCCAACTGCCGACGTAGGCATCCACTTCGCATGCTCCTTTGCAATTCCCTTCTTCGCAATGCACGTAATCTTCAGCTCTTGGCCCTTCCGCAGCTTGGCAATCAAGCACCCCAGGCCCTCGGGATCCGTGATGATGGGGTTTCCGACAGAGCCCGCATGTCGTCCATCCACTACCAAATCTCGCGCATAGACCTTCATAATGTCGTCGCTGGTGCACTTTGCGTGAAGCGTCAGGCTGACGGAGCAGTGCTCGCAGTACTGTTCGCAGTCGCAGTCACGGGAGTAGTTGAGTTCGTTGACGCCCTTGGAGTCGAGGGGAATTAGGCCCAGTCGATGTGCGATGAACTCGTCGGCCAGAACAGAGCTGTTGACCTCAATTTCTACCAGATCGATGGCGATTGTCGGTACTTCGGCCTGGATAATTCGTCGTAGGGCGTTGGCGAATGGCAGGTTCGTCCTTGAGAGCTCAAAGTCCACGCGCGTGCTATCGGCCTAAAAAAGCAGCAAGAAAAACGTCAGGAGATTTTATTCATAAAATGGATTGTGTATCCAAGGCATATATTCTTCATACCGCTGAGATCTTGACCTGGGGCTGTTCCGGCTCCCCATCCATAGCCATCGGATCATAGTGCAAGGCATCCATCTTTGGAGAAGAAGAAAAGCTAGCCCGACTCCCGGCGCGCGCAAGGGACTGCTGAAGGATTTAAGTCTTTTCTCTCAAAAATCTATTACCACAATCAAGAATAAGAATATGGAAAAACGGGTTGCAGTGCTTCTCAAGAAACTCTGATAGACGTTTGGCGTGAGAGAAAGTGAAGGAAAGATGAGCCAGCAAAGTCTCCAATGCGCTTCACGCACCGCTAGAACCCCTGCAGCAGCGGGCGGCGCGCCACCCATATCGATTAGAGCTTTAGAGTCGGATCATTAGTAATTCCACGTTCTTATCGGACCACCCATGCTAAGCTTTGCGATAACGAAAAAAAATCTCCCCGCGAAAACACCAAACGCTGGATAACGGAATAGTGGTAGACGCATATACCACTTTTATCAGTCAAAACTGAAAGCCAAGACCCCGACAATTCTCGTAAGAGTTCAATTGATACAACCAACAAACACACACAGTAGAACACGAGAAAGCAACGCCCACAATGAAGATCAAAGCCATCAGCCGGTCCGTATCGGCCCAGCAGCCCCCCGGCACAGACACCGTCAAGCAGCCCCGAAACCTCGACTCGGCCATCCACCCCTTTGAGCGCGCCCGCGAGTACAAGCGCGCCCTCAACGCCGTCAAGCTCGAGCGCATGCACGCCGCGCCTTTCATCGGCCAGCTGGGCCGCGGCCACGTCGACGGCGTCTACTCCATCGCAAAGGACCCCAACTCGCTCGAGCGCTTCTCCAGCGGCAGCGGCGACGGTGTCGTCAAGGTCTGGGACTTGACTTCTCGGGAAGAGATTTGGCATGCGACGGCGCATGAGAACATCGTCAAGGGCCTCGAGTGGACGCGCGACCAGAAGCTGCTGACCTGCGCTGCGGACCGCTCCATCAAGCTGTTCGACCCGTACAACCTGCCCAGTGAATCCGCGCCCATCTCATCGTGGCTCGGAGCCGGCGCCTTCACGAGCTTATCCCACCACCGCTCGCGCAACGCCTTCGCCGCTGCATCGAGCGTAATTTCCATCTACGACCTCGAGCGCCACACCGCCGCGCCCGAAGTCCTCCACTGGCCCACCTCCACCGACACAATCACAAACGTCGCCTTCAACAACGTCGAGACGTCCGTCCTGGCCTCGTGCTCCAACGACCGCTCCATCGTCATCTACGACCTGCGTACCGCCACGCCCGTCACGAAGTCCGTCCTCACCTTCGCCTGCAACCGCATCGCCTGGTCGCCCATGGAGGCCTTCAATTTCGCCGCCGCCTCCGAGGACCACAACGTCTACCTCTTCGACATGCGCAAGATTGACCGCGCGCGCAACGTCCTCAAGGGCCACGTCGCCGCCGTCATGGACGTCGAGTTCTCCCCCACCGGCGAGGAGCTCGTCACCGCCTCGTGGGACCGCACCGTGCGCCTGTGGGAGCGCGACCGCGGCCACGCCCGCGACGTCTACCACACCAAGCGCATGCAGCGCGTCATGTCTGCCAAGTGGACGCCCGACGCAAAGTACGTCCTGTCCGGCTCCGACGACGGTAACGTGCGCATCTGGCGCGCAAACGCCTCGCAGCGACAGGGCATCAAGTCGGCCCGCCACCGCCAGGCCCTCGAGTACAACGACGCCCTCATCAAGCGCTTCGGACACATGCCCGAAATCAACCGCATCAAGCGCCACCGCCACTTGCCAAAGGTCATCAAGAAGGCCGGCGAGATCAAAAACGAGGAGCTCAAGTCTATCAAGCGGAGGGAGGAGAACGAGCGGAAGCACTCGAGCAAGCAGTTCCAAGCACGCAAGAGCGAGAGAGAAAAGATGGTGCTGGCCCGAGAAAAGTGAAAAGGGTATTGGATTTGGGATGGTGGTTACTTATTACATGTCAAGGATTTTTATACCAAAACATAAAAAAGGGAGTCCTTACGGTAGTTGCATGGCACGGCGTTCAGGATTTAAAAGGGGGTTATTGTTTTGTACTATGAGATACATAATGGACTGGACTTTTGTAGCATCATATTTGCCAGTAGCACTGACGAATCAAAAGATTATTATTTGTCAAAGATATAGCAATACAGGCACAACGTATAAAATTTCTCTTCAAGTCATGCAGTCAATTCTGTGAAGAAAATACTACATCATTATTCATTCGAAAGACAAGCTAAATCTATCTCAACTAGACGCGAAGAGAAAAAAGACGTCTGGCAATACTTTTCTTTCTGTGCTTGAAAAGAGAAAACAAACAAACGTGAAAGACAAAAAAGTACGTAACTTTTTTTTCCCGTCCAGTCTTTGTCGTTGAAAAGTAACAAAAGTCGGCAAATGAATTCCGACAGAGAAAAAGAGAAGAAAGAAGAACAAAAATCAAGTCCATAAGCCGGCTAAAGTTCCACATTTCCTTCGTTCCTGATGACCTCCCCTTGAACGCCCTGAGCTTGCCTAACATGAGAGAAGGCAGCTAAAAAAAGAAAAAGAAAAAAAAGTGACAAAAGGAAGAAAAGAGACTTATAACAAGGCATTTCCCATGCCCCCGGTTCACAGGCAGACTTGCGCCTACTGGGGATCAACGGCTACCCTTCCTCGTCCTTCGTCTGAAGAATGAAAGAGCTGCACTTGTTTGTGTTATGCTTGTGTGTCCTGTTTCTCCCTGAGTTTAATGCGTCCGTTCTCCTGTAAACATCGCGATCCTTCCGCGTGTACCGTTCCAACGCCAAAAATTTGTTTCCGTTAATATTGTACAGCTAATGCATTGCCTGGCCTGCTTATCCCGGCGGATATCTTAAGAGACAGTAAGAAAAAAAAGAAGAATGAAGAAAAAAGAAAGATGGAGAATGAAAAAGGGGGAAAATGAGAACACAACAGAGACGCCATCAGACGCTGCCTCTAGTAGCCTTCTGAGGCCTGTAATTGGGAAGCTCGTCAAACCAGCCTCGCGAGTCGTTATATCGGTAGGCATGGAAGGCAATACCGTAAGGCTTGGGCTCGATCGAATAAAGCATGCCCAAAGGCACATCCATATCGGTAATGTCCTCTCGCGTCAGGTCCATGAAGTAGGCCATCAAGACACGGCAAACAGACCGGTGCCCAATGATGAGAACGTGGTCTGTGATGCGCTCAATCTCCCGCACCATGTCGCGAAGGCGGCTGATAACCTGGAGGTAGCCCTCGCCACCAACTCCCGGGTAGATATAGTTAAGCTTGTCCTGGGCACGCTTCTTGAACTCCTCGGGGCACTTTTCCGATATTTCTTTATAGGTCATACCCTCGAACTGGCCGGAGTTGAGCTCGTTGAGCATTTCCCAATTCTTGACGTCATAGTCGTCGTCGACATCAAAGTACTCGGCAGTCTCTACGCTGCGCTGCAGCATCGACGTCCAGACGCAGAAGTTCTTGTCGTCGACATCGCTGTACATATCGGGGTAAGGGGGAGTGTTGTCGCCAGGAAGAGGGGGAAATGTCGCCTGCGCCATCTTGCTCTTTTGCTCTATGATCCACTCCTTTCGCTTCTGTGTGATGAAGCGATGAAGAGCCTGGGCGTAGTAGTGACCTTTCTCGGTAAGAGGCGAGTCACCACCTAATCTGCCCAGCTCGTTGTCAATGCTCTGGCCATGCCTGGTGATCCAAATTTGTCGGGGGGCGAGATTGAAGCTCGAGAGGTAGGTGCTAAGCCCACCGCTCAAGAATCCCTTGAGTCTGTGCTGAATCAGCTTTCGGCCGACATCAACCATCTACAAGACCAGGTTAGCGACATGATGGAATAAAATGGAAAAGTAAAAGGAGAAACGTGGTCGTGCTAGCTTACCTGAATGTACTGCATATCGTGCTCTTCCTCGTAGTCTCCGAGGGGTTGGTATGCGCTGGCGTAAGCAGCCACTCGAGCCTTGAAGTCCTCCAGCGACTTGATAGGGTCCCTATCCCGATAATCAGGGCCAGAAAGCTTCAGGCGCATGTTGGCCTCAAGCAGGTCTTTATCGTGGCAAATGCTCTCAATGAACAGAATGCCGAGTTTGGGTTCTCTCTGCTTGATGTGGTCAACCACATGCTGCCTTCGCGCAATCGTGCTGTTGGTGGCATCAAGAATGCCAACCGCACCGCCCTCATTCAAGAGATAATCCAACAACTCGTCCAAGGTGTCCATTGCCACCTGCTCCCTCATGGCTGCTGCCTTTTCGTTCTTGGGATCGAAGAATTGCGCCGATTGGTCATTCTCCTTCTGCGCCTCGATGGCCTGATCCAGATTAAACTCAGTAGGCTCGTCTTGACCTCGAGGGCTCACGCCGTCGTTGGGAGCCGGGAAGCCATTCAGCAAGATCTCGGCGGCCTGCACAGGAGGATCAAGGCAATCGGGCTCCGGGGCCAGCTTGGGATGGATCGAGACTTTGCGACCGGCCGTCCTGCGTCGTCGGTTACCCACGTTGAAGATGCGCGATTCATGCTGCTGCCACGTCAGGTAGCGTTGCAGCTTCTTTGTGATGTAGGATTTTCCTCGGGCGGGCAGGCCGACCATGACAATGACAAGCTTGGCTGCCACATCGCGCTGGGGAATTCGTCCGTCGGGAGAGACCTTGGACCTGGTCATGCCCGGAATATTCAGCGTCGTCGCATGGGGCCGAACTCGCGGGGTCTGGCTGCCAGAGTTCTGTCGCTGGGGAGGACTGTCATGTCAAATGTCAATTAGTAAGTTGCCGTTATCGCACAAGCGATATGATAAGAGATGGGCGACGGTCGTGGCCAGGATAATGGGTGATTCAAAGAAGAAGCCTCGAGGAAAGAGAAAAAAAAAAATCCACCGGGGCATGCGGGGTGACGGCATTTGTAGGCACTCACATTCGCGGCGAGCTGGGCGCAGTCGACGTGACGCTCCTCGAGTACGGAGGCGTGTCCGTCAGATCGTTCATGATGCGCACGGCATTGGCCATGGACGGGATGGGAGCTTGGAGAGGGCCGTAGACATCTTTGGTGGGGGGCGGCAGCACAGCCAGTTGGTGGGGATGCTGCTCCAGCTCGGGGGACGTGGGCGATGTCGACGAGGGAGAAGTAGAAGGAGGCGACGGCGGAGATGCGAAGAGCTGGTTGTTCATGACCAGTTTGGCGAGTGCCGATTGCTTTGCGAGTCGTCGGCCAGCGTCTGTTTGCGACGAGGGGCAGGTAAGCAAGTACGTAGTAGAGGCGCGAAGGAAAAAAAAGTGTAGTTGGCGGGATGCAAGAGACAAGAAAAAAGAAGTGACTATTAAAGAGGGTGAAAAGGAAAAATAAAGTTTTGAATAAAAGACTTCCCGTCGATGGGGATTGAGTTCGCAGTGAGGAAAAGTGAGGATTGGGCTACACACCTTCTCTTCGAAACGATATTGCGGAAGGCATCTGGAGAGTTGCAAGATCAAGGTTGGCGGCCAGATGCCTGTGTTTTGACGCAAACGTCGGGGGAGGCGAACCAGGAAGGCGGCTCGCACTCGCAGGAAAATTAATGGCCTGCAGCATGTGTGCGTCCAATGGCGTGTTAGCGTTCTGCGAGACCGGCTCGTGGGTGGACGAGTGGGCTGGAGCGCCTGAAGGGGTGGCTGAGGTTAGCGGGCCAGGGCCCTGGGAGGCTGCGATTTGGGGGGGTGTTCGGGGGTGTCAGCGAGGGTCAGCGACCGCTCCAGGGAGTAGCCCAGTGAAGCGACAGCGCGTGGCGACGGGGCCGGTGCTGCGAGCTGCAGGTAGCGGTACTTTGCGGTTGGAGGGTTGGGGCGTGTGCGCTGGGGGGCCGATTTGCAGGTTGTAGCGACTGGCGATGCCTGTCGCAGCAGGAATGGCAGTCTGACAGAGGAGCCAGGTACTGGCACGGTTGCAGGTACCGGTACTTTGCACTGTCCGTTGGGTGGAGCCGGCTGGCACTTTTTGGTCGAATCCGGTGCGAGCAGCAGATCGTTGCCCTCTTTAACAGGGAAGATAAGCTGGCACTAGATGAGCGTGGGAAGGGAGACTGAGCGAGATGCTGTAATATATGGATGGTCAAGTCGTTGAAGGCCAAGCAAGTGGTGGATGCCAGTGGCAGGCAGACGAAAATAATTATATAAATATTGCCAGGCCTGTGTGATAGATTTGTTAGCATCGTGTCGCTACTTTTGTGCATGAAACCGAATTAATACAGTAAGATGCCCAGAGATAAGCTGGGATCCATAATAGGGCAGCGGGCTCGCCTCATACAGCAAAACCGCCAGCCCACAATTAAACAGCAAAAACACAGGTGATGGATCAGGTGTGAGTGGGAGCCAACATACGTCAGAAGCCCGTTATATGGCCACCAGCAAAGGAGTGTTTGACGACCGAGGAGGCGGGATTGCTCCTGAATTTGGGTGTTTCGATGATACGAAGCCGGGCCGCGAGCCTCAGATATGGGCGAAATAAGGTGAGGTGAGGTGAGGTGAGGTGACGTTCCAGGTTCGTGGTTCGCCCAGCTGATGGGTCGGAGATGTGTTGGGAACAACGGGCCGGCCGGTACCTGACTGAGCTGGTCGATCGATAATGACGGCGTAAAGTATGTAGATACGGGAGGCAAAGGAGCGAATGGCGTTGAGAAGGCCTATCAGGGCAAACCTTGGATACGGGGCAAGACGCCTGTGAAGCCCCGAGACAGACACCGAAGTATACCTCTAGTATGGGAAGGGATGGATTGGTTGATTGCAAGCTGAGCTTGTCGTAGCAACTATCAAGCAGCCTGGCCTCCTCGTTCAACGAGATGCAGAATGAAAGTAGGAGTAGAGTGAAGAAGAGTCCATGGTCCGGCAGACAAGACAGCATCGACGGGGAGAAACAGAGCAGGGCTTTATACAATATGTACGGCCCAGATGACTCTCGAGGCCCCCCAAAAGGGCATCAAGCTTGCTACAGAACACTCACCTGGCGGTCCCAACTCCGTGCATACATACATGTACTGTACTATCCATCCATACCTCTGTAAACACACATGTACCATCGTGGATCATGGAGCTCCGGATGTACCACGGCGCACTCAGAGACCCAGTCCAGCCCATTCTGCTCTGCTCGTACATACTGTGCATGTAAGACCGACCTGCCAGTACCGTCCAGCGCTATTTTCTATCGGACATATTCTCTGTCTCCCCTCCAAATCCCACTTCCCATCTCCATCTCGCATCTCTCATACCAAGGGCGCCTCTCGCAGAGCGTGTGGGCGGCAGCAGTCCGTCCTAAACTGCTTTGGCCCACGCCTGCAGCCACAAAAGCCACCGCGGAAGAAGCGGCCCTAGTAGCAAAAACAGAAGAAAGTAGAAAACGTTTCTTTTTCCTTCTTCACTTAATTAAGCACCGAAACCCTCCGTGGCGCCTTTAGTGGCCCTGTAGACTGAATTCTGGGTCTCTGTGATCGGACTCGCGCCGAGAGATGGCCGGTCCCTCGACTACTGTATAGAGTAGCAGCTCCCTCGCTCTTTGGCTACACCCTTTGAGGGGTGTGCTTCCTGGAGGGCGTGTATCCTGGTTTCGATGGCTGTTGCAATCTCCCGCTATCCGTTGCTATTACAGCAGGCCTATGACATGTACCTATACTGTAGGTGCTGGTTGGTGATGGTCGTGCAGCGGGAGTACAGCCGCCTCCGTCGGCCGGGCTCTGCTTGTTTCTCTTTCCCTTCTTTCTGTTTTTCTTACCCAATGCTTGGCGCTCTTGGCGGCTTTCTCTTTAATTCCTCTCTTCCTTACCTTGTGCCTGTGCTCGCGCTTGTGCTTCCCTACTTGGACATGCTTATCCTCCATGTCTCACCAATCCTCCTCTGAGCCTCTTAGCTCCGGCCCCCAGTCCCAGTCGACCTCTTCCAAGGATCGATGTGGTGCTGCCTTGGATCTCTATCCCTCCCCCGCGATTTACATTAATAGAAGCGTGCCGCGCGCAACCACCCAACCGCAAGCCTGCCTGCAAGCCGCCGGAAGCTCCAGTGCCGGTGCTGCTCAGCTGCCTCTGCGTGGGAGCCGTCTCTTTGATCATATCGCCGCCATCATATGGCCCACCTCTGCCCATCACTGCTAATCATCGTTAGCCGCGACACGCTGCTGCAGAGAAGAAAGAATTGAAGAAGGATGCTCCAGAGAGATGTAGGGAGATAGATAGCAGCTACGTAATTTGCGTTCACCGACGCAACAGCGTGACATGACTAGTTGTCGATAGTGATGCAGCCAAGCAGCGCAGCAGATGATGATATCGATGATGTTGATCGATAGAACAGCGATGATCCCTCCTGCTGGTTTTCCTTGGCCTCGCCACTCTCAGGTCTCCTCCTGTCCACTCTTCCCCGTATAGCTAGTGACAACCGCAAAAGCTCACCAAGCTGGCTTCTACCCTTCCATGGATTTAGCCATTCCATTGGATTGGAAGACACCACTGGAGTGGGTGTGTCCATCCCGTCCCAACTCACAGCAGCCTCTGTTCGCTAGCACGTGCTAGCTTGCGTCGCTCCCTTTATCTGACTGGCTGCAGTTGTCTTTTTGCACCAATTAAGGTCAGACCCCCACGGGGCCTGGCTGGTTGGTGTCTGTCTCGATCCTCTAAAGCCTCGAGTCGTGCTCTCCTTCTGCCACGAGAGCACGCCTCGTCGTGTTTGTATGCAATGGTTCGTAATCTTTGTCTGCTCCGCTGTTCTCCCTGCATGGCCAAAAATCAGGCATCATCTGTCGATATGTTGCAAAACCGTTTAGAACTGCGACATATTGTGCCTAAACCCATGTCTTTTAGTATCAGTGGACTTTGCCCAGAACACCATAAGCCCCTCATTCAATCATCTCTTGTGTCGCCGATAGCGGCGTCCAGTCACACCGGACGCCACGGATCAACTCTCTCAAAGCACGAAAGTACATCTCCGTCGTCAGCTTAGGCACCGTGATTAGCAGGCCAGCCATTACCCGCCCTCTTCACGTAATAGGCAATGGGTGTGGAATTTGCATGCATCGCAAATCTGATAAATAATAATGGCTTGTCACCGCACGGCTCGACGTGGTACAGGCGGACATGCGTCAAGAAGGGCCGCGCCAGCCTTGCTTGGCCCTCGCTTGACGATGCTTGTCCCTTCCTCTAGCGCAATACGAAGCATCTCGTTTATCTTCCCTCTTTCACTCGCGGGCTCTTTGGCCGGCACCTTAGCCTGCGGGCGTGACCTCAGCTACTAGTAGCATTTGAGAAGAGTTGGAAGATGAAACTTGTTGAGCCCTGCTGTTGAAAAGCCTGTTAATGCATTGCATCGCTAGTAGAGGTTGCCCGACGTCATACAGGACTAGGGAGAGACGCATAACAGCTGTGCGTGCTAACCTTGGCGTGCTGAAAGTATCGGTACTGCGCACCAGACATTGGCAGGCTACACGGCTCGTATTGATACGTACAAGTAAAAAGGAGTGCTCGCACGCAGTTGTAGCGTTGGGATGGGATTAGATTACTTACCAACATGCCTTTCACACCTTAGTGCTTCCTGCATATGAATGGTGAGGCGGATGGTGTTTACAGGGGGCTTCACACACCCGCGAGCTGCTAATATCGAGCCAGAACAGCGCAAGGCCCTTTCCGCATCCTACAGGTTGCTGGTACGAGTACGTGGCTGCCTGAGCCTGCGCCGTACTCGTTCCTGTACCGACAGGCACGGGCCGCTGGCCTCCAACTTGACTGTCCAAGCCCACGCAAGATAGCTGAGACATGAAATTGGCCTCAACAAGCCAAGTCGTTGAGATTAAGGTGAGACCCGTAGCACATGCTTAGCGGAAAGCAGCCTATGAGATGAAGGACGGGGGACTCAGACAGGCCAGAGACATGGCTGCGCATCGCGTGCTTAATTTGCCAGTTCGCGCCTCCTTTTACCCCGTCCAGCACCAGCTGTCTAGCCAAGTGGTTTCACGCCATCGTAATATTCCAAGACATTGAAGTGGTGATTTGATAACCCAAGCAGAGGCGTGCCGCATATCTCACCATTTCTTGGCAGACCTGACCGGTAATGATGGTCTGGCGACTCAGCCGTAATCCGTAATACCTACCAGTTGTATCCGTAGCGGTATGATTGATGCTACTGCCTCCTTTTAGCCAATAGCAGCGCTGCGTTCTGGGATCTGCCTCTGCCAGTCATGAGACAACGTGGGCATCTTGATGGCGAAGCAGGCATGACAGCGTCGCTGCACAGTCGTGTCAGGCGGGAAATGCTAGCCATTCCAGCCCCTTGATATGCTTGTGTCCATCGCTTCGATCGCTGCGCCATGGCGGTGGTGCTGCTGAACAGCGCATAATCATGTGCCGTGCCGATGAGCAAGCGCGCAGCTGAGAACTCGGGCTTGCGCTGTGCTGGCACAAAGCTTGAGGATTTGATAAGTCTGGGAGGATCTGGCGATGATACCGGTACTCCCTGCCTTCAAACCAGTGGCTCGCGCGGAGCATTACCCGGCCCCCAGGGCTTGTTCCAGCTCAAAGAACCAGGCCAATGCCTCATGGTGTGCTAGGCATCGTATGTCACGGATGAGCAAACGCTTATCTCGGTGACGGTATGTAGGAGAACATATCACCGTAGCATGTCAGGGCTATTGGCCAACATCGCCACAATTTACAAGTAGGTATATTTTGCATCATGCTGTCCGCTAGACTCGACAGCAAAATCCATGCTCCGGAACGGACTTGAGGCAAATAAGCATGGCTTTGTAAGTCGTGCTGTGTATCGTGTGTTTTGTGTGCCATCTCACACTCCTTGGCTACCTTGGATATTGGACGCCAAGCTCGGTGTTTCCCCCGGCTTGCATGGCGAGCTTTCCAAATTCTTCCCAAAAGGAGCCACGGTCGACATTTTGCGTGGTATGCGCTTGTAGATGAATTTACATGGCTGACAAAACAGATAGTGAGCTGTAATATTTGTGATTGCGAGCGCTTCGGACTCCGAGTGCGCATACAGCATCTCCGGAGCATTTGCCGCTGGACGGCGTCCCAAGCGCCTGAATTACTAGGTCTGCGCATTGGCCCCCGTCGTGAAAACGCCGCCAAGCGCGAGATGCGCAAAGCAAAATCAACGCAAGACCCTGATCGTCAAGTCTAGAGGATCTCGGTGGGCTCGGCAGGACCACCAAAACCAAACGTTGCATCAGATTTCCATTAGCTAGACGGTAGTCTGCGGAGCCCTCAATATTACTGCCTACAACTCCGCAGTGTTCCTGTGTCACTTACAGAGCATGAGCATGAGCATGAGCATGAGTACAGCTAGCCGGTGAGATGATGCGAGTGTCGCTTAACTGGCTTCCCCCCATCTTGCCCCGCGCAGTGCCCCAGGAATGAGAAGCCATTGATCTGGAGCATGCGTTGCGTGCTACCCAAATAGAGCCGGGCGGATAAGAGGTTCTTGTGACAAGCGTATATTTGCAAGATGCAAAATGAGGGGCCAAGCTCCTCCAGCTCCCAGGGCGTGGGGGCACGACGCCTGCTAGCCCCGAATTCCACGAACCATCAACGTTCCTGCGTTTGAATCAGAGCCAGTGAGGCGATCGGAGCAAGGCTGACAGGGGAGGTCACGTACCGAGAGCGCAGCATGCAGCAAGCATTTGGTGGCGTCGCCCGATATTAAAACGCATTGCTGGCCAGGACGAAGGCGCGCGTGAGAGGAGTGAATGGGGCACGGCAGTTGGTTCTGCAGCGGTCTCCATTGCCTAACTAGCGCAGAGAAGCCCTTCGAAAAAAAAAAAAAAAAAAAAAAAAAAAAAATGATAGATACAAGTAAGAAAAAAAGAGTTATGGCTGGCATCTAGCGCCCAGTGGCGGCAAGCACGAAATGGTGGATGGATGTAGCGATGGCGTGGATGGCGTAGATGGGCAGAAAGAAGGATTTTCTAGAGGCTGTTCGTGGCTGACTTCTCTTGCTACTACTAGGCACAAAGCAGCTGCTGTGGCTGCAATCTTTTGAAGGCGGTGGAGGCCGTTTGGCAGGAACTGCCGCTGTCATGAACGAGTGCGTGTCAAACGTGACTGCCATCGTCTATCAAGGTCAAAGTTGGCCATGCAAATAACCCAAAATCTTCATCAGATGCATTGTGGCGTGTCTGCGTGTTTCACGCGGCTCTAAATTAAGATATTCCGGAAGAGTTTCTGCATTTCATGCGTCAATGCAAGCACCTTGATATTTCATTTCATCCTCTGCTCCAGCGTAGCATCCTTTAAAAAAGTCAAACAGAAGTGAATCCGTCATGAGATGCAAATAGAAATTTTAGGTGGGGCGGTGTGCCTGCCGATTCTGCGGCCAATCAACGCCTGCGCTTTGTCGATTGTTCTCCACTGATCCTCAACTTCAATCTTCAGCAGCATCGTAATTATCTGATTTCCTCAAACGCTCAGAGTTCCAAGATCCAACTTATTTTGATCGTTCTGCAAATGCAAATCTTCTGGCATATATCCGGTAAGTTATTCGGGTCTTGCCTTCTATGTTGCCCCCAACCCTTTACTTTTCCTGATTATTCTCCATCGCGCACAGCATGCAGTAACATGCAAATTTCTGCCGTCTTCAGTTCGCCAAAGGATAAAACCTCGGCTACACAACATATTTCTAACAGAGACTCCAGCGAAATTCTACCGTCAACCCTTGTAAACTGGCAGGCGGTCTCATTAAAGTCCATCATTCCGCTTGAGCGCCTTTAGAGAGTAGCTCTTTAGAGTCTGGGTTGAAGGTTCTTTCAGGGCAGCCTTACCCCGTCCATAAGAGTTACGCTGCTGGGCTACTTCAAATCTACCCCAAGCATCGCCCTCTCCCAGCCAGCAAGCGATCATCGTCGTCATCTTGGAAGGCAAACAGGCTTTAGCCTCAAGTTGGAGAAGCAGCCGCTTAATCATTCGACAGAGCTATTGGCTCCTTCCTCTCAGACCCGGCCAGGGTTCATAAACATCAGACTCTGTGGCAACTTTAACTATTGCTTTCTGGCTGCTTCTTTCGCATATCAAAGACGGTCAAAAACATCACCATAGCAACTCTGCCGAGACAAAGCTTTCTTCTACTGTTGTGTCGTTAGCATCGCCAGACATCCATTCAGCATTTCATCGCAGTCGCCGCGACGCTCGGAATGCAAGCATAGGAGCACTTGCCCACCGATACTTTAACTCTCTTTGTTTTTCAACGAGATTGCTGTAATCTGCCTGTGATCAATCATTTGAAAAGTCATTCCGCTTTCTTGACAGAGACGGCTTCAGCTTTACGGGAGCAAAATGGCTGCGGAAATAGAAGACTTTTTTGACGAGCCGGCCAACGCGAAACTTGAGAATTCGGCCGCTAAAGATGTCCGTTTGGGGAGACTTGCCTTGCCCAACCCCATCATCGATGACCTCAGGGCTCAAAATCTCCCTCAGGGTGTTCTGATTCCTCTCAAAACGGACCAGGAAGTCTATCAGGATCACTACATTTCTCATGCGTACATCACTCGAGTCCCGACCAAGTCTGCCAATAACTTTGTCACGTAAGTTCTCGGTTCACCTTTTTCTCTTTCAACCGATTACTTGCCGAACCACGATCATTTGATAGACAGGGTACTGACTGGGTTTTAGACTCCTGCGCGACTTGAGCAATGCCGGTAACGCTAATACCTTACCGCATCTGCGAAGATGTGCAAAGCCAGCGGACCTTCCGGCTCATCTGAAGACACAGCTGATGAATGACACACCAACTGGTCGTCAAATTCACACTTCGAAATCCACCTGGATTTATGTCGTGGTAGGAGAGTCCAAAGATTTTTCCCGCGATGAGCTCCTTGCGTTGCTTTCTGAAGTAGAAGGAGTTGAGAAGGAGCCATTCTTGAGCATTATCCCTGTCCCAATGATGGCACCGACGTCTCAAATCCAGGCCGCTATGTGGAGCGCACAGTTCTGGCCAACAGTCTACCGCAAGAACAACCCGCTGGGCCCTCATCCAGGAATGTTCGCCCGTGGCACAGAAGACATTAAGAATGACGCACCAATTTGGATCGCACTGGCACATCGTGTTGCCCTTCAGGCCAAGGAAGCGGGCATTGGAGAAGCTATGGGGGCTGTGATTGTTCAAAGAAATGAAAAGGGCGCAGAGCTTGTTGGGCTTGCTGGAGACGCGAGACATTATCAACAGAATGGATTCGGTTTCGACAACAACCCAATGTCGCACTGTGTGCTGCGTGCTATGAGCATGGTGGCTCAGAAACTCGTCCGGTACGAGCGAGCGGTTGCTGAACAGCCAATGGAGCGCCCCATCCTGGAATTCGACGCCTTCCAGGACACACCTATGCTTGAGCTGGAAAAGGAGTGCTTCGAGCAGGAGCACCCAAACAAGGATGGTTACCTGTGTCACGGACTGGAGCTCTATGCCACCCATGAGCCATGCGTTGCGTGCTCCATGGCTGTCCTGCACTCCCGCATGGGCAAGGCAGTGTTCTGTTGCCATATGCCTCGAACGGGCGGCCTGAGCGCAGACGATCGTCCTGATGGAGGTGGACGAGGATTGGGTCTTTTCTGGAGACGCGAGCTCAACTGGAGCTTGCTGGCATGGGAGTGGGAAGGTGACGGTGTACCTGACCTCCCCCTTGTCGACCCAACCACTCACGTTTAGGATTACCACCTCCAAGGACGATATGAGACTCAGTACTGCCATTGCTGGCTGAGGCAGTGCCGGACAATGAAGCTACCCCGGCGATACTGGCGCGCCCTAGCTGCGTGGCGTGCTTTTGATATAGGTATAATGCGCTATTGTTGCTGTTGCTGCTGCTGTGGACAGCTGCATCTTTTTGTACGAATAAATTATCATGGAAAATGCATACTACTACAACTACAGTACTGTTGGCGACGACGACAGAGGGGAGAGCTGCAAGATACAGAAGAGGGGTTAGATAATCCTCTATCCGCTGAAGGGACTCGGTACGACGTACATGACATCGGGTTATTATGTCAATGGAAGAATTGTGGCTTTACTGGCATGGCATGGCACGGCGAATGGATTATTGACGGACTGGAACTGATTAAGATGATTTTTAAGGCGTGTTTTTTTTTTTTTTTGAAGTGGAAACAAGACAGAAAACAGAACAAAGACGAGAATATAAATGTAATTCCTTGGTACGGTGGCAAACAAGGGACGGTGACTGGCTGATAACTGGCAGCCCGTTACGGCTTGACCGAGGCAATGTGATAACTGAACGAATGGCAGTACGAAGTACGTATATTATCTATCCCCTTATAATCCAGAAACTACCAGCCTCCGCGATATTGAAACGGATAGTATGAAACACGGACATGTCACCTACCATGTTGATCACGAACAACAGCGTCCGATGGCCAAAGAGCTGCAGCAACAGACGCATCCAGCAACACGCAACCGGCGCCGGGGCCTAGGCTTGGAGGGCTGAGCGGCAGATGCCCCAAAGATACCCTAAACACCGAGATCACAGCAGGGTTCGGCGCTTCACTCTGCTGGGGTTGCATCGCGGCAAATGCGACCAGGCGCTATGCCGCGGCTCCACCGCGCTGTGCGGGCAGCGCTGCCCCTCCTAAAGTTTGCGCGAATCACGCGGCCGGTGGGCGGCTGCTCTGCCTTGCTGCTCCAAGGGCACAACCAAGAAACCCCCCAAACGCAAAACCCCCCCCCCCCTTTCGCTTCGTTGCCTTTCGCCTCTCTCGCCGACTGTCCGAGCGCAGACCGTCCGCGCCAGCTCCAGCTCCAGCTCCCGTTTTTAAGCCCCGGCGGCCCCCCTCGACGTTGGCGAAGCGCCATGCCATTGATGTGAAGCGTATGCGACCTCGCCCTCAGCCTTGTGCGAACAGCATCGCCAACGGCATCGCCAGCGCTCTTGTCAGGACCACGACTACCGCCACCCGCCGCCGACGGTACCCTGTGGTGTGGCAGGCCGCGGTCAGGCCGCAATTGCAATTGACTGCAGCGCCGACCCTGGCGCGACAATATTATGAGCTGAGCCCCAACTCGCCTGTTTCTGCTTCCGCGTTCCCTGGCTCTTCTGGTGGTGTATCCGATACCACCACCACGCCCGAAGCTATGCCCAGCAACAAAAACAAGCGGCCGGCCCCAAGCAGCGCTGCGACGCCAGGCGCCTCCAAGAAGAAGAAGATGGAAAATGTTCAGAAGTACTACGCCGTGCAAGCGGGCTTTGTCCCTGGGGTGTACTTGACGTACGCCGAGTGCCAGGCTCAGACAGCTGGATTCAAGGGTGCCATTTGTGAGTGGCACAATCTTTCAAACATACAATGCAGAACGAGTCACTGCATTGTTGGAAATCATCTTTCACAAGTGGGAGAAAAGACAAGGAAAAGAAAATGAATAGCTAATCGTTGCCTCTCTCTACGTATAGTCAAATCCTTTCTTTCAAGAGAAGACGCCGACGCCTTTGCTGCGGGTAAAAAGGTTGCAGTGGCAGATGAACCCGATAAATTCTATGCGGTTGCTGTTGGCAAACCGACGGGCATCTTCACAGACTGGTCCGAAGCTCAAAAGGCCACCACGGGCGTCAAGGGTCCCAAGTACAAACGCTTCTCAACTCGACCAGAAGCCGTGGCATACATCCGACAATTCGGCGATAGGGAGGCGATAGAGGCATTGGGAGAGAAGGTGGAGCCAGTGGAGAAGGTGGAGGTTGAAGAAAAGCTTTTCACGGTTCAGAAGTTCACTCCCATCCTCAAGGATAGCGAGGTTGGTACGAAACCGCTTGAGGATGTTCTCGACATATACACCGATGGGAGCAGCCTGGCCAACGGCCGAAAGGGCGCTCGTGCCGGGCTGGGCGTTTATTTTGGAGAGAATGATCCTCGCAATCTAGCTGAAAAATTGCTTGGCGAGACGCAGACTAACCAGCGAGCAGAGCTCATGGCTATGCTGCGGGCTTTGGAATCTGTGCCGGCCGCCCAGACCGTTCGCATTTATAGCGACAGCCAGTACTCCATCAAATGCGTAACTGAGTGGCCTATTGGATGGAAAAAAAAGAATTGGAAGACAGCCGGCGGTGATGATGTTAAGAATTGTGATATCATACAGCCTATCCTTAAAAAGATAGATGAGCGTACCAAAGCTGGAGGGAACACCTACTTCCAGTGGGTAAAGGGCCATGCCACAAACATTGGCAACATTGCCGCAGACCGGCTGGCCGTCAAGGGTGCCAACCTTCCATGACGAGGCATGATGAGCGCACACCGCCGCTGTGTTTCTTTCGCAATGGATGGAGATGATCAAGATGGTTCTCAGTTGACGGGTGTTTTGTACACCATTTGACAGGCGCAGCTACAATGTATGAACTACGAGGGGAAGATACGGATGATCTACGGCGAGAAAACAAAAGCATACCATGGAGTTGGGCATAAGATACTAATGATTGTAACGGCAACCGGATGAAGCCCTGGATAGGAGTTTTTTACTTTACATTATTTCTCTTTGTCGAAGGATAGTGATTGATACCTCGAGGCTCGTATTTGGTAGATAATACTGGCTTATTCGGCAGTAGGTGTTTAGCAGCTTCTCCTATTCATACATATACCAAAGCATTTATTTCATTCATCTTCCAATGGGGCTGCATGAAACCTCGATGATATCTGCTTTAGTTTCCTCTTCTCTCAGCCTCTATCCGCCTCTGTGCAGTTTCCGAAGAGTTGCCAGGCTCTCTCCTCATCCTTGGCCTATCACACATAATGTAACATTGACCCCATGTAAAGAAAGAAAAAAATCGGAATCCTTCGCCAACCGGCCCCCAATACGTGCCCAGCTGCTTGTGGGGGATATTTTTGCGCTCACCGGTTGACGCCACTTTACCAGGGGATGCCAAGTTTTCACCTCTATTGGCTGATTAGACTCAGCAGCCCTCTTTTTTTCTCTTTTCCCGCTTTTTCAATATCGAGAACCGCGGAACTTGTTTTGATGCAAGTTTGTATTGTCTGCATGCGACTACTCCTAAGAGGCCGATTGGACAATTTTTCTTTTTTTCCCTTTACGTCTTGCGAATTGATTGCCTTTCTCTAGGGAAACAAAAGTTGGCTTGCCTTTATCTGGATACTACTACGTTAGTGACTTGGTGCAATTGAATTGCGTCACTGAGTCGGATAACGCTCTTTTTGAGTCCTCGGGAAAGGGAATTTCCTAATAAGAGACAGAAAGATTTTCTCGAGAACTCTTGGGAAGAAATGGTCTTTGCTGTCTTCGTTACTGCAGCAGCAACTCGATTCTCGCGTTGCTAACATTTAGCTGAGGCGCTGTCGTGGCCATGGCTGACAATATCTGGGCTGTGCCGCTGGCGCTGTCGAATTTCAATATCGTGGTTGCTGTATTGGGGGGGTTTATATCGCTGTTTGGGCTGGTGTCGTATCTCTTGAAGGAGAATTACTATCTATCTGAAGCTCGTAAGTTTCCTCTTTGCATCAATCTTACAGCACTCTATCTGGCTGCATGAGCAGGCTGCCTTGGACTGTTCGAGGCATGACTCTTTGTGAAAGTCAAAGATTCTCTTTTCTTTTTGAATTTGTAAAAGGACTAACAGCGCGGCGTTGCAGTCATATCTCTCTTAATTGGCGTTGCCTTCGGCCCTCATGGCGCCAACTTCATCCGACCAGATGCCTATGCTGGATGCAGCACGTCCGCCATCAGCGAAGCCGACTGCATTGACCAGCGGCTGGGAACCATTACGCTCAACTTCTCTAGACTCGTCCTGGGCGTCCAACTGGTCATTGCTGGCGTTCAGCTGCCTAGCAAATACCTCTGGAGAGAGCGCAAGTCTCTCATGTTGCTTCTCGGTCCTGGGATGACGTTGATGTGGCTTACCACAAGCTTCTTGGTCTGGGCCCTTGCCGGGATGCCAAACTTCTTGCATGCCCTCGCCGTGGGTGCTTGCGTCACGCCCACGGATCCTGTATTGTCTGCTGTTATTGTCAAGGGAAAGTTTGCTGATAACAACATCCCCAAGGAACTGCAGAACCTCATTGTTGCAGAATCTGGCGCGAATGACGGGCTGGGCTACCCTTTCCTATTCTTTGCCTTGTATCTGATCAAGTATGTCGGCTCAGGAGCTACTTCTGGCGGAGCTGGAGATGCCATGGGGCTCTGGTTCGCTTATACTTGGGCTTATACCATCATCCTGAGCGTCATTTACGGCGCTGTTGTGGGATTGGTGGCTAAGGAGCTGCTCCGCTGGGCTGTGAAGCGCAACTACGTCGACCGAGAAAGCTTTCTGGTCTCTGCCATATCCCTGGCGTTGTTCGTTCTCGGTACGTGCGGGTTAATTGGCACAGACGACGTTCTCGCCTGCTTCATTGCGGGAAATGCATTTACTTGGGATGATTGGTTTCGCCTCGAAACGCTGGATGACTCGCTGCAGCCTACAGTGGACATGCTTCTCAACGTCTCCATCTTTTTGTGGTACGGAGCCTACTTGCCGTGGACTGAGTTCCGCTACAACTCCCTTATCCCGATATACAAGTTGGTACCGCTTGGTATCCTTGTGATGCTCGTGAGACGGCTGCCCTGGATCTATGGCCTGCACAAATGGATCCACCAAATCACGGAGAGGCACCAGGCTCTCTTTGTGGGATTCTTTGGCCCGATTGGTGTGTCGGCGGTGTTTTACCTATTCATTACTTTGGAATTCATTGAAAAACACTTGAGCGACGAAGACGGGAATCCGAGAAGCGATGTCAAGGACTTGGGTGAAATGGTGAGGATTGTGGTTTGGTTCCTCGCTGTTTGCAGTGTGGTAAGTTTTCATTCTAGCTGTCAACGCTATCCTTGAAGCCTGCAGTAACTGACTGTTGCATTTTGTTTGTTAGGTCGTCCATGGGCTGAGCATCCCCCTTGGTAAAATAGGGTACCTCATGCCTCGGACAATCTCTCGAGTCTTGAGCGAAACCGTCAGCAACGCCGGTGACAACTCACGCATCAGCTCACGCATTGGTTCACGCATAAATTCCGTATCCAAGTGGCTATCTAGTAAAAAGGGAGACGCCGAAGCCACAACCGATGCGCCCCATGGCGGGCATCCCCTGAGCACTGCAACTGTTTCTGGCCCCTCCAAGCCTCATCCTATGCTCCATCCCATACCTTCGAGGGGCAGCGCCGTTGAAGAAGATGCTCTTTCGCACGATGAGGATGAAATGCCAGCTCGCAGACGCGAGATTCGATTTTACGACGAGCCGGAAGCCAGACCGGCTGACTGGGCGACTTCACCTTCTGGAGCTGCACTGCATGACGCACCGTCAGCTGGGGATGGGCATGCTGAGTCTGAGTCTGCGTCTATGGAGATTCGGCCGTTGGGAGGTGTTACATCAGAGCCAGAAACTCGTTTGCACTCGGCGTAATGTCGTGATGATCATGCTTCTAACTACTACCCGGGGTTTGTTTTTAGACGCTCGAAACCATTTACAGTGCAATGGAAGATGAATTAGGCAGGTGTCTTCCTGTCTTTTTGCAGACTTGAAAGTCCACTTACTTATAGTTTTATATACGTGTATCTGTAGTAAACTTCCAAAGGAGCTTGATTAAAGAATTAGCGGCTTCCATTTACTATAAATCTAAGGTCTCCAAGCACAAGAAGCTGGGCTGAGCTCGGTGCCCCTAGGTTCTACGATATATACAAAATCATCATTAGATATGATGGTAGCTCATGAGGCCTTTGAATATTTTGGGAAACGAAGATATGCTTTGGTAATGCTCCTGTGGCTGTCTTTACCGCCTCTGCTCGGCCGTGAGTATGAGTGCTTGAGCTGAACAGCTGCCACTCATTTCTGGCACAATGGTAATGCTGTAAATGTAAATGCCTATGTATTCGTGGTCTTCATCTATTATATGGTATCAAAAGGGCTTGCTTGATAGAGAAACTTGTCAATTTACGTCACAGTCCATGGATTATAGAGAAACCACAGAAGTACATATATAGGCATACAGTGCGACGGATTATCCACGAAACAAACGCCTTGTATAGGTAAGTAGGTATCCGGCTTAAGCATAAGCCAGTCAAACTATAATCTATCCGGGTCGCCACCCCCAAGGGCAGGCTTTCAATGGGTAGGGATGAAGAAATATCCACGAGGCTCAAACCTACCTATATGCAGGTACACGAACCTAGAGGCATATAGAGACACAGCAAGTGCAACTATAAGTGGCTAAATACGGCTCGGCAGCCGTGCAGACTGCCCTGGCAATGTGCATGAATATGAAAAAGTCAATTCCAAAGCAAAGAGGAGCTTGGTATTTTATTTTTAACTTTTCCACCTCATGTATGTCAGATCAAAGGCCATGAAATTTTTGACAAGCTTGCAGCCGGATCACCTGAACCTTACTGCAAGGCACACGCCGCTGGCACACGCCCGCATCGGTCATACGACGGCGGCATCAGTTTACGGACGAGCATCCTCTACACGAATAACTACCTATGCGACTCTTCATTTCTCCGTTGCAGCTTCATTTCTCGACGATGTTTAGGCTGCGGCGTTTGTGATGTGGAATTTTGGGCATTTCTTTTGCAGTGTGGCTGTGAGCAAGAGGGGTTCATGGTTATTAATTTTCGTTGGGGATATCATGGAAAACACGTAGAGGAGCGAGCTGAGCTTGGCTGTCGAAGTACATGAAGGTACGGAGTCAGTACGGATATTATGGCGTATTTATCGCAGCGGCGCGAGGTAGCGCGGAGGTACTTGCGGACTGAAGAGCGGGTGTTCCTGGAACCCGGGAAGAAGCGTTGAGGTTGGAGCTTCTGGGCGATTCTACTAGTCTACAGGTACTGGTACTGGTACTGGTACAGCAGTACAGGCCAACAGAAGGGCTGGTTCAGTAATGCTACGCTACTGAAGAGGGACGGCGTGAATGTGGACCCAACCGCTATAGTATGCAAATGTCGAGTAAGGATTACTGGTAGGTTGGGATATATCGTGGAAAACACGAAGCATGTTTTGACTCGCGTGTTTCGTTCACTTTGCGTGAAGGCGGGTAGAAGTTTAAACGGCCTATCAGTGGCTTGACAAATGCTGCAGTTATAATTTGACGGACATCTGTCTAGTAATCCAAAGATATGGGCAAACTGAGTGTATGGCTGTTGGCTGTGGGGTCATGAGCCGGAAAGGGGAAAGCGACTCAGGTACGCGCAATGTGCGTACTCCGTGTGTAAATTTCGGCAGCAGGACGGTGATTGGGGCATCTACTCCCATGATTAATGGCTCAAGGTCCGGGTTGCTGAGCTCAAGAGACTGCCAGTCACAGCTTCAGTATTACGCGGCATAGGTACAGTAGGCACAAGCAGCACTCATGAGCCTCGGCTGATGCTGGGGTTCGATGGAAGACAGCTGCTGTCAGATCGGCAAACCCGCGGTCCCCGTCCCCGTTTGAGTCCCGGGCAATCGGAGGACCGGGGCCGGGGCTAGTTCTGGCGACAGGCAGATTGTTGGGGAAGAGACAGGCCGGTTGGAAGGCTGGAGACGCAGCTACATCATCATCAGCAGGCAGCTCTGGACGTCAGTGATTGCGCAGCGAAAGAAGAGGACAGCGTGGCACGGGTCTTTGGAGGTTGATGCTAAGTATGCACTACCAAGATATGCTGGTCTGTTTGCTGGCAGAGCGTTCTGGCCTTGTACTGTAGGGAGTACCTAGGTCCCTATTCGCAGATGCCATATACAAGCACTTGTAGCTGTACTGTAGAGGCAATGCCAGGAGATGTGCTACGTGTTGTGGATTGCAGCATGGAGGTGAAATGATATAGGAGGGTGAGCTACATGCGCTACCCAGCCATGTACATGGCCCTGCCCCGTGATCATTGGTCAGGCTGCGGTACACCCTGGCGAGAGTGACGAGCGAGCTGCATTGCAATCCCTGGCATCACTGCACCGACTGTGTCAGTGAGAGACCTGATGCCCATCAGGTACTGCTACTGCTGGATTGACTTTATAAAGGGTGCATATGCAGAGGTACTTACATGTAGACAAGGGCTCGCCTCTCAAATAGAGGATAGGACAGTGCGAAAACGACTGCAGGAGACTCGCAGTTTACACGCAGCCAAGTACCTCACTGGCTGCACCGCTTATCAGAGCGCCAGAGGAGGCGTCCGTTGTCGGTCCCTGGAAAGCCACCAGACACAGCAAGTACATGGAAGGGGCACGAGGCAGGACAGGCGTTGCAGCAGGAGATGTCACTGAGTGCATTGTAAAAGTACCTAGCCTCTATGGCATTTGCACGCTTGCTTGTGAAATAACTCTGAGTCTGCAGCCTCTCCAGCTTCAGGCCACGGCATTGCGAGCAGTAGCACCAGCCCAGAGCAGCGGCGCCATCTGCGTCTGAACCAGAAACCCCCATGTGTTGCCCTCAAGATAAGCGCAGAGAGATGCAGATCGAGCCACGCGCATGCCGTCACCGCAGGGAGCTCGTTGCCAGTGCGCTCTGTGCCATTTATTGGTGCCTTCGGAGAAACCTACTCAGTGCTGAGTTTACTGTGCGGTCCAGCGCACTCGCAGCGCTGGCCACCCAGAGTCGCGGCCTCTCCACAGGCCAAGCCGCTGCACTAGCCCAACCCCCGCTAGCGAGTGCCGCGTGGAAAAAAAACACCCACTTGTCTGGCCTCCAATAGTGGCGCACTGCCAAAACTGTTTCTTCCTTTTTCTACGTGCCTCTTTTAAACCTCAACAGCCGCCGCCATTCCTTGTCTCGACACCGCTCAACGCCCACGAACCAGAAAACCGCAGCCTCACTTAATTTCGACCTCGATTAGCGCTCCCTCGTATCGCTTCGGAGCGCCTTCTATTTCGCGATAATTATTTTTTCTTCCATTTGAATTTGCACCGCATTGCGGCGGCCTTTCCTGGCTCTTTGCCTGCGTTTTTTTCTCTCTTGATCCCCAACTTTCTTATCCGGAGTCTTAGGGAGGACCCTTATCTGTCCCTTTGCGCTTGCGCCTTCGTTTGTAAGACACAGTCTCCACATGCAGACCTGATACCATCGTGATCCTGGCGCTTTATCCGCGAACCGCACTCCTGACACGGCACGGCAGCCAGAAGGCGACAAAAAACAGCATTGGCGATTGAATCGACCCTTCTTCCGACTCTTGCCTGGTCAGCGAACAACAGCCTTGAACTGCATTCGATCAACTGCCAGACGTGGCCAGTCGACGCCCGCTGGCCATGACCCCGACTGCCCAAAGTGGCGCCAGCAGCCCGCTCATTGCTGGGGCGTCACCAATGCAGAGCGACGGATTGCAGAATCTGTCCGACGATGAACTTGCAACCTCGAATCTGTTGCACTATTTCCCTGCCCCGGACGACCTGCAAAGCCTGACAAGCCTCGGGCCCAGCCAGCAAAAGGCCTTTTTGAATCCACAGGAGCTAATCGCCAACGTTGGCTTCCCCGACTCGCCGAACGGCTCGTTACCAGACTCTTCCTCGGACTCGACCGCATCTATTCAGAGGACAGGGAGCGCCACGTCAACACAGACACCAGTAATGACGGGCATGACAACGGCCGACGAGTTGGACGACGGCATGGATTGGAGAAACCGGCACATGTCCGGCTCCAACGACAACGACTCGGCCTTGCCCTTTGTTCGCCAAGACGAATCCTTGAATCTCATGTTTCCCAGCATTGACAATGACGGCGAGGATGCCCTCATGAACCAGTTTAATTTTCCACCAGCTTTTCCGAGAAACTTTGACACCATGCCCAGCAGCCACATGAACATATCTTCCCCCAGCATACCCAGCACCGAGACCAACAACAGTTCGGCGAACGTGGATCTACCGAACGGGCACCAGCAAAACAATTCAGTACGTGAATGCAATTTGGATAACCTGGCTCATTCACAACTAACAAATTCTCCGCAGTACTCGGCGGCATCTGCAGGAGGACAGGCCAGAGAGGCGTCGCGGGAATTGTCGCCAATGTCGAGCATGGTTGCCAGCCATGGTGGATCACCAGCGGGCGCCGTTTTCAACATGCCCTCTCCATCTGGTTCCAGGTGGACGGCATTGCTGAACTCTCCGCCGAGCATCTCGGATACACTGTCCAGCAATTCGAATTTCCAAATGCCATTTATCCAACCTCCTTTATCACGCTTCAATAATGACAACACCCCTTTTAACGAAAACATAAACAACATCGGCTATTTTGAAGGATTCCGCGGGCACGACGCTGCCACTAACGTTACGAAACCCGCCACATATAATTTTACCCGGGGATACGAGCTCAAGATTTACCCAACACCTACCAAGTCTCGCGTGGAGACGCAGATTCCCATAAAGATGGCTCTGAACCCGCTCCCACCAGGCATCACCAAACTGCATTTGCCACCCCATACAATTTCCAAACCCAAGCTCATGGCGAAGCCCGCTGCGCAGAGGTCTCCCGATACCCTCGAACTTTTCGTCAGCTTAGTTTGCACCAGTGCCATGGAGCAGAAAGAGGCGAGAGAGAGGGCTTTGGAGAGGGCCGCTACGAATCCTCAGGACTACCTCCCGGATCTGGATGATGACGAGAACTCTCCACAGCGTGGAGGCGAAGTTCGCATTTGCGCTGGCTGTATCACAAGAGAGCGCAAGAGAGCGGCGAGGAAGAAGGTCAAGAAACCTGAGGAGGATAGGTTATGGAGCGCGGATGAGCACCGCCGTGTCGTTGTTTTCAACACCTCGGAGATCAAGGATTGGCAGCCCATCAGTGCTCTGGACAGCAATGGACGGCCAGAACATAACCGACACGCTCGCGCCATGCAAGTTGACGCGCCTATGCGAATCGCCTGCTACTGTCGCCATCACAACGAGAAGGCGGGCTTCAACGTCATCTTCACCATCAAGGACTGGAAGGACAAGGTCATTGCGCAGGCCATGTCGAAACCCATCATGATTACTGACGATCACAAGACCAACACAACGACGCAGCCGGCAATGTCAGAACCGGTTTCGAGCTCTGCGCTGCAGCAGTCCATGGATGTAGACAATAATCTGGCGATGCAAACACAGTCGGGCTCTCCCATGGCATTTTCCCCCAATGGCCAGGCTGCCTCCTACGGACCACCATCCAGCAACACTGGGGTGCCTGGGCGGCCACTATCACGGCCTCCTTCGCCCAACCAGGGCGGACCCGCCAAGAAGAGAAAATCGAGTGCTTCCGGCAGGGTTCCCAATGGCTTAACCATGACACGGATGGATGTTTCGCAAAACATGCCCGCTCAGAGCAACATAAGCCAGCACGTTTCCGCCGCAACCTCGCCCTTCTCACCTAATCCACACTCTTTCCCGACGCCCGAGGCAATCTTTGGCACCATGGTCAACCCCCAAGTCCCGTTTACGAATGGATCTACCACACCCAACGGCAACGACCAGACCCCGTTATTCGGCAGTAGACGCTCCGAGAGCATGGATAATGTGTCCATGGCCCAGCTTTATTCTGCCCCGACATCTAGCCATCCCAGTCGTGCTCCCAGTCCCAACGGCCTCCGCAGTAGCGTCAATTCTGCTTCGCTTTTCCCACAACCCATTGGCCGTAACCTTTATGCGATGCCCCCTGCCTCAGTAAACGAGCAGCTGGCAATACCCATCATCCACAAGGTTATCCCCAACGAGGGCCCGAAGGTGGGCGGTATCGAGGTTACCGTGATTGGAGCTTCTTTTGTTCAAGGACACGAGGTTTGGTTTGGCGGCGCCAAGGCTATCACGACTACCTTTTGGGGACCGCAGGCGCTCGTGTGCCTCGTGCCTCCTTCTGCGGTTGCAGGCTCCGTGCCTGTAACGATCGGGCGGCAAGAAGCGCTTGCTTACACCCAGCCTCAGATGTTCAAATATATCGATGATACCGAGGACAAACTGATCCGTACCGCCCTCGCTGTACTGGGCCACAAGATGTCCGGCCGGGTTGTCGACGTGAACGAGCTTGCACACAGGATTTTAAACAATGGCGGCCCAGGCTGGAATAATGGACCATCTTCCGGTGGCTCAACAAACGGTGGCTCTGGCTCTGGCTCTGGCTCTGTATATCACCAGGCGGCGCCGAATGAGACACACCTGGAATCCCAGCTTCTCAAAGTTCTTGACCTCATCGATCTGGATGAGAGCCCTCATAGGGCGCAATTAGACCTGAAGGGATCCTCTGGCCATACCATGCTGCATTTAGCCTGCTCTCAAGGTTATCATCGCTTGGTTGCTGCTCTCCTCGCCCGCGGTGCAAGCCCGTATGTCCGCGATAGAGGTGGCTTCACTCCCTTGCATTTCGCCGCCATCTATAATCACCCAGAAATCGCACGACGACTACTGCTTGCACGAGCCGACCCGACAATGCGAAGCTTATCGAGCCTTACTGCCATCGATGTGGCTCAGTCGAGAGCTGTTGTTCGCACCATTCGTAGCACGACGAGGCACAACCGCTCTCGCAGTGGAGGATCTCTTCGAAGCACTTCCAGCAGCGCTGCTTCTCTGCGCTCGCTGTGGGAGCCATTGACCAGGGCTCAAACTCATGAAGAACCCATCTCTGTGGATCCGAGCGAAGAGAGTCCCGAATACACAACTGATGACTTTGAAGACGAAGACTCGGAGGATAATGACCTCCTCCAGATGAGGCGACCAAGCGGCATCGCACTAGACAACGGCGGTGTACTAGAAGAAGTTGTCGGTGCTGCTGTTGTCGATGATGCTAATAACAGTGTAGCAGCGCAGACCACGGCATTGGCGGCTGCACTCAAGAACCAGGTCCAAGAGCAACTTCAGCAGTTCCAACAGCAGCTTTCCCAGCAGCTCCAGAATTTTACACACCTCCCTCAGATTCCTCAAATGCCGCAGATGCCGACGTTTGCCGGTATGCAAGCTCTGCCCGACTACCAGGCCTACCTCCAGCAAGCGCCTTTTATCCGCAGGGTACAGCAGCTGATGCCCAACATGACCGGCAACCGCCCAGATAACCAGGGCGACAATGAGCCAAAGGTAGACGGTCGTTGGTGGGATCTCTCTTCGTACATGAATGGTGCATCGGCGGCACCCCCTGCTTATGCAGACATCTATCCTGAAGCGGACAGAGACAGGAAGATTCAGTCGGCTGCTCGGGCGGCTCTTGAAGCAGAGGCTGACTTGAAATACTCGAATATATACGATCAGCAGCAGCAGCAGCAGCAGTCATCGGTGACTGTTGCCAAGGAGTCTGTCACCACCACCGGAGCTTCAGTTGTGACTTCAACTGGGCGCGGTTCCGAGATTCCGGAGATCCTTGAGATTGGACGCAAGCATGCCATCACCAAGGAGCAACAAGAAAACTTTTTGCGGGCTCGAGAGCAAAAGCTGAAGAAGATTAGCAACGATCGAAACCTCTTCTTCATTTGGGTAAGTCATCGATTTTCTATTTCTTTGTCATAAGATATCTATTTGCTAATCAAATATTCTTCCCTTAGATCCCTCTCCTCCTTGCTATGATCTGCGCGCTGCTTTATAACTGGTTCCCTGGACTTTTTGCTTTAATCTGGGACACTATCCGAGCTATTGTTGTAGCCGGACGCACTTTTGCCTCGCGCACTATTCGCGATCGATCAGCTAATGAAATTCGCGCTAGCTTAACATGATGGCGATTATGCTGTTGATTCCCCAGCCTTTTTTTCTAACTCTTCTTCATTCTTTCTCAACTGTCTTGGGATGACGGCGGATTGGCGTACAAGTGGAATGAATTGCCATTTCATTCGGTCTTGGGAAGGAGTTTACTACGTTTGAGATGTTCCCTCTTCTTCCCATATTTATTGACGGCCAATTTGGGCCTATATGGAAATTGTTGTTTCACTATCATCTTTATTTAAACACCTCTTATGTGAATCACCTTTGTTCATTTTGTATTATTTCATTCGCTTGACTTTGAAACAGCAGGTTATATGGGAATAGCATTTGTGATGGATGATTGTATACGGGTATGGATATGGGATTTCCTTGTTTCTTCTATTTCTCTCTCTCTCTCTCTCTCTCTCTCTTTCTCTCTCACCCACACCCTGTTCTTTCTGTCATATTTTTATCTACCCGAAATGGTTTTATATGGATGGCAACAAGCGGATGATACTTGGGAGGAAATGCACTTGGTATAGACGGGGCTATCTGATGGAAGGGGCTGGTCAGAAACCGCTGATTAATGCACCCCAACTGGAAGAGATGGCTTGACTTTTGTGTTCTTTTCTTTGCTTAAAATGGCGATAATGAATGAGATATATCTCTGTTTGTGCTTCTAATTGGATTCTTTTAATTTTGCTTTTGCAACAATTCTCTTATCTGACTTTGATTCTACATATGGTGGATATAGTATTCGGACAAGTATATGGTTAGATAGAAAGGTAATTTAAGTAAGGAGTAATAATTTTATTTTCCAAAATTTGGTAACCAATCTTCTTTTGAAACGGATTCAAGTTCATTACTCTAAGGAATGATAACTGTTACTTTTTATTCACATGCTGCTGAAGCTTTACAGGGCAGTTGAGGCTTAAATTCGTCTTTGACATCACGGCCAGCATCCAAGACGTTTGCATTTCACGAGGGTATTACAGCAACACCTCAGGAAGCAAATGAGGAATCCCAAACTGAAAATAATCAAATCACAGCAACTGGCACGACCCAAAAAAAAATTGATGTAATGTCTCTTGTCATTCATAAAATAAATTAAAAAAAAAAAAAAAAAGCAAATACCCTATTAGTACAATCACCTCCCCTTTCCTCACCCCCCTACGAAAGTCATTATCTCATCATCAAGATCTTCTTTTTTTTTCTGTCTTTTCCTGGCCTTCTATCCTCCCGTGTCGAATTCGATCAACGTATTATCATCGATGCTTTTCCGTCAGGGTTCATAGACCGACTGCAGTCCAGACTAAAAAAGCAGAGAGATCCGAATATGTAAACGAATGTTAAAAAACGAATAGCAACGGTTTCCTTTTCTGTTTCCCCCTTTGCAAACTTGCGAACTGAAAATCAAAAAAATTCAAAAAGCAAGTCAAACAGTTTTCAAAACAGGAAAAAGATCAATCAACTCTTGAAGGATAGGAATTCCCAAGTCAGAAGGAGAAGAACGAAAAGCCCCCCTGTTTTCTGCGCAATCATTTCATAGAGTGACAGGTAAAAGGGGGCTTTTCTTTCTCTCATCTTCGCCTTCTTCCATTGTCTCTCCCCGTTGAACCTTGTCTGTAGTGTTGATGCTCTTCTCTTGTTTCTGTCGCTGCTTGCTGCGTATTGGCACAAATGTCGTCAAAGTCGTATATATACGTGATTTCTCATATATTGCTCTCCTTTTGTCGTGACACATAACGTAACAAAGCACAACGTCCCTTTTGCAAATAAAGACAATGTTTTGTTAACAACGAAAGATAGAAAAAAAATTACCGTCTGTGCTGCTGGGAAGCAAAAGACGGTTTTGTTGGATCATTACATCGGTTGTTGGGTTTTTTGTGTGTATTTTCTTCCATTTTTTTGGTGATTTCTAGAGATTTTCTGGACGCCCTCCGAACGGATGGGGTATATGCGAAAAAAAATAAGTCGATAAAAATTCATATCATATCTCGTGGTAGAGAGAAAAGAAATTCGTTAAAAATTGAATCCCGGATGATTCAAGAACAAGCAAGTTTTGAGATGGAAAAAATGTGGTTCCGACAACGCCCGCAACAAAAGTCCAGTAATAGTAGTTAATGCGAATAGAAGTCTTCACCGTCTCAGCCCTCGCCAGGCCTGTCCATTTTCTCGATCTTCTCCAAAGGTATACTTGGTCGGAATGCTTGGAACACCGGGGATTCCTCGGTTTGCATTGGGAACCACCTTGAGAGCCTCCGCTGCATCAACATCAGCTTTGCCAGCAGCGCCAGCCTTGGCCGCAGGTTTTCTTGGTCTAAGGGCTCGAGAGCTCTTGGAACCAGAACCAATGGCCCGAACGCTATAGACGCTGTCACCAGTCTCTCTCCATGACGAAGTAGAGTCAATGGAGCTTCGGGGTGATGAGCCCGCAGATGATGGCGCCGCGCACAGCAAGTGAGAAGATCGCTTGCTATGCTTGGAGTCTCGGCTTGATGCGCTGTGGCTATGATAGTGATGGATCACCACAGGCGTAAGACCAGCGTTGCCTTGGCTTTTTCGGCGATTTGATCGACCAGCCGCGAGTTTCCGTGTAGATTTAACGGTACGAAGAACGGGAACAATGAAATCTTTGGAAGTACTCTTACGGATCTTCTTGCGCGCTTCTCTAGGGATTTCCCGCTTGCTCCTCCCGTCCCTGTCATCCCTCTCGTCTTGGTGGATCAGGATCTCGTTGTTGGGGCTTTCAGTTACGGTCCGTTTTGTGCCTCGCGAATCGGCACTCGCCGCGGTCATGGCGCCCAAAGACGTCCTATTACTCCTGGTACTCCTTGGCGTTTTAGGCGTTTTAGGGGCGGTGTGGAGAGGAAGTTTCGTAGGCGGAGGTAATGGAGGGGGAGTTTGGAGAGCCTGTGATCCTTGCGGCGGTGCTGATAAATCCGTCGCGATGGAAAGCATCTGCTGGCTGGCACTGGTCGCTGGTCGCTGCTTTACGAAACCGGGCGGGGGAGGCTGTCGGGTAGACTGAATGGCGTGAGAAGTGAAGAAGCCCGACTCAACCAGCAAATGATAACTCGCCAAGGCCTCTTCTCTAGTGGGCCTGTCGTCGTAAATACCTGCTGTTGCCGGCTTCTTGGGTGTGGGATCTGCCTTCTTCTTTGGTTGTTCAGGAGATGGGGTTTCCTTTTTGAGCTGGAGCCGACCGCGAACGCCATCCCATACTTTGCCCAGCATGCCTTTTTTCGACGGAGATGATGTACTGGTGCTCGGAGCGACGCTCGGAGCGACGCTTGGTGCAATGCTTGGAGCTTGAGACAGCCATAGCTGAAGCTGACGCTGGGTATCTTGTGACCGGCGAGCGTTTCGTAGATTTAGCTGGTGCTGCTCCAGTTCCACCTCCAGTGGTCTCTCCAGCGCTTCCAGCTCCCCAGGACCGAGGAAATGGTCTGGTGGTACGGCGGACACGCGGTCATTCATGGAACCCTCGTGAAAGCGGCTGCGGTTTTGCGGCGCCGTGAGGCCCCTCGTCTTCGGGGGGCCCATTGCAGGCAGGCGAGCGGGTGAAGCAGGCGGTTAAATGGACGCAAATAACGTAGAGACGACGGGGGATCAAGGATCAGTGAGTCGAAGGAAAAGAAGCGTCGGCCGCAAAAGTCTGGTCAAGGTCTCGTAACCAGCGGAGTCGATGCCGACGATTGAGTGACGATATCAAACAAAGGGACAAGTCATGCAATCAGACAGCGTTCATCTCCGACATCAAGGGCTTCGTTACTTTCTGTTTCTCGTCGCTGTTTTCTCTCGTCTCTGCCGCCACCACCAGCGAGGGATTATGTTCACTCTCTCTCGACACTCCAAAACAATGGTATGACCTAACAACAACAAAACAAAAAACCAAACCAAAACACGGACCAGCACCCTCCCTTCTGGATCGAACGGGGGGGAATGCTCTCAGTTATATGCAGCAGGTCTTCGGTCTTGTTGTCTCGTCGGGCGCTCGGGGAAATTGGGATGCACTCCGCAAGACTTTTTTTTTTTTTTAAGGTTTAATGAGGGATCGTAGCTGGGGCCATTGTTAGTGAGTGAGGTTTGGCTTGTGAAGTCATTTGGTGTGTACGGTGTAGCGCTGATTGTAAGAGAGATAAACAAAAAAGGGAGATTCTGGTGAAGAAGGGGGGAGTTATTTTTGTCCTCTTTGTGCAACTTACAATCAATCTGGACTCCGGAAAGGCGTGTCTCGTTCTGCTTCAATCTGGATCTGAGAGCCACCAGAGAAGAGACAGCAGCACCGCTGGGCTAGAAAGGGCCCAGTTTCTGCACTTGCAGATGGGATCATGTACGTTGGCGGCCTGGGGAGCAGAAATGCGCCCGACTGTTTTGTTTTATGTATGGCTCCGCGGTTGGCCCATTCACACCGCAGGCCGGGCATCCTGGCTGCACGTGACGGTTGTTGTGGCAACGCGCAGGGATGGCATCTTCAAGGAGGGGCGCGGCAGGGATCGGGGCCAGGACGAGGCAGGGATGTTGATTGTGCTCCCCCGTACTCGTATATTGCTAGCAGCAAATAGGCAATAGGGACGGTGGCCGAGCGGGCTAACAGCTGCTTGCCGGCGCCTCCTCCGTGCTGGCAGCATCTGCACGCTGCACGACGGTGGCATCGAAGGGATGGACGTTGAAGAATCGGCAGAGACAGTGGCGGCTAAATCTGCATGCATCTACTTGTACGCGCTACTCGCCACTCGCCGTGCAAATGAGACATCCGCGTCCAAAGAAAAAGACATGATCGGCCAGATTTGGCGCTCAGAGAATAGGGAACGGGAACCGAGTTTCCCTTCGCGCCAGCCACACAATTATATACCCAGGTCCCAAGAGAGAGCCTCTAGCGCACCCAGCCCTGGTCTCTCACCTACTCATTTTAACGGGCCGTGCAAGTAAAAGAGCCACTCTGTACTCGAAAATACCCTCATAAGTTTGACCACACTTAGCCGACCCGAGGGTAGCATTTCACCGATCTCTCTCTTCCCTTTTTTTCCCTCATTATTAATTCGTTGCCTCCCACTCTTTTCGGGGTTTTGGTTGTTCATCAGTGGTCTCTTTAGGCATCTCGCTCCGGCTCTTTTTTTCTTAGTCTGAAGCAAGTAGACAGTTTTTATAAAGTTATATTACCTGGGTGCGGCAACTCCCTGGCAGGACCGACACTACGCTCTGCGGCGGTGCTCGCCTGAAACGAGCAGAACATGATCTACAGCACTGAGTTACTGATATATGCCAGAGTTATTCAAGGGTTATACAACATCAATGTCTATCTATACCGTAGCACAATTTAATTCAACGCATGTCGCAAGGGAGAATAAACAATTAAATACCAGAGTTCTGGAATCGTGCTTAGACCCTTCTATACTTCTATATTGTAATAAATATCCCGCCCATTCCGAATCCCAAATTCCCAACACGCTTTCTTTTGGTGCCTATTATGAAGCTTGTGCTGGTGAACCCCCCCTTTTTCTGGCCAATTCTAATTTTATATTTAAAGAACCGAATGTTCGTGTAAGACAGGTATATTTATCGACCTTTCTCTGCCTTCGACTCAATCCTCCATGATATGTTGGTCAAGTGAAACCACCATTATTGTTAAATCAATCGATTAAAGATCCCTCTGCACCAAAATAAAACCCTGTGAATAAAAAAGAAAAGTATTGTTGCTGTACTAATTAGAACAAATAGACAATCAAAACTTCCCAAAATCTCAAGACTTTCTCCTCGTCAAGACTTCTCTTCTCATTGCAAATACATACCATAACTATAACCTAGTCATCTCTCCACGAAGCCAAGCCACCATGAAGAAATCCCCACTCAAAGAAAAAGTTCCATTCACACTATCCACCATTAGCAGATTGCTGTTGAGCCAAGTTCTTAGAACAGGAAAATAGTAAGAGATAGTAAAGTTGATAATATGGTATTGGGAACATTGCCCGCTATATAAAAAGAAACAACTACTTAAGCTTATAGATTGTATCATTTGAAAGGAAAACAGATATAACAGAAAATAAATCCATCAGAAAAAAAAAGTCAACTATAATGAATGATAGTTGAGCTAAACAGTGATGCCGCAGAAAATTAACACTAGATATGGGTACTGAATTCAACGTAGAGCGTAAAATGGTAATCTCGTCGATTTCACGTCTCTCATTTTTTTTGTTCCGGCAATCTATGCGTGGTGCAGCCTTTTGGAGGAAAGAATCAAGAATAACCATGATATATATGTATGTAAAAGCGGAAAAAAAAATTGCTGTGTTCTGTAGAGCCCTGTTGCTTTATAAAAGCTTCAAGCTGCTTGTCGTGCCCCAACTCCATAAATCACTAGCCCATTCATGTTGCCCTCTTGCAAAATAATAAAGAGGTATTTGATAGTCGATATAAGCCCCAGAACGCCCATGAGAAATCTATCACGCATCAAAATGAAATGCAGATGATACTCCAATAATCTTGAGTCACTAATACATCGGAGTCAAGTTTGCAGCATGCCGAGAGGTTTATATCTGATATCGGTTGAAGGTAACAACGCCGATGTGACCGTCGGCTCTTGAGTAGACACCCTGATCAGGCTCGGGGGTGACTCCACGGTAACCGTGACTGAAGTGAGCATCAAGTTGTCGCTGACCATTGTACAGCGGCTTGGTGCTCTGGGAGAAGACATAGTCGTGTTTTCTCTTGCCTCCTGTCGACATCATTGGCGGAGGAGGAAGTGGCTCTGTCTGGGCCTCGATGGGCGGCAGGGGCGACACCAAAGACGCAATCCTGAGGGGGGCCAAGGATGATTGAGTCGATGACTCTCGTCTAGGCAGGGGCGGAAGAGAGGGTGCCGAGTAGGGTGCCGCCGGCCCAGAAGGATGGTAAGGAGCGTGCGAAGGTCGCCTCTCAGTCGATGAGTAAGGGTCTGAAGGCTGACTGTCGTAAATGGCGTGTCTCATGGGCGGAATTGGGGATGGGCTAGGCGCCGGAGGTCGAGCACCGTAATTGTACGGCTGCGAGTCTGTCTTGGCATATGGAGATGGCGAAGCCGCCGCTGGGTATGGCCCAGTAGGCGTTGCAGGAGGGATCGGAGCGCTTTGCGGTTGGGCATATGGGCGAGGAGGAGCAGGTGCTCCATATTGCGGCACTACTGAGTCGCCGAATGCAAGATGGCCAGGACGAGCAGATGGCGGTGGTGCGTCATAAGAGGGAGGAGGAGGCGGCGGAGGCGGCGCATGGTGCATCGAGGGAGCATGGTAGCTTTCAGCCGCAGATGGTCGTCGTGATGGCTCCTGTGGCATGTAGGGCGCGCGGTGCTCACTGGCGTTACTGGCGGATCTGGCTCGTAGGCCGTGAGGATCCTCGGCGGGAGCCGGCGTGACGGTCCGACGCCGAGCATACTCTTCTTCGCGTCGGTCATAGCCGCTACCCTTGCCGTCACGCTTCCTCATGCGCACATCACGGCGGATACGGACTCGGCATCCTTGGTCGGCAACAGTCTTGCTGAGGGGAGTGCTTTCCATCAGTCCAGGGAACTTCTTGGCGCTGAAGACGTTGAAGGGCTGCGTCTTAATTTCCATTCTCCAGTCAACACCCGGGGGAAGATCGGATTCTGTAGGCTCCAGATCAAAGTCCTTGGCCTCCTTGGTCGTTTCGAACAAGCTGAAGGAGAGGCGGAAGTAGCCCTCGTGTCGGACGGAGAGATCGGGGAAGATGAAGTATCCAGCCTCAGTAGGTCGATCGAGATAAGCCATGCCAGACGCAGGAACGCCAGTCAGAATGGGAGGGTTGTTAGTAGCGCCATTCTGGACACGGCCATGGGCAATGGGACGGGCCTGCTCCAAGCTCGCATAAAGGAAGAAATTGGCGTTGTAGTCGAAAGTGATGTCCTTGCCTTCTTCAACGGAGGGACCTTCGATAATGCGAAGTTCAACAACAGGCGGCGGATCAACGGGTCGTCGGTCGCTGTTCGCTTTGAGGGAGTAAGCATAAAGAAGACTTTTGCAAAAGAAAATGGTGGAGAAGGGCGAAGCATTCATCCATCCATCACATTCAAGACCGTACCTTTCATTCCCGAACCACATGCACGGGCTCGTTCTGGCTGCTGCAGAACCGTCAACTGATACCAAAGGTGGCGGTTTTCTCTAGTCACACGGTGAATGCGCTGGATCATGTCCCGCTGGCCTGTTGAAGAGGCCACACTGGACGGCGTCGCCATGATGTCGCGTGGAAAATGTGTAATTGAGCGAAGAAGAATATGAGTAGATCAAACAGAGGCTGCTTTGTCGTGTTAGTGCTACAGTTTGACTTGGCGGCGATGAAGAGGAGACCGAAGAGAGGACCGCAGCAGCGACAAGGAAGAGGATAAGACACGAGTGTGCAGAAAGAAGGCAATGTAGCTGTGACTGCTGAAGAATACGCAACTCACCTTCAAATGACTCGAGGCAGTCTCTAGCCGCCAAACCGTCAGGGCGGAAGCGCAATGAACCCGCCGTTCAGCCCAGAACTACAGTACGCGGGCAGTCGAGAGTCGTATGAGCATGTATAGCAGCGACAACCGGTTGTATCGAGAGTGACCGAGTTGATCGTGCGGTGCTATATCCTCCTTCTCTGGTCTCGTCTATCGTCTCTCAGGTCTTGGGTGTTTCTCGTGGTGTGCGTGAAAGGTGCAAGAGAAGAGAAGCCAGCGGGAGGACGAAAGAGGTGGATGTGCGACCGTGTAGGTAGTAAGAGCCTAAGAGATGAGAGACGCTGGCCAGGGCTGGACAGGCGCTCCGACTAGAGCCAGAGCCACATTTGATGAGGGAGGGCCCCGGGAATCTGGGACTAGAGGAGCGGGTCGCAGCTGAGGGAGCCTGGCATGTCCAGGACTTGGGCCAGGACCAATCAGGTAAGCCTTGGCCGAAAGAACGCGAAGGGTTTCCGTTTTTCCCTTTTTTCTGCTCTGCTTAAAGGAGCGTGGAGAGGGGTGGCTGCTGGGGGGTGGGATGGCGCAGAGCAGATGGCAGAGGGGTGTGGAGATTGGAGAGAGCCCGGATGGCGGTTGGGTTCGTTCGGGAGGAGAAAGAGGAGGAAGGATCGTCTCCCCAGCTTCTGCTTGCTGGTACCGCTACCGAGGGCCTGTCTGAGTTGACGGCACGAGCACTAGAACGCCCACACGGAGCCGCTGTAATGCTCGTGCCAGCAGGGAGTTGCTGGTACTTGTGCCAGGACGGACCGCTCCTGGGCCCTGCCGGTAAAGTACAGTACTTGCGTCCACGAGTGCTGGTGCCGGACGGACTGCACCTATTAATGGGACAAGCTAGCCAGCTTAGTGTGGCCCGGGGCCCTGCAATGGTACTGTACTTTGCAAGCGACGAGACAGACTGCTGCAGCTCACCAGCCAAGCACAGGTACTGTGCTTATACAAATATGCTCACCAGCACGGGCACAAATGGGGGCACATGGCAGGAAGCAGAAAAGACAAAAAAGAAACACACTGTCGCTTGGTCTTCGTGCTGATGAGAGGCTGCAGCCCTGGTGACTAGAAATCTATTGGTTGTGATGCAGGCAGAGGGGGTGGCAGGCTCGGCTTCTCCACGCCCGGCGGGATCCAGACGGTTGGTCGCAGCAATGTTTGCTTCGCCAGCAGTCTGGTGCTTGTACTGTAGCTTTTTTTTTTTTCCCCTTCTTTGACAGCGCTGATGCTTGTGCTTGTGCCTGTGCTGCTACTGCAGCAACCCTCGTTCCCGTGTTTGACGTTAAGATTAAAAAGAAGAAAATTGGCGGCTTGCGTTGCGGGCAAAAAAAAAGGAACCAGGCAAAGCGAGCGGGCAGATGCATGGCCTGAGTCAGGCGATGGGCTGATGGCATGAGCAAGGATGATGTGCGATGTGGTGGTTTCTGGGCGCCGAGGAAAAAAAGAAACCAAAGAAACAGAAGAAAAGAAAAGTCGCCGGCAAGTGCAGGTACCTACTGTACTCCGTACAGGAAGAGAGAAAAGCAGCGCTGGGCGGGCACTGGCTGCCACGCCATTGGTGGGCAAGACGCCAGACCGCAGTTCAATGAAACATCGCAGGCCCTGCGGCGCTGGACCGTAGCACAGGTACTGTGCCTGCACCACGCGTGTGGCGTCCCACTAGTTGCGGATGGACGGTATTGGCAGCACCTCAATGCCATCAACTTGCCGCTCCGCAAACAGCAATGCCGCTGGCGCCTTCGAGCTACCGGTACAGTGCACTCGCGAGTTGTCCCTGGCGAATCTAGAGAAGTAGCTGTACGAGCACAAGCAAGCAAGGGTACTCCAGTTCATCGCTCGCCCGCCTTCACACATTCAATCCGCCCAGAGGAAAGCCAGACAGCTCCACAACCTGTCACTCCGTCCAGGCAAGCAAGCAACATCAATCCAATAATGCAGGCCTATTCGATATGGCTACATGTATTGGAATCATTGCGGCTTCGGTGGCGCAGGCCGGACTGCTCTACGAGATACCGCCTTGCAGTAGCCGGCTCAGCTGAGTTTCCCCTAATGCTAGCTATCCCTCAAAGTCCGAAGCCCTGGCAAAGAAAAAGCAAAGAAGAGGGGGGAAATAGCGCCTCCATATCCTACAGTAGAGAGAAGAAGCAGAAAAAGAAAAAGAGGCGCCAGCCGCCCATGGCTTGGAATCTGTACCAAGCACTACCGCCCTAGGTAGAGGTACCTCCCTCAGTTCGCTGGGAGACACTCAAGCTTGGGACAAAAGGTTCTTGGACCACGCGGCGCCGTCGAGGGCAGCAAGAGCGTGCCTCGCGTTTCCTGGCGACAAGAACCTGGGCCACGGAGCCGGGGTGTGCGCCACACATCCCAAGGTTTCCCATATTGCGGTGGATCCAGACCCGAGCAAGGGACGGGCGTCTTGCACGACTGCCATTGGCACGGCTTGCGGGCGAAATGGCGTCGGTGATACCAGAGCCGCTGTGCGTTCTGACTGCGCTATTTTGCTGGGGCTGCTGGCCGGATGGTACTCACTAGGACTGGCTGGGGCGCGCATCCAGGATTTTGGAGGGAGCACGGCCAGGCGCCGTGAGTGGCCCGTGAGTGGCCCGTGGCCCGTGCTGGACAGGCATCCTGTTGCCGGTATTGAATGTCGCCCACTCGCTCGCTGGCGGTCCTTTGCCGAGTGAGATTGATGGGAGCGCTGTTGGATGCGCCAGTGATTTGCGCTTGACGGGCAATGGGGAGAGCGATCCACGGGTCTGGCACCGGCCCTGGGGAATGACTGGCCATTGGATGGGTGTGTTGATGGAACGAGGGCCCGTTTTCTCAGTCATCTGGCCCAGCTTCGTCAAGCAGGCACATCAATGGTGTTGCTGGTAGCTGCTACTGTACAGGATTGCTCGTGCTAGTGATGCTCGATGACACAGCCCGGCCGGACGACAAACCAGATCGCCCGGCCACCAAGGTAGGTACCGGGTGCAAAGAGAGACGCCGTCTGTGATACGGCCAGCATCCGCATCGGGTAGGCTGCCTACCACGTTACCAGCATGGCCATACTGTATACTGTGCGGCACTGTGCTTGTACCGGCATCACGCACAAATGCTTTGCTTTTGACTCTCCTCCTTCTCCTCTTCTTGCCAGCGCCTCGTGGGCGACTGGAAGTGACCCGAACAAGCCCCCCGGATGCTGCAGCGTCCGTCCAATCCCAGCATCTCGTTGCCTGCGTCTCAGGTCTAGCCCTCAGATCCATCTCTGCCCTTCTCGGCCGTAGATGCATATACAGTACGAGACACTGACAGAGCGAGCTACTGCTAGCTAGCAACGGCCGCCAGCTAGAATTCCCAGAACCCGTTGGATCTGCTGCTGCTAAGCAAGCTTGATCACTCGGCCGACGCCGGCCCGCCATGGGTCTGTCTGCTAGTCGCCAGCCCTTTTTCCCTTTGCCTCCCTTTTCCCCTGCTGGCACATTTCGCAGAATCTTGGTCGACTTACCAGTTGCGGTCAGTAGTGCTCCAGCAATCTCCATCCATCGTCAGCCTAGACCAGACGGCCCCAGTCTTCTGTTGACACATGGTTGTCCCGCCTTATCCACTTCGATAGAAGAGAAACGGAGCATCGTTTTCTCGTCGCTGGCGGCTTGTCATTCCCCAGAGACCCGTCGCCAATTCATTTCATCGTTCGTGACTAAGATCGCACAAGGAATCCCTTAGTCTGGCGCTTTTCCAAGTTTGCGCCTGGCTATTGGCAGTAGGTAATTCTTCTATTCCTCCAGCCGTCCGCATCTTTTGAGCACGGGCACAGCAAAGTCGCACAAGAGAAAGGAGAGAGGAGCTTCAGCCTATGCATGCCTGTGCCTGTACGAGTACTGTACGCCGCAGTACAGTATAAACAGGGCTCGCGAAAGAGACAAAATGAAAATTTTGCCGGGGTATGGGGGCCACAGGCGGGTGGATCTCGTGCTTCGGTCCCATACGAGGCACTGCCGTGTCGGATCATGCAACCTGACATGTCATATGTAGGGCCATTTACGGGACATCCACCTGCAGCAGTTGTGCCACGCTTTTTGGACGCACTCATCCGGTAGCGCTGCTGTGCCTTGGGCGCCTATCCCCCAAAGGGCACGCATTTTACTGCGTGCTATCTCGTACGAGCACTTTTGCCTCTTGGGGCATGGTGACCTGAAGACGCCCCGTGAATTTGCGCGAAGATCATGTATATATACCATCCAGTTCGTTCCTACAAGTAATAAGTGACGCATTTGAGATTGCCAAAACGGTGACACAGCTTGTTGCTTGTACTTGTGATCAATCAGTCAGCCATGTCGTAGGGGACACAGTATTACTGTGCTACCAGCAAGACCCGGGGCTTTTTGACGTACAAGCAGGTGTAAATGGGCCTCTTGTACTTCCGGTAGACAAGCACGTTTTTTCTCACAAACATGCTGTAAAAGTGTCCCCGCCTGCAGCGTTAATTCCTTCAAGGCTGTGGTCTATTTTCGTCGCCACTGGCAATGCCTGTATACAGCATGCTACTGGCGGACGCTGGTAATCGCAGCTCTGCCATTGCAACCCTCCACCAGCGGCTCCCCACGCAAATATCGTCATAGTCGCTCTCTGTACCCCGTAAATGCTATCAGGCAAGGCAAGGCAAAGACCCTGAAGCGCGTCAAGAGGCAAAAAAAGAAGCACGGAAGTGCTCCGAACGCTTATCGTGACTTTTGGACGACATGTGCGCTTGGTGGCCTGAGCAAACCTAAGAAAAGAAACAAACGTAGAGGCACAGGTCCGATGGTGCTCTGCAGATGAACAGAATGAATGCAAGATTCCGTACTCTATGCTAGACACAACCATCATTACCAGTTCGTTCGATGTTTTTGCTGCTCTGAATTTCCCCGCTAATCCTGGCTGCCTCCATAAAATTTTCCCCGCTGAAATTGATCTACAGCGCGGTTGGCCTTATTCGCAAGAGTCTCGACGAAGCTATTGCAGGCAATAGGTACCAGACCGATGTCATCATTTTCACTGCAACCAGCAATCTAGTGCTTCGTATGTATCGTACTATAAGATCGACTTTCTCAAGACAAGGTCGTGCACGGGCTTTCAATGGTGTGAGTAATGGCTCGTCTCGTTGAAAGCTCGGCGTCTGTGCTCCAGCTCTATATCTGTGTAGTACTTTGTAAGAATATGCATCTCGAAATAGCAGCAATGCCTACCATCCATCCAGAACATACGGCCAATAACGGCGAGGCTGCGTTATCAGTAGTTTCCACACAATAACAGGTATCTTATTCCTTCCTACATACCTCTTTTCTCCTGCACCGCGGTGTACTTGTAATAGTACAAGCAGGGTCGTCTTTATTGCACCGAAAATCGTACCTGTTTGATGGACCTCGCATGGCCCCCTCGTTATGGAAACGCAAAGACATGATCAGCTTCTGAGCAGGCACCAGGATGCAACGGAAGCCACTCCGAAATTAGGTGGGTTTCAAACGTCCATTCTTTCCTTCTTTTCTTCGAGCAGCGACAGGCTCCAATCTAGCAAGCGAGCCGTTACATGCCATTCCATGTCACGCTTGGTGCTGCATAAAGTTATCAGGGCCACGCGGCATCCGAGAGTGAAGGGATGAACCCGGTACATGCTGCAAGGAAGAGGATTTGAACAGGAAACTTTTTTTTCTCAACAAGACATGTTTGGGTACCGGCCCCGTTCCCGAGGCTCAGACATGTCGGAAGTGCATAGGCAGATGCAAGTTAAGGGTTGCATCGTACTCGTTTGGATGCACATCAAGTGTGAGGAGAGAAGAAATTGATTAAGGCACAAGTACCTGCGCTCACTTGCGCACTGGCGGGGAGCTTGTTCCTACGAGCGTGCTGATGCCGGCGAGTTTTGCTGCTGCGTTTTGCTACTGCAGGTAGATGCCCTGTAATGATACGAAGCTGCTGCAGAACGTCACTGCCTCGGCAGGAGAACACACGAGGCTCCAGCTCGCAAAGGCAAGAGCATAGGTTGTTCGAAGTAGATACATGTAATCCGCCTGTTCCTGCTATTGTTTTCATCTGCGTGTTATAGTGCTTGCGGCAGGAGGTGCCCAGCCGAGGCTCTTCGTTAGCCATAGCTTCCTCTTCCAGAAACTTTCAGACTTGGAAAGAAAAAGAGAGAGAAATCTTGCTACGCCCCTGTTCAACTCTTTCATTTCCTTGCTCATTCATTATCATCTACTTGTACGATATTCTTACAGTACTGTCAGATGCAGCGACGAAACGCTTTTTCAGGGGGGTCAGATTCATTCTATTTCAGTCAAGGATATGCTTCCAGGCGGGTGCCACGCCGCTTCAGCATTGGATGAAGGTCAGCAACCCGATTGGGCGTGTCGGCCGAGATCATCTTGCGGGCCTTTTCACCAGATCGCGTCCGACTTGCTAGCTCGCACCCCCTCCAAGTCCTGCTCGTCCGAAAGCCCGTCCGCATGTGGTGCTGGAACTGCGGGAGCCGCTGGAATGCTACCCTCAGAGGTATCCTCAGAGCCTATCAGCGTCGCCCGGCTGCACACGACCGCTGTCCCGCGATAGCCCCTTACCTCGAACCTTGGTAGGCGGGACAGCTACACCCCCGCCTCTTCCAAGTCTTGGGCTCCGCTCCACCGTCACCTCTGCTCAACTCGTCGGGCCAATTGGTGTCTCGCATCGTTGCGCTATACTGTAGACTGCTACTGTAGGCTGGCGAATGGAATAGGCCCTGTTCGCAGAGCGGCCTGTCCAAGTCTGTGCCCTGCGGGCTTGCCCCACAGCCGAGTCTTGTCGAGGCCTATTCTTTGTAAGTGATTGCTCATTTACCCATCACGGCTTGGCTCCCAAGGGGCATCAAGTCTTGCTCATGGCCAGCACGTATTACTGCAGGCGTCTGTGCCCCAAAGTGTGTGTAGCACCAAGAAGCAGCACAGGGATGCATTGCCAGTTCGGCCGCTAATTCTGATCGCAGTTCCTTCAGGCGTACTATTCACCACAGCTTAACTCGACAGTTTTAGCTAACGACCGCTATTGACGGCAGTAGATAGGAGTGGTACACCAAAGTATTTCACCACAAATCCCCGACTGCGTAGCACCAGGGCTCGCAGCACGGCACGATTACCAACCAATTTGCCTTCTCAACCTGGTCTCCTTCGAACCCGCGGCACGAAGCGTCTGAGCAGGCAGCGGCGACGCTCCGCAGCCACAGGCTGGCCAATTCGTAGTCCCAAGCCCAAGGTCGAGATTTCGGGCGTCTACACGCAGTGCCGACGCCGTCGATACCAAGTCCATGGAACTCTCTCTCAGCTGGGCATTCCAGCAAACAACGCGGCTTCCAACAGCCCACTAAACGACTCGTGCACCTATTCGCCACCCGGCCTATGGATAGCGAGGTCGCCTGCAAAGATCCTATGACCGGTCGCTGGTACTTCAACCAAAATGGCGGCCCAACAGGCATTTACAAGTAAGCCGGGGTTTTGTTCGCCCAGCTCTGTCTGTAATATTGGCGCAAACGCACCACAGATTCCAGAGATGCTACTACACGTATTCTTGCCCTCTCGCCCACTACCGACGGCACACGCCAAAGTGGCACTTTGCTTTGACGCAGGCAGTTTCCGTGTTGGTCGCAAAAAGTTGTCGCTGTTGGTTTGGCTACCCAGAGCACGAGCATTGTGTATGCGCTATCTGATGAGCACTAGCAGCACCACTGTATCCAGCATAATCTTACGCAAAGCACGCTTCCCAGTGCCGAATGAAATTCGACAGTTGAATGGCTTTGCTTGCAGAGTCTGTGCTTGCCAAGGCTGGCGTAACTGGGTGCTCATGTCTGCAGGCCATGCCGCCGTCAGATGGTCAAAGCTGCGGGCACAATTGGCCTCATAACCTGTCTTTGAACATGTGCATCATCGTTCGTCCTAATGCAAGCTTGCAGCCCGCAGATCATCCAGTTCTTGTCCAGATCTGAATGGATTAGATATATATGGAGTAATTGCCTTCTACTGTACTGCGCTACGTACCATCATTCCTCGTACTCAGACACGTTCCAGCGCCAGACGGCTTCTAGCTCAGGAAGAGCGCAGCTAATGCAGATCTGCTCGAACGCTAGCACTAGCTGCAACTCTAACCTCAGCTGGGACACAGTTCCTTGAGCATTTACCAGCCACTCAACTCTACTACAGGAGAAGCAAAGTTCACGTCCAACCGCAGTATCCATTTGCTTCCTACGAAATCCACGTGGAACACCCTCAGCCGAGAGCCGGAACTGAGCGCTAGACCAAACACCCGAAAAGCCCAGGATTGACCTTTCATTAACATGACCAAGGATCGCCACTTATCATGCATGTCTCATTCATACTGTAGCGTCGTTCAAAGTTTGCAAGTTTCCGGCCCCCTACTCATGTCATCTAAGGATCATCCGGGAACTTTGTGGCACACGAAGCAGTGGTGGTGGCTGGACTAACAGAGCCCTGTTGGTTGGGCGTATCGTCCAAATGGGCGTTTCTGATTCATCGAGTCTCCTAATGCTGGTCGCGAGAGCCGTGCTAGATGAGAGCTTTTGGTGCTTTGCGTGTCACCGCCAGGGCAATTTCGTCTCTGGGGCACATTGTCCGAACGCGGTATACTCCTTCAATACAGTGACAGAGAAAAGAAAAGCAAGTTACCTTTGCGAATCAATCTTCCATACGGCTTACCCTCCTTGACCAGTACCCAAGATCCACAGACAACAAAGCTCTGCTGGTGTATATCCTAGTGGATTTATACTAGCATGAGACATGGCATATCTCCTCCTCTAATAGTAACAAGTACCCGGAGATTCAGAAACAGGCGCTAGAGCAACGGGTTCCATAGGAACAAACAACTGGCACAACGCACCATTAACGTACCCCCCTTCGATGGGCGTCAAGTAATATACAAATGTCCTCCACAAGTGCCATCAGGGTCTCCAACACCCGACTTAGTGCCAGCAAGAAGTCTCAGAGAGGTTCTGCGTGTCTAAGATCATGTTGGAATACTTCACTAGTATTACTGCCATCTCCTTGGGGAGTGACTGAGATGGTGGTACAAACAGTTCATCCTACGCCTCGTTTCCAACTGTTGGACGCAAAACACTCCGGCGATCTGCTGCCTTGTCTCTCTCTCTGTCTTACCGCTGCGCTTGCAGCCTTACATGTGACTTGGCCCCCCTTTTCGCCCTGTGAACACATGAATCGTTACAGAGTGATATCTTGCAGAGTCTTATCTCGGGGCTGTCGGCTGTGCCATTTGTGTTCTAAGCAAGACTCTTTTCGCTTTCTTCTTGATCGGCAGAGCTAAGTCTCTTCTTAGCAAGCGGCATACCTGTGCACGAGCGGGTGATGCCCATCCTAACCTCCCTTTTCCAGCTTTCCGTCAGTTATAATATTCGATCGAGGTTTTATCATAATGTGCCATGGCTCAAATCGTTAAAGATAAGACGTGATTCTTTTTCGGCAAATTGACCCAGACTGTCTGCTAGCCTGAAAATGCTACAGATGGATGGTCCGCTCATAGAGAAGTTGAAGTTCTAAGAGTGTGAGATGTTTTGGTCCGCGCTTGCTATGCATCTTGGGATCGAGGCTGAGTGTATAACGAGTATGGTCTGCGCGATGAAACGAGACACTGGTCTCTAAGCTTGCGGATGAGGCTAGACATCAAATTCATACCGCTGCTGCGTGTTGCTAATATTGGCAATGCAGAGTGTAGTACTAGAAGTCTGGGGGGCGTATCTCCCTCGCCTCTTTCGAGTCAAGAATAGCATCAATTTCTGTCTCAGTGAAGAGACGAGAGGATTTTGCGAAAGGGTCGTGGCGACATTTCTCTCTCTCTCTTCCTCTCTCTCTCTCTTTCTGAGAACACTCCGCCTCCATTGCTCCTTGAAGAAACAGCTGCTGGTTCTTCTCCCATCTTCACGAGCAAGTCGTGTGCGCGCGTATGTGTGCGTGGGTACAGGTATATGCATCATCCTTAATTTTGTTTCTCTTGATTCTTCGTTTTTGCCACCCTGCATTAGGCTTATTTCTGTTTTGGAAGACAACAGGCGAGGACTCAAATTACCGCCCGTGAACAAGCGTCATACGTTGTTCTAGTACGGATACTTGGAACCTTTCTTTCTTTATTTTTTCCTTTTTGGAATTGGGGGTTGTTGGTTGGGTCAGTGTGTTTGGTTTTTTGTTGGTGACATGGTATTTTGGATCTTGCAGATTTACTGACAGGGGTTCGTTCTTCTGTGTTTTTTCCAATCACGACCAACGCAAGATAGTAGCAATATCCTTGTTAGTGTTTGAAGTAGAGTACATGTAGGGACCAACGTGCATGACGGGGGCTGTGCTTTGTCGAAGAAACTGTAAATATAGAGAAAAGGGTGGGTGGGTGGTATGTGTAGTGAACATTGTCGTCGAGGAAGCGTGGATGGGGATTTTGTCTATTATAGGGTAATATATACATACCTTGTATATATAGAAAAGAGACGTGATGATGTGCTAATTAGATTTCAATTTGTAGAAATTGGTTGAGTTTGGTGTAGGTAACAAAGGTTTGTGAGTCTACTATAATTATGAATGTGATATGTTGATTCTTTTTTTTGGGGGGAACTATTCGTATGAAGCCTTATATCAATTACTTTCTGGTCGCTTGCTGTTCTTTTTTTTTTTTTTTTTTTTTTTTTCGTGTAAAGGGAAATTTGGCGTCACTCTACTCTACTTTCTGCTTCTAGGGTGAGCGACTTCAATATAAGCCATGCCCACATGAATCAACATCGAGAATAATTGATCAAGCCTAGTGCAAACAGCTACCCTACTCTCGTCCCTACTTCATGAAGCCTCTGGACTTGATGATTCGTATAGAACCGAGAGAACATAGCATGCAAATAACCAAGAGAAAAGAAGGCAGAAAAAAAAAATTCGCTGTTATCATTTTTTGAGCAATGTAAAATAGTCGCTTTGTAATAAAACATGCCCTGTTTCACCCCTTTCCTCCTTCACTTTTGGAGATTTTGAATTATAAAGCCGTTACTCCCAATATCCATGCCCATGTCATAGAAGGAGGAATACCAAAAGAGATAGATAATCAGAAGAACAATATCAAAGCAAATCCAAGAGTAATAACCTCCCCCCTCTTTCGTCTTCATCGCCGTCTTCTTCTTCCACCACTGGCATCAATCGAGTCCCAGACCTTATCGGTCGCTCGACGCCACATGCTTGCTCCGGCGAGTCGCCTCTCCTCGATATCATTTCAATCATCAAGGGCTACTAATAATTTCACGTATAGCTTCCAGTTTCATCACCACCTGCGACTCCGCTTTCAGTTACGGTGTCATGTTCGTTTTCGTTTCCACCCTCATTTTCGTCTCCGCCATCGATCATGGTCGCATCTCCATCTTCATTTTCGCCCTCATCCTCTCTATCAGACTCCCTTGCGGTTTCATGTTCCGCTTCAGCTCCGCCTTCAACAGTGATATATCTGTGTCCATCTCCGTCTCCATCTTCATGTTGGCCATCGTTGCTCACTGAAGTCGATGCAGTCAATAGGGCTGGATCATCGTCATCTCCAACGTTGAACTCAATCGTTGCTCCGTCTGATTCTTCTTGTTTTTTTCTGACAATTAATCCCCGCCAATCATCGTACCAGGGTAAATCTCCGTTCTAATAAGCAGTTGCTTTATCAAGCTGGTAAACCGCGGTCTTGGCGCGTTCTCTCACGTCAAGATCCCTGTCGTTGTGCTTGAGAAATTCCATTCTGGTGTGAAATCCTAGCTTCTTTAATTCGTTGGCCCTCATAGACCATTCTTGCAAACTCTCGTCGTCGTGGCCGGTAAGGTTTATGATGAAGTGACACACGGCGACACGGACCTCCTTATCTCGATTGCCAATCTGCTGGTAGAGCAATTTGAGTAGGTCTGTCTGCCTAGCAACCAGCTGCCGATGCTGGTGTGTGCTGGCCGCTATGTGGACCAATATATAAATTACAGGGATGATGATTTTCGCATGGGGGTGGATGAGTCTTGTCTCCTGTCCCGGCGTTGGCGCTCGTCGAGAAAAGGGATGAAGCACCTTGGCTTGTAGCTTTGAGGATAACAGCTCAAACAGCCGGTCTTGCCCAATGGTTCTGAACAGATAATCAATCATCTCTGTCGTATCGTAAGGTGACTCCGCAGAGGCGCCCACCCCAAGCCCTACCAAGTTTCTGATGAGCTCTAGACCTTGTTCTTGAATGGCGACTTCATCGTTGCGGGATCTCCTTTGCGAGTTGAGCTCATTTTCACGCAAGCTGGCGAGCTTGTCTTCCGCTTGGCGTAGCTTGGTTGATCTCGAAGCATCCAATTTTTGTGGGTTGCCATTTGCTGCAAACATCCATCTCACCTGTTCGTCGGAGGGCGAGGCATCCATCTCTTCATCCACATCCACATCCACATCCACGTCATCACCCGACGGCTGGCTGGGCTGGGTGTTGTATGAAACAGCACCCTGACCATCATCACAGATAAGTTGCACCAACCAATCAGGATCAAGCTGCTCCAAGCAAGATCGCTTTAGATCGGAGCTCACAGCAATAACAAGGTGCTTCAGAGCCCACAATGCATTAAGCCGCAGAGCAGGATTGTCGGAGTGGGCGTGTTCGCAGAGGATCTTCATAACACCATTTTCGGCCAGTAGCTAGCAGCTGTTAGCTTGATAGTCCTGTATTGTGGGTGACATTGCCTTTGAACCGAAGAGAGGACAAACAACATTGCAAAGTATGGACAGAAGGGGAGGAGGGGGGAGAAGAAATGGGGTTGACAAACTTCGCGGACTGGGCTAGCTTCTAAAACTAGGTTACAAATAGCTGCTGTAGCTGCAACCTGGACATCAACGTCTGGGTGCTTTAAGAATTTGAAGACTGGCATGGCAACCGAGTGATCAACCAAAGTCGTTCGCAATATGCTGATGGATCGCGAGAGCATCCTAATAACATGGCACGCCGCGACGATGACGGATAATGGATTGGCTCCATATGCCGATGAGACATTGGGCTGTTGTTCGGCCTCTCCGCTGGGTTTATCCTTGAGCCGGTCTTTGATTTGTTTGGGGCGTTTGGGGTACTCAGTAAGGGACTCCATGACATAGGGAATAAAGTCTTCTTCGACCAGAGCCTTCCTGTAATCCTCCTTTCCAGAGGCTACGGCGCCGATGGCTTTGAGTGTAGATTCTCTTAGCCTTACACGATGCGAGAGCAGCGGATCCTGGCCAAGCTGCCCCAATTGTGAAGATGCAGACGGACCCTCAACATCCATATCAGTATCAGGCTGTGGAGACCAATATTTCGTCGCCTCGAGGATGGGTACAGAACGATAAGCTCGCCTCAGCAGCTTGGTCAACGTCTTGACCGCACCGCAATCGTAAGCAGCTTTTTGAAGCAATTCGCTGTCAGTGATGAGACGAGCTAATGTTGCCGGTGCTTTCTCTAGAATGAGATGCTGGGTTTCATCAAAGGTACTCTGTGATTCAGCCTCATCATTGTCGTTTTTCGTAATTAAATCGAGGAGAATTGGCACGACTAGCATGCCAAGACTGGTTTCTCTCCAACCTTTGCGTCCCAGTCCAGCTTTAAAGAGTGCTGTCAGAATATTGACTGCCATGAGTCTCTCATAGCCAGACAGTGACCTGGCTTGTATGATCAGCCAGGGGATGAATGGACTCTCAATCTCGTCAGATGAGTTGTCCAAACCCGACTCCAAGACAGCAGGAGAGACAAGTCTAAGGCCGGGCGTTTGGCTCGGAGTTCGAGATTCGGGGCGGTCTGGTGTATTAGTGGAGGAATGGTGATGAGACTGAGGCGGACTGCGAGCGTTGGAAGAAGGAGGAGGGACCTGAGGCAGCAAGTAATCCATGATCGTCGAGCCCTGGATTTTAGTGCCGCTCAGACTGCTGCTTTCAGCGGCGATGGAAGGGAAAACAGCAAGGATGGCGGGAGAATTGATCAACCGAGTTGCCCTATATTTTGACTCTCCAAGAATGGCTGCAACCGCCGCAAGCACGGGGCCCATTTGTGTTCCATGAGGAGCTTCTTTAGGGAAAGCCTCATACAACCCATCGCTGTAAGCCTGTGCCTCAGCTCCTGGGATAACATGGCCTTGGCTGACGGCGAAGCTGGCCAAGCGAGACGCGAGCATATCGAGGACTCCAGACTGGATCAGAGCCTGTTGATGTCGTTCTTCCGTGCAGATGCGAGATATCAAGCTGGCCACAAGCTCAGCCTGTGTCTGTTGCAAGCGGCTTGATGACGTAGAAGCAAGTATGAGACATAGAGATTCGAGATGATACGGCGACATGAATATTGCGTCGGCAAGAGCTAGGCTATCGAGTTCTGATGATGGGGATACCAGAGTAGCTGCATCTGCAACGCCGCTAACGGCCTTGAGAGCAGCAACGACGATTTGCGGCGGATTGGCATTGGGAGATGTGCATGCGAGGATGGCTGGAAGAGCTCGGGAGGCGTGGACGGACGGTAGAAAGGGAGGACCGCCTGCAAATAAAGTAGTATCACACGTCAGTATCGGCTGTTTTAAGTGGAGGGGGGTTGAATAAAGGTGCAGGGATGCTGCAGGAGTTGACGTGACAGATCTCGGGATGCATACCCTTGGCGAAGCTTGTGATGATCTGCAAGGCTTGCAGCCTCACGTTGTCTTCCTCTGACAGAGGTCGGCGGCTCGATGCCTGTGGCCTGGCATCTTTGCTTGTGCTCGACTTGGCCGCAGGACGAGCCGAGGTCAAGGTCCTTATAACGGGCTCCAGCACACCCAGGCTGACCCACGTCTCCTTCTTCTGGTGGTGTCCGACGATCTCATTCTTCAGAGCTTGTAGAGCTGTCGACTGCTCGGGGCACGTTTTAGCGTTTCGCAGCTGAGCTAGGATCGGGGAGTTCTGGGGTCGCGCCATGAGAATGGGAGTGCCGGATACACAAGCGGGTAGCGGTGGGATCTGTAGCGGAGAATGCCGAGAAGAGCAGAGCGCCGGGATCTCGCCTGCTGTCGACTGGTGAGACTGAGTCAAGGTTTGCGATTATGTATGCTTTGCGTGCAGAGCTGCGCATGAGCTGTCGAAATGGACTATGATGCTGATGCAATCGATTAAAACAAGAGAATCCCAACTCAGCTCCGGCGAATTCGGCTGGCAGAGCTTCGTGAAGCCAAGTAAGACGTGAGGCGCAAGCAAGCAAAGATATACACAAGAATCGTGGCAATGATGCGTCCAGAGCAAGAGATGACGGGCGCGTAAGTAGATGATCGGAATAGCGATGACGGCGCAGAGGCGTAAGTAAATTGGCGATATCAATCCATGAATACACCGATTCAATGTCGTTGACACGGCGTCTCTGCCGTCTTGCAGTCTGACGAGATGTCACGCCAAAGGCAAGTCCGATGCCGTGGCACGTGCATTGTTATCTTATCGGATCTCTGCTAACCTTCTTTTTACGTAGCCGTCGATGTCTCCATAAAATGGTGAGGTTTGCCGGCTACCGCTTGTGGCCAGTAGTGACGAAAGCGGAGAGCAGGTTAGCTATTAGGTAAGTGGGAAAAATGGCAATGGAAGAGTTCTAGAAGAATTGGTTTATACGGGGTAATGGGTTTTTAATATCTTGTGAAGGATTGCGGCCGTCACGGCCAGTTTTTTTAGATAAGCCGAGAATATTGATGTGCCTGATAAGAACTCATGGTTGGCTATAACATCTGCCGGCTTGCACTCTAGAGTAGATGCACATGGCATCTCCAGGCTTTGGTTTTAAGGTTCATGAATGCGTGCATGTAGCCAATAGAAACTTGGCAGCTGCACCTATAGAACTTGCACTTCATGGAAGACTGGCCGCAAACATCTCCAGGACGCTATGACTGCTTCATGTTTTCTCCAACGGCTGTTGTATACCTGCAATTGTCGGTGCTATGTATTTGAGCATATCGATATCAAGCATCGATAATGAAGATTGTGCACCGGCTTGATTGGGCAAGGCTTCCCTGACGCAATCAGAAACACCCCGGACCATCCGCTCCGACTGCCGACATCGAGCTCCGGAACGGGAAGCTCGCCTCAAGCTCCTGTGCGGTATTTTCTTTTTCCGCCCCAACCACCATCCGTTATCGTCAACTGCATTTAGTATAAATACTGCTGCGAAAGTCTGTAAGTTTTCATAAAGCTACTGTAGATATCAAAAGGGCCAAGCGAGCTTTCGCACGTGAGAACTATCCTGGGCCCTGCTCCGCATGTTAGTGCGCCATATAAACACGCCGGCAAAACGAAACATGATCTCATCCAAACAGCAGCAGTGGCAGTGCCAGCACTAAGCAGCATAGTACAGTAGCACCAGTAGGGCAGAGAGCTCTTGGATGCCCCCTGCTAGTCCTGGCAGCCGCCACAAGTCAAAAATCAAAACTTCCGCTGATGCTAGACATGTCTGAAATCCGTGTCTTGGACTCGGGTCGCTGCCGCTAACGAATCACGCGGCTTCTTGGCGCCACGAGCTCGCAACAACAGGTGCTCGTTGAGCCACGACCCTGCATCAACGATACGACAGCTCATCTCTTTTTTGCTGCCATCCCGCAAGATAACCCCCCTCGCTGGCGTGGTCTGGGGTCAGTCTGGGGTATTGTAATTGCTGCTAGTTTCGTCTAACAGTAGCCCGTCGTAGTGGTGGCATCGACGTGATGTCTATAGTACCTGGTACCAGATAAACATCGTGATAAAGCCCACAGTGATGAGACGAGAGGCGCCTTCTAGCATCCGGACCGGCGTACTTGTACATGCAATGCGGGACGCACGCGAGTCAAAAGATGCGGTCAGACTAAGAAATAGCAGAGAGGCGGAAAGGAAGCGAAGCGAGGTTGTTAGGCAATTGTCTGGTTTTGAAAGGCTGCGTATTCTACTTTGATGTTGTAAGAGATCTAAACTGGTCGGGATGAACGGCCTTTTTGCTTCAACTATACGCGGATTTCTATAGCTTACCGAAAGTCGCCTTCAGTCAACGACACCGAGAGAATTCCGTTTTCGGAAAGCAAAGCGATTTTTCCTCGCAGTGACTTTTGCGACTCTGCTCCACCGGCGCCAAGTTCGTAGTACCAATACTTCTGGGTCCCAGCCAAGGATGCGCCCAGACAGTGGCTGAATTGCTCGGACAGGCCGATTAGGTCAATGCCTTCGTAGCATTGCATGCTCCATCGTGCTCTTTAGTCTTGGTTTTAGGTCTCAGAAGCAGTTTTCGAAAAAAAGAGGGACAAGCCTATGGCAATTTTTTCCTCTCTTCTCTTCTTCGCCTTTTGCCTCGTCTCTCTCTTTTTTACCCTTTTCATGCCAAAACAGCCACCAACGTTCCGGTCCCGCATCCAACTATCCCGGCCGGATTACTGTTGGCAACATTGACCAATCACCGCGGCGAGGATCCGACTCCGACAGGCATTCTGATGATGGGGATCCGTCTCACTGCTGCTGAATCTACGTGTACAAGTACATATTCCGGCGAGACGGTGCTGCTGCTGGCACAGCTTGATTAAACGGAACATCTCTGATAACAAGCTGGAAAGCAAACAATCAACAACACACATCATCTCTCTCGGTGTCGTTCAGCAAAGTTTACAGTGCGATAAACAACGGTGAAGAAGCAACACAGAACTAGAAGACTTGCATTTCGAGGCGGCTCTGCTAGCCCCCAATCCCACTCATTTCCCTCCCCCAAGGGTGCAAAGTATCGCTACTTATCCGCTAAGCACCCCCTCCGTCTTTTTCGCCCTGCGTCCGTCCCGCCGCCGGCCGGTTCATGCCATCCATTCGCTGGATCGCCTTTTAGACCTGCGACTATTACTATAAGATCTTCCTGGCTCGGTGCTTCGGTGAGCCTTTTGGGTTCGCTCCAAAAAAAGTCAAGATCTGGCTGTTGCACGTTCTTCACGATTGCGTCTCACTGCATTTCGCCAGCAAGCCGCTGCCCGGCCGCCTACCGCCGGCTGTTCCGATTTAGGACGGCTGGTGACCTTTTTTCCTTTGATATCGGATCCAGCCAGTCGAACGTCCTGGTCGCCGCTTCTCCCTCGATCGCAGCAGCATCGCAGCGGCAGTTCAGAATTCGAAGAAAAGACACAGCAGAGGACAGAACAACCACCGCAAACAGAACGAACGACCAGAGCACCGCGCTCCGATGATGCGCCGTAGGAGACCATGTTGAAGACGTCCCCCATTCTCTCTCCCTCCGCCAACGCCTCGCCCACCGGCTTCCGCAATGCGCCGTCGAGATCCTCGCAGGAGTCTGCTTCGTCCCACCCGTCGCAGCTCCCAGCCGTGAGCCCCAGGCCCGCCTATCTGCGTCGCCGACTGTCGACAGAGTCCGAGGCTGTCTCCGTGTCGGCATCCTCGTCAGCGCTGTCGCCAGGCCGCTCTCGCCGTACCGGGGCCTCGACCAGCGATATCCGGTCCCCTGCCCGCGCCTTTTCCTCCTCGTCTGTCTCGCCACTGGCAGCTCCCACGACTACAACCACCAAGACCACCGTGACGACGTCTACGAACATGGGCATCGACGACTCTGAGAGCCCGAGCCGGGCCTCGCCCGCCCAAGCTCGGCTGTACAACGCTCTGTCGCCTAATAAGCGTCGACTTGCCGCCACAGCTGAAGCTTCCTCTCTGGATGGCTCTCTAACTCCTGCCGCCGCGGCTTCGAGTTCCGATGCGGCTCAAGCTGAGGCTCAATCTCAGGCCCAACGGTCTGCCTCTCCTCAAGCACCGAAACGAGCCAGGCCCGAGGAACAGCCTCCACGTGTCTTGCCGAACAAATATGAGTTTTGCCCGGTCGAGCACATGGTCGAGTTGATTGCACATATGCTGGGAGAGCTGATCGCCACCAATGACGCAATTCGCATTTCAAGTGGTGGCCTAACGCGGTTTCACTCGAGGTATGTAGAAGCTCGGAGAATTATTCATCATGCTTTTTTTTTTGTGTCTGTGCGTGTCTAACCTGTTGTCCAGAACTCCCCCTGGCATCTCGGTCAGAGACTATCTCCATCGGCTGGCCAGACATGCCACGCTCACGCCACCGCTTCTTTTGGCCATGGTCTACTACATTGACCGACTCTGCGCTCTTTACCCGGAATTCACCATCAATACCCTCACCGTTCACCGCTTCCTGATTACCGCTGCCACGGTTGCTGCAAAGGGCCTTTCTGACTCGTTCTGGAACAATACGACCTACGCGCGGGTAGGCGGTGTGCGCGTGGCTGAACTGCGATTGCTCGAACTCGAATTCCTCTACCGGGTGGATTGGAGAATCGTGCCGAATCCAGAAATCTTGGTGGCTTACTATCAGGGACTCGTCCAACGGGCTCCGGGATATGAACTGGAGTCTGATGGATTGAGCGATGATGACGACGAAATTGACGACGATGACAACGAAGAAGATGCTGCGCAGCAGTAGGAGCGGCAGAGGGGGTTGACGATCACACATTCCGAAACCTCCATCCAGCCGAGCCGGGCCAACGTCGAGAAGCGGCTTATATCAATGATACCCACCTTTTTCACCATTGCACCTTAATCTTTTTGTGTTCACTTACTTTATTCTCTTTCTCCTTTTCTCTCGCCAGCCGCATCTCATTGGACCTTTTTGCTGCATCACGACATGCATCTTTGGTCACACAACTCATATCTCCTTGCATAAACTTGTGGAGTCAAAGTTACCAGGAAGGGAAAATGGCTTTTGTTTTGGTACAGTCTCTGATTTTAACATATACACGCGTAACTCGGATTCATTATTCGGAGCATGGTTGGAGGGAGAGGAGGAAACACGGCGGAGGAAGGGAATTGGCGTTTTATTGGTGTTGTAAACGGAGCATTTTTTGTTACTCTTGCATGTTGGATATGGGACGAGGGTTTGGTAGAACGCGAAGTGAATATAATGCATGCGTATGTATATATGAATTGAATATTAACTTCAGTATGTTATTCGCCATGTGCCGGCAGTGAAGTCTTGCGTAAAAGCTTACATGATCTGAATGAAGCCGATTTGCTCTTATCGTCATAACCGTCACCAATAGGTTCGAGTTGCATGTTTCCTTGTTTATGTAGAGCTTCTAATCTCTTTACGCCCATTTTAAATCCACCTGGGAGATCAAAACTCTCCAGGCGTATCAAAAGATGTCCTCATAAATGTTGAAGTTTGATGATTATCAGAAACTTCTAGCAAAAATACTTAGTCACGTACACGTATATACATTGAAATGAATCAGCTAAGGGAAGGAATGAATGAATAAGGAAATATATAGCCCCCTGTCGACACTGCATGGTGCAAGGGCATGAGAGGAAAATATACGGCCCACAAAGTCATCAAAGCACTTAGCGAGACCCAGCTGTCAGCACAGCAAAGTAAAGGCATGAGAAATCTCGCATCAGATCAGGATATTTGGAAACTGCCTTTGCACCATCGTCGTGTTTTACGACGCGTGGGCTCAGTGACTGGACTAGGGAGCCTTGTTACTTCACGCGACGATAGGCCTTGACGAGTTGTCAAATAAATCATTGCAGCCGTAGTGGATAGTGGCAGTATCATAATGGCTTCTTCGAGGTTTGTTTGCAGTGCTACCGCGAATGCCAGCCATATCTGCAAGGGATACAAGACTATCCATTGGCGATTCCTATATTGAGAGTTGCGGTTAGGTACATGTATGTGCCTACGCTCTACTATCGGAGCAACTTTCTACACTTACTCCAAGATATCTCTGTTGTAGAAAAAAATGAGGGATGCTCCTGTTAGGCCCCAAGAGAGTAGCATCCTGTTCTATACATAAGTAGTGTGTCCGAGTGACTTGAGGAACTATAGACAAAAGAAGAAGATAAAGCACCCACCCAAAAGCCATGCCAGGTGCCCAAGAGAACTCACCCCGCTGGCTTCCCGGCAAAAGAATCAGCAGTGAGAGGCAAATATTAACTCGCAACAGCCATCTTTGCATTGTCGGTGGCGGCACCGACACCATGCGCAAACACATTCAGCGTGAGTCACAAGTCGTGAGCCAAGTTGGTAATCTGGGCTGATGGAACGCTTTCGAGATCACGCCCCTACTCCTCAGCGAAGTGATATCCAAGCCCCTATTGCCCCTATGATATCAACCTCACAAGAGAACCAGGCAGCCAAAATCCATGGAAGTTCGGACAGAATATCCAACGAAAGGATTAACGAAGAAGTATTATAAAATACCGCCTTCGAATCGTTTTTCTTTTCTTAGAGTGAAGACCAGGGGCATAGAAGAAGAGAATAGTAAATAAAAAATTCGCAAAGTCTATAGCTGTCGAAGAAAAAAAAAACGGACGCTATAACCTAGGTAGGTAAACAAGGCCTTGAGGAGCAAACAGCTACAAAGCGGGAAGTAGTAAGAACAGCTGCCACTTGTAGGTAATCCCAGCAAAAACTCGAACCATGAAAGAGCTGGAAAGGAGGGTGCAAGGACACATACTTGTTTCTCTCGAAGCTAGGTATGGGGAACATGATCAAGGTCTTCTTTAGACAGAACAAGTGGCACTGCCTCGACATGACGTAAAAACCGCCTTTCGATTGAGCCTTACCATGAGCTTTTTTTAACTCTTTTGGTGTTTAAAGCACTGTCCGCCAATCAATTGATATTTCTGCAAGGGACGCTGTAAAGAGAGCTTGCTACGTGGCCATCGCTGCAGTGCTTCGCCAAGCTCCGCCACTATCACAATATTTATTGGCACTTTAAAATGATCTAATAGGTTTTTGCTCAATGTTAACAATCCTAGGATGGCGGCGCAGTCGCAGCGAGGCACTCTGCCTTTGCTTTAATGTAACCCCTCCGGATTTAGCGAAGCAGTCCTATTGGACTAGGTATCCCCCCAAGGATTATTGTCGATTATCGGAATAAGCCTTCGAGTCTGCCTGATGCCGTAATTTGATAGATTGGAGACTCCCTAGCATCGTCTGACAATTGGCTGGAAATCCGTGGCTGGCGGTGGTTCGAAGCAACCTAATTTCGGTCACCCAAGGTAGGTAGGCTCTCTGGTACATTCATCTGGCAAATTCATATATAAAGTAGTATAAGTTATTTCAAAATTGGCCACCAGAACCTGTTACAGTCAAGAATACCGTAGCGGACGCCCGCCTTAGAGTGCTTGAGAATTTTTCGAAATTTCTTCTCAAACTCCATTCTCTTATGGGATACCCCGCTCTTAATGTACCTTTGAGTAGGTATTGTGCCCATCTTCCCCCCAAAAAAAAGCCAAGAGCGTTCAGCAAATCAAGTATTAATACAGTCACGGCTTTAGATTGATGTGAAAGGAAAAGCATCTTTCTGAATGCGGGTAGAAAGAAAAGAATCGGACCTTCAATCCTTGGATGTCCAAGAAGCGCCATGGACAGATGAGCTCCATGGAGATGATCGCGGGGTTGATATAGACACCACACCCGCATATAGGATTCTTGCAGCGTGTAGTGCCACGGCAGTAACAAATATTGCCGCCACTCAGTTTATTAGTGAACCTGAAAATACATACTCTGTAAGCAAGACAAAGCCATAACGTCCTTCTGCACAAATGTATTGTTTAACAAAGAAACCGCAGATATGCAATGGATGGGAATTGCAGGGGCGCCTACGCTTGCCCTTATTCCACAATCCATGTGAAATATGCATACTAATCGTTGCAGTCCTGACTTGTCTGCACTGGAGCTGCATCCTAAGCGTTTTTGATCAGCGCCGGTGGAAACAAAGGTATTTACCAGGAATCATCGTTGCTACATTTGCCACGCTTCTACCTATCGCAGCGCTCGTGCGAGATCCAACCTTGGTGTTTCTCGGGTTGCTACCAGTAATAGTTGATACGTATGCTTCAGCTTGTCTTGTTTTTGATTATGTCTATGAGAAGAGAAGAGTTCTATGAACAGTTTAGGGTCATTGTGAGAGGGACTTATACGCGCAATCAAGAACACAGTGCGGGATACGGCAACACTTTCGACCAGTATATAAATTTATAGTACATACACCGTTTTCTATCAAATATAGCGCACGCTGTATCAGGCTGTAATAACGCCTGATCCATGTTGGTTTTATTTATATAACAGTGGGATGTGCTCATGTAATTACACTGTATTGCCCTGGTCAAAGGCACGTACTTGTTCTTCTAGGCTTCCCGTCTTCTTATTTGTACGTCTCGCCCGCCGAGCTACCTATAGTAGCATAGGTGCTTGGGCATTGATGCAGGATACAATCCTGCTCCAAATTTTCAGGCAGGAATAGCGTCATAATATGGCGGTTTGGGCAGTAAAAAAAAGTGATAGCACGGCTTCTTGTCACATATAGTTCTCTACTGGCAGGCTAACGGCGGCCTCTTTTCGCTTGTCGGGCAGAGCACTACTATGGGAAGCTCATAAAATTTTCTACTAGTATTCTTTAAGAAATATGAGAGAATATGCGTTCAATGGGTTGTAGGTTGGTGTATTTTGACGGAGCATACATAATTGGAGAGAGTTGGTAATCTTAGACACTTACTCTTTGACATAAACTCAATTTCTTGATTCTCCCTCGTGTCGTTCGTATTTGACATCACATCCGTAACTAGTAGTTGTACCAGCATCGGCTGAAGTGTAACGTAATCGAATTCTTCGACACGCCTTTCATATTCTGTGCTAAATACAAGATTGATAATTCTTAATAGGGTATGTACTCAAATAGCTATATACAGTTTAAAGTGTTTTATGTACTTTTGCAAATCTTGATAGCAGGGGAAGAAGTAAGCAACCGGCCACGATATGAGGCGCAACTGAGCTGCGTATCCCTCAAGTGATAAAAGCAAATAACTAGTAATCCCAAACGCCGTAAAACGATATCAGAATCTCTAAGAGAAACTCTGAAGTCAGTGTTGAAAAAAACAGAAAATTTCTTTATCTCAAGGTGTGTGATGCATCTTGTGCAGAAAGATTGCGCTAAATTACAACAGCGCTATGCTATGCAATATTTGTAAAAGCGATGAGCTTGAATCATCATGTTCTATCCTTCGACGACGCGTAGATTATAAAGGGTGTATTCCATAATCATCTCGAAGCATAGAGGTATGAAACGCTAGTAAGAAAGTCGGTTTAGAATTATTGCGGTTCAGTATCGTAGTGAAGCTGTGCAGTGTGCAATGATGCGGCTTTAAGTTGTTCAAGGACATGCCATATTGATGAGAAGCACCCCGGCATTGTAACATAAACGAGTATGCGGTGCCTATCTTCTCAGGCAAATAATAACTCGAGGCCTCCAGGAAGGGTCTTCGCCGGTGCGTTCATCAGTGGCTCTGATGCAACGTAGAGCCACCTTAGAATTGAATCAAAGCGCTACTCAGGCAAGCAAGCCATAGACGCTTTCTTAAAGAGGGCCAAGGCATCGAGGATAGTTCCAACAACTTCTCATCTTCGTCAACAGCGTGCTGCCATCGAAATGATCATTTTGGAACCACTCGAGTTGATAATAGGCCTCGCATTGTATATTTTTCTGGGAATAGCCGAGACTTCGCTTCATTCCCTGGTAACAGTAGATTCAATTTAGCTAACGAGATTAGATTTGGCAGCCAACGCCAGTAAGGTTGATTTTTTTCTGCTAGCATGGTCCAACAAGCTGCGGTGCTAGCTCGACGGTAGTTGTAAGGTAATAGGCCGATCGTATGAGATCGCCCGGTGGCATATAGAAAGCGTTCATAAGGACAAGGTATAAAGTGCGGTGACATTATCGGTCTTTATATCATTTATACGCAATGTCCGCAAGACCGGCGAGCTGTGGCTAAAGGTGAAGTAGGTAGTAGGTTGCTTGGAAGCCGAATGCCACGTTCTGACACTATGAGAGTCATTCATGGCTGTTTGATTTGACAGTGAAATGGGTGCTCAAATCGTAGTGAAAGGTGGACATGCCGTGGTCAGTCGGCTATGCTATTGGTATCAATTGCTCCTATAGAGCGTGTATAGAGTATTCATTGATCCTCTTTCGAGGAAGTGGAGGTCATGCTCGGTTATGAAGGCGGCGTCGGGCAGCCTGAACGGTGACGAGCGGCCGCAATAATTTAGGAGATTGGCGATGACTGTACCTGTTGGCAACGTATCTTGGGCAGTTTATGCGGTTAATCAACCAGACGTCTTTTCGGTAATAGAATAGCTGCTGTATAGCATTCGGCCGCGTCAGTATAGCGAAGTGATGGTACAGGCGGCCCACGGATAGGAGGCCTTGTAATACCAATTTCGAGAAACGACGGCCCAGGTTTTTCATCAACGAAGAGCATCGAGCTCAGCCGTCGTATAGTACCATGGCCAAAAAACGTATGTCCAGAACTCTCGGTCTCGAATATCGTCATCCTCAATCGCCATCCTGTAACTACCCAGGTCTCCTAGGCATTCAATCCAAGTGACTTCAAGAGCTGGAACGGTCTCATATAAGAGAGCCATCATAGTATAGGCAAGATAAATGAAGGCAAGCATATGCTCCATGTAATAAGGCATGTTATGGCGGAGCAGCTCAAAGAACGCATGTATGCCGTGGCGCCACACGCGAGCTGGCATAGCATATTTCTATGCCAGGTGCCGCAGTGCGGGGTTTGCCAAAGGGTGCTGGCTTGCGAGAAAGAAGTCGTGATGTTCGTGGAGAAGAGTGCTATGCAGCGCTATTAGACTGTGCATGTCGCTATTATCTGGAGCAAGCTTCGCCTTTTGATGCGAAGTTTGTTCTGTGTCAACTTTTATACATTTGCTTTCAACCTTAACAAACCCAGCATATATACCCTTAACCAGAGAGCTGGTCACATTTTGGATGAATCGAAGTGGACATTCGCTCCGTAAAAACTGTTGGTGTGCGATTTTGGTTATTTTATCACCATAATCTTGATGAATCTTGTCTGTATAGTAGCTGTAGAAATAGAATAATTTCTGACGCTTCAGAAACCTTGGCCGCTTGGTGGGAGAGCGGCTCGGGGGTACCGGTGGTATCGTAGGCTCCGCGGCCCAGGAACTGGAATGGGAAGCTGTAAATTGTCTGGTGCTTGATTGCTCCGCGGTGCTGCCAGATATATGATGGCGGCTGTGGTTGAGAGAGGCAAAAGCAGGATGGCTTCTGCAAGTGATGGCCGTAGTACCATCAAAAATGGTAACCATACTTGTAATGTCAAATAAATCACCATTCGAGGGTTTCTGCAGTACAAATTAGGAAATCTATCGACGTTTTCCGCTGAGAATAACATAAATATGATGCAGGCAAACTCACTCTAGAAGATACCGCTTGTGAAAAAAAGCGAGACAAACTCCAGTTACGCCCCACGCAGCCAGAATTCTGGTTATTGCAAAAAAATTAGATAGGCGATGAAGTGAGAAGAAACGAGGCAATATTACTTACGCGAATGTCGCCGCTGGTGCCCAGGAAAGATAGCTTTGCTGGCTTCCTGGCAGGAGGACCAAAGCCGAAAGAGAAATATTGATCTGCAGTAACCATTGCTTAAAGACCATCGCAGATGTTGGTCAAGCTATCCTGTTTGACTGCTACTTCGAAAAGGGTCGAAGACTGATCACCAAAGAAAGCTACAGGAGGTGGAAAGGTTGAAGAGATATCACAAAGGCGATGCAGAATGTGCTACTCTTGACACGAACAAATGATGGAATATGAAATGCAACGAACCCAAACGATGAAATGTAATATGTGAGGTATCTCAGAGAATATATGTATAAGAGTATTGATAAAGGAATGCAAGTGAAGAGGCGAGGCCTGAAGGAAGATGGAGAACGCTCTTTCGGGCACATGTATGGTGAAAGGTTTTAAAAGAGGTGGAAGTGGAAAAGAAAAGGAGACATTGATAACGAGAGTTTGAAAACGGGTCAGGTATCGAGATGACTTCGTTGCCAGCTTAAAGCCCGAGAGCGGAGAGATGGGGGAGGGGTGCTCTCTTGAGGGCGGGTGTCTTGTAGTCGGGTGTCTGGTAGGCGGGAATCTTGATGGCGGGTTTGTCGACGGCGGGTTGGAAGGCGAGTTGGATGGGGGTTATCCCAAAGCAGTTCGTCTCGCATTACTTTCCCAGCCTCCTGAAAATAGTTGGACGCCCCCCATGACGAAGTAAGTTGGAAACAAACAAGTATGGTACGCGGTCAAGATGATGGGGAAAAGGGTGTAAGGCAACTAGACGTAGCGCGGTGGCTGAGACCTCAGGATGATCGCCTCACTCCCATGGTCGACTTGGTTGGCTCTGAATCCTACAGGAAATGAGGGGTATTCCAGCAGGGCCCCCAAACAATCTTGCACTTGTTTTGTATTCGTATGGAGGCCTGGGGATTAAGGAATCACGTTAGCCTCTTCTTTTTCTTCTTTGCGACACTCAATGTACATTACCAAAGTTTCGTACGATATATCTTGCATCATCTTTCAATGAGAAAAAGAATCCAGCCTTAGTATAAAGCCCGCCTTCAATACGTTTTTCAGGCCTATGTTTGAACGCCATGAAACAGACCTCTTCTATCCAGCGGCCACAGAGCATAAACAGAGGGCGCCAGAAGTCCATGCAGCAGTTGCGCATACGACAAACGACGAGAACCACAGACATTATATATACCACACCGTGGCTGCTTGGGGGTTAACAGCGACTCTGAACATCATCCCAGAGCAAGTCAGGGGAGGGCCTGAGAATGGTGAATGCTGGAGGATATATCCAGTGGGAACAGGCATTTCCAACCGTTTTCACCGCTCTGAGCTAAGATGACGATAGATATGTAACGCCGCTGCGCTGCGGAATCAAAAGCACCTATTTTGGCTCGAAAATCGAGGGCATGCCTGCGAGATATTCCTGATAATGGTTGCGACAACAACGCTTATACACTGGTACTGCGTGCTTCGTCTTTTCAGCCAGTCGAAATGGAGGCACAAATACTTGTCACAAACGTTAGTAGCAACATTCATCACCGTTGTAGCTTTGGGTGGGATCATTCAAGACTCGGCGACGGTCTTTCTTCGCCTATTGCCAGCCGTCATAGACGTGTACGCCTCAACATGCCTTGCTCGAGATTATTTGGATGGGGGGTTATGAAGAGTATTGGAGACCTTGGCAGCTTCGCAAACAGCGAGGCTCGGGGCTTCTGAAAAGGCAGAGGCTGTGTAGCAACGGTGAATCTTTTCGCAATAAGTTTCGTGTTGTTGTTTCTTTTTTTAAACTTGAGTTTCCATGAATGCAGATATATATAGTGTTTTTGTTTTTATTATCGCCATCGCTTCTTGGAATAGGTAGCAGATGACTCCAGATCATGTACTTCATATAGCATCGATATCAATATACCATCAATATCTTTGCCATTCGCAGAGCTGCGCAAGTAGCGTCAATTCTCTTCATGTATTGTAACTCTTCCAACTGTGGATAAGCAAGCGCTGGTTGTTGACTGGTACAACATTAGCACTCCAAAGCGAGTGTATGCAAATGTGATCCTCACGATCATTTCTCAAAAGAAGAGAGGTGAGATGGAATCAGTCTCCCCAGCATTAGACCAGCACTTGCCAGCCACAAACAAGCTCCAAGTCAAGCGGGAAATTACGGATCATGAGCGCATTTCTGTTGACGACCACACTTGTTGGCCACAGAATCACCTCGCCAGTGCAGGCGAAGGGGGGTGTCGGTTTTCCTCTGCGGTGTAAAATGTTGCGATCTTGCTTACTCAATGAACGATGTAATTCCAACTGCTGTTTGCCAACCAACATTCAGCCCACGAATTCGCAGAAAGCCTTCCCAAATATGCAGGGCAGGTTAGGGTGAATCCTGGGGGCGCTCATTGCAGCCGGATAGAGCAACTCATGAACATGGTGCGACGAGATGGCAGTGATGGCACACCAGTTGGCACGCATTATTGGCTCTAGACCAAGCCATCTAGGCCGCGAGCGCAAGCTGAAGGGGCGTGTGCATGTAGCCACTTGGCAGGATGACAAAGAGAGGCTGGGGGCCATTATCCCGCATGACCAGAAGTGAAAGGATGTCCCATGTTTTTGAGGCGGTAAACACGGGATGTCGACCGCCCTGCTGGCTGATGGCTGGGATGCTGGGGCAAATCGTGATGCGTCTTTCTCACGAGTGTGTGCTTGTCGCTATTAAGCCAGCCTTGAACAGCTTAGGTCGTTCTGCTGGCGTACTTCTCGCTAGTAGCACGGAAGGGGTTTCGTGCAACAGGTTGCCTTCTTTGCCACATGCTAGAACCACATTGCTGGTAGCAAGATAAGCAAAGAAAAAAAAAATAGAGGCAGATCCGTCCACGGTCAATATGCAGTGCTTTGTAGATGGAAGCTGTACAGTATTCCAGATTGCAGATGCCGTATGACGTCCCAATGCTAGGACCGCGGCACGTGTCTGCCAGGTACCTCGCCGTATTCGGTAGTGAGCGAGGTACCTTGCAATGCTCCACTGCGGCGTTACCTTATCGCAATCAAGGCCAGCTAATGACATTGTACGGTCCCTGGCCAGACCTCAGCTTAAGCTCCAGCAATCCGATCTCTCCGCCATTCGCTTCAAGCTGCAACTCATCTGTGCAGGCATCATGCGTGGTATAGCTTTCTTGTCGGCCTTGTGCGCTGCGGCCCTTGTCCAGGCCAACTTCCACACCGCACATATCTATATCCAGCCCGTCGAAAACTCCGAGTCACCGATCCTCCTTGCAGAGCTCGCATACGATCCCAGTCTTACCACATCCTCCTCCATCATCTCTTACGAAGCTCCTGAGATTCCAGAGTCTACACAGCTGGTCCGCGTGGGGCTGTACGACCCAAAGTCTTCGAGCTGGATATCTGGCACGACTGTTGCTTCGGTGGACAACTTCGGCAAGGGCTTCTCTCCCAATCTAATACTGTCCATCGATGAGAATGGAGAGGTCTTGAGCGCCGCGCTGAAGGGTGTCAGGATCGATGCAGGCCAGACGAGAGATTTTGGGCCGCAGGCTGTGGTGCTGCCGGCGCTCAAGGGCAAGCAACCGGAGCTTAACAAACCAGTCGTCCTGTCGCCAGAGGGCAAGAAGGTTGAGGAAGAGGAGAAGACATTTCTGCAAAAGTACGTCGCATTTCCCCTCCCCAAAGCGACCTATGAGTCTAACCATGAACAGGTATTGGTGGATGATTGGCATTGTGGTGTTTTTGGCAATGAGTGGAGGACAAGCCGAGAAATAGAGTCGACAATTGACGCGTACATTGACTCAAGTAATTTCATCATTGATTTGCGAGCCATTGACAGAAATTGCGCTCCTGTGATTTATTCTAATTATGCTTGGAGCGTTGTCCCTACATGTCGTCGCCTAAAACAGCCAAAGTAAACACGGTATTGCGTCTGTCGTGTCCATCGCCTCCTTACCTATCAAGTAGATTCTAAAGTGCACCGTGCTGATATCGTATTTCGTAATCCATTCACTCTCCAGCCACCCAGCAATTGCCCTGCCTATCTACCTACCCACTCAGTGCCTGTATCACCCATGTCTTTCTGCCCAGTAACTCCAGATCTTGATCCAGATAAATGCACGTGACTGGCGAATATACACAGCATCAATGCCTGCTAGTGCTGAAATAGACTAGTCTGATTACTACACACTCAGAAGCGCCCTTCAATTGGTCGGCTCCTCGATCCAAAAGACAGCTTGGAGCAGAACCCGGTCCACTTCAGGTTCACTCGCTCCTACTTATACTCACCAAGGCTCTCACCGTTCACTCTCCTCATACCAATTCGTCTCACAGCCATTTCCCAAGCTTCTTTCTTACCAACACACTCTCGCAGAGATACCTGTGTTCAAAATGTCTGACGGAACTGGTGTCACCAACCCTCACACTGAGGATTCCTTTGCTGAGAGCAAGGGCAAGGGAAAGGCCACTCAGAATGATGCTCCCCGCGCCACCGCCATGGATGAGGATGACGAGGACGACGAGGATGATGATGAGGATGAGCTTGAAGAAGATGTAAGTCAACGAACCATCCAGTCCTCTGTCATTGACGGTTGCATCATCAGATAGCTAACATAACACGCTTGGGCAGAATGCTGAACCAGGTAAACATCTACCACGCCTCTACTGATTTTCCACCCCAAGCAAGGTTTGATTGCCTAACCTTTTTACGTAGATGAGGATGGACTAGAGGAGATTGATCTGAACAACATTGTTGAGGGCGGACGCCGCACTCGCGGTGCCCAGATCGACTACGCCAGGGCTGCTGAGCAGCAGGGCAACATGGAAGAAGACGACGACGACGAGGAAGACGACGAGGACTTCCAGCCTCCCAACGAGGACACCGAGATGGAGGGTTAAGAGAGATTATTTCTTCTGATCCTCTGACTCAATCGAGTTGCTATTCGGTCTATGATGTTAATGTTTATGGATTCACCAGGATTTTTTTCACCGCGCAGATAGGCGGGGAGCCCAGAGCGGGATTGGTCTGGGTATTTAAGCTGGGGTCATGTAACAACGATGGGCCGCTATTTCCTACATATTTGGGACGCGTTATATACCATGCGGTGTTTGAGGGAACGGAGATAGGTAGCTGAAAATTGCACGCACATGCTGCCTCTGAGGCCATCAACAGCCTGTTGGCATTTCGCGTTCCTGGAGCCTTGTCCTGTGCAGCATCCCGCCATTCCCCACATCCGAGTAATGTGGCCCACCAGTGCTTTAAGCTTCATGTCACCTTGTCTTTTTTGTTCAGGCTCTAGAACATACCCTGGAGATGATGCAGTTAAACAGGCTGCTCTGCCAAGAATGTAACCTTTAGGCAGACAGCTCCTTTACATGGCTAAATTGTAAAACATAATCTCTTTGTTGGGTATGCTCGGATTCATCCCCACGGGAAAAAATGCCCTGCCCAATTCAAGCCACGTAGAGCGCTGATTGAGCCGCCACCACCGTGGCTTAGGTACGTACCCTGGCCAAAAAATCACTAACGCCACTACTCGTGGACATGGATCAAGACCACCTAAGCCATAAAAACGGCTGCAAATAAGATTTCAACTTCTTCCAAGGGGTATTTCATTTTTTTTTTAACAGGTGTGACGATCGTAAAGCTCACTTCATTTTCTTCATCTTACCCCCTTTTAATATACTGGTTGTTTTTCCCACTGCGGTCGCGCCAACTCTACGTATATCGCTATCATGTCGCAAAGGTAAGTTGTCATTGATTCAGCCTACCCTATTCGAATATCTGGTCGCGAAGGCAACTTTTGTACGATGCGCGCGCTCACCAACCGCCTCCTTGCTGTCTCCCCCAAGATAATCTACAATACCAGATCGTCCGGCTGATGAATCTATCTTTGCAAAACCACAGATTCGGTGCCTCGTCTCTCCACCAGCGCGACTCGCGCAGCGCCCTCTTCGCAGGCTACACGGGCGATCAATCCCAGCGCGGACGACCCAGCCCGTCTCCCTCTCCCAGCGCCGGCGTAGGGGGAGGATACGGCTACAACAGCTACTCTCCTTCAAACAACGGAAACTCCTACGGCGGCACGCCCTCGAGCGCATACCGAACTGCGACGCCGAACAAGAAGGGGCAATACAGCGACGCGGTGCTCAACGAGCTGGAGAGCCAGAACGATGAGCAGGTGGCGGGCATTCTGGGCAAAGTCAAGGTCCTCAAGGACGTAAGTCAGGCTATGGCACTATCCTATTTCTGCAGATTTACTTCACAGCGCCCTTTGCGCGCTCAGGGGGAGCGGGAGGAAAAAAGAGAGAGGAGAGCCATAAGAGAGATAAGGGGCCATTGCTAACGTATCGATGTTTTTGCGCCAAACATAGATGACCGCCGCAATCGGTGATGAAATCCGCGAATCATCCGCCCTAGCCGAGAAGATGAACGACACCTTTGACTCGACGCGCGTGCGCCTCCGCGGCACCATGAACCGCATGCTCATCATGGCGCAGCGCAGCGGCGTCAGCTGGAAGTGGTGGCTGCTCTTCTTCTTCGCCGTTGCCGCACTGTTTATATATGTCTGGCTGTTCTAAGCAAAACGGAAAAAAAAAAAAAACTCCAACCCGAATGTTACGAAGAGGCACGATAAAAACGATCTTCTCGCCCTACAACAATATCTTTCCCCCCTTTATTCTTTTATACGAATTTCACGCGATAGCGATGACGTTTCTATCATAGCCCTCGTGGTTACGAGTAGAAAACAGTGCATATTCTTCTGCCTCGTCTTTCTTCTTTCTTCTTTTTTTCCCTGGCTTCCTGGCAGACAATGTTTTTTCTACAAAGGTGCATCTTGGGCAGGCGTTGTTTTTGTTTTGGGCGAATTTTGCTGCCGTTTCTGGTTATCCTTTCTCTTTCTGTCTCTCTGACTTTTTCGCAAAGGAAAGAAAGCAATGAGCTGCATGATTTGTCAAGGGGGAGGGTTTTGACTGTGAAATAAAAGCGAGTGGATTTTCTTTGAAACAGATTAAGAGCTATCTATATAAACCATTTTAATATCATCAAGGAGCTTACTGAGGCTACTATCATTCTTCATATCCTGATTTACTTTTTACCCAACGATGTTTATGAAATTCCATCCAATTTTATGAATTACTTGGAGCATAAATTGTAATGATCGTACTTGATTGCTAAAGTTTTAATCATTTTCCCCTTGCGAGAAGAATAACAAGGTTCCATAAAAACAGGGGTATCTAAGCTATATTTCCCTACCTACAACGTACAACGAAACAAAATCACAACAATAACACCAACCATCATCTCATTTCCGCTGGCCTTGCCTTCGTCCCCTCGCTGCAGGACTGCTCGCCATCGGCGTCATAAAGCTGCTCTCGTCCTGCAACAGCAGACTGCTCAGATCCATGCTCGCGCGGGACCTTCTATGAGAACCCTGCCTTGTGTGAGACCCCGCTTGGCGAGGCAGCGTAGGAGATCCAGGGGTTTCAAGGAGCGTAGAGCGCGCCGGCACAAAGCTGATATCGGTGGAATCGCCTTCCTCTTCGTTTTCCTCTCCGTAATGAGCGCTGCTGCTGACGTCGGCTTCGGAGTCGGTATGCTCGTAGACGCCGTCATCTGCTTCGGGGATATCGTCGTCGAGATCAGCGTCCATGTCGCCCGCCATTCCATCATCCACGGTGCCGTCGTGTGCAAAGTCGTCCTCGTCGAGTATCTGGCCCCTGCTCTCGTCGTCGTCTTCTTCTGCGCCGCCATATATGCTGCCGTCTGCTTCTGGATCGCCGCGGACAAGGGCTTCCCGGAAGGCATCGTCTGTCATCCTCATACGTGCAGCTTCCAGCTCGTACTCTGTTTCCTGTCGTACGGTATCTTCGTAGACTTCTTGTTCGTCGAGCGCCTGTTCGTAATACTCTTCGTCATCGACATCCTCGCCATCGTCATCATCGTTTTCCTCGCTGTCGTCGCTGCTTGGATTAAAAGCATCGTCCGCATCTGGAATCTCGTCGTCCAAATCTTGCGCTCCATCAAGCTGTACGTCGTCCATCATGCCTTCGTCCATTGTGCCGCCGCCTTCCGCCTCTGCTAGTTCCTGAGCAAGTTGTTCTCGTCTCATAGCTTCTTGGTGTTCCTCTTGTTCACGCTTCTCCTCCCGCATCTGGTGCAGAGTCTTTGGTACTCCAGGAGGCTTCAGCCAGGTGCTTCCAAAGTTCTGTACATTCATCCGACGTCGGTGCATTTTTTGTTCGTCCGTGGCGAGGCGCGCGAGGAGTGTTCGCTCCATGAGCTGCCCGCGCTGGCGTGAGTGCGCTGGGCCATGGTGACCGCTGTTCGGATCCGCGTGTAGGTGATCGACTGGCCCCGGAGGAATGAAGGGATTCCTAGAGGATGAGTACCACAGAGAGTGCGACTACCACGATGCAATTGACAGTCAGCGCATAGTTCTGGTGCATTTCATGATGACCAGTATTTCCTTACATCTCGCGGTGTAAAATCTGGCAGTGTTGTAAACATTGGGGCGCATCAGAACGCAGATCCCGAAGAGTTATCGATGCTGAGTCTGGGATCGTGAAGTTGAGCATTGTTGATAAATACGGGCCGTGATAGGCTTAGCCCCGCAGCGCGCTTGTGGCGTCTAAAGCTTAAGCGCGTGCTAAGGGCAGCTACAGTATGACGCTCGAAGCCACTGCTAATCATCTTATCCGTATGCCAGCACAACGAAAAGATTTATGATGAAGCTGCTAAATAATTGTTTGTTAAGGTACTACTGAATGCTTCTGGAATGCCTCTGGAAACTAGCTGCTTGGACTTTACAATACGGCTTTGCTTCGCCCTATGCCGATGGGAGAAGCGCTGTCAAGCGGGGAGTATTGCCATTCCCTCGGTCTCTATAGAGTGCTGTTACCTGAGAACGAATTTGAAGAGCAATCGGACCAAAAAAAAAAAAAAAAATGGACCGTTTCATCTATTCTCTATTTGCGCTCTTCTCGGCGCTTTTCTCAGACAAAGAGTCATAGAGCAACCCTCATCCCTCATAGTGGATATCGGGAAAATTCGGGATGACCAGCGGACCCCCATCCTCATTTTTCCTGCTGTGAGAAGTCGCGAAATGGGGGCTCTCGTTTGTAACTCCGCCTTCGGTGAACAGCAAGCGTTCAGACGGAGCGCAGGCTGTAATAAGCGGAATTTCGCCGGGGAAACGCGAGAAACAGCGTCGACGGGCGAGGCAGATGGATTTATAATAGAAAAAGGCCGGGTAAAACCCATTCTAAGAACACTAATACACGAGGCTCAGTCTGTTGTCCTAATTCCTCTGGATCAGCATAATCATAGAATGAAGTTCCTAAAAGCTCCTCTTTCGGCAAGTTAGACAGTCGTACGACAAAGCTGCGGGCAATATACCGTTTTGAGTCAGTTGTAGCTGCTTGTATGCCTGGAGAGCTGGTGGCAGGATCAGCATCTACAATATACGCAGCTTGCACCAGCAGCCACGATGACCGACTTCGGTGGTGGGCATTCTTCACCAACGTTCCATTCCCACGTTTTTGCTGCTGCCACAAAGAGACTGCTCCGCGTTGATATTTATAAGAATTCAAAAGTCGCCTGCACACTTGTGATGGAGTTGACCAGTGATCTGGGATAAAGGCCACACCACACACCCCCCAAGCCCCGCCATCTGGTTCGGGAAAATAGGCCCTGGTTAATTATGGACTAGGTAGATGACGGAAAAAATGGCACTAGCACGAGCAGACGCCGTTGCATTTTATCCTGAGGAACGAATGTACGCTGCACGTAAAGAGTGGGCTTTGACCTGGCTAGGTTGACATGTTCTGGACTACCGTACATCCAAAAATTACCTTCCTCAGTTGGGAGTGGCTGGTTCAATTGTGAGCGGACAAATGTAGCAGCGGATGGTGGCATAACTGAGATGTTAACCATATCCTTAGTACGCCCGTTTGCACTGTCTGGATGTGTCCGCTGTGTCTGGAGTTGGAGCCCTCAGTTAGAATCCTGTCGGCTTGAAGCAGAGAGCCTCATCAAAGCACAGTTCGTGCACCTGGGGTACGTGCAAGTGGCAGGGCCATCACCTCATTTCGGATGTCACCATGATTTGTATGAGTGCAACCATAGAAGTGCCCTAGGCTGTCGACCAGAGCCACTATTACAAGGTAGCAGCAAACATGTCTCGAAACGAGACCATTTCACTTTTGTGGCGAGGTACAAGTAGCTCGTATCAGGTCTCGAGTAGCTCCAGGCTATTATTGCCGCTATCTGGAGCGCCAAAGATTCGGGCAACGGCCCGGCAATCTTGGTTGGCCTGAGATAAGAGCGACAGGCCGGTGGCTGGGATGCTGATTGGCTGCAGGTGCCAGTTTTCTGATGTCGATTTTTTGAGTGAGCACGGCCGAAGTACCACCACCACGCGCGGAAAATGGGTCGACGTTCTTGTCTGCGCTTGCTAGAACGCTGTAGCAGGCCAAAATGGGGGTGCATCGCAAAAGGTAGGGTCGCCATAATCGAGTCTCTCTGCGACGCTACGCACGTTGGTGCTGCAGGCATCGACGACTTCTGTGGTTCATTGGCTGGCGAGGTTTCTGTTCAAGCTGCGCTCCCCTTTGGCCTCTGGTTCGCAAACATGGCGCCGCTGGCGCGGGCAAAATCCATAAAAGCATCTGCGGTCCAGCACCCCCGGCCGGTGTCTGCATCGCCCGCGCATGCCCAGCCCCGGCTTTACACCCTCATCTTATCCATCTTGCAGCCAGAAAATGCAACCGACCTTTCCGTTTAGGCATGTCAAAGAACGGCTGAAGAATTGTGGCACGTGTGGCCATGACGACGTGAGGTATCGCAGGCTGCTGGGCGTATGGCGCCAGATTTCTAGGAGGGGTTGTCTCAGCACAATCTCGCACCAGTAGAGTAGCCGTGCAACGGTGTTGCTGTCGATAGCAAATGGCAGCGGGTGCTGAGATCACTTCCTCTGCTGGGTCTCTCTCCGGACGCCAAATCTCTCGGTGCCGTTTAGGGTCCCCGTCCTGAAAGAGCATGCTTCGTTGGCGTTGAAGCTTGAGCGCGACATCGGCCACGCAGCGACCGGGATTTGGAAAAGAGTCGCTTGTGATTGGCTCCAATGCTCAGCTCCAAGCCGTCAGCCACAGATCCTCGTGTGCATCGGTCGCAGGGTCCCTACCTTGGAGTCTGGGATAATCCTGGCTAGGTAGCAGAGATGCTGTGGGGTTCGCTGCGAAACCCTGCCGCATTCGGACAATATTAGCTCCTCGCCCTCACGGATTTCTCTTACACAAAGCATGTTGCAAACCGAATTTCTCGACGACTGGATAAGCGTGCTGCTAGCCATCTGGCCATCTAGATAGGCGCTGAGATGAGCGTCAGCTTGCCTGGAGCCAACCAGAGGGCCGGGAGTTAGTCGTCTCATATTATTGTGACAGCAACCCATGAGGCGAAGATTGAAGGGAGGGGCCTGGCTTGTGGCCAGCGGTTGTAAGAAGAAGCGACGGAGTTGCAGAGCCGCCTTGGTGCAGCCGAGTCTGGTGCTTGCAACTATTGCCCGGGGAAATTACCAGTCCATCTGGACATGCTGGCCTCAGCACCGTCTGTTCCGCTAGAAAATTTTCATGATTTTTTGCAAGTAATTTGAGGGTAATGCAAATACAGCAGCGAGTTTCATGGGGGTAATAGAAAGGTTTAATGGGGGTAATAATTTGGTTTTTGAGGGTAATCGATAGCCCGATTGGGAAGTCGCGATAAGTCAGCGATGGAGCTGCCGCTGCCTGAGGCCCGTATGGCCACGTTCTAGACGGAGCCAACAGAAGCCTCTGCGACTTGAACGAATTCCGACTGCATTCCTAGCAGTCGGAGAGGATCGGGTTTGGAGCAACAAGGTTGATGCTTAGCAATTGGCTTTGCTGTACAACCGAGGGCCATTTCTTGCCTCTGTCGCCGCAAGAGGAGGGTGACGTACTCGGCCGAAGATCCATCAGATGCGACATTCAGCATAAACCAACGTGATATGCTTGTCGTACAACCTCAATACCAAATGCTACTGGAGCACTTTGCCTGCGAACCCGAGGCTAGTGCGGCCTTGGATGCAGCTTCAGCGGATTGACATCAGCGAGCGACGAGTATTCCTGGGCTTGGAGGGGCTTCAGTCTCCGCGCATCGGCGCCGTCGCTGTGCTACCGACGAATGAAACCTCCCATCCCGCGTCCCCGTACTCGCTCGACGAATCGAGACACCATGGTATGAAATACAGCCAGCACCATCAAAGGGAAATTGCCATTGGCACACCCCCCGGAGCTTGCGGTGTTTTCTGACATGTGCTTCGGTGGAGGGGCAGATCGGCCCGCTTAAAAAGCAATGCCAGTTCGTCGCTGGGAGGCGCCGCGCCATTCACAGCGCCGCATTTCAGGCGGTTGCTTCTCGAGCCCCCCACTGTCGGCTGCGACTTGGTGTTTAGTCGTCCGGGTCTATATCGCAAAGCGACTAGCATGCCGCTTGACATGTACTTGTTCTGCTCTGCGGCGGCTGGTATGAAGACTCCAGTCCTCCTGCTCGGACCACTTTCTTGAGATCCATGCCTTGGCAGAGCCAAGTTCTGAGCAGTAGACTCGGACAACTGGAGACTCTGGACGCCTCCTTTGTCTATAATAAAGGCTCTCCGCTGCCCATCCTCCCTCCCTCCCCCCCTCTCTTTTGCTTCACTTGCTTCACCTTCTCCCTCGCTCTCTTCTCTTCTACTCTCCCTTGTGGCGTGTTGTTCATACTTGCAGAGCGCAAAGCGTCTCATTGATACCACTTGAACTTCATAAGCCGGTAAGTTATTCGATGCTGATGACGCCTCTTTCCATCTCCCGCCATATAGGTAGTTCTCCAAATCTCCCTCGAGTCCCTTAGCCTCCTTACCCCAAAAGCAAGTGCGAAAAGTCCTCACACAAGGTTCGCTGCATCTGCCGGCGCCAACTCTACTTTTGCGAGATGGGAGAAATCGGGAAAAAGCAGTCGCCCATGTTATCAGCATTCTGGCGGCTCCTGCGGATAGCTCGCAGCCCACCAAAATCGATAACAGATGCTGCTTGAACTCAATTGGGCCGAGAACCACGACTGCCGAAGAGAAAGAGGAGGAGAAGAAGGGGAATTGAGATTGGCGCTTGAATACTTGGAGACAGTTGCGAACTTGGAAGACAATGCTTGGACTCCAAATGCGCCATTTGGCTCTCATTATCGCGCCCACATATCAAATCCACAACTTCTCTCTGATGAGCTCATCGACTTGGTCTGGCGACTTTCACCCATCTCGGTTTTCGTGGAGCCTTTGTGCGATTCCGCTGGTGCAATATCATGCCTGCAAAACAATCAATGCCATTACCATCTCCCCAAATCCATTCTCAGCAGAAAATAAACGCCAAAAAAAAAAAAAAAACCACCCAGCAACCTGGCCTCATTTGCCTCTCTGCCGATGACGGTGTCGACTGCGCAAGCAACTTGGCTGGTCTGAGACACGGGCGCCAAGCGGACGCAATGGGCAAATTATTGTGGGCATGAGGGGCATCGTGGGGGAAAGTCCCGACGCCAGCGTCATCGTCTCACATGCTGTTGGCCGCGCAAACGCTTAAAAATTGGGATTCGGCTGCTGGGGCTTAGGGCTGCCAGTGCTAAGTCACAGTGAGACAAGCCCCCCTGCAGCGCTGAGGCAGGGTCCCCACCCACTGCTGGCCTAGGCGTTTGCAGCCCTGTCTTGGTGTGTGACAGTACATCGAGGCTTCTTCGAGCTGTGCTCCTCATCCAGCGATGACAATCCGGCACCAGCGGAGGCTGTCACCCAGTCACGGCATTGGATTTTATCAGTTCCCCCTTCTTTCGTTTCCCCGCATTGTCCACATTCTTATTCTTATTGCTCCCGTTCGCTTTCCCGAAATCTCCTCATTGATAGCTTCTGTGGGCCGTTAACTAACTCTCGACTGCTTCTCTAGATCTGTGCTGAGCGCAGATATACACTCTTCCAAGCTACGATACGACACAGCTGTGAGCAAAAGCTCCCTCGTCAATCGTACCCGACCCATATTTAGCAAACGGAGCCTCGCCTAGCATGGGCTATCTCGAGGATTTCGACGACCGACAAATTGAATTAGACGCTGAAAAGGAGGAATACCATCCGTATGAGTATCAGGATAAGAATAATGACTCATGGGCTGGTGCCCTGCCGGTGAAGCAGGGTCTGTATGACCCATCCTATGAAAAGGATGCTTGCGGTGTAGGCTTTGCTTGGTAAGTTCTCCTCTCTCGACGTTTTTCGGCGCATGTTCGTCGATATCACGACTTTGCTAACCAGCCAATTCTAGCCACATCAAGGGCAAGCCAAGCCACAAGATTGTTAGCGATGGTAAGTTGCTGCAGATGAATTAGGAGAAAGGAGATGAAATGGCTAACTTTTCCGGTCAGCACGAAACCTACTGTGCAACATGACCCATCGTGGAGCTGTGGGATCCGACGCCCGAGATGGCGACGGTGCTGGTGTGATGACATCCATCCCACACAGGTTCTTCATCAAGAACTTCGAGAGAGAGGAGAACATTAAACTGCCTCCTCTGGGTCAGTATGCTGTAGGAAACCTGTTCTTTAAGCCCGACGAAGAGACCTTTGAAGAGTCTAAGAGGCAGCTGGAAGATGTTGCCGAATCGTTGGGTCTGCGGGTTTTGGGATGGCGACGGCCTCCCGTCGACTCCAGCTTGCTTGGCCCTGCGGCCAAGTCCCGTGAGCCCATCATTGCTCAGCCTTTCGTTGTCCTTGCCTCTGCATACGGCACCGGCAATGCCCCAGAGACCACCGACCCAGCCCAGTTTGATGAACGGTACTTTGAGCGACAGCTGTACGTGCTGCGGAAACGCGCCACTCACACAATTGGCCTGCACAACTGGTTCTACCTTTGCTCCTTGTCAAACAAGAACATTGTTTACAAGGGACAGCTCGCCCCTGTCCAAGTGTACTCATACTATCACGACTTGGTCAACGCCGATTACGAGGCTCACTTTGCTCTTGTCCACTCGCGTTTCTCGACAAACACCTTTCCCTCATGGGATCGTGCTCAGCCGCTGCGATGGGCTGCCCATAACGGTGAAATCAACACCTTGCGAGGCAACAAGAACTGGATGCGTGCTCGTGAAGGCGTGATGCAGTCCGACATCTTCAAGGAGGAGCTGGAAATGATGTACCCCATTGTCGAGGACGGTGGATCAGATTCCGCTGCCTTTGACAACGTTCTCGAGTTGCTCACCATCAACGGTGTGCTCTCCTTGCCTGAGGCTGTCATGCTGATGGTACCCGAAGCCTGGCAGGGCAACGACTCCATGGATCCCAAGAAGGCTGCTTTCTACGAATGGGCTGCCTGCCAGATGGAGCCCTGGGACGGTCCCGCTCTCTTCACATTCGCCGACGGCCGCTACTGCGGTGCCAACCTGGATCGAAATGGTCTGCGTCCCTGTCGATTCTATGTCATGGACGATGATCGTATCATCTGTGCTTCTGAGGTCGGTACCATTCCAGTAGAGCCCGAGTCTGTGATCCAGAAAGGCAGACTGCAGCCTGGTAGGATGTTGCTGGTTGATACACAGGCTGGACGTATCATCGACGATGCAGAGCTCAAGGCTGCCGTCTCAAACAGATACGATTTCCGCTCTTGGCTCGACAGCGAGTTGATCACCTTGCCCAAGATTTTGGAGACCTTGGAGGCCAAATTTGACCTGGCTGCCAAGCCTGATGCGGCTCGCTTTCAGGAAGACCCATTGATGCTTGCTTTTGGTTACACTCACGAGCAGGTCAGCTTGCTCCTTGCTCCTATGGCTGCTGACGAAAAGGAAGCTTTGGGTTCTATGGGCAATGACGCTCCCCTCGCTTGCTTGACTGATTCGCCGCGTCTTCTCTACGAGTACTTCCGACAGCTGTTTGCCCAGGTCACCAACCCGCCCATTGACCCCATTCGAGAATCCATTGTCATGTCATTGGAATGCTATGTTGGCCCTCAGGGTAACCTGCTGGAGATGGATGCTTCTCAGTGTGGCCGCTTGCTTCTTCCCAGCCCCATCTTGTCCATCCCCGAGTTCAATGCCATCAAGAACATGTCCTCCATCCACCCTGAGTGGACTGTCAAGACAATCGACCTGACCTACCCAAAGTCTGAGGGTGTCGACGGTTACTTGAAGCATCTGGATGAGATCTGTAAGGAGGCTACTGCGGCCATTGAAGCGCGTGACCGAGTTATTGTCCTGTCTGACCGAGGCCTGTCTGCTGATCGTGTTGCCGTGTCTGCTCTCTTGGCGTCTGGTATGGTTCACCATCATCTCGTCAGCAACAAGTGGCGATCAATGGCGGCTTTGGTGGTTGAGACTGCTGAGGCTCGTGAGGTCCACCACATGTGCGTGTTGCTCGGTTATGGTGCCGATGCCATTAACCCTTACCTCGCCATGGAGTGCATCCTCAAGCTCAGCAGAGAGGGCCTTCTCAAGAAGAAGCTGACTGAAGATGAGCTCATCCGTAACTACAAGCACTCTTGCGACGGTGGTATTCTGAAGGTCATGAGCAAGATGGGTATCTCTACCCTGGCCTCTTACAAGGGCGCTCAGATTTTCGAAGCTCTTGGCCTCGATGAGTCTGTTGTTGAGAGGTGCTTTAGGGGTACGGCTTCGCGTATCCAGGGTCTTACCTTTGAGCTCATCGCTGAAGACGCCTTCCGCTTCCATGAACTTGGATTCCCCTCCCGCTACACTGTCGGCATCAAGGCTCTTCCAGAGTCTGGTGAATACCACTGGCGCGATGGTGGCGAGGCGCACGTCAACGACCCTACTGCCATCGCCAACCTTCAAGATGCTGTCCGTTCCAAGAATGACAAGTCATACGAGGCATATTCACGAAGCGAGTATGAGCAAATCAAGTCTTGCACCCTGCGTGGTCTGCTGGATTTCAAGTTTGACGATTGCAATCCCGTCCCCATTGACCAAGTTGAGCCATGGACTGACATCGTCCGCCGCTTCTGCACTGGTGCCATGTCGTACGGCTCTATTTCCATGGAGTCTCACTCTACCCTTGCCGTTGCCATGAACCGATTGGGCGGCAAGTCCAATACTGGTGAAGGTGGTGAGGATCCGGAGCGATCCCAGCGTCTCCCCAACGGCGACACTATGCGTTCTGCCATCAAGCAAGTTGCCTCTGGTCGATTCGGTGTCACCTCTGCTTATCTCGCCGATTCGGATGAGCTTCAGATCAAGATGGCTCAGGGTGCCAAGCCCGGTGAGGGTGGTGAGCTTCCTGGCCACAAAGTCTCCAAGTCCATCGCCCGCACTCGTCACTCTACCCCTGGCGTCGGACTTATCTCGCCTCCTCCCCACCACGATATCTACTCCATCGAGGATCTTAAGCAGCTGATTTACGATTTGAAGTGCTCGAGCCCTCGTTCTCGTGTATCAGTCAAGCTGGTGTCTGAGGTTGGTGTGGGTATTGTCGCTTCCGGTGTGGCCAAGGCCAAGGCCGATCATATCTTGATCTCTGGTCATGATGGTGGTACTGGTGCTTCTCGATGGACCGGTATCAAGTATGCCGGTCTCCCCTGGGAGCTGGGTCTTGCTGAAACTCACCAGACGCTGGTTCTTAACGATCTCCGTGGTCGTGTTGTCGTCCAGACTGATGGTCAGCTCCGAACTGGTCGTGATGTCGCCATTGCTTGTCTGCTCGGTGCTGAAGAATGGGGTTTTGCCACCGCTCCTCTGGTTGCCATGGGCTGCATTATGATGCGCAAGTGCCACCTTAACACCTGTCCTGTTGGTATTGCTACCCAGGACCCTGAGCTTCGCGCGAAGTTTAATGGTACTCCTGAGCACGTTATCAACTTCTTCTACTATGTAGCCAACGAGCTTCGAGCCATCATGGCCAAGCTGGGTTTCCGAACCATTAATGAGATGGTTGGACGCGTGGAAGTCCTCAAGATGCGAGACGATCTGCGCACCAAGAAGACCGCCAACATTGACCTGTCTCTGTTGCTGACCCCTGCCCACAGGCTCCGACCTGGCGTCGCCACCTTCAACGTCCGCAAGCAGGACCACAAGCTTTACGTCCGATTGGATAACAAGCTCATCTCTGAAGCCGAGCTGACCCTTGACAAGGGACTTCCGTCCCGAATTGAGTGTGACATTGTCAACACCGACCGTGCGATGGGCACTTCCCTGTCCTACCAAATCTCGAAGAGATACGGCGGAGAGGGTCTGCCTCTTGACACGGTTCATGTCAACATCAAGGGATCTGCCGGTCAATCTTTTGGTGCTTTCCTCGCACCGGGTGTCACTCTCGAATTGGAGGGTGATTCCAACGATTATGTCGGCAAGGGCCTGTCTGGTGGTCGTCTGATCGTCTACCCCCCTCGTTCGGCTGTCTTCAAGGCCGAGGAGAATATTCTGATCGGTAACGTCTGTCTGTACGGCGCAACTGCCGGAACTTGCTTCTTCCGTGGTGTTGCTGCTGAGCGATTCGCCGTTCGTAACTCCGGTGCTACCGCTGTTGTTGAGGGTGTTGGTGACCACGGATGCGAGTACATGACTGGTGGACGGGTTGTCATTCTTGGCAGCACTGGTCGCAACTTCGCTGCGGGTATGTCTGGCGGTATTGCGTACGTATTGGATATCCACAAGGACTTCCACACGAAGCTCAACACCGAGATGGTTGAGTATGGCCCTCTCGAAGATCCTGCTGAGATTGCCTACGTCCGCGGCCTCATCGAGGACCACCATCACTACACTGGATCTGAGCGAGCGGCCCGTATCTTGGTTGACTTCAACCGTGCCCTGCCTCGGTTCGTCAAGGTTCTCCCCACGGATTACAAGCGTGTCTTGGCGGAGGAGGCCACCAAGGCTGCCGAAGCCAAACGTGCCGAATACAACCTTCCTGTCGTTTCTGGTGTGCATGGCAAGAAGGATGACAAAGCTGCCAAGCTCCAGGATATGGAAGAGGCTATCGGAGACAGCTCGGTCGAGAAGAAGAGGAAAGCTCTGGTGCTTGATAAGACCAAGGGTTTTATGAAGTACGCTCGCCGCACAGAGAAGTACCGCTCCGTTGCTACCCGAACCAAGGATTGGGCTGAGATCAGCTCACGTCTCGACGAAGACGAGCTCAAGTACCAGTCTGCCCGCTGTATGGACTGCGGTGTTCCCTTCTGCCAGTCTGATACCGGCTGCCCCATCTCCAACATCATCCCCAAGTGGAACGAGCTTGTTTTCCAGAACCAGTGGAAGGATGCTCTTAACCGTCTCCTCATGACCAACAACTTCCCCGAGTTCACTGGTCGTGTCTGCCCTGCCCCTTGTGAAGGCGCTTGTGTGTTGGGTATTAACAGTGACCCCGTTGGTATCAAGTCAATTGAGTGCGCCATCATCGACCGCGGTTTCGAGATGGGCTGGATGGTGCCCCGACCCCCTGAGGTCCGAACTGGCAAGAAGATTGCTATTATCGGATCCGGTCCCGCCGGCCTGGCTGCCGCAGACCAGCTCAACCGAGCTGGCCACTCCGTGACAGTGTATGAGCGTGCTGATCGTCTGGGCGGCCTCCTGATGTACGGAATTCCCAACATGAAGTTGGACAAGCGAATTGTCAAGCGTCGAACAGATTTCATGGCCTCTGAGGGCATCAACTTCAAGACGGGTGTAGCCATCGGTGCTGAGGGCCAGCCATCACTCACTGATCTCAGAGCTAGCAATGATGCTGTTGTCATTGCCACCGGTGCTACTGTTGCTCGCGACCTTCCTATCAAGGGACGCAACTTGGAGGGTATTCACTATGCCATGGAGTTCCTGCACAAGAACACTAAATCTCTTCTCGACTCTCAGCTCGCCGACAACTCCTACATTTCCGCCAAGGGCAAGCACGTTGTTGTCATCGGTGGTGGTGATACCGGTAACGATTGCATTGGTACCTCGGTTCGTCACGGCGCCAAGTCCGTCACCAACTTTGAGTTGCTGCCTCAGCCTCCGGATGAGCGAGCCAACGACAACCCTTGGCCTCAGTGGCCCCGAATTTACCGTGTTGACTATGGTCACACGGAAGTTCGCCAGCACGACGGCAAGGACCCTCGCGAGTACTGCATCATGTCCGAGGAATTCATTGACGACGGCAACGGCAAGGTCAAGGGCATCAGCACCGTCCGTGTCGAGTGGACTAAGAACCCCAGCGGCGGTTGGGACATGAAGAAGATTGAGGGCTCTGAGCAATTCTTCCCTGCTGATCTTGTTCTGCTGGCCATGGGTTTCCTCGGACCCGAGGCTCGCGTTCTGGGAGACGAGATTGAGAAGGACGCTCGCAAGAACGTCAAGACTGCCCCTGGAAAGTACAGCACCAACGTAGATGGCGTGTTTGCTGCAGGTGATGCCCGCCGCGGTCAATCGCTCATTGTTTGGGGCATCAACGAGGGTCGCATGGCTGCTCGTGAGGTGGATTTGTATCTCGAGGCTTGCACCAACTTGCCTGTGACTGGTGGTATTGTCAAGAGAACTGCTCAAGAGATTTTCACTAAGATTGCGGCGCAGTAGAGGACTGGGTATAGGTGGATTGGACGTGAGGCAAGGCCATGAGTTTACGAAGCATACTAGTATGATGGTAACTGTTACTATCTGGGCTTTTTCATGCTTTTTCCTTTCTTTTTTTTGTTAAATTGTTGAGCAATGATACCATAGCATTAGTTACATATATAAAAATTTATGGATACTTTGACCTGTTTTTTGCTATATTGTTTACTTAGGGAGTGAAGTTCGAGGTGTATTGTGGCGCGTGTACGGAGGGGAACGCATTCAGCTGTGCTGATGCACTGACCAGGCACAATTGAGTCTGGCATTCTAATAGTGAGAGTCCTGGCAGACGTCGACAATGCGATGATTCTAAGTGGTTGCTAGCCTCCATGCCTTCTCTAGTTGAGATTCACGATCATGAAACCGAAGTTCAGGTACGGCGAGTATTTGTTTTACATGGCTTGAGGTGACAACGTATTGGGACAGCCAGTCTACTCCATGAAAAGCCGTTAGGAAGAACGCCCTGCCACTACCGCCAGGATCTTGATTTGGGAAATAACGACATATGACAACGCAATATTGTGTTATATGCAGAGGAGGGCTTCCTGTAGGTTGAAGGAGGTTGGCAGTTATTCCGCGGTCACAAATTACAGGCAAACATTACTGACTCGCTGTCCCTTGCAGATTATTTGTATACATGTATGTTTTGAAGAGCAGCTGAGATTAACATATAGAAATGATGTCACCTGTGTTCTTGTTGGTGGAAAGACGCACTGGAGAGTATGTGTGAAATAGCTTTATACAACTACAAATAAGCCAAACAACTTAAGCAAGGCATTTTTTGATACTCAATTGGTCTCATCTTATCGTGTCTTGCTGTGCTGTGTCGCGTCTTAGGGGGTAGCCACGGGAGCTGTTCATCAAGCTGTGATTAATTGTAATACTATTGTTATCAGGGCCACGTCTCACGAGGCCTTCATTCCTAATAGATTATCGCTCGTAATTGACTCATTTGAGGTAAAGCACAGACGTGATCTCTCACAAGCGCTTGAATATCTTCCACAATAAGACATGCTTAATTAAACGTTTGTTACACTGCAGGACACCACTTTGCCTATATATAACGGTGACTTCACCCTCGACTTTAGTATACATTTACTACACAATCCATCTACACATCACGAACGAGTTTATCACAAACAAGTAAGATTTGACATGATGAAGTTCTCTTCAACGTTCTTCTCAATCATCCTCCCTATGAGCACTCATGTGCTTGGACAGAATTTTGCCGATTTGTGCAACAATATCAGTCTCATTGAACCATATACTCTCCAAGCAGACTGTTTAGATGGCGAGGGTACCGCGGTTCGAACCTCCACCATCGATCTTTATAATTGCCTCGGCAATGTTAATGGAGGGTTGAAAGTAAGATGTCTTATCTCTACAGTGTTTTGAACATACTTTGATACTAATTTTTTTCTAGTGCTTGGTCAAGTAAGTGATGAACAATACTTATCTTTGGGCATATACTTATTAGCTTCAGAGGCCGATTTGGAACTAGCTGCACAAACTGCGTCCTTCAGGATGACACGATATTTGTATGCCAGTGTCGCAATGCACAGCAAAAAGTTGGTAGGACGTATATTGACCTCAGTAAGTTTTGATTTCTTCCTCTTAGGTTGGATTTAAACGGTCTGCAAATGGTTCCTGACTTAACATGTGTCCAGATTCCTGCATTAACAATGGCAATGGAGAACTTGTGTGTGCCGATGGAAAGTAGGAGAGTCTCATAGCATACAAATCCTACATATATAGTCATGGTTATATTATTACTTTGTCTTGAACTCTTGCGCAATCCACGAAGGAAGTTTCGCTCTAATTTGTGTTTGAGGGACAAGTATCTCTGCAGTATGTATTGCCGCTGCAGAACGGCGAAAGGCATTATCGGCAGTGAGGGATGTAGATATCTAGCCTCTCTAAGCAGAGGAAAATCCTCCATCTATGGGCTGGCATCGCTGTCCAACTGCCTCACAACGATAATCATATAGAAATCTTGAACTTCTATAGTTGTGATTGAAATAATTATCATGTGGTGAAGGGGTTGAATCCGTCTCACGGCGTATTCCGAAAGTACGTATGCTCGAGTCAGAGTCCCTCAGTTAAAATTTTCAACATTCAGGGTTTATACCACATGGGCCCTGCATGAGATTGTGCCCATGTTTCTATATTCATGGGTTCATGGACATCGTCAAGCCTTGCAATGCGGTGCAAAGCAGTCTTGTGTGCCTGTCTACGTGTATGTGTCTTGTCAAATTGAAACATATAGTAGTAGTTTCAGTGTTCAGCTCATCTGATTATAATTTTTCTTCCTATTGTTCAAGCCTCTTTCATCTCATTTTCCTATCGTATTCCTGGTGCCCAATCGGCTCAATTGAAACTTTTGCTGGCGGGGCGGCCCTGCGTCATTTTGCCTGGATCCTGGCATCTGGGTCTAGCAGCTGCTTGCAGTAGCAGCAACAGCAGACACGTGCTGGTTAGCGGGAGGTGATAGGCTCCAGAGCCCTGCAGAAGGCCTGCACCTAGCGGAAACCCACTGGATGCCGGTACAAGTTAGCCGCATTTGCTCGTGGAACCGCAGCGGCAGCCAGCTCCAAGTGGGGGGCTCTGTTTTTTTCCTGCTTCGGCGCGCCGGATAGCGAGGCTAGTGGCGCGCTCGAGATGAGTATAGCGGACTTAGTGGATAGTGGACAGAGCTTCAGCAGCCGAGCCGGCAAAGGCCTAGAAGCGTGTAGTAGTGGGCAAAGCTGTACTCCGTATTTGCCTTGCTTCAATTGGAAAAACAAATTTTTGGCCTACTCCGAATCAGTCGGGACAAAACCTTGTTTTTCTTTGCTGCACCTCCGATCCAACCTCATCTAGTTCTTCTTCTCTTACTTTTTATTTGTATCAGCCATTGTTGCTTCCAACTCAATTCGCGTTTCACCGCTGCAAACCTCGGCAGGAGCTTCAACTTTGGCCGACACGATCGTCGAGGAGACGGGCCGACGATTGTCTTTCCCCCTTTCAAGATTTCCGGCGACAGAGGATCAAGAGATAAAGCTGCAAGATGCGTTTCGGAAAGACGCTGCGCGAGTCCATATACCCGCCATGGAAGGACAAATACGTCGACTACGGCAAGCTCAAAAGCCTCCTGCGAGAGGACAAGCGAGACGACGAGACTGTGTGGACCGAGGAGGATGAGAGCCGCTTCTGTGACGAGATTTTCAACGTGCAGCTCGAAAAGGTCGCCCAATTCCAACAAGAGCGCTTCGATGACCTAAAACAGAGGGTTGAGAATGCATTTGAGAAGCTAAAGGAGTTCGCGCCGCCTGCCGAGTCCAACGCTGAAGGCGAAGGCAGCGGCAGCAAGCCGGATGCCGACCGCGAGGCAACCGCCTCAAAGCTCCGGGAGATCGAAGCCGAGCTTGACGAGATCACTAATGAAGTCAAGGCCCTGAAGAAGTACAGCAACATCAACTACACGAGCTTCCTCAAGATCGTCAAGAAGCATGACCGCAAGAGGGGCGACCGCTACAAAGTGCGGCCGATGATGCAGCTCAGCCTGGCCCAGCGACCCTTCAACTCGGAGCAGGGCTACTCCCCTCTCCTTAATAAGCTGTCCGTCATGTATTTTGCCATTCGACAGCAATTGGAGGAGGGTGACCAGGTCCCGCTTGACTTGGACGCTTCAGCGGAAACGCACAACGGCGAGCGATACACCGCCCACAAATGTGAGTGATGTCTCAGATATTTTGTTTTGTAGAATTCATGTTTCGGCTTGCTAACATAGAATTGGCAGTTTGGGTACACCCCGACAACTTACTCGAAGTCAAGACCCTGATTCTCCGTCGTCTCCCCGCCCTGGTTTATAGCGAGCAGTCTGCCAAAGAACTCGATGCTTCCGATTCGCCTTCCATTACCTCCCTCTACTTTGACAACTCCAAGTTTGAAGTGTACTCGGAGAAGATTGAGCAGCAGTCGGAAGTGACCTCTTTGCGTCTGCGATGGTACGGTCAACTGAGCTCCAAGCCGGAGATTTTTGTAGAACAAAAGTCGGCCGATGCCAACGGCAAGAGCGAGGAGCACAAGTTCACGATCAAGGACAAGTACATCAGGCAGCTTCTAGATGGAGAATACACGGCTGAGAAGGCTGCACAAAAGATGGAGCGGCTGGGCGAGAGTGCAGAGCAAATTGAGGCTTTCAAGTCGACTGTTGCCAGAGTCCAGGAGTTCCAGCAGAAGAGAAAGCTGGCGCCAGTGCTAAGAGCTAACTACGTCCGCACGGCTTTCCAGAAGCCTGCTGATGACCGGGTCCGCATCTCGATTGATACCGACTTGGCTTTCATCCGTGAAGACACTCTGGACAAGAGCAGGCCCTGCCGTGACCCCAACGAATGGCACCGCACTGACATCGACAACAGCAACATGAAATATCCCTTCCCGAACATCAACCAGAGCGAAGTATCTAAATTTCCCTACGCTGTGCTAGAAATCAAATTGAAGGAGGACGGCAGCCGCAAGCGACCAACTTGGATTGAGGATCTGATGGGCTCCCACCTGGTGCACCCGTCCCCTCGCTTCTCCAAATTCGTCCACGGAGTTGCCTCCCTGTTCGACGACTATGTTAACAACCTGCCCTTCTGGCTTGGCGATCTCGAAACCGATATTCGCAAGGATCCCCAGAAGGCTTTTGAAGAAGAAGAACAGCGCCGAGCTCAGCGTGCTGACGATGCCATGGCCGTGGGAAGCCTCATCGGAACAGTCCCAAGCTCATACAAGGCAGCACAAAGCTCCCCTGTTGGAAAATCGTATTTGGCGGAGCGCATGGCAGCGGATGCCACGGCCTACCTGTCTCGCTCTCTAAGACAGAGGCCCCAAGGGAGAGAAGGAGCACAGGACGAAGAGGGCGAGAGCAGCTCTTCTCAAGCGCAATCAGGTGGATACGGCACCCTATCGGCAGTTCTCCCTGGCTTGTCTCTCTCCAAATACGCCAGGGCTAAGCGCGCTCAGAAAGCTCGTCTCCCCGAAGGCGTTGTCGAGCCGACACAATGGATCAAGAACACCGGGGAGCTTAAGGTTGAACCCAAGGTGTGGCTAGCCAATGAGCGAACTTTCCTCAAGTGGCAGTCCATTGCCATCTTACAGGGCACTCTGGCTCTGGCGCTATATTCGGCGGCCGGTGACAATGCGATTGCGCAGTGGATCGGCATTGCGTACATTGGCATTGCGGCGTTTGCGGGTGTCTGGGGCTATAGCATCCAGCAAGTTCGCAGGAGCATGATTGTGGAAAGGAGCGGCAAGGATTTCGATAACATGATTGGGCCGATTATCATCAGCGTGGCCATGATGATTGCGCTGATTGTTAATCTTGTTCTTCAGGTAAGAAGGCGATGGTTTGAAATGGACGAATGAGCATGCAGCTGACATTGTACGCAGTACCAGAAAGCATTTTCCAAGATGAAGAACGTCGACTCGGATATGCCGATGCCCATTACGGACGAGTTGATTTAGAAGAGCATGCGTGTGTGTATACCACCTGTATGTACGTGTATACATGCCGTGTATAATAACAGCGAGGCCGGAGAAGTCCAAAGGGCCGTGTTGAAGATTTTTGGACAAATTGTTATAGCCGATGCATATCTACCTCTGCTTGTATTTTTTATGTCACCTTGCTTAGGCGAAGGTGTAAGTGTTTCTCAGCGATGTTGATGGCCAAGGACTGAGCTGCGTTTAATTTAATTTATTATTCTATTGTACAAGATGGACATGATGAGCTGTATGGTATAAGCTATTTGGCATACTTATATATCGGACCCAGGCATGGTTATGATTCTATTAGCCAACAGCATGCCGACCTCGGCTGTGAAAGCGGTGATTGGGTCTCGCATCTCAAATAATGGCCGGGGTAGATGGTCACCTGGTCTCATTCTGCAATCCATGCTGCACTAACCCCGTACCATGTCTTTCTTTGTCTTGCCATTTTCACATTCAGCGTAGTAAAACTCCATAATTTTGTCATATGCAGCGCTTATATGCAGTGTGCGGCATGCAGCATGCAGTTGTATTTGGTACCGAAAAGGCTGTGCGGAGGACCGCTGTTTGATATATCTCAATCGCACACAACCGCAAACTTCCATCGCCATTCCATGACGTCTCTACCAAATATCTTCCGACTCTTTTGAAAATCTAGAATATTACTTTTTGTGATTTCAAATGTTGGATGTTTCAGGGAGAACAGCGTATTGTGATGAGCATGGCATGTGGGGAAATAATTGTATCTGTGCATGAAGGAACAATCGCAATGAAACAAGGCATGGAGATTGCTGCAAAGATGCAGAGAAATAGAAAAGGCTATTGTCGAATTTAACAATAATAATTAACCTTCTACTATTACTTCTCGTCAGAATCATCAATAAATCCGTAAGAATAAAAAAACACTGTGTAAAATACAAAGTCTCGCCATTCGTTTGTGGGTGCCAGATGCTGGTCACCGGTAGGCGCGGGCGGCTACCTATTGTGGCATGTTGTACGTACGTCCTGCCTCAACACCTCGCTTTTTCGCCCTTCCTTTTGCAACCTCCAATTGCTTTTGACCGCCCTCATTTTGTCTCCCTTGACGAGCTACTAGCGATATTCGACTGCGACTACAGACTATAGGATCGCGCCACTGGAAAGACTTGTCACGCATCAAACTCTATCAACTAAGATGCTTTCGCTACCGGCGAAAAGCTGAGAAAGTCAAAGGAAGAAACCTGGCTAGCCATGCACCATAGCATTCGCGCCAAACTGGGGAGATTGACCGACTTTTCGTGAGAATTTTTTTAAGCTACCATCTCTTGCTTTAGGGCGTTATTGGTGAAAGCGTTCAGTAAAAGTAGACGAGTGGGTTTTTACGTGAGGAGAGGCGATGGCCATGGAGCAAAGGAAAGAAAAATCCAAGTTTTGGGGAGGGCTGCTACGCGGGGAGAGCTTGATGAAGAGAGGGTCCAGGGTGGTGCGCAAGTATCAGGATCTGCTGCTGCGCGGAGAAGCGCGTGAGGAGGCCGATCCAGAATGGGAAGATTACAACGAGCAGCGAGAATTTCAGCAGCCGCTGCCGCCGCTACGAGAACAGCAGGATCACGACGAGCCGCAGGTGAGGCAGCAGCGCAGGATGAGTGAGGGCAGCAATAGTCTTGTTTTGTCGCGCCGTGAACTGGGGCTTCACCCGCGCAGGCGCCGGACCATTGATGGAGGGGGCGATGGCAGTGACATCCTTGGGCGCTCGCCCAGAACATCGGCCACGAGGCGGCGGCCGGACGAATCGCTGTCTGAACGGCTTCAATCGAGCTTTGGCAAGAGACGGGGCAGCGGCGGTGACCTCGACTACTTCAGCAACAGCAACAGCAACGGCAACAACATTACCAATACTACTACCGGCGACAAGAATCGCACAATCCCCGCGGCGCAGGCGACCAATGGAGGCGAAGCAGCGCGATGGCCTCCAGCCACCACATCAGACCGCGAAGAGCTGTCACACCAGGATGCCCTCGAGCTCATTGCGCGCGGTGCGTCAATCTACAAAGGACGCAAGAAATCAATCCCCTACACATCGGACCAGCATTATGCGCTGTACGTGACGAGCTCCAAGAGTCGAAGAGGAGGCACAGACGTTGCAAAGCCGCATGATGCCATGTCGCATCTCATGACAATGAAGATACAGACGCACGGGCATGTATCGTACCCCTGGGAGACGATTGAGCAGCCAAGCTATGCCTTCTTCTATGGTCGCATAGGCGGCACCGTGACGCTCAACCAGTGGGCTGCAGCAGCAAGCAACATCCCGTCCAAGATTGCGCTGCGAGACTCGGGTGTCATACCACGGCCGGTAACCTTGGAGCAAATCTTTGCGCGACTGCAAGATTTGCAGCAGCTAGGGCTGGAAGATGATGACTTGGGCCTCTTGTATCGATCTTTGTACAAGCGCTTCTTGAGGGATCCCGACAAGATCCTAAATCCACACAAGACGCTGGATAAACAGATTGCCGATCTGATTATGGCTCTGTCACGCCCAGACTGGATCGATTACACAGAACCAAAGAATCAGGTTGCAACTCGTTTTATTTTCAACGGCATGAACGATGAACATCGAGAGCAGTACCACAGATTTTTCCATCAGCTGCTCCTTAGTCTAGAATTGGACCTTCGAATTCACTCGCGGCATCACGACGACTGGGCCAAGGAGAAGCTGTTACAGCAGATGCCTCCTACAATCAAATGGAACTTGGCGCTCGCGAGGAGGTGGCGGGAGAATGTTCGGGTTGAAGAATACGGCGATTCGCCTACACAAGGTAAGTGGCATGTTTTTGTTTCCTAGTAGCCCTTTCGACGGTGGAACAAAGAAACAAGAAAGGCAGCTGAGTCTTGGTGCACAAGAGCGCGGGAAGCACAGGGGCTAACGGTATGACGTCTAGTAAAACTGCGGTATAAGCTGAAGAAGCGCCAAGTAAAGCAGCTCAAAAAGTTTGCTCAAATCATGAAGTGGCCTAATCTGAGGGAAACAATGGAATGCCTGAGACAGAAGGATGAAGACTTCGCTCTGGATTCCATCAGCTCGGATGCTTTTGCCTACTTTAGCGGCCTTGTACTTCCTGGCGTAAGTGAACTCTGGTGTAGCGGCAGAACAGGCTGTAATGGAGAGGAGGCAGAGCCCAAAGGGAATATCTTGCTAATGGATGATGTGATAGCCGACATTCTCGTTCCTCATTATGAACTCACTCATCGATCTAGACCCGGATCCCGCCACAAATGAGCTTGCTTTGCTGTCACATATGCACCCACAATGTGGCTTTCAGTATCGTAATAGTCACACATACTGGTCGGCGAGCTGCATTGTGGGTAAAGTGCTGGCGCCGACATGTCATTCAGTGGCAGGCTGGGTTGGACCTGGTAGGCCTACGGTAGACCTTGGCAGGTCTCAAATTGCTCGTATCCGAGCCCGGCATCCGAAGCAGAAAATGGCCCGAGAGGACGTAGAGAGCATGAGCACAAGGTCCGATGCGTTAGGGCCACGGGCAGATACATATCCTGTGCGCGAGTACAAGCTACCTACGCTTGATAGCACGAGGTACATGGTCGACGCGGTGCGGATGGAGCTATTGAGCTTTAAGCCCGTCTCTACGGCAGCACACGAAGGCAATGCCGTAGGTCCTCGGCTCTTCGATGCCCAGGTTCAATTCGCCATTGATGGTGTTTCTTGGCCGCTTAGATTAATGTACGACGTGAGCTTTATCTCGGCGTGGCCCTGCGCGGAAGGCCCACACCCCCTTTTTTACGATTACGAGTATCAGCTCATAAAGGCAGACGAGATTGTAAAAGTGCGCAATTGGGGCGGCTTGTACGGGGACGGTCAAGTTTCTGGGCCTAGTAGCACAGCTTCGAGCCCTCCACCGGCGGCAGACGTGGCGAAAGCCATTGTCGATAGGGACGTCGACGATGAGAAGGTGCTCGTGGTAGATGCAGTGGGAGTTCGAGACAATGAGGTGCTGGCAAGGGCTTGGTGCGCTCATTGGGGGCTCAGTGCAATAGTGGCAGATGTCCACAACACATGGTATGTTTCACGATTCACAACTTTGTCCTTGGGTACTGAAACTAACTTGGACTTGAAGCATGGCGTGTGCTATCAGAGAGGCATATGCGGCGACGGTGACGGTCGTGATTCTGATCGAAGACCAGCCACACGTTATTAACGAATAATGAATTACGAATTTACTGATGATATGGACTAGCTTGCGTTTGTTTTCCTGCCTGATTCATAGGATGTCTATTTGAAAAAGAGCATGTAGCCGCAAGTGGTGGATGGATATGCTTGAGCACTGCTTGCTTGCTATTTGAGTAGGAGGGAAAAATTGAGATTACTTTTGTAGTTCTATTGTCGGGAGGAAGGGTAAGGAAAAGATTCGGCGCAATCATCACTTGAGGATGGAGCTGGGCTCCTGAGCTTTGATGATCACTTTGAAGCGTTTTCAGTCACAATATGCCATTATGCCATGTATAAGAACATTGATCATGGAAGTTTATATCACAAAACAACATCATTGCGGTCTTGGCGCAATATAAGCCAGGTAACAGACATAGATTAAAATTGTTACCATCACCAATGCCGCTGATATCCGTGCAATATCATGTCGCTGGGGATAACGAGTGTTGGTTGAACTGACGGCCGCGTACAAGCCCACCACGTCATCCTGCAGAGGCCGCTCGCACACAGACCGCGCCCCACGGAGAGAATCACTGTGATGTTCGTTATGTCTGAGACAAAGTGAAATCATGGATTATTGCACCTTGAGCGGATTATACAGTTTTTGCTGCGATGGTGAGAAGGATTTTAGATTTGCTGCCTGGTAGTCAAGTTTCGATGCTGTAAATGTGAGCACAAGTGACAGTCTCTTTACCGGCGTTTTCTCGTGAGACATGTTGTTGTACAAGTAAGTGTCACCTTAAGAAATTAAAAAAACAGGTGTTACTTGAGACAGACGGCTCAGAAGGGAGGGAGGCGAACAACAACAGGGGACTGGCCCTTTCTTGTTTTGGGAAAGGGTTTGTGGTAGTTGTTATGATGTTGTGTTGTGGAAGACGTGTGATTTGCTGCTTGCAGCTTTTGTGAGACATGGCCGTTTTTTTTTTGTGAGTGTGTGTGAAGGGATGTTGGTGATGTACTTGTGAAGTATATATATCTAAATGAGATGCTCTCGAGAGTCAAGTCTGTGGTGTTGGATGATTGTTAATATCAGAAGCCTTGAGATATAAACAGCATCTGATAATTACATCTTATAAAGCACATCATATCGCATCACTCATATTACATTACATTCACAATTAGAAGTAATTGCATGCGGCCTTCTTTGCAATGGCCGCAAACCGCATCCATACCATCTCAAGGCGGTATGAAAAGGCCCTCGTCATCGGCGTGGGCGAGTTCTGCGGCACATTCATGTTCCTGCTGCTGTCCTTTATGGGAGCGCAGGTAGCTCTCGACAACAATCCAACTGCCGATGGCCAGAAGCTGGACCCGGCCACGCTGCTGTACATTGCGTCGTCGTTTGGGACGGCGCTGGCAGTGAATGTGTGGGTGTTTTACCGCGTCACTGGGGGCATGTTTAACCCAGCGGTAAGATTCTCTCACCAAGACTTTTATCAACGTGTATGCTGATATGTAATAAATTAGGTCACGCTGGGACTTGTCCTCGTCGGAGCCGTCAAGCCTCTCCGAGCACTCATCATCGTGCCAACCCAAATCGTCGCGGGCATCGCCGCCGCCGCAGTCGTCTCCGCCCTGCTCCCAGGCCACCTCGACGTGACAAACAGCCTCGGCAGCGGCACCAACACGGCGCAGGGCCTCTTCATCGAAATGTTCCTCACGGCACAGCTCGTGCTGACGGTGTACTTTCTCGCCGTGGAGAAGCACCGCGCCACGTTCCTCGCGCCGGTGGGCATCGGCGTCAGCGTCTTCATCGCGCACATGGCCGGCACGAATTTCACGGGCACGGGTATCAACCCCGTGCGGAGCTTCGGCCCCGCGGTGGTGACGGGCAGGTTTGAAAGATATCACTGGATTTACTGGCTGGGGCCGTGCCTGGGGGCGCTGCTGTCGTTTGCGGTGTACTCGCTGCTCAAGGGGCTGGAGTATCAGATTGCGAACCCGGGGCAGGATGCGGGCGATCCGGAGACGGCGAATGAGGAGGCGCTGGCGGTGGAGGAGATGGGCACGGAGGGGCTGGCGATTGTGAGGAGCAGGACGAGGAGCGGGAGTGCGGCGAGTGAGATGAGGATGAAGAGGGATGCGGCGATGAGGAGGGGGAGTGCGGTGGATGGGGGTTCGGTGAGTGCGGCTGATGCTGTTTGAGGTGTTGTCGTTATCAGATTGTTGTGAGAACGAAGAATGTCTGAGATTGGCCTTGTAGATGCTGTTTATTATCATGTCATAAGAAGAAGGATGCCTATATGATGAAGACATGATGTCTAAGACATTGGCCGTAGAGGTGTTTGAAAAGCATCATCATCGCATCATGACTTATAAGAAAGGGGTAATATTGAAAATAATGTATCGAGAAATTAAGCATACAAATGCCGTTCTTCTACTCTCTGTCTGTTTGTTTCACTGGGATAAGAGAAAATTGAGCGTTTGGTCTGCTACGCCATGGAACAAAAACCGTCGGCTCATTATCGTGTTCTGCCACCGTTCTAGAAGCGCCATCCCGCCAGCCCACCGCAATCGGAGCTCGTAGGTTTGGCTCCGGCGTGGGATGGCTTCACACGGGAATAATCAGGTTTAAGATTAATTAGATTCAATTACGCGACGACAACTTCATTCTCCTCAGTATCAGTTTCTCTTAAACGCCACGAATGGCTGCAAAACGGCACTTGATAGGTCGCGGCCCCAGAAAAGCGGAGGACGCGAGTGGGAGAATAGAGGATCATTTCTAGGCAGCAAGTTAGGAGAAAAAAACAGCAAAAAGAAACCATCGTGAAGGACCTGCTGACGGCAAGAAGTTTTTTTTTTCAAAAGTGGGTGCTTGCTTCGAAATGCATTCTCTTTCTTTGAATCAGATCTTTTTTTTTTTTCTTCGGTAGAGTTCGGTTTCGGTAGATGATTGCGAGTTTCCACAATGAGATCATTGATGATGCCAGGACCAGTTTTTACCCTTTTTCTTTTTTTACTCTTATTAACCAACTTGTTCATGAGATTCATCCGCGATTCAAGTGGCAAGATGATCGGCAATGTCACTGCTCGTTGATCGATTGCTGTTTGATACACGTCTATCCAAGTCTGTAGCGCTCAAGCCCTGGATTTGAGGGGCAAAACAGGGTCTTGGTAGCGGGGCAATGGGGTAAGTTTTAGTGGCCTCGCAGCGCTGTTATAGCGAGCAGCTACAGAGACACCCCCGCAATGCTGGAAGTGCTGGAGCCTGCGCTGGGTCCCTCCATCTGATAGCCCCCATCCAGCGACTTATCGTCGTTCCGCGACCCCGACATGCGCGGCGAACAGCCGACTGATCGGCTCCAATTGGCTCGAAAGGGCCTCGAGAACTTCAATTGGGGGGCGTCTCTCCAATCTTGCAAGTTCTAGGGCCAATGGAGGCTGCCGCACGCCCCTAGGTCTTTGCCCGTCAAGGCGGTGGAGGGGCCGTCGTTGCGCCTCTTGGTCTATATCCAGGCCCTCCTCTTGCTTCCCGAACCCCTCGATACCACCATCTTCCTTCTGCTATACTCTTTTGTCTCACCACCACCAGCCTGACTTAGTTCGTGGCTGCTTCCAGATTCGAATCCAGCGAGCCACCATAATCAGCGGGGAAAGGGCCCAGAGGGCTTGCTCGGGAACCAAGAAAGCAACGAAACCGGACATCGTCATGTACGCGTACAATAAGCCCATCAAGGCCATGGAGTGAGTCTCTGCCTTTCTTTGTCTTTCCTTTCAAGCTATTTAAACCCTTCCGCATTCTCCGTCGATTTTCCCAATTGCTTTATCGTACGTTATTTTGCTAATTGCTCTTCTTACACAATGGAAAGGCCTACAAATGTCCAGGTAGCTACCCCAACTCCAATGCGCCAGTCCAACACCTTTGCGGCACAGCCTGTCACAGAATTGGCAGAGACGAAGCCTTCACCACAAAGCAGACGATATAGGGCGTTCCAAGACTAATTCCAAATCAATTGCAGGACCACTACATCGGCATTGATGTCGGCACAGGCTCTGCCCGCGCCTGCATCATCGACGAGACTGGTGACATCAAGGCTTTGGCTGCAGAGAACATCAAGCTGTGGCAGCCCGAGAACGGCTACTATGTGCGCATCCCCGATTGTTAAGCCCCGTTTGCATGCCTTCAATTCTAACGTCTGCCCCAGGAACAATCCACAACAGACATCTGGCGCTGCATCTGCGAATGCGTGCGCCGAGTTGTGCAAGAGTCTCTCGTCAACCCCAGCCAGATCAAGGGCATTGGCTTTGATGCCACCTGCTCCCTGTCCGTCTTCTCCAACGACACCGACGAGCCTATTCCCGTTACCGGCCCCGACTTCTCCAACGATGGCAACGACCGCAACGTCATTCTGTGGCTGGACCACCGGCCGGTCGAGGAGACAGAAAAGATCAATGCCACCAACCACAAGCTGCTCCAGTATGTTGGAGGCAAGATGAGCATAGAGATGGAAATTCCCAAGGTTCTGTGGCTCAAGAACCACATGCCTCCCGAGCTGTTTGCTCGCTGCAAGTTTTACGACCTGGCAGACGCTCTAACTCACCTGGCTACGGGTAATGAAACACGCAGCTTTTGCAGCACCGTTTGCAAGCAGGGCTTCGTCCCTGTAGGTGTGGATGGCAGCGTTAAAGGCTGGCAAGAGGACTTTTACCACGAAATTGGCCTCGGTGACTTGGTCAAGGATGACTTTAAGCTCATGGGAGGCGTCGACGGGGTGGTGAGCCTATTTTCTTTTGCGTCTAAATTCTTTTCCGCTGCAATCCACCCTTTGCATGCAGCGAATTCTATTCAATTGTGAACACTGGCTGACTATCAATATTTCTAGAGCGGAAAGTTTGCTAGCGCTGGAGAGTGCGTAGGCACACTCAGCCGCCTGGCTGCCTCTCAGCTCGGCTTACCAGAGGGCATTGCCGTCGGCAGTGGTGTCATTGATGCCTATGCAGGCTGGATTGGAACAGTTGGTGCCAAGGTCGAGCTGACCGAAGAGGAGCTCAAGGCTGGTGTTCCCAAGAACGACGTCAGCCAGGCCTTTACTCGTTTGGCTGCCGTTGCGGGCACCTCAACATGCCACTTGGCCATGTCTAGAAATCCAGTCTTTGTCCCTGGTGTCTGGGGCCCTTACCGAGATGTGCTGATCCCCGAGTTTTGGATGGCTGAGGGTGGTCAATCAGCAACGGGAGAGCTGCTACGGCACATGCTGGATATCCACCCGGCTTACAATGAGACCATGGCTTTGGCCAAGGCCGAAGACAAGCACATTTACGACTTCCTCAACGCCCACCTCGAGTACATGGCAGAGAAGCACCATGCTCCGGCCGTCTCTTACCTTGCGCGCCACTATTTCTTCTACGGTGACCTATGGGGCAACCGCTCACCGATTGCGGATGCCAACATGAAGGGCACCATGATCGGTCTCGACAGCGACAAGAGCACCGACAACATGGCACTATGGTACTACGCCACCATGGAGTTCATTGCCATGCAGACTCGCCAGATTGTTGAGGAAATGAACAAGGCCGGCCATGAGATTTCGTCCATCTTCATGTCTGGCTCACAGTGCCAGAATCCAATTCTGATGAACCTCCTAGCCACAGCATGCAGCATGCCAGTGTTGATCCCCAAGTATGTCAATGCGGCAGTCGTTCACGGAGCCGCCATGTTGGGTGCAAAGGCAGCCAGCCATAACGTCCACGATGGCTCAGAGCCCGAGACGCTGTGGAACATTATGGACCGGATGAGCAAGCCCGGCCGATTGGTTCAGCCCGGCACTGACGCTGGTGAGAAGCTGCTGCTGGATGCCAAGTACGAGGTTTTCCTTGATATGTGCAACACGCAGCAACAGTACAGAAAGAAGATTGACGGCGCTGTCGCAAAGTGGGGCGAATTGTTTGACGAGTAAATATTTACATAGAAGCAAGCGTGACGAACTGATAGAGGATGAAAAGATGTTTTGGAATAGAATTGGCCACTGAAGGGAAGCGATTTGGGCTTTGTAATGTAATGAGATTATGCTTTTACTTTTCGATAGAAAGGAACAACAAAGACAGCGAGTTTTTGCCCATAGACAACATTGTCTCCTAGTGATATTCAACGCGCGCTTCAATTGATATAGATGTCCTAAGACGATGTAAGCTGAGAAATTTCACCTGAACAGCGATAGATTGTCTAATTGAGACGACCTTCATGGAATAACATGCATCAATGGACTCGTATGAGTGAATCGATCGCTGATTGGTAGCCTCCCTTCAGCCGTGTCAGGCATTAGCGCTTCTGATTGGCCCGAGCTATCTGTTGCCTAGCCACGTTCTCAGCCTCGCCAATTCAGGTGCCAAAATTCTAAACCTGCGGGAAGCTAGCTGCGCGTCTGCCCACCTTGAATCTTCAAACGCGAGAGCACCTCTGCCTTTCCATTGCCTGCGCGCGGTGCCTCTCTTTTTCCATCTCCTGTAGCCCCTGTGGCTCTTTTTCTCCTAATATTTTCCCATTAACTGTCTAGTCGCTATTTCTTCGATAGACCGTCGCGATGTCTCTTTTCGGCGGACAGACGACCGGCTCATCGCTGTTTGGCCAGCCCGCGCAGCAACAACAACAACAGGGCCAGAGCAACACCACAACGACAGGTGGAGGAGGTGGATTGTTTGGCGGCGGCGGCGGCGGCGGTGGGCTTTTTGGAGGTGGGCAGCAACAACAGCAACAAAAGCCTGGTGGTCTTTTCGGAGCAGCAACAACAGCGACACCACAGACTGGCGGAGGTCTGTTCGGAGCAGCCACGACAGCTACACCACAGGCCACCACGGGCGGCCTGTTTGGACAGGCGGCGACAACCCAGAACCAGCAGACCCCCACACCCGGTGGTGGTCTGTTTGGAAACACCCAGAATGCGGTCGCGCAGCAGCCAAAGCCTTCGCTGTTCGGCGGCTCAGCACTGACCGGTCTTGGTGGCACCACAGCCGCGAAGCCTTCTCTTTTTGGGGCCACAACAGCTGCCCCGGCTCAGCAGAGCATGGCTTTGCCTATGACAGGCGGCCTTTTGGGCGGCCAGGCGCTGGCTGCACAGAATAACAACACGACGAGCGCGCCAGCTCAGCCCGCAGGCGCCTACTTCGACAGCCTCTTTGCGAAGACCCAAAAGGCCGGCGTCGTTAATGCAAACATGGAGGATCTCCCTAGCCTGGAGCTGGGCTTGGGTGACTTGCGCCATCGGTTGAGAAAACTGCAGTCGAAACAGACCGAAAGAGCGGATGGAAAGGCTCACTATCTTCTTGCCGCGTCGGGCGTGGACCCTAGTACTGCGGCTAAGGACCTCGGTCTGCTCGATATTCAAGGCGCACGAACCGAACGACCAACACACGGCTACCCTCCGGCTGATGTCGATGTCGAGACCTACTTGTCGAACCTACAAACGAAGACGACCCTCAGCATGATTCAGGATGGCTTGGAGCGATCATTACGCGATTTCGACAACTTTTTGGAAGATAATGTGGCTATGGAGTGGGATGCGCAGCGAAAGCGAATTTACCAACATTTTGGTATCAAGCCCAGAGAGACCTCAGTTACGGCTGGTCGCGAATCTCAAGGCGGATTTGGAAAGTCTCGACGCGGAAAGACTCAAGGGAGCACTCCACGCGATGCTCGAAGCAGCACATTTGGTACATCGACTTTCCAGCGATCAGTTATCGGAGCGCGATCAAGAATTGGCGCTCATCAGTCTGAATTCGCTGATGTCGAACGGGCTACAGATGGCGTCAGCAAATCCAGAAATGAGGACCAGGCCCTCCGTGAGCGACAGTCGAAGTTGGCTGAAAAGGTTCGCAACCTCAACGCTTCACGTTTGGTTGGCCGGCCTTACCCCATCTTGGCTGAATTGGCAGAGATTGAGCAAAAATCGCACGAACCCCACGCACCTCACATTGTGGAGGCATACCGCGCCATGATTGAAATTGTTGGTGAAGATGCCGATGCCGAGACGTCTCTTAATGGTAACACTGCCAAGGAGCGCCAGTTCGCTGAGATGTACCTGGATGAAAACCCCAATTCTCAACTTTCCGTCGAAATGAGAAGGCGCATCTTGAGCGGCGCCAATGCTTTCCTCGAGAAGCAGTTCCTTCGCGAGGTGGAGTCTCTTATTGCTAAGCATCCTCACGAGGCCAAGCTGGGTGGTCTGCCTGATATCACTAGTAAGATTAAGGCATACATCCGCTTGCGATCGGCCAGAAAGGACCTGGTTCCGGACAATACCGAGCTTCAGCAAATCCATGGCGAGTATGTCTGGGCCATTGTTTTCTATCTGATCCGATCTGGTCACGTAAACGATGCCGCCAAGTATGTCAACGACAACAGCAACCACTTCCGAGGAATCGATCGCACATTTTCGACATACCTCAACAACTATGCTGCAAGTGAAGATCGCAGAATCACTAACAGGAAGCTTCTCGACCGCTGTACAAACGAATACATCCAGCGATCCCGAAACGCCCCAGAGAACACCATCGACCCCTTCCGCATGGCCTGTTACAAGGTCATTGGTCGGATTGAGCTGAATAACCGAAATCTAGATGGCCTCAACACCGACATTAACGACTGGATTTGGCTGCAGTTCAACTTGGCCAGAGAGGGCGACAAGGCACTGGAGATGGCTGGGGAATCGTACGGACTGGCGGATCTTCAGATTAGCATTAAGGAGATTGGCCAGAAGCACTTCCCCAAGACTGCTTCTGACGATAACAACGGCAGCTGTGGCATGTACTTTTACCTGCAGATCCTATCCGGCATGTTTGAGGACGCTGTTTCTTATCTCTACCCATTTTCCTATGTCGACGCGGTTCACTTCGGTTTGGCTCTCGAATTTTACGGCCTGCTCCGCCCCAGTGACCCGATATCTGCCTCCAACGACCTGCGCACACACAGCATCAAGGGTCTTCCACAAATCAACTTTGGCCCCATGATCGGCTACTATACTCGAGACTTCCGAGCCGCCGATGCTGTCTCAGCGGTTGACTATCTCACACTGATCTGTCTGAACGCGGACCTTGGTGGAGAGGCTGGCGAGCGCCATAGCGGTCTTTGCCACGAGGCATTGCGAGAACTGGTATTGGAGACACGCGAGTTCAGCAAGCTCATTGGAGATATTCGACCTGACGGTCGTCGCATTCTGGGTGTTATTGAGGGACGTGGTCCGCTAATTGGCCTCGATGGGCAGGACGAATTTGTCAATACCGTCACTCTACAAGCCGCCAGCTTTGCCGACGAGAATGGCCGAATTACGGACTCAGTACTGCTCTACCACCTTGCCGGCGAGTATGACGCAGTCGTGGCCATTGTCAGCCGTGCTCTCAGCGAGGCCATCTCTCTGGAAATTGGAGAGGACCCAATGCGCCTGATGCCCGTCAAGCCAAGGGGTGGCAACAACCAGGAGTCAGAACAGGGCGGCAGCCTTAGCTTAGCAGCCATCGACGACCCTGTTGAGTTGGCCAAGACGATGATGACCATGTATGAGCGTGACGCAATGTTCTACCGCAACATCCAGGACCAGAACAAGATTGCTTGCCGCGTTTTGCTTGAGATGAGTGGCATTAAGAGCTTGGTGGAGGCCAGCCAGTGGGCTCAATGTCTTGACGTAAGTTTCCAAATCTTGATTGTTTCATTTTTAGAAGTTAATACTAACATTTTGTTCTTCACTAGAAAATCCGTGGCTTGGATATTCTTCCTCTTGAAGCAGGCGGCGATGCCAGCACAATCCGTGCCTACGCTTCCAAATTCTCCAGCCTCTCACAGCCAGTGTCTATTAACGTGCCCAACCTGATCATGTGGACCATTATCAGCTGCGTCAGGCAGAGAGAGCAGCTGGTCAATGGCCAGTTCAGCGGCAACGAGGGCACCAGGAAAATGATGGTGGAGCAGCTGAAGCAGATGATTTTGGATTTGACGACGTATACGAGCCAGCTGCGGTACAGATTCCCGCCGCATCTGCATGAGGCTTTGGCGAGGGCTTCTGCGGAGTAAATGCCAGAAGGAGGGTAGATAGAGGAACGTAAACGACACAGAGAAGAGACTGATGATGACTTTTGTTTGATACACTTATGAATGGGCGCACTTCAAGTAGAGCTGAGAGTATGAGATGGATGTATGGAGGTGGTTGATGTGTTATTGATGGCAAACAGTCTGGATCTATTCACGCTAGGTGCTTATAGTAATTGAAGGTGGACTCTTTTAAGTTGGGGTTGTATGATTACCACATGTACTTTTGAATGTCCAAGAAAGCCCCATTTACAGAGATTTTCCTTTGCAGAGGTCTACGTTTATCACTTCATGTTGTTTCTACGGAAAATTACGCATTTGCCGCTGGAGCAGAAGTGAAACTCCAGCGATAGTCGACTATCTAGTCGCTATAATAAATGTTAGAATTAGCACGCCCTCTGATAGACTGTTGAGAAGCTTAAGCTAGGGCTAGTCAAAGCAAGATGTTCTGTAGCTCCGCGGATCACTTGTTCGACTCAATGCCTCTTTAGTCTGCATGTAGAGCTACTACTGTATTATATCTATGTCACCAAATATCCCTGAAAATTCTCGCGATTACCATAAATTCAACCAGCACATCAATTCCACTGTCCAACGACCAGCTGTGGCTCAAGAAGGCAGACATACTCTAATATATTCAACTATTCTGCCGAGTACACTGAATAGTAGCAATAGTAGCAGTAGTGATTATCTACCTAGGTACCTTAGTATAGTAATAAACAACGATCTAGATTATGGACATAACGTCCAGAAATAAATTATGCTATCCCTCCAAGATAGTAAAACATAACCACCATCGTACATAACACACACGCTACTTTTGCCTCCTTAATCAATGTATTTCTTGTAAGTCATCGTATTTTGTCGTCTTTAATTATTTCTATTTATTATGATGTACAATTATGCGCCGATGTTCTCCTGCGTCACGCCGAGAACTTGAATATGCTTAAAGGGCTTGTGCTATTGGCCTTTTGTGCCATTTGAATCTCATTTCCGTGTATAAGTCAGTGGGCAGTAAGCAAAGAGTTAAGTATTTCGCAAAAAACCTCATTCTCTGCCCCTGACAATTCTCGAGTAGGCAGTACTCCTCATTCTCTTGGCTGCTGAGCGCTGATATTAGCCTCCACTCTAGCCACAGCACTGAGCAAAAGCCTCGCATACGCGGCGGCCGTAGCAGCCGCATATTTTTGCCAGGTATCGTTCTTTTGTGCATCACAATAATCGCAAATACCACGGATCACGAGGCAGTCTACCGCATTGATTATACCAGCAGCCTCCATTTCAAAGCACAGCACGCCACGCTCGCCCACCAGCCGATCACGGGACGTCTTATCTTTGATGACACGATTTCCGGACGCCACCAGCCCATAATGAATCTGAGGTGCATTTGTTGTACGCGGCGTATGTTGCAGATTATGAGAGCATGATTCCAGAGATGTTTGTTGTGCAATACATTCCGTGCAAGTTTGAGTTAAAGGGTCGAGGTCTTGACCTGGATGTTTATACGTTGGTAGACAGGCAACGACTTTGGAAAGATATGGTTCCAGTGAATTCGCTTTTAAATGCGGGTCTGATTTCATGAGGTTGATTGCACTTGTAAGTACACGTGGCGGGCGTTGTAAAGAGCCCGTCAATTCGAAGTGGCCGCCTTCTTTCTCCTTGCCGAGATCGTACTGGAATACTCCAGGATCCGTTCCCGTGGGCAGGCCAACGACAACGTCGCCGAGACGGATGTCGTTCTTTTTGGATGGCGCTCCGCCGGCGATGCCAACTAAGAGATAGAATCGGATATGTGAGAAGCTACATTTCATGCTAGAGGCAGTACTTGCGGCTGAGTTTGTCCCGTATTCGCCGGCTGGAAGGCACGTCGCAACAATGGAGTGGCCCTCCATAGCACCGAGGGCGTATTGGTTGCTATCGCCTGGTATAGTTTCTATTTTGGCGTGCCTGCAATCAAATAGTGCTCGAACCGCCATGAGTTCTGTTGACAAGGCACAGATGATGCCCACGGTGTAGTGATTCCGGGGATAAGCCTTGTAGTCTGGCATTGCTTCGTGGGTGCGTAACTCGCTTGGAGACTCCGTTGACTGCGCAGTGCTAAGCTTTGTCGAAAGCGAGGCAAGGTCCTCAGACCCTGTATATGCCGGATTTGAGTTAATGTCACTGTCGTTGAACGAAGCCAGGTCTTCTTCGGTTGTCTCGCCTGATGACTCTGCTTCTATCAATTGTTCTTCACGAGGATGACCATTATCTCCCCAAATCCACGAAAAGCTTGAATGATGTCCAAAAATAATCGCCCCCGTACCTTTGGAAGGAATTCGATGGCTCTGAGGAAGTAACTTTGCGGACAGCACCGATGGGAATAGCGTCTGAACAGGTTCGCAGTGATCTTGTTTCAGCGCATCTCCTTCTCCGCATTGGCAGGACATGAAGACAGACGTTGGAGTGTGACAAATCACATCGTCAGTAAGTCGAACATGCCCATCATTGCAATTGCCAACCCGTTTTACCAACCGACTCATATCAGAGAGACAGCTAGCAATATAATATTTCTCCTTTGGTAGTTGAGCCCAATAGTTGCACAGATTTGTGCCAGTTGGACGAAAAATATCACCAAAGCCACGGCCGAATAGTGTGACAGCATGAATGCCCCTTATGAAATCAACCCATCCTTTACCAGCGGCCTCTAAGGTAGAGACACGCGGATACAGAGTAGTAGAGCTTTCTTTTACCAAATCCTCAAAGTCCCATCCTTCAAGATATTTTCGTGGTTGGCTTTGTAGCTTTACGCCCCCGCCTCCCGTAATGTCAGCTTGCAGGTCAATAAGCTTCTCTAACAGGCTAAAAAAACAATCAATCTGGCCTTTAAAACGATATCTATTATCTTCGTTGTCATCTTCATCCTCCTCATAAAGTTTAAGTTGCCAGTTTTTCTTGTTAATCAGCACTGCAGTGGCAGATGCAGCTGTATAAGGCATTTTTACATCTTGTAGATCTTCATTCTTAAAAATGAATGCTGATTGCACTTCATTCACTTCAGCATCTGCTAGGAATGACCGCAAAAGATGTAATAAAGCGCTTGTGCCATCAATCAACCAGCCACGTTTCTCACCTTCGTCCCATAGAAGAATGAGCTCACCGGATAGCCATTTAAATTGCTGTATATAGCCTCCATTTTTGCGAGAGATACGGATTGGCGTATCTTTCGTTCCAATCTTGAATGTTGGGCCGCCTGAAATTGTCTGTTCTGCTGAAATTTCCTCTCCAGCAAGGGCACACCCAGCATAAGGCTTAGGGAGCTCTGAGTGAGCAACGGGGTAATGAGCTTCGGCCGAGCCTGTTAGGTATCCAGTATTAGGAACAGTTTTCAAATAAAGCATAACGAAGTACCTACCAGCATAGAACTCAATTTCTGAACACCAGCCTAAAATATGACGCATATTTTTCAGATCCGTGGGCTTAATATCTTGCTTTTCTTGTCGTATATTATCATCTAGGTAAGATATTCGGTGTCCATTTTTGTTATAAAGTAAATGCCAGTAAAGCGCTTCCTTAGTTTGTTGAATTGGAATTATCATTGTAGAGAAGCCTTTAATGTATAGTTTTCCTTTAAACTGGCTGATGCGTTGACTTTGTGCTAATCCCGCCATAATGTTGAGCGAGATCTCCAGGCCAGTATCCCATTTGATTCTTCCCGGAATAGGATACCCTTTTACAATCACTGGATTTCTGAAAAGATTGTGCCAACATTGGCCATTTAGATTCGCAGAAGCAAGTATAACCTTTTCCATGGTAAATTCAATCTTGAAGATAATATTGGTTAATGATGAATGGAGTCCTGATTGATATAATGGCGGACTATTTTGAAAGATTTTAACAGTTGGTGTGCAGAGCATGAGTCGATTCCGTCGAGGTGAACCCCTTAAAGCGGCACCAAGCCAAGCAAGCTGTTCTCCAGTCTCGGCTATAGAAGCTGCGATGCTGTAAGCTTTCACCATAAGTTTTGACCCATTTATCCATGCATTCAGTGTCGTTCGATCTGGTAATGTGCCTGAAAAAAAATTGTCAATATTGGGCTGCCATAGAATATAGCAGGTCTACCAATGTTCGGTACTCACAGTGGTGTAAATGACCCTCCTCGCCGCGGAGAACTTCCTTAACCAGTTGTATCATTACCTCCCCTGTTAAGGGCCAAGTCTGGCGCATATATTGAGCACATGTTGCAGCTTGTGCGTCTAATGAAGTCCCTGTAAGGGTAATAACATCTTCGAATATTTCACTCCATAGGTTCAAATACCCTTGTGTCTTGAAAAATCCGAACACATCCCAATCAACTTCGAATATAGTGTTATAAGTCTGTGAAGACACCTTTTTACTGATAGTAAGGGGCTTGGGGAGGGAAGACAGGATTTTATCTCGGATTGTCTGAATAGTATTCGGCTCTGTTGAAACAAGATGCAATTCTCTCCGTAGTCGGCCAACTAGCCATTTGTAGCTCTCAGCTTGGAGGATGAATTCTCGGTAGGCGCGGAGCCAGTTATCAGGCAGTTCTTCCTCAGTGTCTGCTGGCTCCCCGTCAAACTCGTCCAAGTCTTGCTCAGGGCTTGCTGCCTCTCCATCGAGTTCATCTGGAATTTGACCCTCTCCAATCATCGAAGCTTCTGAGTTTTCTCCAACTGGGTCTTTTTCAGAAAAAATGTGACCAGAGATTCATGCGATCTTCTAAGGTCATGGCATTTTCATTATCTGCACTTCTCCGTAGGTCTTCATCACGTTCGAGGCCAATATCTTCGAAAGCCTTGGTTATCTTACTAGAGAAGTACAGCTATTAGAACAGCCATTCTAATTTGGGTACTGTTGTAATACCCAAAGCAGCTAGTAGTCTCTCTGGAGATCTTCAAGTTCAGGCAGATGACTTACTATCGATGTTTGTGCACAAAAGCCATAATGTCTCGATGCATTTGCGTTGGAGCATTATGCCCCACCATCAAAGCAAAAGCTTGAAGCAAATCAGGTAAAGACGTGGAGATGTTTGTCGGGAAATTGTTGTTTGTATACATCGGGTTAATGCTGTTGAATAAATCCACTGCTAATTCCCAAATATAAGTCTGACGTCTTGGATTTGCTGTACTCGATTCTTCTGAATACACTGTCTTTGCGTCACTAATATCTTGCCCATCAAGCTCTTGAGTAGGCTGTGTAGAGTTCTGATTGTCGCAATTCGCTGGCTTATCAAATTCGGTATCCCTTGTAAGTATAGTCGCGTATCCTGAGTCAGTGGGGTTCAAAGCACTTGGAGTTATTGTGCTAATGTTGTCACCAGTGAAAATATCCGAACATGATGACACATGGGATGTATTTTCTAACATTAGTTCCATCTCTTGGAACGATTGCATGGCTGCGTCGAGTTCGGATGTGTCGAGGTGCGCGTCCCTGTGGTCAGAGGGGAGGATAGCGGAGACGGCGCTGTTGAGAGCATATTTGGAAGACTCTAGAGGCGGAAGATGAGACCATACAGTCTCTGAGTCTTCCAATTTCCATAGCCAGGTATTGTTTTCTTGTAAATATTCGAGCGCTGTGTGATGAAGCAGTCGAATGATGGCGCTCTCCCTCTCAACTATTACTAGCCCCATACACACCTTGAGTATGAAATTAGTACTTTCGAGATCTTCTTCACTGGGTAACGAGCCGCTACCGCCTCTGGTCGCCAAAGCGTGACGGAGTTCCATAGTCGTGATTTCTCTCGAGGCAGAAACGAGCCACTCGAGAGTACGCCTTGCCAACTGCTGAAGTTCACCTGGCTGGCCACTAATTCGGACGATAATTTTATCGTATGCTAGTTTATACGCTTTTGGGCCCCTGGGGAGGTCTTCAAGCGTTCTTCTGATCCGGGCAACTGTTGTTTTTGCCAGAAGTGAATCAACGTAAAATTTCGCGAGAAGAAAGCTAGAAATGTCAGTTTCCGAGTTATAAATAGTAGCATCAGTCAACTTACATCCCATTGATCGCAATGTTGATTTTCGTCACGATTTCTTTTTTGAGAAGAGTTCTGGTCTCTTCGCGTATATCGTAATTCTCATCACTTAAGACTGTAAACTCTGGCAGGCGGCCTCGAACATAACTTTCTACGTCTTCAGTGGACGCAGAAATGTCAAGGAAGAGTCCGCTCCTGAATCTTTTTTCAACGCTCCCACTTGGTCGAGTGGTGGCAAAGAGTTTTGCTTCCGTATCCTTCAAGACTGTAGATAGATTTTCCAGAAAATTGCTGCTATCTTGGCATTCATCTAATGCGTCGATGACAATGAAGGTTTTTGTGTTGCTTATCAAATCTTTGAGGACTTTGGAAAAGTCATCAATATCTTTGTCTGAACGCGAGGACGCCGGCATGGCCTTATACTTCTTTTGGAGGTTCTCGACGGAGGCAGGTAGAGAGGGCTCGTCTCGAACTAGCTGTTTGATAAGACTAGCAAGAATGTCGATAGTTCTCTGGCTCTCTTTCCTAATGAAATCAAAGTATATGAACGCCAAGTTCACTTTCCTTTTGCCTGAGGCATCATGATAGGGCTGCCAGTGCTGAAGATGCTCGATAACAGCAGATGTAAGGATTGTTTTCCCTGCTCCTGGGTTTCCCTGACACAGCAGAGTTTTCTCATTCCCATTTAGAAATTGTTGGAAATTTTGGTGTTTCAAAAACCAATTTCCTGACTTCGGATTTCTTGTTCTGAGATGCTCGTGATGCTGGGCGTCATAATTAACTGGCGTAAGCCATTCAAGAAAATCGTTTCGAGCATGCCGCTTTTGATTTTGGTCAATCTTCTTTACGACTTGAGATTTTTCAACGATTCTGTCGGTAATAACTAGAAAATCCATATGTTAATATTAATGTCTTGATTATGGCTTGCTGGGGCCTAGCTAGCAACACTGGTTCTCGTGCCAGTTCACCAGAGCCGCCGACTGGCCATCCATCATGCGATTGCTTATTTTCAATCCCCAGAGGCTGGGCTCTCTCATAGGGATTGACACTGATGGAATCATAGTTGGACGAATGAAGCTCCTTACTTGCGAAGTTTTCCACCTGCTCCACCTCAGATGCAGGAATCACGGAGAGAAGCTCTTTTGCAAACGCTGCGGCCGTGGATGCTGCGTATCCTTGCCAGTCATCGTTCTTATAAGAGTCGGCGTAATCGCATATGCCTCGAATAACAAGGCAAGGAAAATTATCCATCAGTCCTGCTGCTTCCGTTTCCACGCACAGAACATGACCATTAAGACTGTCATTTATCTTATCCCGTAGAGTGGCATCTTTGATGACCTTGTTTCCAGAGGCAATAAGACCGTAGTGAACCTCTACATCATCTCTTGGATCTCGTTCAACAATTTTGGTGATGTCGTCTGAAGCGAAGAGGATGTCCTCCATTGAATCAAGCCGGCTGTATTTTTGTTTTAAATTTTTCCATTTTCTCACCATCTGGTCAACATATTTTTCTATTTTGGAGCCTCTCATTGCATGTCGTGCCTCCAGACGTTGCAGTGCTGCCAGCAAGATCATTGGAGGGCTATTTAACGATCCGATCCGCATCAAGCCGCCACCGTCTATTGCGTTGCCCAGATCCAATTGAACAACACTAGGAAACATACTTATTGGCGTGCCAACGACGACATCTCCCAGTCGAATATCGTGATCCTTTGTAGGAATCCCTCCTCCAACGCCAACCATTAATCCAAATCTGATTGCCGAGAAAGATGCGAGCATTTGAGTCACCACAACCGCGGCAGACGTAGTCCCCTGCTTGCCTTTTGGTAGGCAAGCAATAACAATATTGTGCTTTCCAATGGAACCAAGTGTATAGACGTTTTTATCTCCGGGTGGATTGCTGAGCAGCTCGTGCTCTGAGTCTAGCATGGCTGTTGCCACTGTCAATTCTGTTGAGCGTGCGCACACCCATCCGATTGTGTATTCATTGCGTGGGAGGGCAGAAGTGGTGGATGCCTCAGAGTTAGACATTTCTTAATCAATATATGGCAAATTACTATTTGGGATACAAGGAAGTGTGTCTCGTATAGAAGTAAGAACATGAACGAGGCAAGTTGAGTCAAACCTCATGCTATTTACATGTATTCACTGGGAGGATACTGGGATTTTGCAGCCTAATGAATACCTGAAAAAGAAGGGCAGGGCTTCATGCGAGCCCAACTGCGGGGAATTCAGGCTCTTTGCATGATATGTAAGGTATCTGCAGACGAACTTCACTCACCGAACAGTGGGCCAATAAGAACAGGTTGTGCAAGAATCAGGCTGCGCAGCCGTTGCCAAATGAAGCATGCGCAGATAGGGAAGAAGTTATTCGCCACCCTGATTTCATTGTCCAATCCCCCAGCTATAGCACAGCCACATAAAGACAGCCAGTTCACATATCAAAGCACATATATATAACCGCAAAATATATTGAGATATGGCAGCAGCAGTAGTAGCAGATGTAGGTAGTTAATATAGCAGATGTAATTAATTAGCAGATGCAGCAGATGTAGTACTACCTAATGCTTGATAGCCTACATACATATAGGTATATATACAAGCTAAAGTGCTAGATAGCTTATCCCTAGGTAGTAAAGAAGACTACCTTGGTAAGTGTCTATAAATTGGCGGTATGTGTTGTAAAAGAGGTGCTAGATAACGCAGCGGGGTATTGAACAACCTCCCATACAGAAACGCCTTCAAAAAATGAGATACCTCTGCTCAAGCCCCTCCACCTCTTTTTCACTCCTCTCAGTATATAATACACAGCGCTACCTATAGCCTGGGTAGGCTGTTTGATGTTAGATACACGATAACCAATGTAAGAACCCTTCATCAACTGGCACTTGGATAGAGAAAATACCTGCATCAAGAAACAAGCCAAGCATTGTAGGATTCAATCCTTCAAGCTCTAGCACCAGCTAGCTCGACGGCACGTGCCAGCGGCAGCCAAAGCCAACCGCTAGCGGCCTCCCTGACTCGCAACTTGGCTCTGGCCACCGCCCACCTGATTCAGCAAGCGGCTGTTCATAGGCCCGGAAGGCCAGGAGACTAGACCAACCACACTCCATCTCCACCAACCAGCCCCATGCAAGCAAAGCCCGTCCGTGTCTCGCGACGCCCCTTGCTGGCATGCCATTGCACAGAGTCCGAGGCCCAAGTACACGCAGAGCCAGTTTTGCCTTTGTCGCTGCAGCCGAGCTGAAGCTAAAGCAGCATCCAGGCCGGATTTCGTTGGTTCTGAGCCGCTGGGGTGGAGCAACTGCCGCCGCAATCTCACTCGGCAGCGCATCGTGATCGGCTCATTCAGCCTTACGACGACTCGCTTGTCTCACCAATGATACCACTACACCACTAACACGCATATATCGACACCCACTCGCAGGCACCGGTGCCGGTACATCGGACCCCCGAAGCCCGGGTCCTTGTCCTCGGGTCCGGGACAGGGTCCGGCCCTTTGGCGGACGTGGAGCATGGTTGGCCGGCACGTCGTTTAGCTGTTACCCAAATAGTATCATCACCTGTTCTTAATGGACACCCGGTCCGCCAGACGGGGCAGGTCAAGTCCCATAGTAGGAGACTCGGTCGAGAGCGGCAGCCCCATCGCCGTTGAAGGCATCAAGCCCGAGTCTTCGGCCACCGCATCACCCTTAGCATCATCAACAGGGGCGAATCTCAATGGCACGGCGGCAGGGGCTTCTGAGCCCATGGAGACGACGGAAACAGACGAGGTAGAGAATGTGACCAAGAAGAGGAAAACCGGCACGGGAAGCAGAGGCGTTGCAAACTTGACGCCGGAACAATTGGCCAAGAAGAGGGCAAATGGTAAGTGTTTTGCTGCATCTCTCCTCCTCCCACCTCGGACCCTTTGCCTATTGCGGAATATTTCTTTTCATATTACTACTACATGCCACTTTTGGTACTACTGCACCTGTACAAGCACACATTTGGTCAGATGACTCGTGCATCTACCAACTTCCTTTATACATTTTCACACCTATGTTTCTACCCAACTGCTATGTCACTCATCACTAACGAAATTGGCCTCTTTCTCATCGTACAGATCGTGAAGCGCAACGGGCTATCCGAGAACGGACTAAGAATCAGATTGAACGGCTCGAGAAGCGCATCCAGGAGCTTGAAAACCAGAAACCTTATCAAGATCTCCAAGTCGTGGTGCGTGCCAAAGAGGCGATAGAGGCCGAAAATGCCGAAATCAAAAGACGGCTCGCCACCATTATCACTATGCTGCAGCCCATAGTTGGTACAAGTAAGCTCTAACTTTCATTTCCATGAACACGTCTGAATGATGAGTCTAATAAACGCAGGTGATCCTGGTGTGCCATCCACGCTCCCATCCGCTGCAGCACCTACAGCACCTACAGCTGTTCCAGTCACGAGCAACGTCCCTTATCATCCCGCAGCTCCAGCGGGGGGAATGGCCGATCCACAGCGCCAAGCCGCTCAACCGTCTTTACAAAGTTGGTCAAGTGCTGGTAGTAGCTCATCGCCACCAGCTCATCGAGCTGGCCTTGCAGGGGCCGTTGACGAGGGCACACGGCTCATGCTAGAGCAGCAGGGCCACTCCCTTCGACACGGGCTGGATTTTGGATCGGGGCGATTCGATTTCAATGTCGTGCTTGACCCTATTCAGGCCATTCCGAAGCTTCAAAGGGGCCGAGACGGGGCACAAGATACTGGTGAATTCCACCACGTAGCTATGAAGCATGACTGGACACAAGTAAGCCAGGAGGATGCACGACCTGCATGGGTTTCGCCCCTTGCCATTCCCTCACCGGGTTCCGATCCAGCTACTGGAATACTGCCAAAAGGTGTTACGAGTCAGCCAGCGCCCGGTGGTGCCCCGGGTCTTGACGGCACCGCTCCAGCTATCCCACCAGCTCTATATCCTGACGCACAAGCTGCTAATATTGCAGAACCTCTCCCTCTGTGGGCGCGGCCTTTGAGAAACTGCGAGCCTACCTGCCCACTGGACGCTCTACTTCTTGACTTTCGCAGCGAGCGTCAGCAGCGTGCCGCCGAGGGTTACGAGCAAAACGAAGTAACCGGCCCTCGGTATCCATCTGTTTCTTCCCTTCTCAACCCGGCCAACAGCAAATACAGCCACCCGGTATCCAAGGTCTTCACAGACATCATTGCCAAATTCCCCGAAATCTCCTGCCTGCCCGAAAAAGTGACCATTCTCTACCTCATGTTCATTTACATGCGATGGATGATATCGCCGACAAAGGAAAACTATGAACGTCTACCGGAGTGGATCCGCCCGCTGCCATGCCAGCTCGACATACCGCACCCGGCGTGGATGGACTACTTGCCGTATCCAGAGATGAGAGAGAGGGTCATTCTGGCCAACGATCCCTCGATTTTCTATTTTGATAATTGGTTTCTCCCGTTTACCTCGACCTTTACCATCTCTTGGCCTTATGAGGAGGCGCACACCTTGTTGAGAAATCCGGATAGCGACGAGATTATGATTAACCCGGTGTTTGAGAGCCACATGCGCAACTTGGATAATTGGAAAGTGGGGAGAGCGTTTGCCGAGGCATTCCCCATGCTGATTGATACGTGCAAGTTTTGGGACGGTACGAAGCAGCAGCAAGGACCGAAATAAACTCTTTCATTCGAGGGCGAAATAAGGAGGATAGGGCTGGAGGAATATAGGTCAAAGATCCCTTGCTACGAATCTAGGTTTATACGGCTTATTTGGGTTTAGAAATTTGGGTGGATCTCGTGAGACTTACGATTGTGGCATTGGCGCATCATACACACTCATGCAAATTACTGGTATATATAGATACGACTCCATGCATTGCAGCATGCTTAATGTAACTGTTTATTAATGCCTCATTGTATCATACAATCATGATTCAAACTCCGTAGATTCGTTCAGAAAAGAATCCTTTTTTTTTTCTCTTGCCCTCGCAGCCCAAAGCCCTTTTAGGTATCCAGTTTTCAAGTAGATGTCTTTGTCGCAACTCCTTTCTTTAACCAGCCGCAAGAAAACCATATGTGATGATCAAAAGAAGATATAAAAAGACCACGAAAGCGTAAACGCCGGCTAGAATAAAAGAGCCAAAGCTACGAAAAGTAGCAGGCCCGTCTTCGTATTCGCAAGGAAATGGTTTGTCAAAGTCCGCTTAAATCGCCGATGCTGTTGAATGATCGTTGTAAAAGTGGAAAAGGATTAAAAGACGAGGAGAGAGAAGAGCTATATAATGCGCTCAGCAATCCGATCGGTAAACTGATTAATCTTGACCGGCACGCGCATCTCCCGCAGCACATACTGCAGCGACCGCAGCTTCACCGCATTGCCCACCGACGCCAGCAGCTCGCTGTTCGAGATGTTGGGGTTGCTGCTCGTGACCGTCTCGTAGATCTGCTTGCGCTGCTCCTCGGTCAGCTTCCTGGGCTGGCCCGGCCGCGACATGCTCTTGTTGTCGCTGCGGTCGGCCTCCTTCTTGATGGTGTAGCGGATGGTCGAGACGGGCACCTCAGGATGGATCTGGTGGATGCGCTTGTAGCCGTAGCCGACGCTGTGGAGCTCACAGATGCGCGAGCGGAGGGTTGGGGAGAGCTCTTTGCCGCGGCGAGGCATTGCTGCGTGTTATATCTGTTGGTGATGCTGCTGGTGTTTGGTGTTGGTGATGTTGTAGGTGGAAGAAAAAAAAACAATAGGGCCTCCACTGGATGCATCGACTTCCCCAGGTAGGTAGTACTTATGCCTCATAGGCGGGGGACACTTTATCTCGTGAAAGAGTCTTGGCATTTTATGGAAGATCCCGCGGACAGGGCTGTGAGTAACTTTGCCTATCCGTAGTAATCAATCTAATTCCTGATCTGTAATACATGATTAAGTTTTCTTGGCAACTGGGGGAATAAGAAAAAAAAAGGTACAGCTATAGTCGGCGATGACATGTAGGGTACAGTAAGCTTCCTTTTGCGTCCCTAGTAAGGCTGTTAGCTGCCGCTTTGGATGCAGCGGAGTAGCAGGCATTATAGCCGCGGGAAGTTAGTTTTTTTTTTAAAAAAGATAATTGTGCCGGCCCCCGAGGGAGGGCACCTACCGCAAACGTTAGAACGGATAATAAGGATTCATCTAGGCCTGCTGATCATTATAGCGTACAGAAGCGTATAAGAGCGTATAAGAGCGTATAAGAGTAGTTTAAACTATATATAAGAGTTATCTAAAGTTATGTAAGTTCTATTCTGCCTTCTGTTCTTATCACAGCCTACTACTATTTCTCTTTGAACTGTCCGATATTGTAAAATTCGCTATTGGTTCCCTTTTTTTGAAAAGTCGTATTACTTCTCTTACCGGCTAGGTTTCTTTTCTCTGTCGCATACCTATCAGGTAGCACTCAAGGGTCCCCCCGGCCGGCGCCTCCGGAAGAGCACAGGGCGGGTGCCGGATTTCGTTTAGCTGTCATCTTCAATGTAACTACGCTCTCACGAAGTTGACGTATGTAGCTTGGGGCTGCATTTAGTACCTAGTTACCTACTCAAGTTAGCATATACGAAAAGAAAAACAATGTGATCTAGATTTGGCATCTATATAGCTTTCACGGTTAGAAAAGGGGGTGAAGCAAAATGCAGTGTGATGTGTCTTATATACCTACAAGCTTCGCCTGGGTAGCTGCAGCACGTCCATTTGAGACGCCGAGCCTGAGCGTTAGCTAGTATCAGTAGAGTAATCTGCCTTTTCCACTTCAATACCAATTTTTTCTAATTTTTCTGTATGTTGCCGACTTGAAAATCCGCTCTGAAGAATTGGGAGTAGTTAGCAACTGCGCGTCTAGTGTGCCTTGGACGTTAATAAGCCATTAACAACCAAAATTTCGTCTCTAAGAATGCAAACATCTTTCAACGCCAAGCTATTCAACAGACAAATCAGTCCCAAGTGCTTTGGGTTTTTGAGGTAATCGGCGGTATTGTAAGAAAAGCTGATACAACTTCGGGTTCATGCTGAGAGTGCGCGTAGCTTAGTTGCTAAGCCCGCAACTGGGAGAAGCTTCATCTACCACTGTGTAATTTCCACAATCTTGTATGGTCTCTGCAGTTCTACCGATTTTAATCTCAAATTACGCCTATTCCAGTGGTAGCCTCATCCGCTCGTCCTTTAAATCCGAAATTCCAATAGTAAATAACAAGAAAACTCCGTGAAGCAAGTGTCTAATCCTTAGAAGCCAGCAAATACTCCATACCCATATTCAGTGATCCGTAATAATGCCCAACCGGTTCGCCGAAAACAAAACATAGAAACCAAATATAACCAATCAGACAAGGTAAAGATTAAGGGGGGGGGAACCTGGCAGCGTCATCATCAACCCATCATTCGTCAAAAGCGCCGATTGGTGCGCATCCAAACTTCTTCAAAAGAGGCCCCCTGGCCACGTACAAACTCGGCATCTTCTCCCTAGGTAGCGTCTGAAACATCATCGCCTTTACAGGATTCTCGGCCCGCAGATTCTCCAAAGCGCTTCCAGCACGCAGAATACGGCCCGATTTGAGGGAGAAGAGCTTGACTGTGCCGTCATCTTGCGCCGAAGCCACGAGGTTGAGTTCAGTGCACACATCCCAGCCAATGTGATATCGCGCTTCGTTGCGATAGTCGGGAAAGTCCAGTAGCGGAGAGGAGATAGTTCGGCCGTGAGAATTGGTCTTATCGGATTGAAAGAAGCGCGTGTCGTAAATTGACATTTGGCTCTGCAGGCCTGCAACAATCACCTGGTGCGGATTGATGCTGCGGACGTGAGCAATGGACGAGCTGTGCTTAACGTGGCTCCATCCTGCTGCCGGTGTTCTGAGATCCGATATCCAGAGCTGAGGCTGTCGACCGCCTGCAAACAACACGTTATGATTGCCGATTTGAAAATCTTGAGAGAAAATCTCCTGGGGGGTCCAGGGGCCATGGCGCGCCCTTGCCCGCTTGCCCGGCCTGTTCCTACGGCCATTGTCGACCTTTGTCGTCGGGTCAATGCTAGGCGGGACGTCATTCGTAGTGATCCAACCAATGCTTTCGTCGAGCCGAACGCGCAGAATGCCGTTACTGGTGCCCACAACGCAGAGGAGGTTGGAAGATGCTGGTGCCGGTGTGCTCTGATGCACATACCATTGCGGATTTCTGAAAGGCTGGAATAGAAGTTTGCAATAACTATCAGCTGTCGATGCATGTCAGTCAAACACTTCCATGAGTTTTATGTAACAGCCATATGATATCACGAAGCAACGCATGTTATGGGAGGGAAAAGTCCGTGACATACTATTGGCAAGAAGCCAGTGCCGTGCACCCTTATGGTCAGTAGCAATTGTAGGAGAGAATGTAATCAACGCAAGTCCGTGACCGGGTTCTCGCGAGGTAAAGAGAAGCTTGTGGGACGGTTGGTGGTATTTGATAGAAGACATCTGCGGGCAGTGAACCATCTCTAGGTGCAGCCTCGACGGATCCCGCTGACTAACTGGTATATTCACCAGGCTATCAATGTCCATCGTCAGCATCCATTAGATAAGAGAGAATAGAGATACTCACTTCTCATTTTCATCAGTGTCCAAATATTTTCCCATCAACGTCTGCTCATCAAGCGCTAGAAAGGTCACTTGTTTAGCTTCCACGGCCAACCCAATCAATCATCACCAGCCAAGAAAACTCACTGGCATATGCTACAGCTGAATCAGTGCCGCACTCCTGTCCGCTCACGTAGATGGACGGCATATGAGGATACGTATTCCAAGTCATGCTCGGCGAAAAAGCAGACTGGCCCTTGTCCGTCAGTTCCCGAGCCCACATTGCCGCCGCGACATCTTCATCTTCAACTCGCCCCCGTCCCGACTCAGCGGCCCTCTGGTGACCCGTCTCACGGACAAACAGCCCCGAGTTGACAATGTCATTTCTCAAGACACTGCGCTTAATGTGATTCTTGACCAGCTGCGCCCTGTTGGATACCTCCTGGGCGATTTTGGTTTCAATCTTGCGCCGCTTGACAGATTCAGAGGACCACTGGGCAGAAGAGGGCGCAGTCTGGGCTTTTTCAATCTTGAAGTATTTCTTCTTCTCTGAGTCTATATCTCGAAATGTTAGCCGATGAGGAGTTCGGGTGAATGGTAATGAAGCTGAAAGTTGAGATACAGGGATCTCACCATAGTAATAGCCCGGTATCTCTACCGGAGCGCGAGCACTCATAGTCTCAACGACGATCTCGCCCAGTATCTGCGGAGAAGAGTCTGACGGTTCGGGAACAGGAAAAACTAGGTTGAGAAGGAAAGACTATGATATTTTACAGTAGTCTCTCAATTAGGATGAAAATGAAAACTTTGGACGGTCCTTTTGAAGAAAAGTATGACATTGACACCGCAAAGAGGCTTTTCAGTTATTTCTTTAGCGTATGCATGAGGCAACTTGCCCGAGTTGAAAAAGTGGATGGATCACGTGATGTTGCTCTACCATACCACCGTACAGAATAACCGCAACATGAAGACACTGATGCAAATTCGAGCTGTATTGGGCATCGCTCCAAACTCTATCCGTAATTCACCGTTAATCATGTATTTATTTATCAGCTTCACAGCTCTCAAAAATAGTAGCAACTCTTCACAATAAACATTTGTCCACATTACATCAATCTCATCGCGCACATCAAGGTGACATTTTACTTTGTCTTCATTAGCTGTCTATTAGACCATCGTAGGGTACGAAGTTTGCCTCCATCCCACTCCAGACGAGTCCATCTTTAGATACGACTCATACAGTACATTTAAAACATTTAAAAAACGAAACATGCAAGACAACAGGCCTGCGGGTATGTAATGGTGTATTTACTGAGACTTTTCGTGCTGGGTAGAGACACGCTGCAGAGAAACGACTGTAAGAAGTGAAGAGTTAGCGATTGAGTTACATGCAGCCCAGGGTATATGGATATAAACTTACCAAAATCTTCCAATGATCGCTGCTTCTTGTCCGTCTTGGGGGATTTGCCATGCATGAGGTTGTCGAAGCCTGAGCTTCCCTGGAGGAAGTAGTAGAGACCACCCATGATGGAGAAGATACCGAAAGAGAAGATCCAGACACGGACAACGGCAACAATGCTGGTCTGCTCGCCAATGAACCAACCAAAGACACAGAAGAGAGTGGCCAGGATGTCGACAACCAGGATAGCACCGCTGAGCTGCCATGAGGGAATGGATGACCAGAAAGGACCATTGGCACGAGTGATGAAGATCAGCCAGTTCTCGGTGAGGGAAATCTCAAGGAAAAGGACTTCGTCAATGTTACCAAAGTTCTGGACGATACCGCCGTTCTGGCCACCAGCGTACATGGTGGTGAGGGCAATCCAGGTACCGACAGCAAGGACGGCACCGAGAAGAACGGACATACCCCAGAGCTTGGGAAGGTTCCACTTGACAGGAGTCTGGGAGTAGGGGGCGTTATCGTAGGCAATGGCCAGGGTGGCGATATCGGCAAAGATGGCAATGAAGACGACCAGCTCAATGTTCAAAGAGCGGTTGAGAATGGCGATCCAGAGACCCAGGAAGATTTCCATGTGCAGGGACAGAGCGATACGGTAGACAACGTAGGCGTACATACGGTGGAAGATTTGACGAGAAGTCTTGAGAGCGTCAATGATGGCACCCAGACCAGGAGCAAGGAAGACGATATCGGCAGCGGAACGAGCAGCGTCAGAGGCACCCTCAACAGCAATACCAGTATCGGCCTTCTTCAGGGAAGGAGCATCGTTGACACCGTCACCAGTCATGGCAACGAGGTAACCACGCTGCTGGAGAATCTCGACGACGGCGTACTTGTGCTGGGGGAAAACTTCAGCGAAACCATCAGCAGCCTCAACGAAATCGTAAACCTCTGAGCCGGGCATGTCACCACCGCCACCGAGACCAAGACGCTCAGCGTTGTAAACGTTGGTGCCGAGACCGAGCTGACGAGAAGTCTCACGAGCGATACCGACGGCATCACCAGTCAACATCTTGATGGACAGACCAAGCTGCTTGGCTTCGTTGATAGTGCGGGCAGTGTCGTGACGAGGAGGGTCAGAGCAAGGCATTATACCGAGAATCTCCCAAGCACCCTCACCACGCTTGCGGGCAACACCAAGAGAACGGAAACCACGGGTAGCAAACTCGGCGACACAGTTCTTGTAGTCCTTGTCAATCTCCTCGGGGATGGGGTGGTCCTCCTCAACAGTCTTGAGAACGAAAAGAGGGGCACCCTTGACACAGGTGATGCGCTCGCCCTGGGGAGACTCGACAACAGCGGTAACCTTCTTGGAGACAGGGTCGAAGGGGTGGAACTCGATGACCTTGTACTTGGACAGAACGCTCTTGGCACGGGGGTAGTACTTGAGGGACTTGAGGAAAGCCTTGTCAATGGCGTCGATACCCTTCTTCTTGCGGGAAGCAGCCAAGCAAGCAGTAAGCATGAGGTCATCGGGGTCAACGCCCTGGACGGTGTAGGGCTCGGACAGAGAGAGCTTGTTCTTGGTCAAGGTACCGGTCTTGTCAGAGCAGAGAATCTCGACACCAGCCAAGGACTCGATAGCAGAGAGCTTCTGGACAATGGCCTGCTTCTTGGCGAGGTAGGCAGCACCGACAGCCATGGTGGTGGTGACGACAGCGGGCAGACCGACGGGGACACCAACGATAGTAATAGCCAGGGTGAAGCGCAGAATATCGACAATGCCGTTGGAACGGTAGAACGAAGAAATCCAGACAACGAGCAGAGTCAGGACAACCAGGATCAGGAGAACTGTACCAATGCCGTTGAGAACCTCAGTGAAGTGACCAGTGCCACCAGCGGACTGAGAAACGAGAGCAGCGGCGCGACCAACGAAAGTGTTGTCACCAGTGGCAGTGACGACCACGAAGGCCTCACCACGCTTGACAGCAGAGGAAGCATAGCAGTTGTCGCCCTTGTGCTTGTCGACAGCGAGAGACTCGCCAGTGATGGCGGACTGGTCAACCTGGAGGAAAGCGCCCTCAGTGACAATGCGACCGTCGGCGGGGATGATCGTACCCTCCTCAACCTGCAGGATATCGCCAGGGACAACTTCGGGGGCCTCAATCTCCTTGAGGGTACCGTCACGGAGAACGACAGCCTTGAGAGCGAGAGTCTTTTTGAGTTCTTCGACAATGGAACCAGCCTGGAATTCCTGGATGAAACCGACAAAGGCGTTGAGCAGAAGCAGAGCGCAGATGACACCGAAATCGACCCAGTCCTGGAGACCGGCGGCCAAAACAGCGGCAGCCTATGATGCGTAATAGTCAGCACATGAATACACGTATTCGTAAAACAGCCTTTTAAGGTGTTTTTTTGCGTATCGGCGATCGACAGACGGAGGGAAAAAGAGTGGAGCGGGTGACTTCTTATTGAGTGGGTCGGCATTCTTGCCCCCACAATCATAATATTTGGAGCAGAGGGAAAATGGCCCGAAAACAGCTCGACCAAGCCAATTGGGCCAATGAGCGCAAAAGCCGACCACAGCTGGTGTGGAGCAGCAATCTTAAGCTCAGAGCCAAGCGCGGATGAGCGAAAACAAGGCATTGGAGGGAAGGGTAGCCCGTGTCGGGGGAACACGGTTTGATAAGTCGAGAGGAAATGTGGCTGTGTTGACCAGAAGGATGGCAGGGGAGAAAACAACCAATAGAGCGCATGTAACCACGCAAATGGAGGAAAAAAAAAACTCACCTCCATGACGAATTGAATGGGACCAACGAAGAAGCCGAGGAACTTGAGGACCAAGTTCTCCTTCTCTTCTTTCATTTGGTTAAGACCGTACTTGCGACGGCGAGCGACAACCTCAGACTCGGTCAGACCAAGTCGGCTGTCGGTTTGGAGCATGTCTTCGGGGACGACACGTCCTCCAGTGCTGGGACTGGTCTCTTCCTCTTCTTCTTCAAAGGCGTGGCCATCCTCGGATTCGAGATCCTCGATCAAGGCGTCAATGTCCTCGTCTTCTTCCTCGTCTTCAGCGGAGGCATCCTTCTTGGGAGGGACGGCCTCGGCAGGGGGGTGAGCGCGCTTCTCATCGAAGTTGCCCGATTCTATGTTCATGTCGAGCGCGGGCGCGCCGACGGCCTTGTCGTCCGCCATGGCCAGATATCAAAACGATGGAGGTGCCCTGGTGCGAATGCTGACTTGTGCGATTATACTGCAAGGTGCTGAAGGAAAAAGTCTAGTGAGGGATTATAGGAAGAAATGACGCGGGGGTCCCTCAGTTCTGTAGGTGACGCTTGAGGGGATTGTATTATTATTATTAGGGGAAAATAGTAAAAGTAGCAAAGAGGATGGAATGGAGAGGAGAAGGGAGAGAGAAAATGGCTTGTAACACCGCACGAAGAGAGGCCTGGGGAGACGCTTGAACTCAACGCATTCGTGGGTGAAGAGAAGAAAAGGAAAGAGAAAGCTATGAGAGACACGGGGCGAGAGCGTCTTTTTCAATGGCTGCTCTGTGACTTTCCCAGGGACGAGCAAGACTCCCAGAGCAGGCGCTATGCGAGCCCACAGTTTTTTTGTTTTGACGGGACCCAGGTACGGCGGCGAAGACTGGGGCACGCCAATGGGCCCGTGCTAGGGCGAAAGCGGTACCCTGGAGCTACAACGCACGCAGCCGGTGACAGTACGAATGATAGCAGGCGCGCACTGGGTCCACTTGGGGCTCGGCGCGGGTACGCACCAGTCAGTCTGCAGAAGCTCCCCTGTCGCTGTCCCTTTTCCACGAGCATGAATCCCAGCTCCTATATTGGGCTGGGAAGCTTCTGCTGCCTGCATTCATACTTGCTTGTTTTGCACAGTACCTGTAAGTCGCTTGGCGGTGGCTGTCCCTCTCTTCTTGGCGGCGCGCAGTCAAGGCAATGAGGGATATAACACACCTGGAAAGCAAAGAAATTGGAAACCTCAACGCGGCAAAGGCCAGCAACTGAGGGACCAAGCAGCGTCAAGCCTTGGCTGGAGATCTAGCCGACCCCTTACTAGCAATAGCGCTCTCTGCAGTATCTCTCTCATTCTCCCACCGACTGCTCGTGCTAGCACTCAATATGGAGTACTTGCACATGCAGATATGCAGCCGTCCATACGAACGACCCGCAGCATGCACTGTAAATGTCGGTGGCGGCTGAATGGCCCGCTACAGTGTCCATCAAGGCCTCACCGCAATCGACAACACGACAGAGGAGACCTCAGTAGCCCCAGCGTAGCTAAAGATTCCTTGCTAGCCCAGCTGGCGGGGACGGTGCTCCCTTTCGGAAATGCCTTTTGGCGCTGACTACGACGATAAGTTCCCAATGGCGAGACACTCGGTCTTGTGTGCTACCGCACTTGTATACTTGGCACAGGTTTTTTGCTTGTACTCGCATGATTGGTCCTATTGATGCTGCTGGCGCTACAACCTAACATTATCTAGATGCTGCGTACTGATGTATACACGCGCGAGCCATTTGGCTGTGGATGTGCGCATATCCTACATGTGCCATGAGTTGCTACCGTAATAAGTGTGTAGATGCCCCAAGGTGTAAGGCTACGGCTTTGGGTCCCTCAAGATACCGCTAGATCGACCAAAATTCACTCGATTGAGACATTGATCGTCCTTGGATATTCGAGATACCAAGCTGGAAGAGCCGATACTGGTCGTTCTGCTGCTTGTGCGGCACATGCGCCGATTCATTCCAGCGTTACAGCTACGAGGGCTTGCTTCATTCACAGAAGACTAGCAGTAATAATAAAACAAGGTGGTATTCGTATCTTATTAGCATTAACAACGGGCCACAGCAAGTGAAGAGCGCAATCATAAAAAGGAGATTGGCCAAGAGAATACAGCCAAGCGCTTACAGTACGAGAGTATCTGTGATTCCCAGGCGCACGAATACCTGATCAAGGCGATTAATGTGGCCAATTAAACGACTGTACAAAGTAGCATTCTCTCAGTACCTTGTCCTACACTCTAATTCCTTGATGTCCTCTTGTAGATGGGTGGATATGGGGATCATCCAGCAATGATGGCAAATTTCAGGTGGGCTCTGCCGCCCTCAAACCTAATGCTCAACTCTACTTGCAATATCCGCCTCTAGCATCTCCCGCTACGGGGCACTACCGCCGCTACTAACGGTCCTGGCGTTTTCTTGGCTGGACCATTTTTGCTGTGTCGCCCTTGGCAGTAATTTGCTCTACAGCCTAGAACCAAGTCTCTATTTTTGTTTTCCTGCCCTTCGCTTGCTCTTTTTGCTGAGGCATTTTTGCTAATTGCTCGCTTCCCATGATGACAGCAACGCCGGGCCTTGACCTCCCTACAGCTGGATCTTTTCCCGGTGGGGGTTTAACAGCACTCGGCGGTCAGCGAGCGGCCGAGCCCTTGGCGAGCTGCACCTTGTTGATGATCTGTGGGCGTTTTCGGCCCCAATCCCCCCTTGTCCATGCTTGGGGGCGGGCTTTTGGCTGTTGCTTGACGGCGTTTGTTGCTGTTATCTATGTATGTTATACTTTTTTGCTTTGATTTTATCAATTTATTGGTTTCGTTTCTTGCTCAGTGCCCCGTGCTGTTTCTCGCCACCGCAAGAGGCCGTTTGCGCAGTCCCGTCCAAGCATGATAACGAGAGCTCCATGCAATTCCCAATTCGACTGCATCCCACCAGCTTAGCCAATGATACTCGTAATGCGTAATGCGCAATGCTGTTGGTTCCCTTCAGCGCATCCAATCGGTTGACAAACTAAGCAGGTACCTGCATTTACCGCAACGCTCCTTTGCACTGCTGCGTACCCCCCACCCCCCATGGGGGACACCAGACGGAGCATCGATTTTAGCACTATCTGGGGCCAAAGAGCAGGAGAAGCACCGTCACCGCCAGCTTCTCGCGGTAGCGCAGCGGTAAAGTGGAGGAGCGTCGTATGCATCCGAGCTTCGAACGCTGTTCTTCTGCGCTGGCAGATGGATTCCATGCGCATACTCGAATAGGCTGCTAGATTCTTCCTGGACCCCCAGCCACCTGCGTTGTACCAACCGGCAGTGCCCATCGGTTAGGGCCCTCGCGCCTCGTAACTCTACCCAGCCGATCGGCTTTGTTATCGTCGCCTTGATTCGCCAATTAGGCCTGTCGGCTCATGATGATCAATGCGGCAATGCCTCCCGCAGTATCGCGGCACTGCGGCTGTACCAGGAATTACCTGCAACTGCTCCCTGCCCAGGTCGCGCCAAGCCAAGCCGGCGGTATTTACTATCAAAGCTGCTTCATCTAAAGCAGCCGGCCGGACAGTGCTTCTACTTACCAACTATCACGCCTCTGGTTGACCTCTCATATTCATGGTGCTTGCTTATACTAGCTGTTTCATTTCATCAGCCGAGAATCATTTTCCATTCTCGGCATCTTTTCATTCTTGCCAAGACGAGAGCAGCAGAAGCCCTTCGGCCACTTGTCGTGGAGCTTTGTATGCTTGTCCAGCTGCTGTGCTCGCATTCCTGCGACAATGTCTCATTCTCTCTCACTGTCTCAGATGACAAAACAACAAAAGAGTGCAATACAAGTAGGAATTCGGCAATGCTCCCTGCTTTACCGTGCTCTCTGACAGGCCGTCCACGCTTGGCTGACCGGGCATGGGGCAGTTTTGCGCCGCTGTCAGTCCGTCCGCCAAGCCCTTGTTTTTGATTCACGTCGTTGTTTTGTTTTGTTTTGCTTGTTTGCGAGTCCACATGATTGCTCCCTGCGATCGCAATTTCATTCTTGATTTAGATCAGCCATCGTCATACACTGAGCGAAGCATCGATCACGAGTTGGAATAAGTGCTATTTTTGCTATTTCGCTCCTTGGCAGGGAGTGGCATTGACTGCAATCTATGTCAGTCATTCATACCGTCCATACCAGGTACATGGTTCTAGCTACCAGACAGCAGCCAGCTGCGAGGTTTATCCGTGCCGTCGTCGTCACACTCCGATCCATGGAAGTCATCAAAAACAGTGGCTGGCCTCGGGAACTGCCCGGGCCCAGCAGTGCTCGCTCCCCTGAGGCCCAAAGCACCGTACGCCACACTGGTCCGAAGCAAAGCCGACAATGTACCCTCATGTATGGCGCCGCGGGCCACGGCTGGGGCAAGAACCTTTTTTTGGGGCCCCTCGTGTTTATCTGTGCTGCTTAAACTTTGAGTGTGTTCCGTAGCACGCTAGCCTGAAGGATCGTTAAAACCAGGCACTTCGCGAAATTAATTTGCTCTCGCAGTCAATGTTTATTTGCTCTGTAGGCACTTGGCGTCTGCCTACCACTACTTGTACATCAGCATGTTTCTGATCCCAGCAATGCTAACTGTAGGGTTATTCCATGTTTTCACTCAGTTGATGCAACAAAGTTCGGTGCCCGTCATGGCCGTCTCCGGATCTCCTGACGGCGACAGAGTACCGCTGCCGTCATTTCGAAGCCGAGGGAGGGTACTTCTGCTTGCACATCTCGGCGCCAAGAATACGCGTAGCTTTACTTGTACTTGGCTGCTTCTGTCTTAGTCCATCAGCAGCAATATGCGAGCATTGTAACTGATACGATGTACACGTACTCCGTATTCCATCCCAGAAGCAGGTTGGGTTCTTTTGCACAGTAGACGACATCTACTACTGTACAAGTACCTACAACCATGCACGGTACTTGTATCATCCGTCTCATTCAACTCCGCGGGCCGTGGTTGGCGATGCCAGCAATTGCTGTTTACGATGTCTCGCTATCCCTTGCATCCCCCTATGTCAGTGACGTTGAGTCTTGCAGCTCAATTACCGCAGCATCCGAAAAGTGCTTCAGAGTCTAAGATATTCTACACAGTACGCGCACTATCCAGCCGATAGCCTCGTGAGCAGCGCAAGTCAAAGCCAAAAAGAGGCAAAGATGGTAGATACTACTGCAAGCGGTAAGGCGAGGGAAGAAAAGGAGCATGCAAGATACCGAGATCTCTGTCCCGTAGACCCTCTCTCGGAGTGAATTTGCGGAGGTTACCGGATCCAAGTTGCCGGGGAGCATGGCCTAGCCAAACTCTTTTGTATAATGCATCATGGACCTCGTGATATAGCAACCAACAATTCTACCGTATCTTTTCTGGCCACGTATCTCAACACGGTGTAGTTGCGGCGTAGTTCTACAGGTATTTAATATAGAGCAGCTTGCTATTAAGCACTCATTTGCAGGCTTGGAACATGCGGGAATAAAAGAAGTTACAAGCAATCGCGAGACACTTATTGCGTATCCTCATCAGCGTCATAAGCACAGCTCGCTACGTCATTGAGAAACAGTACTGCTATATTGTCGGCTTTGCCGCTTGCGGTGAATGCCTCAACGTAAATCACGCATATCTTGTGTCCAAGACATTCTGCTCGCATTCTAGAAGTTCGAGAGGACGGCAAAGTGCGCCTCATCCATGCGCAGAAAAAGCGTCTACCCTAATACCGCCTCAGGAGTGACAAGTGCAACGAGGCTGCAGGTGCGCTGTATCACTCAAGTGCCGCTACTGCCGCATCTTGGTATAGAATGCACGTAATCAGGGCAGCTGCATCTTGACGACGATGTCCTGTACCTCTTTCCTCTACCCTGGACAGTCAACTTATCCCAGCGCCAACGCCATCACCATGAGCAAAAGCATCGCCTCCTTGCATTACCATCATGCAATGCTTCGGGTTCTACGACATGCTGCCCAGTGAAGTTACAAGCGCCACGTTACGTGCGAAGATCGGAGCAGCATCCGCGGGCCACGAGGCAGCGTTGGAGGCGATACATTCGAAATTTGTGCAGCGAGTAGCACTGGCGCTTGTAGTGTTGCGCCGCTCACCGAAAACCCGAAGGATGCTGCTGTTTGTCTTACAAAATAGATGCAGATGTTGGCGATTGGGGGGCCAAGATAGACCGGATGCAGCGTATAGATTACCTACAATTCGACCGTGGAGGCTACATACGCGAAGCCTAGTCGATCGACTGCTGCTTGCACGCCGCCGTTTTGATTGACGAACGTTCTCAAGCAGCTACTTTGGGTCCTCACCGCAGCTTCTCACCATTATAGCGTTCCCTGCGTCAGCTACAGTGGCCAAGCAGTGTTGGGCAGCACAAAACAGCCACCGCAGTCCCCTTCCCGCAAGTGTCCACCGACGTCTTCCTCCGGCTACACGAGGGCTTTCCTCGGGGTTGCTCCTTTGATCATAGGTGTAACCCCCCGTGGCTACCATAGGGCGGGCCTTGTCTCGAGGCCAAAGCGCGCACATCGCACTTCACTGGGGCTGAGCAAACAGAGCATTCCATATTGCCAAGATGGGAGAATACCGCCATTTGCGCTGCGTGTTTTGCACTACTGCTACAGCGAGAAGGAACCCACGAGGCCTCGGCTGAAAGTGAGCGTCTGGATCTTCAATGCCCATTAGGTATTATGCACACTACAAGTATCTACGGAGGTACTCTATCCAGTATACCTATGTCTTGATGCGGCCGTCGCCAAGGCGGAAAGGGGCCAGACACGAAGAGCCGCGCTAAACAATTATTCGCTCTCTGGCCTCGCTGAATGACTTATGCTCTGTTCCTTTAAATCAACTCTGAAGGCATCTACGGCTTATCATCATTGATATGTATAGGGATACCAATGCTGACTTATACATGCAATCCTGACCCTGTACCATCTCGGCCACGTCGCTAACAGTGATCGTCTGCCACCGCATGCGGCACCTGCGATATGGAGAAAGTCGTTTTACAGCCATGGTTGGACCCGGCTAGTATCCGCACTCCCCTGTTCGTCGTTGGGCTACGAATATGGCCACTGTGTGGTCCTCAGTCGCCCGCTACCTGGCTGTATTGCTGGTCCCCTAGTCATGATGCCTGGCAAAGCAAGGATCTGGGCTCACTGGAGGGTCCTTGCGCAACGTGCGCTGGCCGTTTGCTTGTGCTCTCCTTAAAGTTTACTCCGCGATCGATCAGAAAATGGCCTGGGTAAGAGAGGCAGATAAATGACGATTGACGAGAATTGCAATCATTGCACGCGAAATTGCTGGTACGTTGGCCAGCAATGGCGTCACTGGCACCATCGCCATGTACCTACCTGGATACAGTCTGATACGATAGCGACCATTATAAGCGAGCAACTTCAGCGTCAGCATCTGCATCGCTTGTAGCGAGTAGTTTCCAGAACGCGCCACCGCAAAGAGGCAGCGGAGGGCAAAGCGCTCCAGCCAGCGTGGCATTGGCGGTCTACCTTGATTGTTGTGTCATGGCCGTCGTCGGCCCAATATACAGCGCCTGCCCGTTTTCAGCCTCCCCTTTGCTTCGCTTCCCCGTTCTCCTTTTCATCCTTTACTTACCTCATCAGCTTAGCTCAGTTGGCCGCCCATGGAAAAGCCGCTGCCAAGGCGCCGATTGGCCATCAAGAATGGCACAGATTTTCAGGGATATTCTTGTCATTGCATGGTCGACCAGCTCGCGGACCGGGAGCCGGTTTGGCAGGGACCAGCAATAAGCTGAGGCGACGCTTGAGCCGATCGGTAATAAGAGCTACTAACACGTATTTGCGTTTGGTACAAGTGGCAGTACCATTGTGATACAAGATGGCATGCACCGCTGGTCATTACATACAGGGAGCCTGATCTCGTGACATTGACGTGGTTGCTTGCGGCCGACTACCGAACGGCGAGGACAGCTAGTCAACGGGCTGACAAGGAACCATCGTATTGAAGCGGTGTTGATTGGCTCTGAGTGCCAATACGGAAAATCAAGAACAAGGCCGAATGCACTTTTCAGAAGTGCTGCTCCGTCCATTCGCTGTCACCCCAGAATGGAGTCAAAGTACAATATGGGGCCCCTACTCTTCTTGTCTTCTCCACAGGAAACACGGAATATGTTCGCCGGCCTGAAATATACTCTTCATTGTCTTCTTCATCAGCGTCAGCCACGCTTCTCCATTCGACGAGGTCGGCCTGTGGCAAGATACTAACAAGCGAGCAAACCCTCTTGGCGCCACTAGTAGTAGATAGGCTGGACGCTCAAGACGCTCTAGAAACTCCATGGAAGCCGCCACCTCGCTTCTTGCAGCTTTGTTTGTGGGGACAGGACTATTTACGCCTCATGTGGATGTGTATCTTATACCGCCATTACGTGTAAACCATGTTGTATGGGGCTGCACTGATATATTGTCTATTAGGATAGGAAGGTCTGAGATGCTTACTTCGCGATCCCCGAAAAGCCTTGCTCTGATGGATGTCTATGTTTCTTAAACCGGGTCGTTCTACTTTGAACAAATTAAGAGGCAGCATTACTAGGTAATGTAGTCTATTCCCTCATTGTTCACTAGACCTTGACGAAAATTGACTCTCCCGGATGCCAAGATATGGCCAGCCTAAGACTCTGTGGCCATAAAGACCTCACCACCACAGAATGGGTCCTGTCTTGGCTACTAGGTTAAGGTTGCACACGGCAATCTTCATATAACAATTATTAAATAAAATGGCAAAACTAAGTTACGAAACAAAAGGCCCTGCCAATCACCTGGCGTAGCTGAAGCCAAGCGGCACCGTCCGTGATTAGCCTGCTTCTCAACATCGATCAACCCAGCACGGCGGCTTTTGCTGATATTCAGGATTCCTTGGCTGTGTTTCGTCCTCTTGTTTTCTTCTCCCACCTGCTTACTTTTTACGAGCATTGGTCTGCTGGCTGCTGCCTAACGCTGATCATTTGTTTTGTTGAGTGGTAGCACAGCAAAAGATGTTTGCTTGAAAGCTTCGGCTTCCCCGGAACTCCACATCCACATCCCTTTTCCTCCGTTTACATGGTACCAACATCACCAATTGCTGTCTGTGCCAGTTGTTTTTTTCTTTGGCCAGCCCCTCCCATCCTGAACGTTTGACCCACGAGCAAAAAATTAACTCTAAAATTTAATCACGCGTATTCCTTTGAAAATGTGCTGCTACCACACTGTCCCCACCTTTTTCTGCTCTCTCATTCTCGAGGGCCAAAAATCGACCATTGAGATGGCTGTAATGAGCAAGATGCGTGAGATGAATGAGTCAACAAGGCGAGCGAGAAGATGCCTTTAGAGGCTGCAGCTACATATAATGTCCATACGCTGAAGTTTCTTTAATAATCAGAGCAATCGTGTAGCCGGTAGTAGCAGCCGTAAAATTAGCAGCTGAACTTCTTCTTTTGGGAGGCGGAGTTGTGTAATAATTTGTATCGCGTTGTTATATTTGCCGTTGTGTTATTTATTTATCCATGTGAAGTATATTAAAATGAATTATTTACACTCTTCGACAGAATGTAAGCTAAAATATAGCTGGTAGGACTCTGGTACGACTTTTTATCCAAAACCAAAACAACCTGGCTTTGGAGTGCAGGGTCAGCGATTATAAATACAGGCAAGGCCAGATGACTTGCTAAGAACAAATTATTGCTATCTGGGTATTTCAGGCAAGATATTTTATTCAATATTATGTCCCGGCTTCGAGCCACATCACGACATGTAGAACATCGCCATTCTACATCGGCATCACATTCCCCTATGAGAAGAGGATTGAGGTTACGAAAGGAATAGATAAGATCGGGACTTGAGGAAGGCCGTAGTTCCTCTCTGGCATGGGAGTAAAATCTGAATTTGAATCAGCGCCCAGCAAGAGGTACTGCATTTTCTGTTGTTCGCAGGCGAACAAAATTGGACTTTTGAATTGTGCGCAGCACGCCGATAGAGCTGTGCGAGTTTTCATTTGACGCCGACGTCTTTCTTGAAGCATCTTGATTCCATTGCGGCATGATTTTTTGTTGGATTGCTGGGGGCTCTCAGACAATGATCTTTTCGATGTATTTTATCGTTTTTAACGTGAGTGTAAAATGTGCGTCTTTCACTATCTGCGTCATTTTTCTTGTGATCAAAAGCGTGACGTAAAGATATGAGTCTATTTGGCGATTAAAGAGACGCATAAAGGATAGAACAAATAGTCATAAGGAGTTTTAACTCATAATATGCAACTTGAGCATACTGCATGAGTATACTGCAGAGCATTACATGCAGCTCACTAGCATGTTGCTCTGATACTACACAAACCAGGTGAGTCATCGGTTCTTCGCAAGCAGGAATATTTAAAGTAATGTTTTTAATTTTTTTTTTTTTTTAATTTTATCATTTCCATAGTGAAGTTGTTTTATATACACTGTAATCGATCTGTACATGTCTCCATTTGCTAGATATGAAGAGAGCAAGGAGCGTACATGGCGTCAAGGAGTCATCAGCCGGAACGTAGATGAACTATCCGAAAGGCCCTTTTGAATAAGCAATCTCTGCAAGTTACGACGAAGATGTAATGACCCCTGTAGGCACCTTTGCTGGTATTTACTCAAGTACGTGACAAGCCACACGGACAAGTGCTGAATGAGCTGAGATGAGGAACATCCCTGGCTTCAGCGTCATATACAATGGCTTCACCTAATAAGCAACTCAATATCGTGCAAATCACATTTCACTGGCACAAGGCGGCTCATTAATAAGTGATAAAGATTCAGTTAACTTTTAATCATGAACTTTTAATCATGACTAAGTACCTAGGTATCCGATTATAGAGTATCAAGAAGCCGCCACCCCAAATTCAGAAAAGAAAAGAAAAGAAAAGAAAAGAAAAACACGTATAGTATCTATCGCCAGTGACGAAATTATACAACCCAAACCAATGAGGTCAAGGAACAGTCTCGATTTCCCAAAGGAAGCCATCCGATCGCCAGACGCCGTTTACCCTATGCTTGATTGATGCCGCTACTGTCTTCAGCCTGAGCTATCTGGCTAAGCTTCCAAGGCCGTTCTTTTTGAATTTCATCCCATCATACGGATACCCTCTTCAGGTCCTCCCAGCAGTGTTGGGATCTGGGAATCGAAAGCCCGATGGAAAGTTGGGCATGCCATTTGGCAGAGTGCCGATTCCAAAGGGAAAGTCCCCCATGTTGTTCTGTTGTCCGTTGTCGTGGTCCATTTGGTCGTGGCCGTCATCACGGCCACGTCGCCAGCGACCTCCATCATCCTCGCGATGGCGCGTGGACTTGGGGCCGTTGCTGCCGCCCTTGTCCGTCTGCATGCGGCGGCTGATGGCCTTGGACGAAACGCCGGCGCCGATTTCAATGTCCGGCTCTTCGACGCAGAGGCCTGTTTCAATGGGCCGACCGCCGCTTCCGCCGAAGGGGGCCGTAAGCATCCACTTTCGGTCGGCGTCTGTAAGCTTGTGGATGGGAATGACACTAATACCCGTCGAGTAATCGCTGCAGTCTCTTGGACCGAAGCCAACGCCCCATCGAGTCTACGCATCGGAGTTAGCTTGTTGCTTATCTCATAGGTAGTAGTATTACTACCCACTAGCCATGTAACGGGAAATAGAGACTTACTCGAAGGGGATATTCAAGACCTCTGGCATCCTCCATGCCTTCCTTTGCGCGGACAGCATCCTGGCGCGTCAGCATCTTCACAAATGCATGGCGCTTGTCCTTGTTGACAATGCAAGTCTGGACAGTGCCGTAGCGGCCAAAAATGCCACGCAGTTCGGCTTCGGAACATCTGAGACTCGAGTTAGTACACGATTGACATGTCTTATTTAGCCGGTAAGGCTGATGAGCCTTGTTGGACTTACGTAACGCCTCCCACGAACAGGGTACGGCTTAGAACTTTGATGTGACCAGATGGGAGGGAAGGATCGAACTCAACCCATTTCTCCTGCTGGAAATCATTGGTGGGAGAGGGGCTTCGGCCGTGGCGTCGAGGGCTACGCTGGCGGTAATCGTTGCCTGCTCGGCCATTTCGGTCTCGATCATCCATACGTCCTCCTCTATTGGGAGGTGAGTTACGACCATAGTCACGTCCACCGCGCGGAGAGCCGCGAGGGCCCCAGCCGCGTTCAGGTGATCTAGAGCGTGAACGGCCGCGATATCTAGGAGATCTTACGCTGTCCTGGTAGCCCTGATCTGGTGTTGGGCCTGAGCCGGCTGCTCCCCATGGCTGTTGAGCGGGTGGAAAGGTGCCCTGGGCAGCGGGGATAGGAGCGGGAGGCTGAGCTCCGGGAAATCCCCCAGCCCCGGCAGTGGCAGCAGTCATGCTCTGGATCAGAGCCGGAATCTTATCAAAGGGAACGCCTTGATCGGCAAGAGCCTTGATCAGCATTATCTGCTGCTGTACGTTCGGATCTAGACCAGCACCGCCGGCTCCAGGAGCAGGAGGCGCTGCGGCCGCTGCATATGGGTTGGATGGGTTACTCGTAGCCGGAGGAGCATTCTGACCAAGCATTTGCGTCAACGAGAAAGGCAGAGACGACACATTTACGGGTTGTGCAGTCGGGGGATACGATTGATGAGGCTGTGGGATCGATGAAGCAAGGGCCTGCGATAGCCCGGGGGGAGTAACAGAGGCTGGAGGAGCATTAGAGGCAGCAGGAGGCATGCTATATGCCGCGGCGGGAGCCGGGACAGAGTGGCCGCTTGGTGCAGCCGAGGTGTTTTGTCGAGCCATGTTAGCCAAAGCCTCCAGGATAGAGGAACCATTGGGTGGTGCCTGGTTTTGAACAGATGCTGCTAATCCAGGAGGCGGGCTGCCGGGGGGAGTGGTTGATTCTGCAAGCTTGTTAGAAAGGCTTGTTCTTATAGCATCTATAACGCAGCTGGCAAGGAACACCATGTCTCTTTGAAGAGAATTGTGCCCAGCTAGATGAGCGCTTTGAGGAGACGTACTAGGTGGTGAAGGAGCGTTGACCTTCTCCTTGAATGATTCTATCATGGCTGTGGGAAAGGTCTGTCCCTTCTCCCAGATATCAAGCAGCTTTTTGATCTTTTCCTACACGGCGAGAAATAAAGAGTGAGTTACTAGTCCTTCAGATACAATGTCATGTGCATAATTCCTAGAGGTGGCCGATGAACCGCCCGCAAGTATTAATGGCCCTGCACTCTTAAGATTCGGTTCTGAAGATGGATGCAGAGAGGTCTTGCCGCTGGTTCACCAGATGCAAGGGATGTCATGAAAAACGAAGCGCACGTTCAGACGCCTACGAGCGGGAGCGCTGCTCTCATTTTCTTCACCAGACTCATACAGATTAAATTCGAATACCACGTACCTTTTGGTCTTCTGGGGCGGACTGAAGAATGTCATTCATCAACACGGGCATCAGTTCCGTCACTCGGTGAACTCCGGCGGCATATGTGCCATCCTGGGCAGAGCTGTTTATAGGCTGGCCTTGAGACTTTGCTTGCTCAAGCCACTTGCGGGTTACAGAGTCTACTACGTAGAGGACCCCCAGTTTGTGTGTTCCGGGAGTTTTCTTGAAGTGTGTGTAAATTTTCTGGATGAGGACGGATTCGGACTGCAAGGGAGCAAAGTCAGCAAGACGAAGGCAACGCTCGAGCAACATGCGTTGAGAGAGTCAAATTTATCCGATGAAAAATTCTTACCTGAATATTGGCCACGCAGAGGGATGTGAGGCTAGTGATACGAGAACCAGATACGCCAGGGGGCTTCAAGTTGAGCATGGCCTGCAGGCCAGCTTCCAAGTCTGTTACTGCGGACGCCATGGTCGGGATCTAGCAAAAATTCCCTTGTGTTCCTTTGAACAGATCCTCCAAGGCACGATCCCAGCAAGAAAGAGCCAAGTGCTAGTGTACGAGAATATCTTTGATGAAGACAAAGGCAAAACAAGCTGTCTCTTATGTCCTTGCTTGGCTGCTTCGATGAATCACTTTTGTGCGATGAGATTCTTAGTTCAATAAAAGGTCGTACGGCTGATGTCTAGGCTGCCTCTCCACCGATATACTATCGATCCAATGTGCCCTTACGAAAATGAAACGACGCGATACTGTACGAATAGAATGGTTTGTCGTTTGTACGAAGCGAACAACGTCCCAAGTGTACAATGTACGTTGTGCTTGAAGAGCGCGCGAGGAGAGAACAGAAAAAAAAAATCTTCTACTGCCCGCAATGGACCGCGTGCACGCGAGAAGGGAGGAGAAAATGAAATCACAAAGACTGGAGGCGACTGCCCACAGACCTGGCCGAGGAAGATTATTATGATTATTTCGGTCGGCCTAGAGAGGGTTGGCGGTGCGAAAATACGATGAAAATGGCGAGGATGGTGATGGAAAGAAGATCCGAGAGCACCTTTTTGAGGGTGGCGATGGAGATGAAGGAGGAGAAATTGAAAGGAGGGAAGAGGGGCGGGTCGCGCGAAATTTAGCAGAGAGCAGTGTCCACTACTGAAACTCTGCTGGAGGCTGCCGCGTTTGGGCCTAAAAGCGGCTTAAGCCTAATGTATGTGATACCAGCCTGTTGCAGAGAAGTACTTGTGCGAGCTACATATACGCCGCGCTAGAAAATGTACAGCCCAAGCTATGCCATGGTAGCAGTACCTTGCCTTCCCTTAGTCAGGTCACTGCTTTTGAAAGTCACCAACGCATTTTGAGGTACGTTCCGGGCTACTGCTTGTTTGCTTGAACGCAAAAAATTTTCTGCCTTTGATAGAATGAGATGAAGCGAGGTTTATCCGCGACTTGAAGTTTTACCAATCCATCGTGATATTTGCTCCAGGGACTAGAAGGGGCGTAATTCTACATACATCTACTCAAAGACTGAAGGCAGCGCGAATGGATGACGATGACGCACTTTTGGACTCGCTGCTTTTGCTCTACGGATAAAAGGCTCGCCGGCAATCCGTGGCGGCATTTACCATCACATGACGCCCGTCGCCCTTTCGGGAGAATGGAGAGAAGCGCAGCAACTTATACGGCGGATTCGGCAAAGCTGGACGCTGAATGCAGCCATGAAAGCAACATTGCAATCTATAATCGTTGCCATGTAACGAAGCCGAAATTTTCCATTTGTTTGTAAATCGGGCACGCGCGAGGGCCAGCGCGATCTTGCGGTGGGATTTTGATTCTGGCATGTGCTCGTTTGCCAATTCCAGTCGTGTAAGCACTGACATTGATTCTGTCGTTCTCGTTCTCAAGTAAGAAATCGACGTGCATAGGCTGACTGGATCTCAATGTAATTCATCATATTGGGCATCTATCATTTCATTGGATGTGGTTTTATATTCGACCACATTACTCATTCCTATTTGCTCATGTAGCAGCAGCAATAAGTTCAGAGCCTTTGCAGCTCAGAATCACAAGCATCTAGATACCAGTACCTACTACATGTAATGCATTGTGAAACTCTGGTGCGTCTACTCTGAGGTCTACCTGGCCTCTTGTCGGGGAGATGGAGATGGTTGGGGGGAATCTGCTTAGTCGGTGGGGGAAGGGCCGTCCTTGCGGCATTAGAGGCCGTTTGTTGGCGAGCTGGTAGCTGATAAGTTGCTTCGGCTGCAATGTCAGGCCCTAATCGTGAGGTACTTTTCTGCGGCCTTGCTGTCCTTTTAGTGCTGTAGCAGCCTTAGCAGCCTTAGCAGCCTTAGCAGCATCTGCGGTGATGTAACTGCAGCTTTTCCCAGTTCCGGTGCTAAGATCCACGGCCCCAGCAGCCGAGCTTGCCAACCTTGTCAAAGCCTCCGAGGTTGGCTAGGAATCGCCGGGCCTAATTTTTTTTTCTGCCGTAGTAACGGCGGCGAGCGCTGCGCTTTTTATAACCTCTGCCATTCCCACCCATCCGACGTGCCCTCCTTTTTGCCTCTTCTTTCTCCCCATATACCCAAAAAGTCCTAACAATGGCCTCTGTCACTCGTCTCAGCAACTCTGCTCTGAGGGCCTCATTGCGCGCCCCCGCCTTCAATGGCGTCGCGTTCAACGCCTCTCGCTGCTACTCCGCGAAGGCCCAGGTGAGCAGCATCGCCGCGACGCAAGCACATGACGATATCTTGCCCTCCTGAAGCTCAAGGGCTTCATGGAGGATTGACGGAATGTGTGAATAATTGGGTGGGATAGCAGCTGACTGAGATTTCTTCTTTCTCTATCTAGTCTCTGAAGGACCGCTTCGCTGAGCTTCTCCCCGAGAAGATTGAGCAGATCAAGGCTCTGCGAAAGTAAGTGAATTCCATTTTCATGGCTTGAATCCGCGCCGAAAGCAGCCCCCTGTTCCTCTCCACTGTGTTCGCATCGCTGACATTGCTTCTCTTCTCCGCAGGGAGCACGGTTCCAAGGTTGTTGACAAGGTCACCCTCGACCAGGTCTATGGCGGTGCCCGTGGCATCAAGTCCCTTGTCTGGGAGGGTTCCGTCCTCGACGCTGAGGAGGGTATCCGATTCCGTGGAAAGACCATCCCCGAGTGCCAGGAGATCCTCCCCAAGGCTCCCGGTGGCAAGGAGCCTCTTCCCGAAGGTTGGTTATACAGCACACTGTTCGTGTATGAGTATTTGAGTTGATGGGACTAAAACTCCGATTTCTTTGGCATATAGGTCTCTTCTGGCTTCTCCTGACCGGCGAGGTCCCTACCGAGCAGCAGGTCCGTGATCTGTCCGCCGAGTGGGCTGCCCGCTCCGATATCCCCAAGTTCGTCGAGGAGCTCATCGACCACTGCCCTACCGACCTCCACCCCATGGCCCAGTTCTCTCTGGCCGTCACTGCCCTCGAGCACACCTCCTCTTTCGCCAAGGCCTACGCCCGAGGCATCAACAAGAAGGAGTACTGGCACTACACCTATGAGGACTCCATGGACCTCATTGCCAAGCTGCCCAACATTGCTTCCCGCATCTACCAGAACGTCTTCAAGGGCGGCAAGGTTGCCGCCATCCAGAAGGACAAGGACTACTCCTTCAACTTTGCCAACCAGCTCGGTTTCGGCCAGAACGAGGACTTTGTTGAGCTCCTGCGTCTGTACCTGACCATCCACACCGACCACGAGGGTGGTAACGTCAGCGCCCACACCACCCACCTGGTCGGCAGCGCTCTCAGCTCCCCCTTCCTGTCTCTGGCTGCCGGTCTTAACGGTCTTGCCGGTCCCCTGCACGGTCTTGCCAACCAGGAGGTGCTCAACTGGTTGACCGAGATGAAGAAGGCTATTGGTGACGACCTCAGCGACAAGGCCATTACCGACTACCTCTGGTCTACCCTCAACGCCGGCCGTGTCGTCCCTGGTTACGGCCACGCCGTCCTTCGCAAGACCGACCCCCGCTACACTGCCCAGCGCACTTTCGCTCAAGGTATGTTGGACAAATGACCCCCTTTCTTGGGGGAAAAAAAGAAAAGAAAGCTAATTCCTTTACAGCCAAGATGCCCAACGACCCCATGTTCCAGCTTGTCAGCCAGGTTTACAAGATCGCCCCCGGTGTCCTGACTGAGCACGGCAAGACCAAGAACCCCTACCCCAATGTCGATGCCCACTCCGGTGTTCTTCTGCAGTACTACGGCCTGACTGAGGCCAACTACTACACCGTTCTCTTCGGTGTCTCCCGTGCCATTGGTGTCCTTCCCCAGCTGATCATTGACCGAGCTGTTGGTGCTCCCATTGAGCGCCCCAAGTCCTTCTCCACTGACAAGTGGGCTGAGCTTGTCAAGAAGCTGTAAGGGGTTGAATGTTGAGAAGGAGAAGCAACAAAAACGGCGGCGATAGAGGAAGATTCTTTTGGTTTTCTTTAGGGGAGCATTGGAAAATTAGGGAAAAGCAAAGACTGGAGCCCTTTGGGCGAATTTGATAGCCGACTGGGATATAGACAGTCTGTGAATGACACAGCGACGGCCAGAACGGCGCTTAATTGTACAATATACGGAACTGTTTAGTTTCCAATTGATGTTAATGACACGAGATGAGCTCTGGTGATTTGACTACAGCTTTCAAATTGTAATACTTAATCAATTTGATAACCAACACGGAGCATCATGAGCCGACAGCTGCGGCCAAGGTGATATTACCAGTGCAGTGTTAAACTTGCATGCAATTAGACAGAGGGTTTGTACGTCGATTTCAATCTACTAATAGCCGCTATAGAATGGAAGAAGCACGTATGCCTTGAATCCCAATGGGATAATTACTGGGACAGGCAAAGCCCTGTCGAAAAAATTAGCGGTCCGCTGTATGTAACTATTTTTGTTGTAGGCAGTCCCTCTTATTCGTATTCGATGGCGCAAGTCTTTGATGCTCTGTGGAGATGGCGCTGGCCGTCTGTGGGAAATTTAGCGCCCTTTGGCTCTCCCTGTGGCAGATCTGAGCTCAACAATCGCAACCTGTTGAGATGGCCGAAAGCGAATTTAGCGGAACCTGGGCGCCACACGGGCCACAGCCCACCGCAAGCAGATGAGCAAAGATTGGAACAGCGCAATTGTTTTCCTCGTGTCCTTAACATGGGGTTGGATTGTTTTTGGGATATTCAGTGGCTCTAATCAATTGATTACTGGTTGCTTACTGGTAGTAATACTGCTGATTGATCCTGTGGGCTGTACCTGGTCCCTATAAGCAGCGGTCCGCAGGTACATGTGATTTTGTACATGGGCTGAAATCTCCAAGTGCTGGTGGCGCCAGGAACAGTCCCAACGTGGGGAAGACGAGAGGAACGGGCTGATGCAGAGTAGGTATAGTAGCAGCAGTTATTGTTCATGGCTAGGTAGAGGAAGAGACATCATCAGTCTCACCTGGAGTCGCTGCTGTAACTGAATGATGCATCGTGCATGTACATACACTCAACTCTCCTCCAATGCGGAGAATGCCCAGAAGCACATGCCAGACTCTCACCCACCACCTTTTCGGACAATCACGGTTCCAGCACCCAAGGCACGCCCCCATTCGGTCCTCGGCCCGGTTCCTATCCTGCCCGAACGCTACTGCTTGCTTACCTCCCTGGCCGCACCGCTTATCTGCTCTCGCCAGCGCCCCCAGCAACCCTCCGACACATGCTCCGATCGTTCAACGACTGCCAGTTAGTCAGCGGGCTAAGCCTTATCGCGCGCAAGCCGTCGCTCCCTCTACGAGCAGTACAAGTACACCAAAGCCTCAACACAACCCCCCCCTTTTTCTCTTCTTCTTCCTCCTCTTACAACTCCCCCCCCCAGGAAACCAACATTCCCTCCGCTCTCCTCCACGCCTTGCGAAGAAGCACCCTATTCCCTTGGTCAGGGCCCCCTACAGCAAAACATCCCAGAAGTCATGGTCGCCGCCGCCGCTATCGAAGCTCCCGTCTCGGGCAGCACGCTCGAGAAGAAGCCCATCAAGTTCTCCAACCTGCTGCTTGGCGCTGGTCTGAACATGTTCGAGGTCACGACTCTTGGCCAGCCCCTCGAGGTCGTCAAGACCACCATGGCTGCCAACCGCGGTGATGGCTTCACCACGGCGCTGGCCCGTATCTGGGGTCGAGGTGGTCCTCTCGGCTGTAAGTAAAGGCGAGATCAGAGCGCAATGGCCTGTTGCGCGAAATTTACAAGTTTCATTCGGCTAATCATATTTTGCTCTAATTGTACAGTCTACCAGGGTCTCATTCCCTGGGCTTGGATTGAGGCTTCTACCAAGGGCGCTGTGCTGCTCTTTGTTGCCTCAGAGGCCGAGTACTACGCTCGCTACATGGGTGCTTCTGAGTTTGGCGGTGGCATTCTTGGTGGCATCACCGGTGGTGTTGCCCAGGCCTACGCCACCATGGGTTTCTGCACCTGCATGAAGACGGTCGAAATCACCCAGCACAAGCTGGCCGCTTCCGGCGTCAAGCCTCCCTCCACCTTCCAGACTTTCATGAACATTTACAACAAGGAGGGTATCCGCGGTATCAACAAGGGTGTCAACGCTGTCGCCATCCGACAGATGACCAACTGGGGATCCCGTTTCGGTCTCAGCCGACTGGCCGAGGGCTGGATCCGCTCGGCCACCGGCAAGCAGCAGAGCGACAAGCTCTCTGCCGGCGAGAAGATTCTTGCTAGTGCTCTCGGTGGTGGTCTCAGCGCTTGGAACCAGCCTATCGAGGTCATCCGTGTCGAGATGCAGAGCAAGAAGGACGACCCCAACCGACCCAAGAAGATGACGGTCGGCAACACTTTCCGTTACATTTATGGCCAGAATGGCATCAAGGGCCTCTACCGAGGTGTTGCCCCTCGAATTGGTCTCGGCGTTTGGCAGACTATTTGCATGGTTGCTGTCGGAGACATGTAAGCTTTTCCTCATGCATGTGTATACACAAATTACAGCTTTGCTAACAATCGTTCCTTGTACAGGGCTAAAACTTATGTGGAGAAATTGACCGGTGACCAGGTCACGGCTAAGCATTAGACGGCGTTTGGGAACAGGGCTCGATGATTGGCAAAAAACATGTTTTCAAGATTTGGGTTCTTATGACAAATGAAATGACGGCGGAGGGCATGTGATGTTCTGCAATGTCTGTACTTGCTTTCTTCCTTATATGTGTGTGTTGATGTTATATGCACCCACTTTATTACTATTTTATTATTCTTATAGATCTACTCTAGCTGGGAACTGATAGAGGGGAAGTGAATGAATAGATGGCATTGACCATCCACAAATTGAAGCGTACATGCAATTCGACGTGCTAAGCTTGTACATGAGATGGAGCGGTAAGTCGATGCAGCCGTTTGACGGACAGCTGCCGGTCATGGCCCGAATATCGGCACCGGGCACCGGACGCCGGAGGAAGCCCCGAACAGTGATCCGGAGGCTCATCTGCTTATATATTGATATTGACAGCCGTTCACATGTGAGGTTTTTATGTGGATGTCGACATTGAGTCAGGAACAAGAATACGTGAGAGATTATTCGTCGGTAATTGATGCTTAGGAATAGAGTTAATAGTCTGTTGATTGGCTTTGCCATCAAACTTGGGAAAAACTTAAATTGATATCTAAGTAGTCTATTATGTAGCTTCTTTTGTTGCAGATGGACTACATTAATGATAAGAAGATTCCAATACGGCAATGTGATGTACAAGGACTGATAATAGGTATGCTGCGGAGTGGTACCATTACGGAATACTGTTCACATGAATATTATTGATTTTAGCGCGAGCTGTCCATGTTTTCTGTGAATCGAATAAATAGCGCAGTCGGCTGCTACGAATGAAATAGTATGACGACAAGATACTACTTGTTGCCTAGAGAGCTGCCTCTTTGCGCCGATCAAACGAATATTGTCGAATAGGCCTGATGATTCCTGACGGCGACAGCGAGAGCGAGAGCGATTTGTTGAATCCGTGGCAGTGCACGGCCAGTCCTCCCATGTGGCTGTGCTAGAGCAATAGAGAGCATCTGGCGCCTGTAGTGAGGAATACTGCTGCAGCGTGCATTAGCGGGGACTGGATCTGCGCTGGAGTCCTTGCCAAGAGATGGAGGACCCTGAGAGTGACATGCCTTTGATGTTCAGTGAACAAGAGGATTCGATTGATATGCTAGGAAAACACACGGGCAGAAGCTACGATGATTCAAATTATAATGAACAAATCAGCGATGTTGTGCATTTGGAGTGCATATTACCTTAGCTTTGAGCGCTGGAAAATTGCTAGCAGGTATTACAAGGCTATACCGAGGCGCACACACTATCTGGAATTACTAGCAGATTCCATGCCGGGCTGCCGGGTCGCAAGGCCATGCGCTTCCTTCCTCACATACGTGGTCGCCCTGACTGCGCCTCGCACTCCCGCCATTAGCGGACTCGCCATGCGTCACGGACACAGTAGAGCGTGTGCTGTGGCGGTTGGCGGCCGCTGCGGCGCATGCACCTTATACAAGGACCCTGTGTATATAAAGTTGAAGGCCTCTTTGTGTTGTAAAGCCATATCATCTTTTGACCCGGCCAAACCAGGCAATTTTACCGATTCTTTGATACCCCGACCAGCTGCTCATTTATCCGCCACCCGCAGCGTTTGTCAACTGTCATCGCCAAACCAAACCAGCTAGCTAGGGGCTCACACGCTAAACCACCCCTCCTCCGCATCCCCTCTCACTCTCCGTCCATCTTCTCTTCCTTTCTTCTTCTTTCCCTCTTCCTCACTGCATCCTTATACCTACACAAACTCTACAAAACATCTCCATATGTCCGACTTTGCTCCCCCGACAGGGCCTCCGCCGCCCAGGGCTCCTGAAGTCCCTTCCGGCTGGACCGCCCGGTGGAACGACCAGTATAAAGAATGGTACGTTTTGGCAATATTATTAATTCCGTTTTGCGCGGCATCATGTCACAAGCCTCTCTATCGATCAATCTTATCCCGCTTCCAAACTTGCTAACGCTCTTATTCCAGGTTCTACGTCAACCTCTACACCAAGAAATCCCAATGGGACAAGCCTACGCACCCCGTCTATCCCGACGGTGAAGCTCCGCCTTCAGATCCCCCTCCAGGCTACGACGGCCACGGCCGCAACCTTCCCTACCCTTCCGACTCCAAGACGAACCCCTACAGCAACTCAGGCAACATGGGCGGCTCTTCATCCCGAAGCCAGCAGGAGGATGAGGATGCTCGCATGGCGGCCAGGTTACAGGCCGAAGAGAACGCGCGAGGCCGCGGTGGTAGCTACAGCGGCGGTGCTGCCGACTCATACCGCCAGGGAGGGAGCACCAGCCCATACCCTCCGCCTGGAAACAGCCCCTACTCTCCTCCCCAGCAGCAACAAGGCCAGAGCGGCGAGAGAGGCCTACTGAGCAGTCTCGCCGGTGGCTTCATCGGCTCCAAGCTGGCAAACAAGAATAGCCACTCGCAAAACCCCTCTCCCAGCGGCTTCCCCGGCGCTCCTGGCGCAGGTCCCTATGGAGGCTACGGACCGCCACCCCCGCAAGGCTACGGAGCTCCCCCGCCACAGGGATATGGCCCTCCTCCCCCCGGATACGGACCTGGTGCGTACGGCGGCGGCTACGGCCCTCCGCCTCAGCAGTACCCGCAATACGCCCCGTCTCCTCAGCCGGTGATTATACAGCAGCAAGCACCACCTGCTAAGAAGAGCGGCGGTCTTGGAACTCTTGGAGGAGCTGCTCTTGGTATCGGTGGTGGTTTGGTTGGTGGTCTGTTGATAGAGGATGCCATTGATCATTTTGAGGACCGAGGATATGAGCAGGGCTATGATCAAGGATATGATAATGGATTTGACAACGGATTCGACGACGGTGGTGATTTCTAAGAGAGTTTGAGCGAGACAAGCCAAGATAGTTAAATGATTGCTATTGAATATATAGTTTCTTTGCATGGAGGAGAAATTTCTGGGTGAGGGTAATCAATCGGTTTTTTGTTTTTCTATTTCTCTATTTTCTTTGTCTCAAGAGCCATACATAACAAGACAAGATTGTAGTCGTCTGGGTTAGGGATGGGAGGATGGCGTTACGGAGTAATGCCAAATACACCAAATTGATGATGCATTTTCACATGAAATTTTGCTGTGCTCTGTTGTGCCTTTGTTCCAAAATAGAAGCATATATAAAATAGCTACAACGGTTTGCCATGCTAGTACTAATTATCTCCCAACCTTGATATCTACATATTACTGTTTTCTCTTTCCTTCTTTCCCTTCCCCATTAAAGTGCCAAAGACCCATCTCACCTCTTCACGCCCTCCTTTTTACCGGAACCCGCAAGATAAGCCGCCATATCAAAGTTGCCAAGCGGGTTCTGTCCGGCCTGAGCATTGCCCATGATGGCGTTGAGGGGGCTTTCCTTTTGTCGCTCTTCGAACTCGGCGCGCAGCTCGGGGTCCACTGTTCATGGTGTCAGTTTTATAGTCCAGTGAGGATGATACACACGCATATATATGCATATATAGATTGAAGGAATAAGGAGAAGCGAGGAGTCGAATTCGAGATGTATAAAACGTACTGTTATCCATCAGGTATGGCATGCCGAACACAATGCCCATTGTGACGATACCCATCAGGATCATGGGGCTCTTGAGGATGCTCAGCACGGAGACTATAAGATATTCAGATTAGCTTCCACCAAACACAGCGAAAAGACGAAGAGATCAAGAACTCACACGCAGGCCTCTCCAAAAAGAAAATCTTGCCCCCCAGCGCCTTGACACTGAACCCCCTCCGACTCTCCCCCTCGCTCTTCACAGGCACCTCCTCGCCTTTATTCCCCCACTCGTTGCCGCGGAACGTCTCCCAGGCCTTGACGGCGCCATCCTCGCCAACGTCGACCCGCAGCGGCTGGAAGGTGTCCGTGGCGCAGTGCACGTCGAGCAGGTACGAGTCGGCCGAGACGTTGTGGAAGCTGAAGGTGTTGACCGCGGTCAGAGGGGCGTCGAGGCGCTTGTGCAGGCTGGACAGCGTGGCGTGGGTGCTGGGCGGGAGGAGGAAAGGGTTTGGCTTTGCGGGGAGGGAGACGGTGAGGGAGACTTGGGCGGCGGAGGCGCTGAGGATTGCGCAGAAGAGGGTGAGGAGGGTTGGGAGCTCCATTGTGGTGGTTGTGGTTGTTTGGATGACGATGGTGGAAATGGTGGATGGACTTGGTAGTGGCTGAGGTGTAGTGATTGATAAGGCTTGGAGGGGTTTGTTTGGGGCTTAGTGCGCATCCACTGAGAGGGAGCTGTGAGCTTGGCGCTGTGAGGCCTGTAATTGGCTGGCGTGTAAATGCTGATGCTCGTTGATCAGAAAGAAGTATTGTACCTAGGTACGTCCATATGTATTCATTTTAATCATTAAACGCTGTATGACGCTAAAGCAGACATTTGATACATCATAACACTTTACTACGCTTGAGACCCTCCCATCCCCTCGGCCCCAGGACTCCCTCCCCTGCCCAGCATTTCCAGCGTCTCGTCTCTGCTCTTGGAATTGCTCAGCCTGAAAACAACGGGCCTCCTGATCTCCCTGGACGACCTCGAGATGCCATCATCTGTAAATCCAAGCTCACTCAGTCCATCTATTTCGTCGGCCTCATCAGCCACGCCTGGCGGCGGATCCGCTTCAAAGACAGCCTCAATGTCCCCGTGAGGGTTGAAGCCGGTGAAGCGCCATCTAAGCATTTGGTTCGACCTCTTCCCTCGGCTTGATTCACCGACTCTGAAAAAGCTGCGCTCGTACAAGCTTATGAATATGAGGACGGGGAAATTAAGAACCCGTACGATGGCAACATGGATGGAATGGAAGTCGTGTGCCGAGACAAGCAGCTTCAGGGGCAGCATCAGCATCAGAGCCAGCATGTTGGATGGCGGCGGATAGGCAAAGATGGCGTCGCTCCTCACGCACTCGAACGTAAGCACCGCGCGGCGGAACTGAATCTCAGCGGCCTCGGCGTCCACGATGCGCGAGAAGGTGTTGGTGAGCACGGCGACGAGGATCGTGAGGAACAGCGTGTTGCCCAAGAAGGCAAAGGCCACGATCAAGGCTGGGCCGAGCACGACGTGGAATTGCACAGATTCTTGGATGCCCGTGCCGTCGAGTCCAAACCAGATCCAGAGAAGCCACTTGGCTACGGTGTACCACTTGGGTTCTGAGCCTTGGCTGGTCATCAGGAGCCACTGCAACGCCAGGAAGAAGCCTCCCACGCACCACAGCGTGAGGAATGTCAGCATGAGAAAGTCCTTCATCATGGCGTGCAGCGAGATGAAGACGATATTGTCTGGCATGAGGCTGAATGCAAAGCGAGTCAGCAGTACTGGCGCTGCTACGCATAAGATATGCACTGCCAGAGAGTCTGTGCCGTCCAGGCTATGGGCGACGGAGATCCAGATATCGTACACACGCACTGAGAGATAGGCGCAGAAGATGATGGTAAAGGTCACATCCAGGAATGACCACGTCTTCTGAGCATGCACCGCCCACCCATGCTCAATGATCGCCGCGAACTCGTCCAAGATCCATCCCGCTGAATATATGGCAAACAGGCTCTCGTAGAGTCTCCGGGAAGCCGGATTGCTTCGATTCACCATGGTCAAGATGTATAATCCCAGCAGTATCATGAACTGCATGGATTCAAGCAAGTTCCTCCATTTCGGAACAATCAGCCGATAATGGTTTAGCAGCGGTGCCTTGCGCGGATCATACAATGACACTGGATGATATTTGTAATGATCTGGCAAGATATCGACAAACGATATCGGCGTATACACCACCTGCCCCTCGTACACGGCATTCACGACTCGCAGGCACGCGGGCGAGCTCATGAACATCTTGCTCTCCGACAGGATGGCCAGTTCCAGCGCTGTGAGCTTTCCCTCTTGGCCGCCACGCTCCTGAACCGGCCAGTGCGTATATCTCCCAATACGAATGACATCTTCCGGAGCCCCTGAAAAAGGGTCGAACCCTTGGACAAGGACGTTGGCCAGGCGCAGCAGACCGGCGGAGCCCGACTTCTCGGGGGTGTTGTCTTCGTGGAACTTGCGCAGGATCTTGGTGGCGACGACTTCGCAGAGGGTGGCGCGCGCGCGGCTGACGCTCTGATGCTTGGCAGCGGTCTGCTCTTTGAGAAACTGGATGCGGTTGGCGAGGAGGCAGTACACTAAAGGGAAGCAAGGGTTGCTATGTGAGCCATAGTGATCTAAGACCTTCGAGTTTTGTCGCGTGCTTTATCATGGATATGTATTTACAAAAGCACAGATACAGGTGTAGGATGCGTCCAAAGGAGCTTCGAAGACGCAGCCAAAAGTCACAAAGAAGCAAGTTCACGAGCAAAAGGGGGGAGTGAGGCGAGCAAACCTATGGATGTATCGTCAGGGTCATATAGCCTGTCTACCAGCGGGCGGACCACGAGGGTGTTAACGCGCGGGCTTGTCAGCTGCTTGGCTGTATAGGGATCCTCTGATGTTGTGTTTATTTAGTTAAGAGTGCTGTAATTTAATTCATATTGTGAAGATGCCTGCGATGACTTACCAATGCTAGCGATGATGAGGGCTCGCACTCTGTATTAAATGCTGGTCAATCAGTGTGTTGCTTCGTTACATGTTACACGATGAGAAGAGACAAAGAGACATGGAATTGAGAAGATTTGGATGAAACAACTCTCGGAATCAAAAGGCAAAAAACACCCTGTAACGCCAAGACTCACCGATGGATGGTGGTGAATATATCGGGAGGTCCTCGCAGCGGCTCATCCTCGTCAGCGAAATAGTCACCCGCCTCGCTTACAGCGCTTTCATCAGCTTCTAGGACAGTTGTGCTCAACGCATCTTCGTTTGCAGCATCGTCCATCGCTCACAAGTAGTGGAATTAATAAAGATAAAAGGGCTGTCTTGAAATAAATGCCAAGCCCAGATTGGATGTTAAAGAGGGCAAGGAAAAGTGCTGCTTAGAAAAAAAGTCTAAATACATGCAGACAAATGCCCAGTTTTTCTCACACGGAGGCCTCAAGCTTTTTTTCCAAAAGGCTGAGGCAATTACACATGTCAGACTTAGAAGCCTTTTTGACAGCGCCGCAAGCTATCACGGTAGCGCCCTGCGTCATTTTGGCAAGCTTGAGCTACCTGATCAAGCAAGATGCGAGACGCAGAATGCAGGATGACGCCGGGCAGTGCCACAAAATATCAACAGTAGGATACAGAACGAGGGAAATATCTTGGATAGATCACCGCTTTTTTTCAGAAAAAGGGACCGTGGAGAAATTCCGAGCTAAGGCATGTTCTGCCTTAGCCGAAGCTTGTACTTGTGATATCTACCTAGTACATAACCTATGGGAATTGGTCCCGATCCTCTAGCAGGGGATGCAATGGCCAAGAATTCCGGCATTTACATGCGCTGGACAACTCCTCATTTGTCTCTATGGCCCAAAGTGCATGGACACAGCCACGCCTCCTCCAATTAACGTTGGCTTTAGATGAAAGCACTAATGAAATAGCCTCACTCAGATATCTTTCTTGTTCCGGTCGCCTGACACCAAGTCTTTTTGTCTCTAACCCTTTCTTTTTCTTTCTTTATTTCTTTATTCATTCAGCGTTGTCATCCCACATCTACAGACTGGCGGCCTGGAAAGACTGCTCAAAGTCGGCAATAATGTCGTCAATGTGCTCTGTGCCGACTGAGACGCGGATCAGGTCCTCGGTGACACCCGAGCTGATTCTCTCCTCCTCGCTCAACTGCTCGTGAGTGGTCGTCCAGGGGCTGCGGAGATCATGTTAGTCCAACTTTTGATACCTCTTACGTGGATGCTACTCACTGAATGGCCAGCGTCTTGGAATCACCGACGTTGGCAAGATTGCTGATGAGCTTGAAGCCGTCAACGACCTTTGCGCCTCCATCGGCGCCGCCCTTGACGCCAAAGCTCAAGACACCGCCGAAGCCTCTGGGGAGGTACTTCTTAGCATTCGCATGGTACGCGTGGCTCTCCAGGCCGGGGTAAGAAACCCAGGAGACGTGGGGGCTGTTCTCCAGATACTTGGCCACGGCCAGCGCGTTCTGGGCGTGGCGCTCGGCGCGCAGGCTGAGCGTCTCGATACCGAGGATCAGCTGCTGGGCGGCAAAGGGGTTGAGGGCAGCGCCGATGTCACGCAGCAGCTCGACTCTGGCGCGGACGATGAAGGAGACGGCGCCAAACGTGTCCCAGAACTTGAGGCCGTGGTAGCCCTCGGAGGGCTCGACGAACTGGGGGAATCGCTTGCCGTTCGCGCCCCAGTCAAACTTGCCCGCGTCGACAATGACGCCGCCGACGGTGGTGCCGTGGCCGCCGATCCATTTGGTCGCGGAGTGGACGACGATGTCGGCGCCGTGTTCGATGGGGCGAACAAAGTATCCGCCGGCGCCAAAGGTGTTGTCGACCTGCCATTTCCCTCGTCAGCTTTTTATAGAGTTATAAACACGATACTATCGCCAGCCACTTACCACCAGGGGCACGCCCTTCTCGTGGGCGACCTTGGCAATGGCCTCAAGGTCCGGCACGTTGTATCGGGGGTTGCCGATGCTCTCGAGGTAGACGGCCTTTGTGTTGTCGTCGATGGCGGCGGCAATGTCCTTGGGGTCGTCGCCCTTGACAAACTTGGTGGTGATGCCGTAGCGCTTGAACGTTACCTTGAGCTGGTTGTAGGTGCCGCCGTAGAGGTTGGTCGTGGAGACGATGTTGTCGCCGGCCTGGGCGAGGGCAGTCAGGGCGAGGAACTGGGCGGCCTGGCCAGAGGAGGTGGCCAGAGCAGCAACGCCCCCTTCAAGGGCTGCTATCCGCTTCTCGAAGACATCGACGGTGGGCTGTGAGAGACGAATGAGTAAAGAACTGAGACTGAAGCATTTTTGAGGCACTCACGTTGCCGATTCGGCTGTAGATGTTGCCTTCTTCCTTGAGGCCAAAGAGTCTGGCGCCGCGGGCAGAGTCGCCGAAAACGAAGCTCTGTCGCGCAATGGTTTGTTAGCTGATGACCATGTCTTGAAGACTTTTAAGCAGATTTTCACTAATCGCTGCTTCTTTTCGCGCTCGTAGACCATCTCATATCGCAAAGAGCCGAGTCTGTGAGTCGAAGCTTACCGTGGAGGCGTAAATGGGGACAGCTCGGGCATTAGTCGCCGAGTCAGGAGTGTGTCTGGAGAACGAGTTAGTTGTCGCGACTCATGTTCCTAATTGCTTGATTGCGTTTTCGAGACTTTTCTGCTTTTTTACACCTTTCAATGTATTGCAAAAGCAGCTCAAAACGGGAGCTTTCGCAGCAGCTTCTCTGGCCGTAGAATTTTGTCCAGTAAGCGGATACTGCGAAGCTGCTGCGCCGCCGCTTCTATCATGCCAGCAATTGAGTTTAGGAATCAAAAAAAAAAAAAAAGCTTACCCCGCGTGGAGTTGGAGAGTCGCAAAGTTCTTGCTGTTGCCCGCCATTGTGACTAACGCTCGATGCTGAAATCAATTCAATAAAGAATGAGAAACACGAAACAGTCAACAGAAACTGCGATGGGAGGAAAAGAAAAAGAAATTTAAAGCCGAGAGGGTGGGAATCGGCTCGAACCTCGAGTGTGCCACCGAGATGTATTTATACACAGACAATCTATATTTCCTCCGGTGTCAAACATTACACTCCGTGCTAGCCACCTTGGCGGCGCAACCAAGAGTGACCTCTCTCTTACTAAAAAGCCTCCCACAACTCAAACTAGTAGGGGTCCAGCCGGCGACTAAGCCGTAGCTGTAGAGAATCCATTTGCTCTATCGAGCCCTTTTGCCTGACAAAAACAGAAACTGAGCGTTGTGAGAGCCTGAGAGCCTCCACGCCGAGGGTGGGGTCTACGGCCGGTCCCCCCAAGCACGCAATCGTCGTGAGTTCTTAACACACCAAACGGCCTCTTTCTCTTGCGTACATCTATACTAGATAGAGGGGTAAACAGCTAGGAGAGAGAGGAAAAGCACTCGTTGATCCTGGTAACTACGGGGAGAAGGGCGCCCCTCAGCCTTCTTTTGGCGGCCGGTTTTCGCTCTTCGCCCGTCTATCTCCCCCCCATTGGATCCATCCACCGCGGCCGTTCCCTGCTGGTATGGTTATGGTTCCCCGAATTTAGCCAGCGTATCAGATTCTTATTTTTCTTGGAGAGCTAACTCGTCTTGCAGCGGTAAGTGTTTGTTTCCCTGGTCTGACTGACCGTTCGAGACTTTTTAATGCTGAGAGGCTTTTGGTTCTTATTCAGCCCTTATGTAAGAAACCTTCAGCCATGGCACAGGCTCAAATGAAGTAATGGATATTTATAAAATTGCTTGCGTAAGGTTGGTTGTGTCAAGTGATTCTGGTCAACCACACTTGATAGGCAATTAGCCATAGACCAGCCAATGGATCGGGCTTGTCTGGAATTGCATGGAAATAGTTCCGATTGCCTCTTCTAGCGAAATAGGGAAATCCTTGAGAGCTCTGACGGCTCAAGAGTTCGCGTGGGTGTGACTGGGAATGGACTCGCCTAGTGCTGTGGAGCGCTGAATACGTGTATTAATAAGTCCGACAATCCATCCAGCCGACTATCGTGAACGGCTAAGTACATAAGGTTAGCTGGTAGAATATGTTGGTTTTTCTTGTTCTTTTAGTGCTCTGATAAAGTAGACTTTGATGGCTACTTACATCAGTTAAATAGCTCATGTCTCTTAGCCATATCATAAGAAATCGCAAATGCCGTAATGCGTGATATTTAAATAATCGACTTGCCAAAGGAACCGGTTCTAAAATCTGTGTAATTAAATATCTACCCAACTAGTAAATGCCACCTGCTTACCAAAGATGCTCGTTATTCAGCCATTATTATGCCTCCAATCATCATAAAACATACTAATTGTAACGCCATAGGGCCAGGTAACCCCAGTCCAGCTCTCACCTACTCGGTAGTCCAACGCTATCTAGATCTGATGCATGATCCCAAGAAGAAAATAGAACAAAAAATACAACGCTCAGAGCTCCACGTCCCCAGTGCCACGTCCCCTCCCCGGTAGTTTCATCTGCCCGCTGCCGCCCTTGAAGATGTCCTTTGTGGCAAGGATGGCGGAGAACATCCACAGACTGAACTGCACCGCTGCCAAAACCGCAGCACCACGGCCAGCCATGCAGACCGGGCCGCTGCAGAAGGCCAGATCGCCAAGGCATATGGCCACGGCGATAAATCCCGAGAAGTAGAAGATGCAGTTTGTGGCTTCGACGCATAGAGATATTTTCGGACATATGGCACTGGGTGCGAAGCGTGGCGTGAGTTCGATGTAGGGGACGGAGGCAAGTGAGAAGATTGGACAGAATAGAAGAAAATTGATGGATGGTGGCGTGGAGAGATGAGACCCCCTGAGATGCCAATTGACGACTATGAAAACGATGAGTTTCAAGGACACACGATTTGGTTAGAAATGCTAGGAAAACACACCGTATGCTGTCAAAGCGATGCCTGCAGCGGCCATGATGCTCTGGAGAGCCCGCACGTAGATGATGAGTGTTCGCGGCTTGACGGACATGGTGAGAATAGTCTAACTGCAGTAGTTAGCAGAGAGAAAATTAAATGGTGAGTCACAGAATACGGGCATGCCATGGAGAAGAAGTTGACATGGCAGCTTATTATTAGCATTAAATGGTAGAATAAAGCTTCATGGTCGTACACTAACGGTGATGTCTAAGACATTTTGAATTACAAGTCCAAGGGAGGTGAAAAGGGTGAATCAATTGATCAAGTTGAACGCACTGCCATCCGAGAGATACGCGTCCCTAAAGAGAAAAGGGTGTACAAGGCTGGAAAATAGAATACTGTCGACACTCTCATAGCGAATGGATCATCCATCTCGAGTAACGTAGGATACTGGTCTCAGATATCTGGGATGGGGTTTTCACATTTCTAGATAGCTGTGACATTATGGTCGAGGATAGCATTAGAGCCTCGATTTGATTCGCTTCAAGCGAGAAAAAAGTTGTAATCGATGATGCGATGGTTTCATGGTGATACAGGGACAGCTTTGACAGCTTATTTATAACTGGTCTCGTCTTAGCCTCACAACGTGGCACATGGGTCACATCGGCAACGAAGCTCGAAACGGGCTTGGCCTGGGTGGCCTTGTACATTGTATGGAACGCATTGAATACCAGCCTCGTGACATCTTGAATCTTTTATTTTTCACCGAGATCTCGATGATATTGAATCTTTTAAGTGTGCTGTCTTGGGTAATGGCAAGTGATTGACTGAAGTTGGTGCAGTTATAGGGTAAGCAGCACCTACATGCACTCAACTGGTGCTGCTACTCTATACTGACAGGGTTTCCTACGACGTATTCATAAAACGTCTGACAACGTTGATATACTGGCCTTCAGTGTGGATATTGGGTGTTGTATATCTGCTTGGGTTTAACATGCGTCAAGTAGACGTAGGAGAATCCGTCAGCATGAACGTTGTCCTCGGCTTTCAGAATGCGGGATAACGCGGGGAAATGCGCTACTGTGTATTGCTTATGGTGACTAATGTAGCTCCAGCATGAAGAACACCAGTGGTAATGAACACGTTTCTAGCCCCCAACCAGCTGTAGAGCATTGGCTTGTGAGGGGACGGACAGAGAACCCTTTTAGAGCAGACCGTCCGCGGCGTCTCTCCAAGGGATCTGGGGTTTCACATGCCGAAGCAAGACGCTATGCCGAATAGCAGCGACGTGATTGGCTGCAGAGCTGCGGAAGTCCCTGGAACCGAGGCCCACCGCCGTGCTTTAGCGGAGGACTGTTAAGCCAAAAGCTGCCTGGCCGCCAAGTTGCTCCCCCAGTTGCCCCGGATTCCGAGGGATTACGAAATCAGAGCATCAATGGATGCAAGGAAGAAACAACTATCGGTGACTACTGGTACAGACAGCAGTTGGAAGAAGAGAACAGCGGTAATAGGCGATGGCATAGGAAACAAAAGAGAAACACAGAAAGACGAAATAGGATCCGCCTCGCCTGCTGTGGGAGCACAAGCGTCGCCACCGAGTGGCTGTTATTCCCCGAAACAGCCGACGTCACTACGGGATGCGGACTTTTGGCCTGGCTGTGCTACGCTGTGGCCCGGACTGTTACGGCGCCGTTTGGCTGGAATAGACGATTATTCAACTATTTTTCAATTGAAAGAGTTATACTAATATTGGTTGGCGAGTGCTGATGCCGGTGCGAGTTGTTAAAGGCTCAACTACGTAACCTGAGCATGTTGAATTGCCAAGTTGATTTTAAACCATTCAAGTAATACGGAGACGGGGAATCGGGCACATTAAAAAACCACCTGGGGGAAAGCGGTGTTGAGCCATTGATATACTTGTATCAATACTAGGTACTTATTCATAAATATACTTGTATGAGTGCGCAAGTTGGTTTAATACCACTCAGACAAGTTTTAGCAGACTTGCATTTCGCACCTCGCATCTCGCAATTCGCAGATTGATCCCATCTTATTTGGTTTCCAGCGGCCAAGGCGGCCGGACTGCGGAACGCCAAACCGCCGTGAGGACCTTGGACGCCCTCTATCCGCTGTTTACGGGAGCTCCAGCCCACTATAAGTCCGCTGGTGGGAACGCCTCAGTGGGCGGCTGGCCGCTATTAGCAGCTGCCGTCGCAGCGCTAATGGTTTCTGTACTTGGCTAGATTTTTTTTGGCCTGCGCGAGCCACCAGCGACCAAAATCTGGGGCTGCCGAGGCCCTCGGCCGGCCATCCTTTTCCAGCAGCCCATGTTTGGATAAACCTCCACCTTTCTCTCCCAGCCTCAACTCCAGATCTGGATTCCTTCTTTGTATTCCGCTTTTCCTAATTACATTTCTCTCTTTCAGTAATTTCTCTTTCTCCTTCTTTGGCTTGCACGTCGCCTCTTTTCCTCTCTTAATCTCGATTCTCGTGCACGTCACGAGCGTTGCTTAGGAACTCGTCTCATCAACACGCGGCCAACCCAAACACACAGCCTCCGACACAATGGCTACCAAGGACGTAGAGGCGTACATCAAGAAGCTGTCAACTCCGCCGGCGCCCGGAGCTCTTCACGGCGTTGCCCTCCCTGGCACAGAGCGCCCTGGCCGCACTCCCATTTACCGCCACCACAAGATTGGCGATGGTGCCCTTTTGACCACGTTCTACCCCGAGATCCAGTCAATCCACGACCTGTTCGAAGCCTCCGCCAAGAAGCGCCCCAACAAGCGCTGCCTTGGTACCCGCCATTGGAACGCGGCCACGCAGTCATGGCAGGATCAGTATGAGTGGGAGACGTACGCCGAGGTCGCTGAGCGCCGCAAGAACCTGGGAGCTGGTATCGTCGAAATCCACAAGGCCAATGGCCACAACGCGGATAAATACGGTGTCGGTCTCTGGTCTCAGAACCGCGCCGAATGGCAAATCACCGGTAAGCTGATCTGCACGCTGCAATGCTTCCCAGGCGCAACAATAGATTGAAGAACTAACCAACTTGTCAATATGTAGATCTTGCACTGGCATCACAGTCTCTCTTTGCTGTGTCGCTCTATGAGACTCTCGGCCCAGACGCCTCCGAGTACATCATCAACCACGCCGAACTTGCCTGCGTCGCTTGCAGTCTGCCTCACATCCCTACTCTCTTGAAATTGGCGCCTCGAATTCCCACCCTCAAGCTGATCATCTCTCTCGATGAATTGGAGCAGGGCGAACCACAGGGCCTGACCAAGAAGGCTGTTTTGAACAATCTTGCTGCTCAGCACGGCATCAAAATCTTTTCCTTCAAGGAGGTGGAGGAGATTGGCGCCAAATCGGGCCGCCCCATGCGCCCGGCTGGCTGGGAAGATCTCTGCACAATCAACTACACCTCGGGTACCACGGGAGCGCCCAAGGGCGTTGTCATCACCCATGGCAATGCTGTTTCTGCCGTCTCATCGAGCCGCCTGCAGGGCTCTGTGACATATAAGGATGTCCACATGTCCTACTTGCCTCTTGCTCACATCTACGGCAGAATGGTTGACCAGGTTGCCCTGTCTGAAGGCGCCAGCATTGGCTTCTTCCGCGGCGACATCCTGGGACTGGTTGATGACATGAAGATTCTCAAGCCCACAGGTTTCATCTCCGTCCCCCGGTTATTCAACCGCTTCAACTCGGCGATCCGAACCGCCACCATTGAAGCCGAGGGCGTCAAGGGCGCTCTCTCGCGAACCGTCATCAACACCAAGAAGGCCAACATGCGCCTGCCGCCAGGACAAGCCAGCAACACGCACATCCTCTACGACCGCATCTGGACCCCCAAGGTGAGGGCTGCTGTGGGTTTGGACAGGGCTCACTCCATGATCAGCGGTAGCGCCCAGCTGGACCCCGACGTTCAAGAGTTCCTCCGTGCCGCCTTTGGCAACAACTTTTTCCAGGGATACGGCTTGACCGAGTCATATGCCGTCGGTACCGTCCAAGTGCCCGGAGATTTCAGTCTTGGCAACATTGGACCCCCAACTGGCTGTGTCGAGATCTGCTTGGAGTCTGTACCTGAATTTGAGTACACTGTCGAGGACAAGCCCGCCCCCCGCGGTGAGCTCCTCCTCCGCGGTCCCTGCATCTTCCGCGAGTACTACAAGAACGAAGAAGAGACCAAGAAGGCCCTTGATGCCGATGGGTGGTTCCACACTGGTGATATTGCGGAGATTGACAAGATGGGTCGTTTCAAGATCATTGACCGCAAGAAGAACGTCCTCAAGCTGTCCCAGGGTGAATACATCTCTCCCGAGCGTATTGAGAACGTCTACCTGGGCAACACCAACCTGGTTGCCATGGCCTATGTCCACGGTGATGCCAAGGAGTCCACTCTTGTTGGTGTCTTCGGTATCGATCTGGAGAACTTCCCTCCGTGGGCTAGCAAGATTCTTGGGGAGACTGTCACCGCTGATGACCGTGCTGTCCTCAAGACTGCTGCCAACCACCCCAAGGTTAAGCAGGAGTTCCTCAAGGTCTTGAACAAGATTGCACAGAAGCAGAAGTTCAACAGCTTTGAGCGAGTACGAAATGTCTATCTCGATATCGAGCCTTTTAGCATCGAGAACGAGCTTTTCACACCAACGTAAGTTATAACTCAAGATCGCTAATTATACAACTCTAGAGCGAATTGCTGACTTGGCGAAAATAGTCTTAAGCTGAAGCGTCCTCAGACTGCAAAGGCCTTCCGTACCCAGATCGACAAGATGTACGAGGAGATTGCCGCCGAGGCTGGCCCTGCTCCTAAGCTGTAAAAATATAGATTGCGTGAGAGGTGTATATGAATAGGCATGACGAAGTTGAGCGATATTCTTATTATGTTTTTATGTTTTTGGATAGCTACTAGCTGCTTCAACTCGGTTACCCAGCTACCTGCTGATGTGGTGGCTGTGGATGGTAAGAGGCTGGAGGCATTGTATTGCAGCATGTCGGCGGCATACTTTTTGCTCTATATCCATCTATTTTTCTTGGCTATGTATCATGTGTTTGTCGAGTATCAGCGCGAGAGGCTTTATGAATATAAAATAATAAAAAGAGATTTAATTCAAGAGTCTGGAAGTTGTGTTAATATTGAAACCTTACGTAGGAGTTGCCATAAACCAGCTAGATCAAGGGGCCGCATAGCTTTTACTTCCGTTATGTGAGTAACGACTACTAGTGGCAAAGAATGCGATTTACAGCGACTTGTCTGGAAGCTGCTTGTATAGACGTCTCTCGTCTTTAAAATGTCTTGTTGCTTTCGAAAAGATAGAATTATTCTCCGCAGGAATTGTTTTTTTTACTATATAAAGAACGATAACTATATTATAGCAATTATTATAATATTTAGGTATGTCCTGACTTATAACATTTTTTTCTAAAGCTACTGCTAGCATTCTTAAATGTTACATCACAAGCTGTCGGCGCGCCTCTTTTTGTGGATCATGCCAGATCTATGTCACGCTGGATCTCGCATGCATTCGGAGAATAGCGCATCTTGTTTGTCGCCATCGCTGCAGAATAACCCTGGTCTTAAGACTTTGACAGGAAAAGGTCAATCCTGTTGAATGAGCATATATCTGCTTTAAAATAACGTGTATAAATAAGGATTTGGCAATAAAAGTAGAGTTACTGTGTTTTAACTAGTGGCTGGAGGCGTTAGAGATATGCTATGCGACAACACTTGGAGAAGGATAACATATAGCAAAGGAGCTCTCAGTATATTTTAAGCTGTGTTCTTCGACTCCAGAACAATTAGATTTGATTACATATTAATTATAGCTGAAAGAGCAAATGATATTGCAATTAAACTGTAAGCTTTTTGCGCTTTATAATATATGGGATTTGGCTATAAAACAATTAGCTATAATTTAAATAAAAGGCTAGCAATTTTTAACTAAAAAACCATTAATAATTCCGTTTTTATATGTAAAGCAAGGGCTTTTAAACTTAATTAGTTTTATAATTCTAGCTGAGGCAAATATAATATTCTTTTATTACATAACCCCCCTCACGTGATCCCCACAGCCTTTAGCTTCCCTTTAGTCGTTTACTAAGACCCCGTTCTTACGTATCCGTTGGCTTAAGAAGAAACCTGAGAGCTTTAAACGTGTGGGCACGCGATGGGGTAAGTCTTATATCCCCTTTGTACCGCGCCCATAGAGCCCGAGATCCATTCCGACGCCTGCTTGAGATGCTCGCCCGAGACTCGTGGCGAGCCGGCCGTCTCCATGAGCCTCGTGCTTACCTCTGGCGCCTCCAGGCCCCCAGTCGTTGAGGTCGTCGACTTGACTGAAACGCCGCCACCATCGCCGCCGTCTTTGGGCTATATCGCAAACGGAAGTCGAAATGGCATCAGCCAGCCTTTGCTTGAGACACAGCGCCAGCAACATGACCGCGTTTTTGCAAGCGAAGAGCCGCCGCTCAAAAAGAGGCGCGTGGACCTTTCCTGGGCTGAGAAGCAAACAATTGCCTGCCAGCAGGTCTCGCCGTATGTCAGCCGAGGCCTGGCGGACCTATCATCCTCCGAGTATATAATTGATGAGATTGCGATAAGAGTATGGGATATTCGACATATTTAAGGGTCTTGGAGGCATTGGCTAATTGTGGTAATAGGCTGTTTCTATATTTGCCAAGGATCCGGTTTTTATTTCCCGATTGGATGAAAACGACTATACACTGCCTCCCAACGATGAGTGGACGGCTATCCAAGCCAAAATGATTGTTACAGAGTTGTCTCGGAAATCTGTAAGTGGAATTAAGAAATAAGAAGGCCTTTATCCATGTTATTTGAGCTAACACTGCTCGCCAGGAATATCAACTTCATCCAGTGAAAGAGCCAGCAGCCGCCGAGTATCACTTCGATCCAGTAGGGGATCCACCGCCAACGCAGGGCGAAGATGCGCTTGAGGTGCGTATGCCAGATGTCCAACAGCTGGAGACTCCTAGAACCGACACACTTGAAAGTACTACACCTGTAACGCATTGGAGCCGCTGGAAGCCGCTTCCCAAATGCGGTCCATCGTCAAACGCATGGTTTGCCCTCGAACAACGACCTTACCAAACAGCTTCGGAGCGCGACCTCATTGCGAAAGGCGCCAGCCTATACCGTGACCTACAACGAGAGATGGATAGCCCAATGGTCTACCATGTGGATTTCACCTCTGATGAGATTCGGCAAATCACGGAGTGTATCTCAAGATATCTTCCCTCAAATACCCCTGCTACCCCTGAGGACTTGGCGCAGTCATGCCTTCAGTTTGATATTCCTTCAATCGGCACCGCCCTGCCTTATCGAACGGCTGAGGATATTCGCAATTACTGCTCAGATCTACTCGCGAACAAGGCGACACCACCTGATAAGGCCCAAATTCTGACACTAGATCCAAGCGCTCAGGACTCTCGACATCAGCAGGAGAGTAGGCGTGCTGGTCGATTGGCAACTTTGCTACTGGCCCGTGAAACAGAAGGAAACCGGGGGTTTGGATCGATGCGCCAATATGAGAACTTTCAAAACGAATTCAAAAAGGTCCATGAGGATAGCATGACTCTGGTTGCAGAATATACCAACTGCGCCGGAGATATTGCGACGACAACCTGGGTTCCGGATTGCAATGTTCTATGCGGCACGACGGTGCACTCTGATAGCCACAATCAACAATACAATAAGCCCGGAAACCTGCTGCTTTGTTCAACAAAGTTGGGTCAGCTGAAAGCGTTTCCCGACCATCGGATTCCGCGACCGCTGGTTGACAAGGGAGAAAATTCCACTGTGGCCATGCGGCAAAGCCAAGATCCGTGGCTTTACTCGTCAGTTGTGTGCTCTGATTACGACCACGTTCTTGGCTTGGCATACACTTCGAGCTTCGACAAGACAGTCAAAGTTTGGAAGGTTGATGAGGCGGGCAGCAACATGACAGCGTTGGCCACATGGTATTTTGAGGGCAACGTCAACTTTGTTGCCGCGGCCAAGGACGGCTCTGGACGGGTTGCTGCCGCGGCCGACGTCCCAACAGAGGCTGTTCGGATATATACAATCAACAGGGATGACATTGCAAGCAGCTCCTACGTTTCTTTTTCTTGCACGCGTACCGATGCCGACGACTCTGACAAGTGGGCATATTACCCTGCCACAATGCAATGGGGCCGCTGCTGGAGGAGCAGGCATCTGCTAGCCGTGGGATACTCTCCTCGAAGCTTTTCTGGAGAAGACCTTGATATCCCAGAAGACAAGCGGAACTCGGGAGAAATCACTCTCTGGGACGCATCCCTGAACCAGCGAGTTACTGTTCTGACAGCGACAACGGCCAACTTTTTCGAGGTGGTTTGGCATCCTACGTTGCCGAGATTCATCGCAGCAACCTCGCCCTCCCAGTTGAAAGTCGTACCTGGTGTGCGGACGCAGATTCATCTGTTTAGAGAACAAGATGGCGCCTATGCTGAATATCACAATCTTGATTGCTTTGCGGCGGATATTAACGAGCTGACATTCATGCCCAACTCCTCGAGGCATGCATATGTTACTGCAGCGTGCACTGATGGTAAAGTGTACGTCTGGGACACTGCCCAAGGAGACAAACCTGTGCACATATTGCAACACGGCCGTCCTTTGGACGAGTACTATGAAGACCGAGAGAAGGAAGATACCGGAGTTAAATTTACGGCTTGGGGGAATAATTTGGATCGGTTTTACACAGGCGCCAGCGATGGGACTGTCAAGGTGTGGAATGTGCGTAACAAGCGCAAGCCATACTTGCGAACCCTCTTGGAAGCTCCTGGACCTATTTCTTGTGGCGCCTTTTCTCCCGACCTGCGGAAATTAGTCGTCGGAGATGCTACGGGTCGAGTGTTTTTGTTTTCTATAGACAAGGAAGACGAGCCAGAGGCACATTTCATTACGATACCGGGTGTCGACCGCCAGCTGCGACGCCCTACACCATTTATACCACACCCCGATCCAGAGCCTCCAGCCCGGAACCCAGGAGGTCCGGAAGGCGTTTACGACGACGAAGACATTCATATTGCTGATTTGGTGAAGCGAACTTTCCTAGACACAAGGCAGATTGTGATTAACCCTAATCCTACTATTGGCGCCGTACAAGGGCCAGAATATGCCGCAACAGGGCTCTTCCGTCGAGAGGCACATCTGAATGAAGATCCAGCAGGCCATTTACTCAGCTACTTTGAAAGAAACCAGAGACAGAGCATCGAAGCTAGCCGCGGCGGGTTCGCCCGCTCGATACGCAGGCTTCGAGACCCCGGAGAAGCAGATGCTGTGATGCAATCTCAGCACTATACAAATAAGACGCAGGAGCTGGATATAGAAACCATTTCTGCGGATGACCTTGCGGATTTATTTGCTTGCAAGGCGGAGTTGACGATGAGTGAGGCGGATTGCGGGTTTGTATATGAGGAATTGCCAGAAGAGCAAGAAGAAGATCACTTAGAAGGAGCAGACGAGGTGAATGATGGATACAATGCAATGCAATGGGCTGCCAGCGGATAGATTTGGGGGTACCATGATACACAGTAGAAGCATATGTAAATTTACGATTCGTTACGTTAGCAACGTGCCCGCTAGATGGGCTATAGAAATACCGCACACAAGCAAGATGCCTGTCACTCATTTATTGTCTTGATTATTGAGAGCGAGGTTGTAGTTGTGGAAGACTGATGAAGCAGTTGTTGATTGCAAGAACAGCAGACGTGTTCACAATAGCCAGCTTCAAAATACCGCGCAATGCGAATTTTTAAGAAGCAAAAAGAAGAGACAGAGAAGAAAGATGAAGAACAAAAAAGACAAAAGAAAAATAAATGCGTCATCCGGAACTCGAATCCGGGCCTCAACTTTTCAGCATGGAAGAGTTGAATCCTAACCCCTAGACCAATGACGCTTTTTTATCCATGTTGACACGGTGGCAGTAAACAGCTTATGAAGCTACCAAGACCTATCGTGATAGCTCCACCAACTATAAACAAAACCATCATAAAGATAGAGAACTCTCCATAATATTTGAAATGAAAGTTCCTATGGCTTTCTCTCCACTAAGAGAAACAAAAAAAAGAACAAGGAGCACCCTATCTTCCAAAAGAAGCAAAAAATAAAACGACACCTGCAGGATTCGAACCTGCGCGTGCGAACACAATGCCTAACGATATCAGATTGATAGCAGGGCATCGCCTTAACCACTCGGCCAAAGTGTCTAACTGTTCATGGAAAAGACATGTCTTAGATGAATATATCAATATTGTTTGAATGAGCACGACTTTAGAAAAGGAAATTGATAACATTCTTGCCTACGATTCAACATATTCCTCGCGAATTAAATTTAGATGAGATTCATGAATCGAAATATAAATTGAAAAGAAACAAAATGTCATTGTTGCCCATTCTCGCTTAAACCTTTGTCGTTGCAAAAGTTATCTCCGCTGCATAACCCTTTTTTGAGTTCCAATAATCCAAGAATTCAGTTCTACCAATCTAACGTCCCATTCAACCAATTTCAAAGACCACACCAGCAAGCAAAAAAGAAAAGAGGAAAGAAAAAGACGCAAGTAAGCAGAGAGGGATATGAAGGTAAAAAAAAAACAAGACGGAAAAGGCGAGAAGGAAATGCGCATAGAACATGCTAGTAACGATAGGAAAGAAGAAAACAAAAAGGATTCATTCGTCGTACGCAGGGGAACAAAGAAGAGAGCCTCGATCTGAACTCTTTTGTCTACGCATATCCAAGGTCCTCGCCGCTTCCTCGACGCTCGCCAAACAGATACGCTGCTTCAAGACAAAATCGTCCGTGGCCCCTTTCCATTCGTCGCTCGCTACCGTAGCAAATCAATACTGCGTCGACGATTCCGCTGAGAATGCCTTCCATTGCGCCCATAACTGAATACCCAATGAAACTAGCCATCATGCCGACCACGTATGCGTATGCTGATCCTCGCACGCCCACACCATCTGGAAGCTGGAATCGCAGCTGCTTTGCGGTAATGACCCAGCCCGCGAAACCAAGGCCCGTGGCCATAATCAGTCGTGTTGCGACCAGGAGCAGTTTGGCTAGCCGGTAAGGTAGTAAGCCGTTCCCCTGGCCACGTAGGCGTAGAGCCCTGGGTGTCAACGTAGTAGTAGGGATTGCAGCTGATACAAACTCCATCTGATCAAGGCCTCGAGCAGACGTGGCCAGGCCTTGAGAGTGTATGGCCGCAAAAGTAATTGTGAGGGGGTTAGTGAGAGCCACCACAGGCGTGGGAATCCAGAATGAGGCGACGTTTGTGATAAGTGCGCCTATCCTCCTGGGTAGAAAAATCAATGGCGCCCGGATGAGAAGAGATAGCAGGGTTGATTCACAAATGCTGCCAAAGATTGTCGTCGTACCGTGACTCAGGGCGGCCAGGACAATCTCCTTTGAGGGGGTAGAAGGTCCCGCGTTGCGATGAAAGTACCACTGAGAAACAGTCGCAGCAGTTGTCGCTCGGTGTATCGCGTTGATGACGGAGAGCGTCCACATATACATGAAGACAAAGCCTGCGCCGAGCCACCAGCTGGAGAAGCGGATCACGAACTTAGCCAGGGACTTTGAGAAATAGCCGCCCATGAACACCCGAGTAAACATGGCCAGCCATACCCAAGTCCACACCACAATCAATGCCAGGCAGCCAAATCCCACCAGCAGGAGCCCCGGATTTTGAGCCAAAATCTTGGAGGAAAACTGAAGGATTTCAATGGCTTGCTGAATTGCTCTCCGACCTTTGACGACAAGCCACAGCCACAATATGCACGAAGCTGCGGGGACGGCAGCTGTCCATCTCATGATGCTATCCTGAAAGCTGGTCCCATGTGTTCGCCCCTTGAATGACGACGCAAACGAGAAGACGGCGAACGAAAACATGATGGCCGGCACAGCGATCAGGATAACAGTAACCAGCGGCCGAACAAAGGACCGTAGCGCCGCCAGCCACACAAATGACACCATTACTGCCACTACGGTATCGACTGCGAGCATGTTGAACGATTTTTGAAGCGTGGTATAGATGGTATCTCCCACAGGGCTGCTCCTTGGTGAGGTGTTTAGCCATACCAGGACAAAGGTGGACATCATGCCAGCGAGACAGATTAAGAATATCCAGGCGAAGAAGGGATCATGTCGGAATATTTCTCCTTCGATGAACATGTTCCCCGTCAAAGCTGATTCAACTTCTGGCGGCTCCATGTGTCGCGTGCTGGCCATGTCGGCATCACTTCTTGCGGATTTCGATATCAGGGGCGTTCGTCCGGAGTGGTCCTTGAATCGCTGGAACGCTGGAGGACTGCTGTCGACCGCCTCTCCAAACAGCGAGTCCGGCGGGTCCTCGTCAGGGTCCTCCTGCGATCCAAGACCAACATCAACCATGTTCCCCCTATGATCACCGCCGTGGTCGCTTCCGCCATATCTGCTCTCCTCGTTATCGTGATCAACTTCTTCCCCCTCCTCCTCTTCCAAAGGCGTATCCCTTGCAACAGAAATTTGGTGCGAGCTCCTCGTCCCATTCCAACTGCTCCTGATGCCTCGGCCAAAGCCTTGGGCTCGATACGGCTGGTCGAACTGACTTGAGCTGTCTTCGATGGAGCCTCGACTATTGGCGTCCGATTCAACGCTGTCGGCCAGTTTGCTGGCAGCCGCTACCCGCCGAGATCTCTGCAGCGCATAAAGGTCAGCCGCTTCCCTGTCGCGCTCCTCCTCGTCGTCCTCCTCCCGAAACTCGTCCAGCGTGCTGTGAAATAGCGGTGCATCCTGCGCAGCTGTTATGCGAGAACCAAACGCGAGCTGGCCAAAACGCGAACTGCCGCTGCCGCCAGCTCCTCCTCCTCCGCCACCGTTCTGATATGGGTTGCCCCTAGAAAGAAACGACCGCTGGCCCCCATTTCCGCGACCGGCGTCTCGGTAGGGCCGAGATGGACGTGAAGACCAGTCGTTTTGTCGAGACGTATTATCGTTATCTGGCTGGCCAAAGTTCGACAGCCTCGACTGCGACTGCGCGAGGAATTTGGAGGCATCTAAGAAGACAGCGTTAGCAGCAAGTTGGGGATACGCAGCCTCGCAGGATGCAGTGTCGTCACTCACACTCGGAAAACATGATGCCCCTTCACCTGCCGCCGCCCCCACGATAAGAGGCTGGTCCGGCTGTCACCTCGATGGCTGCTGTGCTGCGGTTATGCTGAGCGGCAGTTTGTTATGGATTTCTCGCGGCAACGGCGTTGTGATGGAATCGGCTCGCAGGCTGGTGGCGATGACGAAAACGCTGGGACAGGCAGCAAAGACTAAGACGGGCGCTCTCCCTTGCATGCAACGGGAAGAGTAGCAGCCCAAGATGAATAAGGAAGACCAAAGTTATTACACCGTTAAAAGGGATCTGAGTAAGATGTATATGCGGCGGCTGTCCAGTCACCAAGTTGGAGAAACACCAACAAAAAAAAAAAGATGTGCCTCGTTGTAAAACGAAAAGAGAGAAGCACTGAGAAGGGTCAGGCGACACAAGGCGGATGAGTCGGTTTGGTGACCTCGATAGCCCAAAACTTAGTGAATGGCTAGGGGACGACTGGAGCGTGCCGTGGCCGGTGTAGAGCCTAAACTTTGCTGGCGGTCAGCGCCTCAGCGAGAGCCACAGGTGACTGGGCGGCAGCCCCGTAAGTTTTAGTACCGCGAGGGAGGTACCTCGTAATACGGCCAGGGAGAGGCTCTTGGAGGATCCGCATCCGGGGGTGCTGCCTGCTGGGATGGCACAGGCTGCAAGTATCGGACGGATGATCCTCGTGGTACCTGGGACTGCGCTGAGTGAGCACAAGGGCAGCGAGCCCGTCATTTGATCCGGGCCAGGCAGTGCTGCTGGGCATTACATAAGACCCGGGATCTGGATAAGACACAAACGGAGCAGTATTGATTAGCTGGGAGGTGGAAAAGGCAAATGCCAGCATTACAGTAGCACCCGAGCCCTAACAAAAGCTTGAGCAGTTGAGGCTGCGGCTTATACAAACGATGGCGCCATCACAGCTCCGAGCAGCTGCCTAAGGGTTCAATCAACCAAAAAGGCAGCACGGCTTCAAGACCTAAAAAATCCACCTTAGGCTACATCTGCTACTATAGCTGTCTGTAAACATACAACCACTAATACCTACTAGCAAGTAAGATGCGCATATGGCTGCCTATAGCACCACAGGTATGCAGTACGAGATGCCTCTTCCGCGAGGCAGCTGCCGGGCCGTGCTACTGTAGGAACGGCCCCTAAGTAAAAAACGCTGGACCGCGGGAATCTTACCGCTAGGCCCGGTCACCGTCTCGTCATGATGCCGTTATCGCTCTCTTGCGTCACCGATAACAGCTGCATCCACCGGCGGCCAGTTTAGGCGCAGCAGATGCAGATGCAGATGCCAGACAGACGTCAAGGAAGCTGCCGGCTAATTATGCATGCTTCTGCAGTAGCCGTAAAAACGATCATCATCGGTGAGGCATCCGATCTGCTGCTAGTGGTACGAGCCAATAATTCTGTCATAATTTCTGGTTAAGAAGAGAAGAAAAGAAAAACGATCCCGGCCCCCAAAATTCGTTTCTCCTCCTCCTCCAGCTTTTCCCTCAACTCGCATGGGTCACACCAAAAACAGGCCTGTCAGCTCCTCTCCTCTCGCTGGCCCGTGACAAGCCATCGATCGTCACCTGCCTGTTTCCTTTACAAACCAAGACAGGCCCTTTCAACTTGTTACTATACTTCCGTTCCTTTTCATTCCTGTGTAAATTCTTCCAACCTGCCGCGTCCTCTTATTTTTTTTTTGTTCACTACAATAATTTGAAGCCTCCCCCTCGTCGATTGCGTCAACGGCTTTGGAGAAGCGACTTTGTCTTGGCCGTTTCTTCCACGCACGTGCCGTTCGCCGCAGCGATAGCCTCGAACCCACATCAGTTACACTCCCATACATTCAACGAACCACCGCCCCAACAGTTATAGCTCTGGAACTTGCGCTTTTAACAATCCTGGACGGTTCGACCATTTATATAATCCACCTCTTCAGCTCCTCTTCCTCGTCATATTCCTCTCTCGCTACTTTCTCTCCAAATACAGTCTTGCGCCAACTGCGCATCGCACCTTGTCCACACCTCCCACATGTCCTCCTCCTCAGCGCCCTGGGACTACATCGCCAAGCTGGTCTGCATAGGCGACTCAGGATGCGGCAAATCCAGCCTCACCATCCGCCTCTGCGAAGGCCGCTTCTCCGCGCACCACGACGTCACAATCGGCGTTGAGTTCGGCTCGCGCATCGTGCCCGTTGGCCCGCCTCACACTCCCGCCGGCGCCATCGCATTCCCTCCCTCCTCATCCTCCGCCGACGATGCGCCGCCTTCGCCCGGCGGGCTCCCGGAACCGCCGCGCGACACCAGCAACACCCCCCAGAAGCATATGAAGCTTAGCCTGTGGGACACGGCCGGCCAGGAAACATACAAGTCCGTCACGAGGTCGTATTTCCGCGGCGCCAGCGGCGCGCTGCTCGTCTTTGACCTGTCGCGCAAGGCCACCTTCCAGCACGCCACGGACTGGCTCAACGACCTCCGCCAGATTGCCGAGCCGGACATTGTCATCGTCTTGGTCGGCAACAAGGCCGATCTGACACAGCAAGAGGACAACAAGCGAGAGGTCACCCGGGAAGAGGCGGAAGAGTGGGCCAGGCGCAACGGCATCCTCGAATATGTCGAGACGAGTGCCAAGAGTGGCGAGAACGTGGAAAAGGCCTTTATGAGAGTCGCCGAGAGGATATACCAGAACATCCAGGCTGGCAAGTATAATTTAAACGACAGGAGATCCGGCGTCAAGGGTCCCAATGCTGGTGGGAGCCGGCAAGTGAGGTTAACAGCGGACGCCAGCAAATCGGGCGGCGGATGTTGTTAATCTATCCAGGGCATAAATAAGTTTCTTTCTGTATAATGCGAGTCGTAAAGCGAAACAGCCATGTTGAGCGAATACGAAAAGAATGAAAGGAGGAGGGGAGAGCAAGCAACAAAGCAAGCAAGCAAGACATGATACCCGATGGGCTTCATCATTACATGATACTCTGGTCGTAAAGGACCGTTGGAAAGACATCGCCAAGCAACTGGAAACATGGCACTGTATAATAATAGTAGATGCTTCAATGCACAATTGGCATTCAAGCCTGTAATCACACACACGCCTATTTCTTTACTTATACACAAGAACCAAATTGGGGGGAGATATATGTCTTGCATTAAATGCGGTTTATAGTTTTTTCCGCCGACCCTGATTTGTTCCTATCATCTTCTTTTATATGATTTGCGAAATTCCATCCTAGCTATCCGTTGCTCTTTTTTTTTTCTTCGTTAATGCGAAGAAAGTTGTCTCCATCCCATTCCACGCCTTTTAAATAAAATCTTACACGTAGCTATTTTTTTTTTTCGTCTTTTAAAAATGAGTAGTTCTCCTCTCTTCTCGCTCATCCTCCCACTCTTCCTTCCACCGCCAAGACATGAGAAAAAAGGAATAAAAAGTGCTCTTGACAACTGACATGAAGTAAAATCTAACTAAATCATGCTCGCCATCAATGCTTGTCAAAAGTGCCTAGTTGAGAAATACTAGATAGAAAAAGGGGCTTAGTCGCTGATGCGCCAGTTGTCAAACCACTTCAGGTACGAATATTGCTGGTGGTTTCCAGTCATACCCCAGCAGATGGGCATAAACAGAATATAAAGCCCAATAATGACGCTGTACAGGACGCCATAGATGACGCCCTGCAGGACAGCTGCGCGGTTTCTCATGGCCCAGTCCACCACGAAGCCCAGAGACAGGATGGCGAAATACAGGGCAGGGTAGTAGTGGTGCACGTAGGTGACACGTGCCATGATAACAAAAGGAAGATAGTGCAAGAACCAGCCGATGACGGGGTAGATACCGGCGTAGTGGATCTGGTCAATCTCCTTGTTGTCGAGCTCCCTGTAGCCACGTTGCCATCGCACAATGTACCAGGCCACGACGAGGCCGACGAGGCCGAGAGACACCGTGCTGCCCCAGTAGATGAATGGGTTACCAAGGAGGAAATACTTGACGATGTTGTCATCCCAGCCGCACATGCGAAGTCCCACGTTGAGGATGGGCCATTGCCACCATTGGGAGGCCAAGTCGTCCTGCTTATCGGGATCCGGCACAAGGGCGTTGTTGGATGTCATCATGGCTACGTTGAGATGGATGAAGTCGTGAATGAATGGCGACTTGTAAACATTGGGATCACTCTCAGGGACTAGTGAAAGGTTAGCGATTACCGTCACAAGTTTTAGGGGTACAGCTATGGTTTGTAACTTACGCTTGTCGTTCCAGTGAGCCTCGACGTTCCAGTGAGTATAAGTGTCACGAGGGTTGTTTTGCTTGTCGCAAGTAACTTCAATCTGCTTAAAGCCCCACTGAGGAAGGTTGACGTTGCCAGCTCGAAGATAGCAGTTCATTGCTGTGTGCTTGAGACGGAAAGCAGTGGTCAGAGTGCGAATCTTGCTGCGGTCACGAGATGCCGCATCCCGGACAACTTCAATCTGCCAGTGATCCTTCTCATCTCCAACAGTGAGGTTACCGTAGCTGGAAACCTCGCGGTGGGACTTGCTTACGGGGGCGTCAATGTCGTGAGAGTGCAAGTTGCGGCCGGTTTGGGCGTGGATAAGACGGATGACTGATCCATCGCCGATGAATCGCAAATCGCCCTCGGGATCGTAGTCGGGCTCGTAGCGGTTGGGGTAAAAGAACCAATCGTTGTTAGCATCCTTGTGGTGGTAGCAGGTGACTTGTTGCTGGCCAGAGCCCTCGGGGTAGGTTTGAACGTGAGAGTGAAGAAGACCACCGCCATAGCCCATGTTCTTGATAGTGGCGCGAGATCCAATGGCAATCTCAAGAGGGCTGTTCTTGCCGACCTCGGTTCCCTTCAAGTTGGCTTGGAAAAGAGAGCTCATCTGGGCGTCGCCGGGTCCGGTGGAATCGAGAATGGCGAAGTGCAGAGCAAACGAGAGCATGTAGATGAGGAAAGGAACGATGATGAGTCCGACGACACGAGCTGAAAAGTGGGCGGCGAGAACAGGCTATAGTAACACGGTTGTAAGTGGGCAGCTCAGTCAACGTGGCAGAGGGAACAGGAGATCCCAAGAAAAAAGGGAAGAAAAGACTCACAATCGGCATCCTCCTATCACCATACTTTGCCCAGAGATCCTCAATTGTGTAAAGACCGACCAGAGCAGTAACAAAGAGACCCACGAGCTTGACACTGCAAACACATCCAATGCTTACACCGGTCATGAAGAGCCAGAAGAACCACTCAGGCTCGAAGCTGTTGCGTCGCTGGTTGTGGAATTTGGCCCAGCAAAGAGTGGTAGCAAAGGTTCCACAGAGCAACATGGAGTCGAGAAGAATGAAACGGCTGATTGTGGTGTAAGAGTTTTCGCAGAGAACCATCAGCGTAACGAGCCAGACAGCAGGCCGAGTCAGCTTGAGCTCCTTGGCGGTAAAATAGGCCATGGGGATGCAGGCAATGCCAAAGGCGGCATTAAAGGCTCGCATAAAGGTGTAGTTGACATCTTCGGGGTATTTCTCGCCAGACTTAAATTCGAAGGATCCGTTGTAGCCGGCGAGGACTCCAGAGAGACCAACCAGCATCTTTCCGAGGGGAGGGTGGACGTCGAAGTAGTATTCATGCTTGATGTAGTAGCTGCCGAACTTGCCAAAGCTGTTGGACACACAATCAGCAAACCCGCTCCAATTCTAGCGTCAGAGAGGCCAGGATCCTTGTACATACTGAGCCTCATCCCAGGTCACGATGTCGCTAATGCCAATTTTATACAATCGAGTGAAGATGGCAACGGCCGTGAAGATCAGCGGGGCAACGATGGACTCTACGTCCGCAAACACCTCGAAGAAAGATTTCTCCTGCAACCGCTGTCAGCCAATCCCTGTTGCGCGCAATCGAGTAGACTCATTGGGCTGTGGATGCCTCTCTATTACCTTCTTCGCGAGCTTCTTCTTGTCATCCGGCTGAGACGCATTGAGCGAGGGCGCGCCTGGTGAGGCAACCTGTCGCTTCCTCAAGCCATCGCCCAGGTCAGCGCCAGAGGCGAGAGCGGCCTTTTCGGCAGCCATGGTTCTGGAAGACAACTTTCTGGTGTTGCCAGAAGTTGCAGGCGGACACAAAGAATCAATTGAGTTGATAGAAAGAAAAAATTTCAAGCAGCGGGGAGAGAGAAGAAGAATAGGGGAGGGTCACTCTCGGCCAGCTCCCAATGCGGCACAATTTGTAATGACTGGACGAGTTTGGGGGACTCAAACGGCTATAACATCGACGACGGCGACGACGCGGCACCGTCGATTCGAAAAGGGAGAAAAGGAGGAAACAACAATCCTCAAGGCCAAGTCCGGCTCAGGGGAGAGAAACGAAGTGGAAATGACAAAGGAGGTGTTTCTGGCGGATATTGCTGCTTGCGTCGGATATTCCAAGAATACGACAGCTTCCTGATGCCCCCCTGGTTCAGCTAAGGAATATTGGCCACCTTGCAATCCCTCCAGCTAGTGCTCAGCCGCGTGGCTAGTGGCGTTCCGCGCTGCTGCGACTATTTGCGCGTAGTGCGTACCTAGTTGTAGCTCGCCCTCTTATTTTCGCTCCCGCATACCAGCCCACTACCTGCGGTCCAGGGACACCAGCAGCCAACAGCCACCAGCCACAGCTGAGAAAACGAACTGAGCCACAGCGGGCGAGCAAGTGCTGTATTGGACGGCCGGTCCCCTGTAGCAGGCAGTCCAGGTCTAGCAGCTGCCGGATTGTTGGGCTTTGTTGGCGCACAATCACATGCAAGCGTCCCGCCACTAGGCCTGCTTATGGCACTGACTGCGTCGAGACAGCTTTTTTCGTTGGTCCCGAGAATGAATAATACGGTGCTAGTCTGTCTTTTCTGATCCCTGCCTTATGTCATCCTTGCGATCAACGCTGGCCATATCTTACTATAATCTCGCCGACGCCTGGCCGGCCATCGCACGACTTCCCTTCAAGCCTTACCTGACTTTTGGCCTCCGGACGCCAAGCAGATGGAAACTCTCACCGGCTGAGCATGTCTGACTGACTTTAAACCGAATTTACTGCTGCCCCTCCCGTATCCTACTTCGTGTCTTTTATCTTTTATAAGCCACAGGCATCACCGCCTCTCCACGGCTGCCCGTCTTATTGTATGAGCTAGGTAGTAGCCTCATCCTGTTCGTACTTAATATTAGACATCCCCCCGTCCTCAGCTGCGCCTCAGCAGCAGGCGCCGCGGTTGCGCCAACCAGGTCTCCCGATGCCTTCCCTTGTCTCCGAGTTCATCATCAACCCTGTACTGCGACAGGCCCGGCGCTTTTCTGAGATCTCCCGTGCAACGCCACCTGCAGCCGGGGAGGAAGACACGCCCGTGGTCCAGGCGGATGCCGTCCACGATTCGGATGATGCCGAGGATGTCGCGCAGCAAGGACCTAGTCTACCGCTTGAACGGCAGCGGTCACGGCCTCTGAGCACGTCAACCCAGGAAACGATTGTTGAAGAGGCCGCCGTTGAGCCAGTGACACCCACTGGACCGCTGCTCGATCATCTGGGCTTCCCAATAACGCCGCCCAGAAATGCACCAGCCAAGAAGGGGCCCATTCCGGAAGACGATGGCATGCGAGAGCTGCGGACCCGCATCCAGGAGATCAACTGCCGAGACATTTCATCTGGCGAAAAGGCAAGGCTCATCCACGATACCCTGTTGGAGGGCTATCGTGCGTCCATGGCCACGGCCACGTCCTTGAGCAAAGGCGACTCGGACGATGGATCAATCGGCCACGTATGGGAGCCGGCCAGCCCGACTGGGCCTCTTGAAGCCTTCAAGTACTGGCAAAATCAGGTGATGGGCGAGCCATCAGTGAAAGAGACGTTTGTCTTGAGCGAAAGTGACATCGCCCCAACTTATGCCCCTATCCGGCACTCAAGAACACCAAGCGTAACAACGCCAACGCACTCGGCTGCTTCGCTTACTGAAACCCGAGGTCCGCTGGGGTGTGAGCACTATGAGCGGAACGTGAAGCTGCAGTGTTCTACCTGCAAAAAGTGGTATACTTGTCGGTTCTGCCACGATGCGAACGAGGATCACACGCTGATCCGCAAGGACACAAAGAACATGCTCTGCATGCTTTGTGCTACACCTCAGAAAGCTTCTGATGTATGCAACAACTGCGGTGAGGTGACGGCCCAGTATTACTGCAACATTTGTAAGCTTTGGGAAAACCGCCCCAACAAGCCCATCTATCACTGCAATGACTGTGGAATATGTCGCCGAGGTATGGGACTTGGAAAGGATTTCTTCCACTGCAAGGTGAGTTTGTACTTTTTCAAATCTTCTCATTAGATCCGGTTGCTAAACAGCCTTGCTAGACATGCCGGGCGTGCATCACTACATCGATTGAGAGCTCGCACAAGTGTATCGAGCGATCGACCGATTGTGACTGCCCGATTTGCGGCGAGTACATGTTTACGTCACCGAAACGGGTAGTATTCATGGTATGCGGCCATAGTATACATAAAAAATGCTATGAGCAGCATCTGAAATCGTCGTACAAATGCCCACTTTGCAGCAAAAGCCTCATCAACATGGAGACGCAATTCCGCAACTTGGAGCTTGCCATTATGAGCCAGCCCATGCCGCCAGAATTTCAAGACACAAAAGCCAAGATTCTCTGTAATGATTGTTCAGCCAGAAGCACTGTGGCATACCATTGGTTGGGCCTCAAATGCTCAATTTGTCGATCTTATAATACGGTAGAGCTGCAGATAATGGGCCGCAACATCGAGGAACTCCAGGCTGCTGCTGGTGACCAGCCTCCGATTGCAGAAGAAACCGACTTGGCAGAGGTCGTACCTGGAAATCGGCGAATCTCCATTACGACAGGCCCGCGACCAATCCCAGTCCGTAATAGACGGCGACACTCTTCCAATGCACCCGAGCCCCCGTCACGCATAATAGACAGATATGCGCGGTCGATGTCGCCTACACGTTTCATGATGGATATTCCGCAGCCAGCCGTTCCAGAAATGGACGGAGAGTCTGACGATGATATCCTGGGCTTCTGGAGAAGCGGCGAAGATGATGAGGACGACGGAGCTAGCGATGACGATGAATATGATTCCGAGGACTCCAGCGATGACGATGCTCGCGAAGCAGAAGATGACGAAGACGATGACGACGAGGATGAAAATGGAATCAACCTAATTGGACACAGATGATGAACTGTCTGATGCCCCGAACCTTGAGCTCTTGATAACAACACGCAAAATGCGATTTAGTGACAACCGTGGCGACGAATGGGGAAGCAAGTAATCTATGTTCACAAAGGGGCGTCTTTCTGGAGCGGAGTTTGGCAACTGAATGAGTTTTGCTTACGGGATACCACTTTCTTTTTTTTTTTTTCTCAATTTTCCTTGTATCACTTTCCCACTGGATTTGCTTTTACGAATCTCAACATGACAGCATGGCGTTTTGAAATTAATGGGGTTTTATCGACGGAAAAAAGGATTCGCTTATGCAAACATACATAGTAAAAAAAAGAGGAGGGAGCATTTTTTGGAGTATGCAGTTTGAGAGACATCAAATTGGGAATTAGGTCGTTTGTTTTCTTAATTCAACATTTACTGTGTAGTTTCATTCCTCGGTGGTAATATATAGCCCTCTGTAAACACATCCTAAGCGCCATGAATAATAGGTAGTTGATAGAATCCCGGCTTAAAATCAAGTAAACCCTCATTACATTTCATAAAAAAGACAATGTGAAACAGTGCGCGAAACATTAAGTAAAAGAAATCATTTCAGAGAACGCGGTTGCCGTTGGTTTCAACGACGACTATTGGCTACAGCGGCCTCTTGCTGTTCGCGCCTCGTGTCGTCGGCAATCTCACGCAGCTCCTTGATGACTTGCTATAAGGGGGGTTAGCAGACAACAACATCTAGGACATAAAACATAGATACGATACGTGCACAAAACTAAGAAGGAAGAGGAGCACATACAACTAGTGATTCAGGATGGACGCCCTGTTCAATCAATGAGATGCACGTCGACAGCATGCGACGGTCCATGTGGCAGTTCTAGAGCGAGAAAAGGTCAGAACGAGATTGGGAGAGAAGTTGAGGGTTGTGTGTACGTACCAGCATGGCGGCAATCTCCTCGAGGATATCGACGGCTTGGGACGCCGCGGCGTGTTTGTCTGGCTTATCGGGCTTGGGCATGGCGAGAGCTTGACCTGGATGGCTGTGGTTGAGAGTTGGTGAGAGGCCTGGAGTTTGTTTGGATGCTTGGGAGGTATGGATAGATGGATAGTGGGGCCGGACGCGCTGATGGCAGGCAGCTTTAGCGGTGTTGGCGCAAGGAGCTTGCGATTGGAAAGGATACCTACGACAGCGTATCATTAATAGTAGTACTGCATTTGCATTCTTTTCATGTAACTGAATTCACTGACGCTCTTAATAGAGAGTGAAGGCTTTTTCAAGTACGAGCTCAAATTGGTCAACGTATATTTTGGCTCGTTGTGCACCATGCAGGAATTATAAGAGTTGAGACATCAGTTACATATCAAAAACTTTCATGCAGATCATTGTCTGCGGGTATCTGGCATACACTATAACATCATCATCATTAAGCAAAAAAACCATCAGAATCCTCCCCTTTCAAGACTTGATCGCCTCCACAAACAGCTCCCGCATCCCCTTCAGCAGCACCACCAGCTCCCTCGTCTCATTCACCTTATCCAGCACCCTCTCCACGCTCTCCCGCTCCAGCTTCGGCCTGCAGTGCTTCACATCGTAGTCCCTCGAGCTCGTCACCAGTTCAAACCACGCCTCGCGCTCCCAGTTCTTCTCGTCAATGTGCGTGTACACAAACTTGAGCCTGTCGTCCTTTCCCGCGCCCTCGATCCGCATGCACAGGGTGGAGATCCAAAAGTCCAGCTCGGGGACATTGTACCGCGACTGTGCCTCCTTTTGCTTGTTGTACGCGCGCTGGGCGGCGATGCGCGTTTCGATCTCGGCTTGCGTCTCGGCGATTTGGGCTTTGAGGTGGTCTCTGGTGGCGATGTGGCTGTCGCGCTGGGCCGCCAGTGATGAAATGGCCATTTCCATTTCGCGCTTCTCGGCCTCTTCTTTCTCGATTGTCTGTTGGTAGGTGGACATCTTGACCTGGGCGATTTCGATATCCTTTCTCTTCATTCGCTCGTCCTCTGCAGGCAGTGATGATTAGTATCTAGGTGATGGCATTTTCTTGATGCATCTCAGCACCCCGCAGCTTTCCAGCAACGCATACCTTGAAGCTCGGCCATGTTGACGCGGAACTGATTGCGCTCTTCTAAAACCCGCTTGCGGCCTTGCTCAATGAATGCATCGAATTTGGCGGTAAATTTAGCCATGCGCTCGCGCAAATCGTCGAAGCCAAAGTCGATGCTGGGCAGCGTGTCGGCGACGGAGGGGCCAGCGGGCGCGATTGTCTGGCGGCCGGGGCCGATTGACAGTGACGGATCGAAGGCGTTCGACATGGTAAATGCTGTAATTTTTCCTCAAATGCTGTCCGCAGAATAATGGCAAAAGCTTTGGTGTCTAGTTAAAATTAAAAAGCTAAGCCGCTGGTGCTCGTTGATCGTCCAAGTCTGCGGCTCGTGTTTACCAAGAAAAGAACGTTGCTGGGTCGACTATGGCTTAGAGCGCGGTCACGTGACTCTCCAAAGAACTTCATCGTCATCAGATCATTGCAGTTGTCACAAGCTTGAAATGGACGATATTGAAGCAAGAATTTTTTTGGCTATTAAAATGGAGACATTTTTCACGCACGGCATATTATAATATCAAATCAATTCATGTCTGATTGCCCCTCTATGTGATCCCGAATGGAAGCTCGTTCATCTCTGGCTTAATCGAGATGACGGATAAAAATTGTCACTCTTTTTTCATACTCAGTACATTGGCAAAGTTATAATGGCTGACTGGTGGCCTGATCCTCTTATGGGCCTGGGTGCTCCGGGTATATTGAAATATATTCCGAGCGAGCATCCTGGAGAGACACTGGGCATACTTGAGACGTCCCGGATTACTTCAAAGTGTAAGTGAAGAGTTGCGGAGTATATCAGTGACTGATAGTCTGCGAAAATAAGTACTGACATTCATGTGCAGCTCCTCATTTCAGGATCATTGGCTCGTCGGTCAAAACTTATGCAGCTTCAAGAACTCAGCTTCCCGAGACATCCACGAGGCTCTGGCGGGAGCGCCAAGTCCAAGAGCGATGGCTGTCCAAGTCTCGCCCAGAGATCGCCATGGGCAACACGGCCTTTCAAGATATTCTCAAAGGAGATATGGAAGAGCTAAGCATCTCAAATGAAACCCCTAATACTAGGCCTCTGCTAGCTATTGGGCATTCTCCTGATCCTAGCGACAAATCTGGGGCCAAGAAAATTCCGATCATGGCCGTTGCCTCTGGAGAAGCAGGCGAGGTCCTACGTCTTGCTCGAATGGAAGATGCGCAGTGGCAGTGGGGGAACAACGGAGATGCGTTTTTGAACTCTGCGATCGTCGACTCGACCGACAAAGCGGCAGAAGCGACTTGGGCTGATGATGGATTACCCCTTCGACAGGTCATATTCGCCGGGAGCCGTCTGCAAGATGGATCGAATCGTTGGCTATTGGTTCAAAAGGAAACAAAGACAACGATACTCTGGCCGGAATTTCGTGAGGTTCCAACAGCTTCGACTCAATCATCTGGTGATTTCGCACAAGAACGACCGTCGCTAATCAACCCTCATCCCTTATTCACAATTCATTCTCACCAGACGGGAGGGAGTGCTCATTCTGATGTTGCTTTAATTCCTACGGCATCCGGCCGATCACAACATACACAACAAATTGCCATCATTGACGAGACCGGATATTGGAGCATCTGGGATCTCCCCACGGCTTGGCAAAGCCAGCGAAAAGGGCCGTCTCAGCTGTCACTCACCAAATGTGGACACATTTCTGATGGCCTATTGAATGAGCTACCGTCTACATCCTCCCACCCGAATGAGAGACACGGCATTCTTATTGTGGAGGGGGAGGGGCCTGAGAAAAGGGAGAGCTCGCCTTCCTCATCATTTCGCGAGAAGGGCAACACTACTACGCAGTATATGCTAATGTGGAATCATGAGAAAGTCGAAGTCTTGAACCTAGACGCAAATATATTGCTTCCAAGGCTGGGGCGCATTATACGGGACAGAGGAAAGTTGGATTGGATTTTGGATGTTCACCGCAGCCCCATTAAACAAGATCACATCTTCATTCTGACACAGTACCATATTTCCTGGGTTGATTTGTTTAGCCGCGATGAGTCGGGATCAGGCCCCTTGAAGCCGTCCATCTTGCTGTCTTGTCCACACTTGGGAACTAAACATGACGACTCGAAAATGTTTGTTTGCCGAGCATCAGATGATGATGAAGATACATCGCTGGTCTTTGTTTATTATCCGCGAATGGGCCAGCTTTGTATATACTGGTTCACGTTTTCACCTGTGAACAGAATGCCACAATGGCATCGCGACATAATTCCACTCCCAGGAAGCGACGACAGAGAGTTCCCTGCAAAGAATATGATTGAGTTTCTAAGAGTTGATCCAGTCCAGCTTGCAGTCTCAGTCAGGGAGGGTGCTTCGAGTCCAGGGATAGACTACTATCAAAGAGGAGTCAGGTTCTATCAGCTATCTTTCTTGGGCAAAGATCTCAGCCTGCAGCGTTGCCTATGTATCACTTCCGACGATCGGGCGCTTGACATCCAAGTTCCAACCTCGCCAGTTGCCTGGGCTGACGTGCGGCGACAGAAGCAAAAGGGGAAGAGAAGAAGAACGGCTATGGCTCATGTTACTAGCTCTTTTGTGCTCCCGGATGAGGTAACTGCTGAATATGTTGAGGCTTTGCTAAATGGAGAAGAGGACGGAGATGTAAGTGGTAAAGATGATATTGGGAGCATCTCCGCAGGCCCACGGCCCGTTTATGCCAAGATGGGCAGGATATACCAGGCCCTGCAAAGTTTACTCCAGGTGTCGATAAGTCAAGGAGAAAGCGGCCTCCACTCCCATCTATTCGACGCGCTGAGACAGTGCCTTAATGATGGATTCGATCGGGGGAAGCTCCCTTTGATGACTTGGTAAGTGGCCATTTCATGGTACGCTCACCTTCCATTACTAATGATGTTATCGCTCAGGAATGAAGTAGTCGATGTGATGCTACGGCATCCAACATATGAAGCAGCCGATGATGCCATGAGAGAAGAGATGGAGAGCTTGCTTGATGAAAACGATGAAAAGATTGTCGTCACCCAGCTGAGGAGATACAACGCTGGCGAAGACTCCTCGGCTTTGGTCAGCTTACAGTATCTACAGCGATATTTGTCTGAAGTATGGCTTAATCCAGTGAAAGGCGCCATTTCTGAGGACATGCAACGAGTTCGACGAATCTGGGTCACTGAATTGGCCAGGGAAGCCTTCTTGTCCAACTACGGTATCATGTTTCAGAACATACCAGTACTTGGTCCTGCCAGTTCAGAGGTAGCGGAGGAAGAAAGTCATGGATATCGGGCAAATTCTCTTACGCTGAGCTCCCAAGTTACAGCCCCATCAAGATCAAGTTCCAGGGATTTTGGATCTTCACCTGCTTCATCGCCAGCTGCTTCAGTAATTTCTCCAGATGCCGATGGAGCTATTCAACGACTTCAACTATTAGCTCAATCTTTAGATACCGATAAACTGGATTCTTCCAAGCGATCCAAAATACTGTCCTACTGGCCGAAAGAGCGCGGTGTCGATCCAAACGACTACGTATCCAGTCTAGCAAGAGCAAACGAAGAGCTTTTCAGGGACGCGAAAGAAAGGCTCAGGAGGAAAGAAGCAAAACGCAAAGCTCAAACAGAAAAATTCAAGCGGCCGGCTTTCATGAGGCAGGGGCTGCCAGAAATCAACCCCATGGCGCCAATGAGGCCTCAACCCATGCAAATCATGTCCAGCCAGGCGGCTCCAGCTGCGACTCAGACTCAGATGCCAGTGACGATGAGTCAGCCTGTGTCTGGAACGTATGGAGACAGGAAAAAGAAGAAGAAGAAGAAGATTATGGGATTTAGATAACGTTCTTGGAGATGTACAATTCAGGATGGGGGCTATATGCCATAGTAGTAATTATTTTTGCTTGCTTGGGGCTGTTGGGTTTGGGGTTTTTAGTGATTTTGATTGATACCCGTTGCGACGATATTGGATAGACACGGTTGCATATAGAGTCAATTATGGAATTATACTGATCATAATTTATATCTACTTGTCTATAGACAACTATCGAATTGTAACGTAGCTCAGTAAGGGTGGCGATGTTGGCCGTGAGGTAACACTTGCAGTCGCTTTTATTACCATTTGCGGGGCCGCGCTCACTGTCTCAAAACAGTCCATCTACATCATAAAATACTAAGATCCGATCCATCTTTGCGTCTCCATTCTCGTCAATTCCATTGCAAAGAATCACAGAATTTCGCTTTCAAATTCTCTTTATTCCAAGTTTTTCGATTATATTCTACAGGTGCTCATAAAAGAAAAAAAGAGACAACAATGTCTCACTGCCACGACGAGCATGACCACGGCCACGGCCACGATCACGGCGAGCACGACCACTCAGACGACATCACGCCCGCGCTGCAGTCCTCGCTGTACGAGCAAATCAACTTTGACGAAATCACGACGCTCAACGAGTCGCGCAGAGACGCCGGCAAGGCCATTGTCAAGAAGACGTGGGCCGAGAGGCTGAGCCAGGATCCGGAGCTGGAGAGTGACGCTGATGAGCAGCTTCTCATGACGGTGCCGTAGGTTATCCCGTCATATCATGATTTTTTTTTTATACATACTCTCATCCGCTGCAATTCTATTCATCTACTAAATTACTTGACAATCGCTGACTAACGACAGATTCACTGCGCAAATCAAGCTGCACTCCATCCTCATCCGCACCTCACCCGCCCTCTCAGCCCCCAAAACGCTGCACCTCTACATCAACCGCGACGACATCGACTTCGCAGCCGCCGAGGAGACCACGCCGGTGCAAGTGTTGGAGCTTTCACAAACGTCGGAAATCCAAGAGATCCCCGTCAAGCGCTCTGCGTTTGGCAGTGTCCAGCGGCTGGTGCTGTTCTTCGTGGACAACTTTGGCGAGGGCGACGAGGACGTGTCGCGGATCAGTTACTTGGGCTTCAAGGGCGAGTGGACGAGATTGGGCAAGGCGCCGACGAATATCATCTATGAGGCGGCTGCGCAGCCGGGGGATCACAAGGTGAAGGGGACGAATGTGAATCAGATGGGGAGTGGGATTGGAGGGAGGGGGCCGGGAGTTTGAGATGTGACGGAGATTATGAGAGGTAGACAAGAAATATCATGAATGAATCTCTCATGCATTTTTATATCAACAATCCCCTGTCATGACAGATACCTAAACAGCATGAACATGAACATGAACATGCTCGCATTAGACGGTACGTACCCCGCGAGGCTGAAGACGAAAAAACACCCCGCCCGCAGAATACCCGAGCTGCAATTGCAGCACTAGCACCAAAACCTCCAAAATTTCCCATCAGCCCACTATCCAAAGTCGCAACCCAAAAACCTCCAAGCCTCTAAAAGGGCATCCCGCCAATTCACACAAGACAGACGTCAACATGCCTCCCAGGATACCCATCCGGGTGGCGCTGCCACGCTTCGCCGCAATCAACCGCTCGCCCTCTCTCCTCCTCCCGCACATCCCCCAGCGCGGCATCAAGTACGGCTGGTCGACCGCACCGCCGCGATCCAAGCACAAGCGCTTCAACCAGCCCAGCGCCGGCCTCCCCGCGCTGACGACCGGCCCGGCCGCCGCCCTGAAGCGCCGCGAGAACACGACGCCGCTGCGGACGGGCGTGCTGGCCGTCAAGAAGGGCATGACGAGCATCTTCCAGGGCAAGACGCGCGTGGTGTGCACCGTGCTGCAGATGGATCAGGTGCAGGTTATTGCGAACAAGACGCGCGAGAAGCACGGCTACTGGGCGGTGCAGGTTGGCCTGGGAGCTAGACAAGGGCGCAACGTGACGAGCCCGATGCTGGGATACTACGAGGCAAAGGGCATTGCGCCCAAGGCCGAGCTGGCCGAGTTCAAGGTCCGTGATAAGGAGGGATTGCTTCCCGTGGGGGCTCAGCTGCTGCCGGACTGGTTCCAGCTGGGGCAGCATGTCGACGTGCGAGCCCGGTCACGAGGAATGGGCTTCGCCGGTGGTATGAAGCGTCACGGATTCGCCGGTCAGGAAGCCTCGCACGGTAACTCCAAGAACCACCGAACAATCGGTTCAACGGGTCCCTCGCAGGGTGGCGGTAGCCGAGTCATCCCCGGCAAGAAGATGCCCGGCCGCATGGGCAACGAGTTCCGGACGGTGCAGAACCTCAAGGTGCTCAAGGTGGACAACGAGCTGGGCGTGGTGCTGGTCAGCGGGCCGATCCCCGGGCCAAAGGGCCGCATTGTGCGGCTGCAGGACTCCAAGAAGAGAAAGGCCCCTGCGCTGCCGCACAGAGTCAAGGCGCTGGAGCAGCTGGATGAGAGACAGCCTGGCTTGCAGGAGAAGCTGGAGCAGGCGAGGTTGAGGCACTTGGAGATGCAGGCTCAGCGCCAGGCACACGTTGCGGAGGTGTAAAAGGGGATCTTATGACGAAAGGTTATATACAGTGTAAAAATACCAAAGACAGGGCCGTTGGATGAAGACGATGACAAGGGCTCTATGTTAATGAATACATACAGGGAAGAGACTAGAGTGGGAAAAGGGCGAGGAAGTTGGGAAAAGCGGGCTTTTTTTGTATTTATAGGAGTACATCATACATATCATGACAACCTCGTCCAAAGGCTCATCAAGGCAAAGCAAACCAAAAAAACAATATACTTGTACAAAAGAGAGCATGGTCTCTTCTCTCTCCTCTCTTTCTTTCTCTTTGAGATTTTTCCTTCTTTCCATCAGTCCATCAAGCAATTCTTTTCATACTCCCCCATCCGTATCGTTTCCATCCACAACAGTCTCTCCCAAGCAGAGCTTCATTCTTTCACCGGTTAAACGCACCCTGCTGTCTGAATCCCTTCGTCTGCAGCTCCGCGACATCCTCCTCCGACAACAGCCCCAAGTCACCCTCACTCTCACCCCCCAACAAACCCCTAAACGGATCCTCCCCATCCAGCAAATCCACCACCGTGCCGTCCTCGAGCGTCAGGCTCCACACCGTCGTCTTGAACAGCGACTTGCTGGAGGGCCGGTGGCTCGCGAAGCGCATCACGCCCGAGGCCTTTGAGCCCTTGACGCTGAAGCTGACGTCGATGCGGCCCTTGACCTGGTTCATCTGGCCTCTGATCCAGGGGATCTGGTGCTTGAAGTAGATTTCGTCGCCGAGCAGGGCGTTGCCCTTGGGGGAGGTGCGCAGCGCGTAGAGCGTCGAGGCGATGATGGGCGAGGACGTCTTTTGGTAGTTGAAGATTGCGACGGAGCTGACGGCCACGAGGAGGACGAAGATGGGAAAGGTGCGGCGCCAGCCGTTGGAGACTTCGCCGACGTCTGGATTTGCAATTGCGTCAGTATAACGTGCCAACTTTTTCAGTCCTTCTTCTCGTTCCTTTGGTTCTTCATGCTGAATCATTGCCATGTCACTCACCAGGCAATTCACGATCGGCTCGTCTCGACATCAGCGGTCCATCACCAGGCTTCGGCGCAGGTGTCGTCGTCACTGTTCGTCTCTGCGCCACCGCGCGCGGATTTGCGCCGCATCTGCTGCTGACCCGTCGAGAGGCTACAGCCAGCAATCTCCTCCTCGCAATTTGTGATAGCATTGTCTGGTTATATGTGTGAGCGAGAGACAAGCTTTCTGGTATTAGTGAGAGGTTTGGAGAGTCGGATCAGATCATGTCTGGCACCAGGCTGAAGGAATTTTAGTGGGGGCGGGACAGCAAGGGTACGTACCTCTTCTGTGGCGTCATAAGGCTGAGGAAGACTCGACAGATGCCATCAAGGTGCCGCTGCTCTTATAGCCAATTATGGTATGAATTTCTCAGTATTCAATTAAAAACTGATGATTTCTGTCATTCGTATTACAAATTAACCAGCCATGACTACTTTAATCACCACAGTAGTAGTATGCATACGTTGTGTTCTTGATTCCTAAAGCATGGCCTCAGCTCCATCTCAGTTCGCCAATATTGTGACAATGCTTCATGAGACGCCACAATGAAATCTCCCATCTTCTCATCTCAACTTACCGTAATAATGGATTGAGTGTTGAGCGCGCCTCTAGCGTTGTAAAGCAATGATGGGTTGCAATACCAAAGCGGCCATAAAACTACCAGCCTACCGCTCAGCTCATCCAGATCAGATGAGTCGAATTTCACCAAGGTGGCCTTGATCAAATTCTACAGACCGCACAAATTACACATCAAGGAACAATAAGCAGCAATCATTTCAATCAGTCTGGCCAAAAGCAAGAGCCGCAAATGCCATGATCAAATCGCAACACAAATCCGCAGCTATAATCAATGTCCAAGCGCAATTCCAGCAACCTCTGCCAGTGAATCGACCGTATAATCAGGCTTCAAGCCTTCACAAGCGCCTCGATCTCCATATCCGTAGCGGCACCAGACAGACTTTGCTCCAATATTCGCCGCGAACTGGATATCAGCAACCGTGTCGCCAACAATCAGCACATCACGGCCATCTTCAATCCCCTCAAACTCTTCAATCCCATACTTCGCATCTCTCAATTTCGGCAGTAAAACATTGGCAAAGCTGGCAGTGTCTGGCTTCCGCGTCGCTCCAGGCGTCTTGTCCCCAACAATCAGCTCCTCGGCCACCGCGCCCCCAAGCCCATTGCCGTTCAAAGCGGTGACAACAGCAGCCACGCCCTTGTTGCTGACGATGGAAATAACGACGCCCGATTCTCGAAGCTGCTGGAGAAGCTCAACGGCAGACGGAAAGGGCTTGATCAGAGGCTGGCCATGCTGGGCGTACAGTTCGCGATACGTGGCAATCCAGCGCTCTTCGAGTTCCGCCGTCCATTGAAGCTTCTCCGCGGCCGCATCGTTTGCAGGCTGGAGAGTTCGGAACGTGTCTTGTAGGCCTGCGCCGGAAGAGATGAGACGGTGGATTTCGGCCTCTGAGGGGGTATCTTGCGGCGATGTTAGGAGCGTGTCGAATGTGAGCTTGATGCAGTGCGAGATGGAGGCGTGAGTGTCAAAGAGGGTGCCGTCAAAGTCGAAGATGACGAGCTTTTTCATTGTGTACGCCATTGCTGTTTCAATTATCGTTTCCTCCTCTCTCCTTTTTCGTCTACTTGTTCTCTCTGATTTGAAAAAAGAAGAGATTTGCTAGTTTGAAGGATCTAGCTGATACACTAGGTAGGTATTAACTCGCCGTAACATCGGCCAATTTCGTCACGTTCACAAACGTAAAAGGCTGTAACAAGTTTCAACTCCAACAATCGTATGCATTAAATATTCCGTGGAATTCTTATACAAGAGTAAAGCCTTTATTGCTTTTATTTGCATGGACATGGAAATTTGCTCAAGTGCCCGAAATCGCACTAGCAAGACATTCACATGTAAAACACACCCGACTTATAATGACTCAAGCACGGCTTTACCTCTTCTTAAATCTACTTAAAAACATGTAAAATTTTATTTACATCAAATACCCTCCTATAGACAGAGATACAAGTATAACCAAAAATTTCATAACAATCTGTTTTTATCATGCATTGACCGCTCCCATCAATAGAGATGTTTTACTTGTAACATGCTATCTGTAGGTCAGATTACCTAATCTAAGCTAGCCAGGGCAGCTTCGCAAGGGTCCCTCAGCTTGCGTCATAAGGCTGAGAGAGCTCTTCTTCCTCAACACCCATCAAGGTGCTGCTGCCATTGCCATCTCCAGCAGTGTAAACCACAAGCATCCCTTTGCCACGATAAGATTACAACATATTCTCATATATAATCTCCATCTTCTTTTCGCATTCATCATGGCATCATCCGCCCGTCTAAGACGGACCTTTCAATACCCACACGACTCCGATTCAGACTCTCCCGAAGCCATGGACGAGCAAGGTATACATCCACCCGACTAAACCATCCTCGCAATCCTTTCGAAAACTGATCATGTAAAATACAGAACAAGACAACCTCATCCAAACCCTCGCCTCCCAAAACGCCTCCCAGAACGAAACCCTCGCCCGCACCCTCATCGCCCTCCCGATCCTCTCCCTCATCGCCTACATCCGTCCGCTGCTCAACCCCGCCACAACCTCATTTGCCATCTTCTGCACAACGTCGCTCCTCGCGACGGCTTTTCTACTGTATCGCCTGCCGCCCGCGCAGACGGGCATTCCCGTAATCGACGCCTGGGCCAGCGGTAGCAGTGGTGGTGCTGGAGGACGAGGAGGAACAGGCGGATCATCTGCTGCGAGCAGTCTTGTCGGTGGATTGCGGTCGTCACGTAATTCGCTTGGGGGTCTTCTCGGTCGTGGGGTTATGGAGACGCGATCCCCTTTGGAAAAGACCTTGCCTTATTTGAACCTGGGTCTGGTCGCTTTGTTGATACTCATGGGATTGGTGAGAGGCGATGAGAGAGGGGGTGGCTTTGGCTGGGTTAGTATGGGGAATATTCCTGGCCTCGTCTATTCTGTCGTTCTGACGGCCAAGATTGTCATGGCCGGCGTGGATCCCGAGAGAGATTTAGGGAGCCTCAGGTACGGGTATAAGGGTGCTTGATAAGACCTAATATCTGGTACCTATTGATATATGTAAACTTTCAAAATAAGATATAATTCACCAAAAGCCACATCAAAACACCGAAAAAGACAGTAGCATCTCATTTCTCTTTCATTCTCCATTTTATAGCGTCGGCATCATACCCGACTCAAGCACCCAATTTATCAGTTTACCGCGCCCAGATTCGCGCCCCATCCCAGTATAAAATAAAAACCCTCGTATCGTCTACATGTCTATAGAATCATTAAAGCGTAAAATACCATGGTCTCTCAGAATTCCGTCAATGCCCTTGGGGGGTCGAGGGAAAGGATCCGCAAGAGGGTTTACTTCAGGGGTTTCCGACGACTTGTCCATCACAAGGGCAAGTCCATGCGACTTGACGGCATCAACCAGCGCCGGCACCATATCCTATCCAAAAATTAGTTCCATGCTTGACGAATAATCTTGGTAAAAGGGCTGAGGAGTTTTCTTACCAGCAACCGAGAATAGCATATCAAACCCATAAAGTTATTCGTCTGCGCAATCCGCACCGCCTCCTTAATTGACGTTGTCCGCCTTCCGCTAGCCTGCACCGTCTTCTCGTCTCGGCCCAAGTCATTGCACAAAAATACCGGGAAGTTAGGCTGCTTCCAGTTGAGGGCGGTACAGAGTCGCGCGTTGTAGCTGCTGAATACCATGGAACGCACCACATGCGATGAATGTGACTGGGCCCTCTGAGCTCGGGCGTGGTCAAAGACAATTGTGAGAATCGAGTCAACAAATACGTTAACGTCCAGAGCCGGTCCCAAGGCCAGTGTCTCCTCCTCCTCCGAGTTGGGGTAAACAATCTGCAGATTGACATGGATACCAGGAGGGAGAATAGCCAGTGCGTCCTTCAGAGTGATACCTGCAGTCGCCAGGATATGGTAAATTTCGGCGATATCTTCTGTCGTCTTCGTCGATAGAGCCGCAAGCTTGGCACGGCTGGCACCCTGAGCCGTGATGGCGTCGAATTGCGCAAACGAAAGCCGGCAGACGGGAATATCGAGTCCGCCACAAGAGATGGTCCATTGTGGCCAGATAATGGGCACTGCATCACTGGTATACTGAACAAATACTCGGACATAGTCGCCAGAGAGACTTGAGCCGGTCACAACGGCATTTGTTGGCTGGTTGAACTGGCTTGTCGCCTTCCAGTAGGTTTCAAAGTCCGTAATCTCAAGCGGCTGCCCTCTGAACGGCTTAATCACCTGCGTAGTGAAGCTGATTTGGCCAATAGCTCGTAATCGTGGGTCAAAAAGTGGCAGGCAAGATTTTGAGCCACCAGTCTGGTTCAGGAATACAGATGGTAGCACAACCGTCTTTGCAATCGTCTTTGCGCCGTAGGCCGGGAAAACATCAAAATCGAGTGAAAAGGTCTCCAAGTTGTCGACCTGGAAGGAAACAACACGGGTATCTTCTTGGAAGGGCAAAATAATGTTCTTTGGGATAAGATCTGAGACTTTGGAAGAAATCGTTAATCGAGCAGCCGGGTACTTGCCGTCTTGGAAAAAGACCAGTGGTTGCTCGCCCGCATCCTGGAAGCCGATTTGCACGACCGTCTTCGTATCAAGGAAGTTGTGGCCATATCGTCGAAGAGGAATTATTGGCGGCGGTAGCTCCAGGATCGGGATGGCATCTGGATCCAATGACATGGGTAGGGGGCCGCTACTGCTGCCCATGATATCAATCACAGGGTGGCCACCGAGCGGACTCGCTCTTGGGCGTTTGTTGAACGGAGTCAGTAGTTGCATACATTCCAAATGGCCTTCCCAAGCAGCATAATACATGGCGGGAAGATCCTTTTCGTCTCGTATTGTCGCATCGACACCAAGCTTAAGCAGCGCTTGGAGGCATTCAACGTTGCCTTCGCTCGCAGCATGCAGTAACGGTGTCCATCCATAAAGTTTGTCGATTTGGTCGAGATCAGCTCCATATTGTTTAAGAAGTAGAAGTAGATCTGATGTCCGTCCACATCGTGCCACCATGTGCTGAGGATACAGTCCCTCGGCATCCGGAAGAATCTGTGCGCCATGCTTCAACAGGATTTCCACAATTGCAACTGAGCCGTGCTCGCAAGCAAGATTTAAAGGCACATGATCCGCATCAGAAACCGGGTCAATGCGAGCTGACCTGGCGAGTAGACGCTCGACACATTCGACATGCCCATGTATGATGGCGTGTATTAGCGGCGTGAAGTTGTCGTGGTCAATGAGATCAATGGTGCTTGGATTGGCTTTTCAAAGAAAGGAAGGGTGATGTTAGTTCATGTATTTTGCCGGTGAATATGGATGGTTTGGCGGGCTCCAACTTACCATTTAACAAAACTTCGAGCATATCCAGGCGGCCGTGTAAGCTAGCATAGTGCAGCGGAACACGGCCATAGACATCAGTCCGATCCACAGCAACCTTGGCCTCAAGACCCCATTCCAGTACGTGATGTCTACCATAGATGGCGGCCTGGTGTAGGCAGTTTCTTTCGTTGATGTCATCGTATGAATGCAAGTCGACCAAGCCGGTGTCCAGAAGTACTTGTAGAGCGCTCTTGGGAGCTTCGTTGATCGCCGTCAAAAACGTCCTTGTCAGCCGCTCCATCAAAGAAACGTCGCCGTCGCTTGCTTGAGTAACAGATTGCATTTTAGCGAGAAGATCCTTAATCGATTCCAGGTTTCCGGTGATGACAGTATCCAACAAGAGCGAATCGGCATCTCCTTCATCAGTCCCCACGAAATGCTGAGTTGTAACGACATGTGTGGTTGATGAGTCGAAGCTGACTTGAATTCCATCCGACCAAGCCCCAAGCTCCTGAAGGCTGGTAGTTGCCTGGTCGGACAGCTCACTTATGACCGTCGCATTGAAAAAAGGTTGGACCTCAACAGCACGCGAGAGGTAGAGTTCCTTTGTCTTTGATTTCGAGGTCTTGTCCCATTTCTTGAGAATCTTTGAAAAAGCAGTGCCATTGATTTCAACAAACTGCTGGAGCTTGTTCAGATCGGTGGCGAACTGCTGGAAACCTTCTTCGAGGGTAGTGAATTTAGACGACCGTCTCGAGATGCCTTGGCGCGACTTGATGACTTTTTTCTTGTCAAGCAAGGTTTTGAGTCGAATTTTGAGCTATGTGACGGTTGGCGACGACAAAATTTCAAACATGGGGTTGATGGAGTTGATGGATTGGACCAGAAATTTGATTTTGCCTACATACCTCGGCTTCTTTTTGCAGATAGAAAGCGTTCACCTTGTCCAGTTCTCGTTCCTGCTCGGGTGTCAGCAAGTCCAGCGGAATATTCATCTTGATGGCTGCACGCAGTGACCTACCAATTGGAAGAAGAAAGTTGCCTTGTTAGCTTGCAGAGCAGCCTGCGAGTCAGCCAGTGTGTCGAGGCGGTGGGCATCATTTTGCGCAGCAAGGGTCGGAGTAGCTGAAAGTTTCTTGATGAGCTATAAGGCAGTGAGAATCTAGCATTAGTAAAAAGTGATACAAGAATACAGCGATTGGTGGTGTACATGTCCGCAAGGTATGCCCATGATTGGAGAGAGAGCCAGAGGGTGCAGACATGCATGGACAAGGATGCCTGGAGCAGCTGGCACTCCCCCTCTATCAGCCTCCCATATGTCCCGAGCGTCTTCAGACAGAAGAGAAAACACGACATGAGAGCATAACATGAAACAGACGTCTCGAAAGGGGAAAGGCGATGGAGAGTAAAGGGGCAGATGAATAGATATTTACCTTCTTCAAAGCCTTGTAGTTGACAAAACTGGCAGCATATTCGGGAACCTCAAGCTGGCGCTTCTGAATCTGCTTGCCAAATTTCCTGCGGTAAAAATCGCTATGTGAGCCTGGGGTATTATTCCCGAGGGAGGGCAGGGATTGCGTCACGACGCAGCGGCCATCTGACTTACATGTTGCGACACAGAACCCCCGGGCGGACGGGAGTCGCGGGGGCAGAGGAGTTAAGGAAGCAGAAAGGCCCAAGCCGGACAGGTCAAGGGAGGATATACTGGCCGAAGCACAGACGGGCTATACAGTGTCTCACGCCTGTAGTAAACCTTCCTTTTGGGAGGGGAGCCAAGAGTTGGTTGGTGAGATGTTATTGTGGGCGACGGCGCCTGTAAGAACGAACAACCTGCTGTGAAATTTAGCTGTCTGTGCGACCTTGACAGGCCTATATCGACGGAAAAGGACGGAGGTGACCGAGGGACAGGGCAGGGGGGGGGGTTAGTTCAGCGCAGAGTCTCCAGACACTTGTCCGCGTGGGGGGAACGATTGACTGATGGACGTCGGCAGCTCGCTGACAGGACGCTCCAACGGGTCCCATCAGAACAGCAAGCAAGCAACAGGCTCCGGCGCGGCTCGTACCTTGAGAGGCCAGCCCTTGTCCCACTGAGGTTGCAGGCGGAGGTCGGTGCTCTGCTTCCGGGATAGTTTGAGATGCAGGCTGGAGCCGAGAAGAGTAAGAAAGCCGGCATGAAGCAGGCCGAAGATGCGGGAAGGGAGAGCAAGTCTGCGACGATGCGTGATGTACAGTATGTATGTACGCGCAGCCGTGGAGAGATAGGCTTTTGTGATATGGTGCTAATTGTGGACGCAGGAAAAAAGGCTGTTTGCTGGGGAGAGGAGCGCTTCTTACGTACACGAAGCAGAGCTGCACTCTTTTGATTCTCTCACCCCGGACAGAGATTTCCAATCACGAGGGCGTAGCAGCAAGAGAGTTTAGTAGTCAGCCTACCGAATGAGGGCACCCTGGGCGCAGAATGGGCTGGTGATTCGGATTGATCAGATCAGACCAGCAGGGCCGAGGTGACGAGGCTGTGTGACGGGCTGGCTATGTACCTCTAGGCTGACCGTCTCTGTCTGTCTGACGCTGCGTCTCTCTGTCTGGGCGTCTAGGTATATCTGGCCGTCCTTGTTAGTCAGAATGTCCTGCCCCGACCCAATTGGAGAGGAGGGAGAGAGAGGGAGGTTGATGGCTTCGGTGAAGGGCAGAGTATGTCGACGACTGACTTGGCTAGCTGTGTCTTAGTCTCGAGGGCACGTTGTGCCTCGCCCCGGTGAAAATGCCACTGCTCTGCGGTATGGTGACCTTGTTCGAAGCGGGGGCGACTCATCAGAGCCCTCGACTGTCTAGATCATCGCGAGACTAGGCGAATAAAGCCCGTGGCGGTTGTACTTCAGACACCTTTAGCACGCCGAAGTAGGTCGTCTTGCAGAATCGACCAGGGTAGCGCATGCGGCGCTGAGACTTCTTGCGGGCCGTGGTACCGACTTGGTTGTCGGCAGATGCGGCCGATATTTAGCCGCTTAACAGTCTGTCACCTACATCGCTACAAGAATCAGATAGCACTCTAGTGCCACCATGTCTCCATCCCAAAGCATTCCCTCCGGGGCCCTTCCATTGGGCTGCGTTTGTAGGGGTGTTTTGCCGGATCTGCTGCCACCATCGTCCCCGTTCTTTATACCGGACCCAATCGCCGTGCAGCATTGCACCTCGTGCGTGAGCGATAGGTGCAGTTGATTTAAGCGCAAATTCAAAGCCCCAGCTCACTAGGCCTCTGCCTTTATGTACCTCTGCCGCTCGGCCTCCAAAGCAACCGTACAAGTACACGCATGGCACGAGTTGGAGGCACAAGTACCTCGCGCAACCCAAAAATCTGGGCAGCAACCAAACACTGCTAGTCATGCTATCCTGCGCTACGTTGTTCATTGCGCCGAGAGGCCGTCCAGGCAGCTGCTCATTAACCCGGATTTACCCATCAACTCATCGTCATGGGAACCCACGCGGAGACCACACCCGACCCATCGACTGTACTATGTACTAGCCGGTCAAAGAAGTTGCAGATTCAACTCGCTAATCGTACTCAAGACGTCACGGCCCTGTATCCTAACTTTGATAACTTAATCTTACTATTTTACCTTGCTACCTATCAGGTAGGTATCTAATGGGCAGCATCTACTAATCGGAACAATGACATCCAAAATCGCATGAACCATTCAAAGTACTATTAGGGTATTGCCGTTTCTTATAATTTCAGCTACCGTTTGAGAGTCGCCTCGATCAACAGCACAGATACACAATTTTGAAAAAGATAAACAGCCTCGCCATAGGTTGATTCCAGGGCAATATAATCCCATCCCGTTCCATCTTCATCGAGCAATCAGCTCTTCTTCGCGCTTGAGTCTCCTTCTTTCGCAGGATCGACCAGACTATCAGCCATCGCCTCGGCAGCAGCCTTTTTCAACCGCTCGGCATCGTCCAACTTTCCATCTTTCGGCTTCTCCTTTGTCTCTCCCTCGTCTTCGCTGTCTCCCAAGCTGAAAGGATCGTTATCGGTGATCGGATCGGGCTCCACGCTGGAGAGCGGCTGCCATTTGCTTGCCTTGGCCCCTGTCGCTGCCGGGGTCTCGCCCTTGGGAGACAGTTTTGGCGAAGCATCATACATCTTAATCTCTTCGGGCTCGTCCTTGAATCCCACTCTTCGGCCGTCTGCTCGCGGTGAATGTGAAGGAGGTGGTCTGTAAACGCCAGTATTGGCCATCGGTCGGATGTTGTGAGCAGGGGCTAGAAAGAGATTGTCAGCCATGCTTTAGTTACGATCAGGACACCAAACACTTACTGCCGTCCGACGAGAACTTCATGCCAGCAAAATCATCGCTAAGCACCTGCGGATCTGCGTCATAATCCGTGCTCCTGTTACTAGGCCCACCGTGGCGATGCTGAGGTCCGTCACTGCGGCCAGCATCCTCACTCTCGTCGAAATTCTCCTCAATCTTCTTCTTCATCATGCTAATCCAGCCGTTGACCTTTGACTGAGTCTCCACGAATCCTTGTCGGAGGTTCTCGCGGATGATGGGGAGGTCGTCATCTATAAAGCTGTGCTCTCGCTCTTCTCCATCCAAACCGGGCTGCGATCTTGTGCGCCCATTGCCGCCACGGTTGGAAGTGCGAGCCTCGTAGGCACCGACATTATCGTAGTGTTCCGCCAACTGGCGCGCATATAGCTCATCTGCTTCAATCTGGGATCGCGAAGGCCTTGGCGGCTGCGGGGGGGCAACTTCTTGCGGCTCGTTTAGAACGGCGTCTGGGTCGGTCATTTCTAGTTTCATCGTAAGCATGCATTCCTGTAGGAGTACTCGTCTTTGCGCGCAACGCACCTAGCAGAGCGTTAAAGGCGGGCTCGACCTGGCCTCCGCTTGCTCTCAAGACGGCTTTGATGACACCGTCGTCCACTGTTGGGAATGCCTCCTTCAGAGTGATCTGAGCCTTTTGCGCCTCGGTCATGGGGCGCGGAGGCTTTGGTGGAGGGGCCGGGCCCTCTGAGCTTTGTCTTGAGCCAAGCATTGGTGATACGGTGCCGTCTCCTGTTATTCCGGATTCCTGCACCTCATCATCTGACATGTCAAGAGGTTGCGCTGTGGTTGGCGATTCAGCGCCTGAATCTGTCACTTTGCTCTATGCAGTCGAACCGCAAGCATCGGCATCAGCGCAAGCTCTCTCGCCACTAACAAGCAGCTCGTCTGGGGAGGTGGATCATATATACCGTATCTGCGGGAGCCGACATCGTCGCTGTCTTTTGCGGTTACCCTTGGCGCGCGCAGAGTGTTGCTAAGGCGATCGATTCTCGTGATTTCGCTTATAGCTGAGTTGTTCTGGAAAATTATCTCGCTTCAGTCTCGGGCTCTCCGTTGCGATTATGACGGAGGGGTTGATGGCTAGCCACGACGCCTGCCACGACGCTGATGACGTCCCCACAGTAATAAAGGAGCTCAGGGTGGCAGTGATGAGCGGTATAGCCACAGCGCCACACTGTGGCTGGGGTCATTGCTAAGGGTCTAGGGTAGGTATGCTGCCTACCTGCAATATTCACAGAGAATGAAGAAATTGAAGCAGTCGATCTTGGGCCTGGGTTCTGAGAGAGCTGGAGATAGATTGATCCAAAGCTGCAGACGCACGTCTTTAAGTAATTCAGTCCTCTAAGCAGTTCAAATCGCATAGCATTGTGATGCTATAGCTGAAACAGGCTTCAGACAGACGCGAATCTCACCAGCTAGCTGCATACCTATTTAGCAGCAATTTTACCTGATGAGACCAACATAATCATTTCACAATGACGGACCTCGATCTCGACTCGTCATTCATCCCCGCATTGCACAAGCCACCATCCTTGCTTCCCATAGCAAAATATCGCGAGAGCTTGCTCTATGTCGTTGAGACATTCCCAGTGACCATCGTGATAGGCCAGACCGGCTCTGGCAAAAGCACACAGATTCCCCAGTTCCTTGAACGCGCTGGATGGTGCTCAGATGGAAAGGTCATTGGAATAACACAGGTGAGCCCCCGAACTCTCCCAATCGCCTCCCTATAGTGCTTCATGCTAATATTTCCATGTAAGCCACGCCGGGTGGCCGCCACAACGGTTGCTCTACGAGTAGCCGAGGAGGTGGGATGTGAAGTCGGCCAAGAGGTTGGATACTCGATTCGCTTTGAAGATGTCACCTCATCCTCCACCCGGATAAAGTTTCTGACCGATGCTCTACTTATCCGGGAAGCACTGACAGATCCTCTGCTGAGCCGATATTCTGTCATCATGGTGGATGAGGCTCACGAGCGATCCATCAGCACTGATATCTTGCTTGGCTTGCTGAAGAAGATCCGGAGGAAGCGCCCCGAGCTCCGTATTATCGTCAGCAGCGCAACGCTTCAGGCTGAGGAATTTCTTAAATTCTTCACAGCGGGCTCGGAGCAAGACGTTAAAAAGCAAGAAGATGGACAGACGCGGGAGATTGCTACTATTGTTAGCCTCGAGGGACGAACATATCCTATCGATACTCTATATCTTGAGACTCCAGCAGAAGACTATGTTGAAAAGGCCGTCAATACCGTCTTTGACATTCACACGCAAGAGGGCGAGGGAGATATCTTGGTGTTCTTGACGGGCCGCGAAGAGATTGACAATGCTATTCAAGCTGTAGCTGAGAGAGCATTGCAGCTGGATAGCCAGCATGGCCCATTGCAACCACTGCCGCTTTATGCCGGGCTTTCGACAGAGCAGCAAATGTTTGTGTTCGACAAGACGCCTGAAGGAACAAGGAAGGTGGTCTTTTCAACAAACATAGCCGAAGCTTCGGTCACGATTGACGGCATAGTCCATGTCATTGACTGTGGCTTCGTCAAGTTGCGAGCTTATAATCCCAAGACGGGCATAGAGACTTTGACAACAACGCCCATCTCTAAAGCATCTGCTTCTCAACGTGCTGGCCGTGCTGGCCGTACCAAGGCTGGAAAATGCTACCGGCTCTACACTGAAGACGCCTACCAAGCGTTACCGGAAACGAACCCTCCAGAGATACAAAGGTCGAATCTGGCATCAACCATTCTTCAGCTGAAAGCTTTGGGTATCGATAACGTGGTTAGGTTCGATTTCCTTTCCCCACCACCGTCAGAACTCATGTCGAAGGCGCTCGAATTACTATACTCATTGGGAGCTTTGGATGAGTATGCAAAGCTGACACATCCACTTGGATCTCGCATGGCAGAGCTGGCAGTCGAACCGATGATGGCAAAGACGTTACTATCAGCGCCGCAGTTCAACTGTCTAAGCGAGATGTTGACCATTGCTGCCATGACAAGCCTAGGAGGAAACATTTGGTTTTATCATGACGGCGAGCGACACAAGATGGAGGCTTCACGGCGTAAGTTTGCCGTAGAAGAAGGCGACCATCTGACATTACTCAACGTCTATCAGACTTTTATCACCAAGGGAAAGAAGGAGGCCAAGTTTTGCCATGAACACAATCTCAACTACAAGTCTTTGACTCGGGCAGTAAGCATCCGAGCTCAACTCAAGCGCTATCTCGAGCGCTTCAGCATCAACGTTGACGAGACACTATCGTCTAAACAACACTCTTCGAATGTGGATAACGGCAACAAAGCAGAGCAAATTAGACGCTGCCTCACTTCCGGCTACTTTGCACATACAGCACGCATGCAGCCGGATGGGACTTATCGAAACGTCGAGGGCGGCACCATCCTACACGCACATCCCAATTCGCTCATGTTCAATCGCAAAGCTGACTGGGTCATTTTCTATGAAATCATGGAAACGGGAGATAAGACGTATATCCGCGACATTACAAAGATCGAGAAGAACTGGTTGGTTGAATATGCTCCTGAGTTTTATAAGCTTTCAAATTCTCGAGGCTAGTTGCTCAGTCACGGTGCATCAACAAGCACTACCGTATTCAGGCCATTATCACCAGGCCATGCTCGATACACAAGAAGAGAGTATCCGCGCGTCAAGCAAATAACGGCCACTCTACTATTGCCTACTGTGTATATGGATTTGAGTCCAGAATACTCCGACTAGCCCCAGCTCTCTGCCGTAGTTGCCGTCCCTGGGATCTATGCACAGCTCCATGGATCGTTCTGGAATGGCCTCTTTCCAAACGCCACCCAGACGGAAAAACGATCGTTGCCTGCGAGATACGCCCTTTGCTGTTAAGTCTTACTACCTTGAATACCGCTGCGATTATGTATGGTGCACTTGTATGAAGTACGTCTAGGATGAATGGAAATAGCCGAAAGTGAATAGAACCCTCGTCTTTTGAAGCCTTGCTCCATTGCCCAATGGTCTAAAGTTGGCTTATACGCTCCTTGAAAGCGGATTGATCCGGGGCCACCCATGGGTCAATTCTTCAAGCTGCTCTCGCCAGTGATAGACTGACACAAATACTGCAGCAATAAAATCTCGTTTATTAACAGGTGCTCTTTCGCTCCCTTGCGTGATAGGAGGGCATGAGCTAGGATCCTGGCCCCCTCATGATACGGCACTTATGCCGCTACTAGTAGAAGTACTTGCATATATTGGGCTCACGGGACCAAAAATGCCTCGACTATCGAGTTCTCGAGCGTCAATAGACTGAAACCTCACTCAATGCCGCCGTTAGTGATAACGTGAAAAAGTTTGTCTACTTTGGCAAGACAAAAATTGGTTGCTAGAGGGACTCTCCACGCAACCTTCACCAGGCTGAAGCTTGTCTTGGTCTCACCCATGGCGAAGGGTGGCAAAGTCTCGAAGGTGAGATTTTCTTCAAGTCCCCCCATGTCTTGCCAAGGGTCTTGGAAAATCCGGCGTACCGCACAAGCTTTTTGCTATTCCGCATGTTAAGACCCGTTTCTCCTGTTTCGTCTGAAGTATTCTGGCGGTTCACCGGCCTGTGGCATTAATGCGGCAAGGGAGAGAGACATGGAGATGGAACACGCAGAGCATGGCTAGGGCCATTCGCTGTCATAGGCCCCGGCCTGGCATCCGAGCGTGGTGCCTGCTACTGATTGTTACCGAAATCTGTATCGCAATACAGTACTGTACAGTACATACATGCATATACTAAATACTTGCTTCGTTTCTGCTGGAACTTGGCGTCGAAACTCCGTGCTCTTATTTTCAGTTGCTGCTAGTGCCATTGATTGGGCTCCGCAGCCATCATCCTGAGCGTCTCACCGGCAGGGCAGTGCTTCGGACGACGGTGGCTAGGGGGGTAATTCATATCCATTCGGAAAAGCGGCAGCTTCTTTCTAAAATCAGCCGGCAGCGGCCCGGATCTTCACAGCACTGGAGCAGTTGCAAGTCGTGCTATCATGAACATGTCGGCAATTTCGATAGTGTGCGGAAGACATGCTCTGTATCTATAATAAGATCGGCTGATTGCATTTCCATAGAACGATAAGATTGCTCGGCCAAGGGGGCTGCGGTGCAAGTGTTTGCGGGTGGATGCCTTTTTGAGGCGAGGATGGAGACTGCTGATGGAGCTCTGGTGAAGCTCCGCAGCTGCGAGACTGTGTGCATTGCAGTGGATATGCGTTTAATGAGGCTGGGCGTATTCTGACGGCTCCTATTGGATGGACGCCTGCTTGTAAGACGCTTGTGCTCAAAGAGGCACCTGGCCTGCGAGTGCCATCTAGACTGCATCTACTTGTATCAATGCGAACTCGCTTCTCAAATGCGCCATTTCTTCTGGCAGCAAGCAATCCAGACCCAAGTTGGGCGCACATTGTTCGCCTGACTTCTATTCTTTCATGATTTCAGATGGCACAGACGGAGCACGGACGTGTGGCGACAAATTTGCGACGAAAATGTGGCCGAGGCGTTGCTTGCAGCTTTCAGTGTTGCTTCATGGAAACTTTTGTGAGTTTCCATTGCCAGGCACAACAGGTGCTATACTAACAACATGTACAAGTACAGCGCATGTTGCGTTGCATTAGAAGCTTGCGGGAATATATGATGCCATGTTTTAGTATTAGTAGTAGCTGCCTTGACCATGCTGTTTGCTGGACGAGCAATATGGAAATAAGCTGGAGCCTCTCAAGATCCCAGGCGACGATGCTATCGTGGTGCAGTACTTGCAGCTCTACTTGACACACCGGTGCCCGCCAAGTCTTTTCAATTTAGCGGAAGCCCAGCAGATATTACGGAGGAGCCCGAAACCCCATCAGCTCGCTCTGTGTTGGCAGCTTCCCCTCAACGGCGCATGTGTGGAGACGTTAAGGCTAGCCAAGAATTTTCTTCTTCTTCTTTTTGAAATTCTACTGCCAACAGTGATAAAGGAGTTGTGGCAACGCCGACGCTGTTAAGTAGCGAAATCACAGATGCTGAGTAAAATGCATAAGTTCAATTTGCAGTTGGACGACTCCTATACGCGCGCCGGCGGGACGGCTAAGGGCGTTTCTGGGCTAGCGTCAGGGGCAGCGCTATTGGCAAGTTGCAAAACACAGTGCCAGATGCAGGGGTCTGGCGCCTCGGACTGGCCCTAGGACAGTGCAGAACAGCTGCTGTAGACATTGTTTCATACGGTGAGGGGTGCTCCCCGTGGGCCTCTGTACCTGCGTCAGGCCCCTGCTAGCTCGCCGGCCCTTTGTTTTCCTCATTCGACCTGCTGAATCACTAGCTAGACGACGCCGCCTCAACTGGCGCTCGCATCTGGCGCTCGCTCTGGAGCTGCTGCCGCCACGCGCAAGAAAACTGGCCGCTGTGGCACGGGGTTAGCGATGGAGGCGATCCCTGGCCGCTCATAGGCGGGCGATAGCACTGGTTCCTGGCTGTTGTGCATCTTGGGCGCGGCGGCCCGGCGCTAGCACTGCTCAAATTAAACTCCTTACGACCCTGGGAAGCTCGTCGGCGCCGGAGCTCACTGATCACAGCCGGACAGGCTCCAATCTCCAATCCCCTTCAGTACTGGTACATGGACCTCGCGCTCGACCCCTGGACCGCCGCTGGGCCTCTGCCCTGCGCTGTCTCATTCGCTGCGGCAAGGGGAGGGGAATTGCCCGCGCGCCCAAACCTGCTGGGCTCCCTGCAATCACTTCGCTCCTCGTTGCGGCCCCGGGCAGGTACCGGTACGCTGGGCGATGTCCGCTACGGCAGCTGCAGCCGCCTGCAGAACACCCAGCCTGCTGCACCGACGACGCTGCCTTGTAGCGGTACCTGCGCTGGTGCTCGTCCATTTGCGCCGTCCCACCAGGCCTATTGGTGCAGGGCCCATCGCCGTCCTAACCCGCTTCGTCTCCCTCTCCTCTCCTTGGGGCTTATCCGTCTCTCGCGCTCTTCCTCTTCTTTTCTCCTCTCCCCATCGCCAGTCTTTCCTTTCTGTCGACCACCTGCGATTTATCGTGCGAAACCGCCTGCAAGCGGGCCTGTCACTCTTTTTTTGGTATTGCTTGTCAAGCTCCCAGTCATTCCTTTTTGCGAGCTGCTTCAGCGAACCAGCAGCAACTGTCGTTCATTGCTTCTGCCCGTCCGGTTGGCATTGCACATTCACTCTTTTTTTACCCGCTTTTTCCTGGTTTCTTGGATCTTCCTTGGACGCAACGTCGATCGACAAAGCTACCATTCGGTGTAAAAAACAAAACAAAAAAAAAAAAGACAAAATATACATATTAATGGCGATCGGTACATCACGTCGACTATAATCAGCAAACGTCATATATAATATCTTTTTGTTTTTCTTTCGACATATACTTCACCAGCAAGTAATTTTTAAAATCTATTTCGATTAGGGGGAACTGGAAAGATGAGCTTCATACGAGCTCGAGGAGTTAACCCGGCCACGGCCGGGCTTGTTGCGCGCGACGCACAAATTTCTGGGATGGGATCGCGAATGAACCTGCGCCGAAGCCTCGAGTCCATTGGATCTCTGCTTCGTAGAGATGGCTGTGTCTCGACGGATGCCTCCAACACTTGCGAGAAGCCAGTTGGCACATCGGACGCGACGCTCGCTATCGTCCTGGGAATCATGTAAGTGACTTTGCTTTTGTTTTGAAAGCCGAAGAAGTTGTCGGTCCCGGATGGCGAAGCTAATTGGTGCAGTATTCCCGTCGTTGTGGCCGTCGTTGTTTTGTTTTTCCTCCACCGCAGGAACATGCGCCGAGACAGGCTGGAAGAGCTCAACGATCCTACCAAGGACCTGGATTTTGGCTTGGGAAATGCTTCCTCCAAGAAGCGAAAGAGCATGTTTGGCGGAGTTGAAAAAGCCGCGCATAAGGGTGGACTCTCCATGGATATGAACCTCTCGTCGCCGTATCTTCTTCCGCCGGGCAACACTGGATCTCGCGAATCTATTCACTCGTATGCTCGAACTCTCCAAACCGAAAATGACCCCTATAGACAAGTTAGCCAATACGCAAATAGTGATGTTGGCTCGATCCGATCCTTCAAGACGACCGACAGTGGAAGACGCCCCCCCAAGTCCAGTGCCCTGGCCATGCCTCCGACCACGCCGCGAGCCCATTCGGAAGAGAAGGAGAACCCTTTTGCTACTCCCACCGCTCCCATGCCTACGCACCAGCCTCCTCCCAGTGCCGCCGAGGTTCACGACGTCATGGTTCCCGTCCAGCCAATTGTCCCGGAAATCGAAACTGTTGCCCCCGTCGACGTCTTCAACGCCGATGAATTCGAAGTGCCAGAGATCCCGGCCCCTGCTCCCGCCGCTCTGAAGCTTGACGGCTCCCGAAGTCCCCATATGGAACCCAGCTCGGCGCGTTCATCTGCTTACACCGATAATGGTCGTGCCTCGCACGTCAGCCCCGCTGACGTTCCCCAGATTCTGTCTCCCGGACAACCCGCTCACCAGGATGCCTACGCACATGAGGAAGAAGAACCCCGTGGTCGACCTCTCTCTCGACTTCCTGAGCCTCACCAGGCCGGTGGCCTCGGTGTTCCTCAAAACAACGGCAACAAGCGACTCTCTGTGGGATTCAGGCCCCTGCCTCCCAGCGAAGCCATGGAGTCTGATGACCCTGAGGTCCGCGCCAACCGCATTCGATCTTTCTACAAGGAGTACTTTGATGATTCTAATGAAGCGCCCCCTCCTATGCCCCAACCACCCCAGCATCTACAACAGCAACAGCAGCAGCAGCAGCCTCATCCTCAGAGACAAGGCGGTCCCGATTACTATGAGGACTATGATCAAGGTTACCTAGAGGCAGCTGCTTACTATGACGCCGACACCAACGCCTTTGTTATGCCCTATGCCCAGCCCGTTACCCGTCGTGCCATGACTCCACCTCCCAGCAACCGTCAAGGTGCTCCGAGAGGCGGCTCGCGTGGCCCCGGCCCGCGCTTCCGTGGTGCTAATGGAAATGGCGGAACCTTCTCTCCCGGCCCTGGTGGACGTCCTCGCGCCGGATCGGCCTTTGGCCCTCGCGCCGGATCAGCCCTTGGTCCCAGACCGGATTCTTCCGCATCTGGCGCATGGGCTCGCCAAAACCAGCCAAAGAAGAACTTGCCTCCTCCGGCTGCTCTTTCTACGCTGCCAACGCCATCTAAGCTTGGTGACGATTCTTTCGCCATTTTCAACGCCGCTGATTTCGCTCCCCCAACGAGCATCAGGGATAAGGTTGCTGGTCGCAGCGAGAGCCCCTTTGGCGAGAGAAAGCCCTTCCTGCAGCCACCGACTGCCGCTTCACCGCTGGTGGGCGCTTTCGAAGACCTAACTCCTCTACCCAGCCCGTAAGTACCATTAGCTGTCTTTTGAAGAAGAAAAAGAAACGATTGCTAACTTGTCCTTAATAGACACTTGCTCCGAAAATCCAGCACCTTCACCGGCCTGGATTTCGCTCCTCCCAAGAAGTTCAAGGATCCCGAAGTTGCCAGCGACGCAGGCAGCATCAGGAGCAACAAGAGCGGCATGTCTCAGGCACAGCTCAATGCCATCCGCAGTGGAGCAGGCCGCGTCAGTCGCCTTCCAGGTGACACAGTTTTCACGACAGCTGCCATGGACGACCAGCTGAAGCCCTCATGGACGCTGCGATAGACATGAGCAGAAGAAAATGAAGGTTCTAAGCTGAATCTCGATGAAGATTAGCATTTCTTTAGTATCAGCGTCGTCATTTCTTGCTTGCGGCATTTTGCATGATCTTGCCCCCAGACAGCGGCATTCGAAAGCGCTTCTCCTCAGGGAGGTTTGTGTTTTATTTTTTGTTCCCTTCACAAACACAGGAGTAAATAGGGGATTTTTTACGACGGAGCTCTCTTTTCGAAAGTTTTTTTTATATCTTTACATATTGGGCCTTTTTTTCCGATTTCTTTTTGTGTTGCTGCGATGTTTGCATATAGATGGACACTGGAACCTAAACAACAACCTCCCGAACCGAAACACATGAAATATTATATCTCAGGTGACGACGACGACTTCGTGCCTCCTCTTGTTTGGGCATCTGAAGGAACAACAACTGTACATAGGCAATATAGGTCAATCAGATGCACTCACCCGTTTTATTATATTCTTCTTCCCCCGATAGTTTTTCACAGACAAGATTGTCATGATATATGAATAGTTTAGTTTTAAAAATATATAAGAAATTTATTCAATTCGTACCTTTTCTCTGCTTACTGTCTGTCGTCTTCTGTGCTGAAAAGGCCATTGATGGGGGATGAGGTTGAGTGAACATCACGTGCTATTTACTCTGTTTTGTTTCCTGTCAAAGGGAGTCTTTGCTGTCGGATACTCTGATGGCCGTTATTGTGGAGCAATTGGCTCGACGGCGGCGCTAATACCTGCCATGATGCTTTGGTATCTTTGTAAGAATAATTATACATAGCAGCAGGAGATCTTGTGTCGACTCTTGTCTCTTTCGCTGGCTTATTATAGAACGGGAGATCATCACTACGACCAATGGCAGCACTGGTAGCATTACCTACGACATCATTGATGTCTCGCTCCAGCTGCGGAAGCAGACATGTGCAATACAAAGGTACGTCAAATTGAGCTGGATGTCGCCCGTGCAAGGGGCGCTAATTATAACAGTGTCTAGGCTTGATTTTAGTAATCCACACCCCTCACGGATCCGTGTGTTGTGGCAGTGACGGGTGGGTGAGACGGGCAGTGCAAATTTCATTTCCGTCGCTTTTTTTGCTTTTTGTCCCCTTGCCGGATTGAATCTGTCTGCCATGTGCAAAGAACGGTAGTAATAATTTGGCGCTAATACATAGTAGCAGCTGATGGTGGATTGCGATCATGAGGATGCACGCTGCTTATATCCTGCTGGGACGATATGGAGCGTTGCTGCCTTTTTCTTTTAATTGCTCTTACTTGTATAATTTTGATTGTTGTGAGACAGCCAAGGCTGTGCGTAATGGATACGCAAGATTCGCATCATCTGAACATGCGCGCTCCGTAAATAATAACGGGGAATTTTACCAGGGGGGTTGGTTCTTTTTTTTTTGCCCGTGGTGAAATGATTTGCAAACCGCTGGTGCGTGGGAGCGGTTGCGCAGCACTTACAAGCAGCCAATGCTACCCAAGATCTGATGATGATTCGCTGCGAACTATAGCACTTTCTCCCGGGAGGCGAAAGAACATAGAAATAAGAATAAGGGTACAGTGGGAAAAATAAGCAATTGGCGTTCTTTTCTTTTTCCAGCGAGGCGATGCGATAAGGGGCAAAGAGTTCGTATACAATTGACGGGCTGAGGAAAATATAAACAGGCGACTTTGCCTGAAAAAGGGTTTCACCATGTGCAAACAACGGGTGCTAAACGGAGCGGCGGCCTCTCACAGGTACCGGCCGCGGCTGACGCTGAGATGTTTCTTTTAGCGGTAACCCAGCGCCGTAATCTCGCCTACCAAGTCATCCAGGTCATCTTCTGCGCTACAGCCAACTCCGCAACAAAAAGAGAAGGGAGCCGGTCTGGTCAATCACCCGGGTGCCAACTTGAACTAAAGCGCCCCATCCGCCTCGCTGACCCAGTTTCTCCGGCCTGGAACCGGCGCACTTTTTCTCTCTTTCCCTGGGGGGCTGCTAGAGAAGTGGTGGCTTTTGGCACGATCTGCTAGCAGCTCCAGTCACTGGGCTGCACTAAAACCCCATTGATGGCGTTTTGCGCTGCTGCTTTGGTTTTTCTTTTTTTGGGGGGAGAGAAGCTTTGCAATGAATAAGCTTTCGGGGAGGCAAAAACCTTAGCACAACCCAGATTGCCGGCTCAAAGCGAAAATCAAGAGGCTGAAATCTTCACGTGAAAAATCTACAAATAGCCTGTAGTATCTACAAAAATTATCGAGCAATAGGAGGAAAAAAACATGTCAAAAGTTTTGACAGCCCCGTCAAAAGGTACACAGGAAAAAGCACAAGGCAAAAGACCCAAAAAATTGGCCGAGACTGCAGGAACGCGCATCCCGTACGAGCGGCGCTAAGCCAGAATCATCCGCCCATATCGTCCGGTTTTTTTCTGCTCTGTCCATCTTGGCGGGTGCGTCAGAACTTTACAGCTCGGCGTTTCCTTTCGTATCGTCGCCTGTAGCTTCTCTTGGCCTCGCCCTTTTTGGGCGTTTTCTCACCCGCGCAAGCCCAGCCAAAGCGATTGATTGAATTTTTCTTCTCCCACTAGACTAGCACTCTTAGTTAGGTTGCGTCCGTCGGACAAGCACAGCAGCCGGCAAGCCTTATACGCGTTTATCCTACTGCGATTGATCGGGGGCTTGGACTCGGCCTCCTCTCGTCATCAAATCCTTTCTTGCTGCTGCCCGCCCACCCCTGGCAGCGGTTCCCTGTCCAGCCTGGGCGCTCGTGTCTTTGCTCGGGTTTCCTCTCTCTTCTCTCTCGCGCATCTCCTAAGCGCCTTCCAGCAGCTTTCCATCCTCCATCTCCTCTTTTTTTGCTCTCACACGACGTAAAGTGCACAAGACAAGACAAGCAAGACACGCCCCTCCACTCGGCGGCTCCCAATCTCCACAATCGCGCTGCTTGCGGTTCCATTCGCTGCAACGGGTGCGAATCTTGTACGAGCCCAGGCCTGCCTAGCTTTGCTTTTTCCTGGCCGGCCCGTTACAAAGTCGCTGCGTCCCAGCTCTGCGGCTGGACTGAACGCCCTCTTGTGTTTTACGAGGCGGAAGCCGACGGCGAGTGAGAGAGACCCATCTCGGGACAAGCATCTTTTTTCTCTTCTTTTTTGCTAGACGGCGGCTGCTTTCTCCTCTCATCTGTTTCGCCGTTCGAATTGACAGCTTCGTTCCGCGCGCGCCTAAATCCTCTTTTTTGGATTCGTCTTTTGGAACGCTGGACTAGCCAGACAGGTACGTTTGCGGCTTCTGTTGTCTTGCCTTTGGCCTCCCTTATCAGCCCGACTCGTTGCTCCGACGATCTCGTCTGTTGTGCTTCCCCGACGCCTTTGGATCTTTTCTTCCTGGGCGTGTGATTGGGTGCTCGCCGACTTTGTGCGCTGCGCATGCGTTCGGCCTGGAGCCGGTGCATGACCTCGTCTTGCTAGCTTATCTGTGTAGGCATTGTTGACTTCAGATGCTCAAGATGATGATTGCTACTTGCCTTTTACGCTGCACTTGTCGCTCGATATCCCTCCGCGGCTTGCTTAAACGCCTTCACGGCCTCACACTGACTTGACACATAAATACAGCCAACCCACAGCTCTGGTCAATCTCTTCGGCGTCGCAATGGCCGCAACCGATCCAGCACAGAATTCATCCGCACCACCGGCGGAAAACGCAGCGGGCAGTTCCACGACTCCTCCGCCCGAGAAGTCAACGGCGCCTCCCGATACGCCATCGTCGTCGAGCACACCACCACCGTCTTCAACTCCATCGCCGACCCCATCATCAACCCCGTCGTCTGATCCCCCGAGCTCGACTCCGTCGTCTACTCCTCCGCCGGAGAGCTCGACTTCTTCTACACCTCCCCCGTCCTCGTCTTCGACCACCCCTCCGCCAACGTCGTCAACTCCATCGAGCTCATCGTCACCATCTTCAACGCCGGACTCGTCTACTTCTTCCAGTACAACGCCGAATCAATCATCCACCACTCCCCCTTCTTCGACGACACCACCACCGACCTCCAGTTCTGATAGCTCGTCATCAACTACCACACCTCCGCCGTCGTCTAGTGATGTCACTGTTTCTGTCTCGGGCACTGACGGCTCTACCGTTAATGTCGTCGTGACACACACCAGGACGCCTACAAACTCTCCAAGCGGCGTAACTACCTCTTCCAGTTCTACGGCAACCCCGAATGGCGTTGCTGGCAAGGACAGCAGCGGTGGTCTTGATTCAACGGCCAAGGTAGCCATTGGCGTGGTTGTCCCCATTGTTGCCATTGCTATCTTGGCAGTTATTGGCCTTTTCTTCTGGAAAAAGACTCGTGCGCGTCGTCAAGCAGAGGCGGAGCGCCGGAAGGAAGTCGAAGACTATGCTTATAATCCCAATGCCGACCCCACGATTCCGGTTGTTGGCATGTCTGGTGGAGACTCATATGAGATGAGGGAAGAGGAGTCTGTGGGATATCGCGGCTGGGGATCGACTACTCTTGCTGGCACTTCAACGGGCCGCAAGGCTTCTACAACGATATCCGGCGCCACCAACCATGGATACTCTGACGTTTCGCCTCCTCGCGGCAACATGTCTGACGCCGCACTGATTGACAACCAAGAGGGGGAGATTCTCGGCGCCATGGGTCCTGCAGCCGCAAACAACCGAGGTGACGTTCGACGAGGAGCCTCCAATGCGTCTTCTTCATACAGCGCTGGGCGATCGGACGGCTCCGAGGGGGGCGTGGGCGTGGCATATGGCGGCGGCGGCGGCTATTATGATCAGTATGGCTCCAGCCCGTATGAAGCTGGCTATGGCAATGCTGGCGACAACATGCCCGCTCCACCCATCATCCGCGATAATCCTGCACGACGCAGCGCGCGCGTTGAAAACCCTGGCCACTTCCCGCAACAGAGCGCTGGTATCTCCCAGAATTTCTAGTTGGCGCGGGATGTGAGACTCGGACGAATTTCTTTTTACTTTTTTAACGCCCGTTGTGTTTCAAGGATATCCTGGGGTTTTGGAAGATGCTAAAGGACCACGAGAGGCGTTTTAGGATGTTCTTATTTTTTTGCGACCACCTTGTTTAATAATGCTTTGCATACCATGAAATCTGGGTCTCCTTCTTTTTAATTTACGCTCGCTACTACATCCACACTCTCGCTTTATTTACTGCACAGCGCAGCACAACATGGCACAATTACATATTTTTCGCCCTTGCCATTGTAATTGGCAATTGAGTTTTGAATTTGTTTTCGTTTTTATGCGCAAAAAGACATGATTTAATCTGGACAAGAGCATGGAGGGAGGAAGCAGGAAGCAGGAGGATGGCTGAATGATGATGGAGTTGGATTCATGACTGTCTCATGCTTAACACTGGTATTACCTTACTAAGGCATGTATTGGTCACGACAGACAAGCAACCGGCCAAAAGTCAGAAAAAAAAAAAGAAAAGAAGAAAAAGACGCACTTTGTACATAAGACATACGATATGCATCTGCAGGCGTAGCGAGCCCCCAATTTTGTCTACCTCTACTACCTACTGCTACGGCTACTGCTGTGTTTTCTCACTTTAAGTCTTGCCATTGTCATTACTGCCCCCTTTTGTCTAAAATAATACACACATTCTTCCTCCTTTTACGTATTTATCTAGGTTTATGCTATTTATAAAAATCATTAGAATTTCTACTATGCTCGTTTCACGCTCGCTGAATAAACAGTAGTTTTCATTGTTCCTGTCGTTGTATGATTGTAGTGAAATGCAGCTGTATAATGTAAGTGCTATTATTTCTCTGTATATATGACCTTTTCATATCATCAGCTTTCAAAACCTTTTTTCAGTCTTTTTCCACTTCTCCTTAGTTTAGATGTGGAAAAGACGGAAAAGGAGTCCCGTGCTCCTTCTCTCCTGCTTGCTCGATTTTGTCAGAGCGAGATTTGATTATTCACTAGTACTAGCTATAAACTCGCATTGCTTTATCTTGCCCATGTTTCATATAGCTTTATTTACATGTAGAACCATTGCATTTCACCTACTCAAAACAAGCCTTATTGCAGGTATCTTCTGCTATATGTCCGTAAGGTAATTTACATCGTCTCCAAAAATGCTGAAAAATTTACAAACTACTAAAACAAAACCCTTAGCTCCAAAAAAGACAATTATCTTACATGCTTTTATTTTGATATTTTCCCTTTTTTAAAACTCCAAGAAAAATCATTTCCGTTCGTGCTTCTGTATCTCAAAGCTGTCACGTCACGCTCCTAGCCAAGCCGTCGCTGTGCCTCGCTCTCCCATCCCCTGACTCAACTCCATGCGGTCCCACCAGAAGCGACATTGCTCCAGCTCCCTCTCCGTCAACGTCCTCGCCTTGACAGGAGTGCCTGGATTCCGCCCTCCCGCAGCCTCGTCATTGCCCTCTCCAAAAACCAGCAGCTCGCCGGCTCCATCTCCTGGAGCAGAAGAGCCGCTGTCACCCCCAAACGGCGATTGGAACTCGGGCCACCGTTCGTCTTCATCCCCCGCGTCCAACTTACCAGACGGAGAGGAGCAAAAGGAGACCCAGCGATGATTCATTTCTTTAGCAATGGCTACGAGGCCCGGCGTGAACTCGAGAACGTTAAGGTCGTGCGTTACGGCGGGAGGCTGGTCGCTGTGGGAGGCTGCCTTGAAGGGAGAAGACAGAGCGGCGTATTCGTAGACATAGACGCGGGCTCCGGCCCTGGATAGAGTGTGTGCGGTGTGTAGTATGGGGCAGATGTATGCATAGTGGCCGTATGCCTCGTGAATGCGGCGGAACTGAGCCCCATAGGGGCGTTTCTGAGGACCGCCTATGCCGGGAGGTTGGCGATACGGGGAATCTGGGTGGATGAGGGGATCTGGATAGAGCAGCTCGAGCTGATCGAGATCGTCTGCCGAAAAGGAAGGGATGAGTTTCTGGAAGAAAGAGCGGAACTCTGCGCTGGTAGAAGCATGCTGGGGCGCAAAAGTAGTGCCCTCATGAGAGCAAAAGCCTGTGATGATGGACAACTCCTTTGCGCGGCCCGAACTAATAAGATCACGCCACAGATTCAGGGGCAGATCGGGGATGACGCCTCCAGGGCCATCGATAACGGGCTGGAACGGCCAAGTCACGGCTGTGTGGTGCATGGCGTACACTGTGAAAGAAGACTGGATGAGATCCTCGATGGGGAGAGAATCAAGCGGCCGGTTGTTGGCGTACATGCCGAGCTCGTTTAGCTGTCCGACATTGCGAGGATGTGAGGGTGAGAGGACAGAGCGCGCGGTAGGAGAACCAGATTCGAGAATGGCCTTGCGAAAGGGAAGAGGAGAAGGATTGAGCATGTGATGGCCGACCTGAAGAAAGCAGTCAATATCAATATCCAACCATTAAATATCCCCATCAGCATCACTATCACTTACCGAATGCGCCCCAGCGCTCGATCCCCAGAGCGTGATATCGTCCACATCCCCTCCAAACTCGCCAATCCACTGCCTCACCCACTCAACCGCCACCCGTTGATCCTTCAACCCCAGATTCAGACTCACATCCTTCGATGTCGCCTCCGCCGATCCAGCCAAGAACCCCAGCGCGCCCAGGCGATACGAAATGCTCACAACCAGCACCTGGTTCCTCCCCCAGGCCACAAACGACGCCAGATCCCTCTCCGCAGGGAAGCCAAAGTTAAAGGCCCCGCCGTGCACGTAAATCACCACCGGCAGGTCTCGCCTCGCAGCACCGCCCGCAGCCGCAATCGCCGCAGTAAGAACGTCCCCGTCGTCGCCGCCAATGCCATCATCGCCGGCCCCCACAAACGCCGACGCCGACGCCGAAAAGGACGGCCGGACGATGTTGAGGCTCAGCGGGTCCTCGGCCGTTGCGTGCGGCGCCATCGGGAAGGGCTGCGAGGGCGCTGGCCGCGAGGCGTCGATGACGAGGCCCGGAGCGTTGCCGTCCAGAGGCATCGCGACGGCGGGGCTGAAGCGCTGGGCGCTGGCAAAGGGGATGCCGTGGAAGATGTCCAGCGCCTGGGGATACTTGGCCGAGGCGGGCTGGAAGGCGCCCACGACGGTGCAGCCGTTGACCGTGACGGTCGGCGAGGAGGACATGGCGGCCGGTGCCTATCTGGCTTGAATAAAGCGACCAAGAGTTGAATGAGACTGAGTACAAGGCTGGAAGCTGATAGAGGACGCTGGCGATGCCTTCAAGAGAGCTGCACGCGAGTCAGTCTGGAGTATGACGTACGTCTCTCTCTTCTTTCTCCTTCGTTTGGAGTATATCTAATTGTGAAAAGACTCAGAGGTTTATCAAATCCAACCGAATAATAAACAGTATAGCGAAAAATGTCTTTGTCTGAAAGATGACGAGATAAGTAAACAGGCTGTAAACTGAGATGAGTCTTTCCAGCCCAGCTAGATTCCAGCTCCAAGCTCTGACAGCTGACAGGATCCACGGCTAAGCTCCCCAGCTACCAGCTACTGCACCTAAGACGCTAGTTGCAGTCTGCTAGGCGGATGCACAACAGCTGGGCTAATGAAGTGGTACAAAATCTTGGGCTCTGTAAGATGTTGATGCTGTGGTCAAGAATTTCAAGAACTGCAACAATAATAATCAACCCGGCAAAAGAGGGCAGAAAATGAAAATATAAATAGAGCTAGCCCAAAAGGAATTTGGAACGAGGCCAGTGAATGAATGCAACGATAACCCGCGTCTCTAGCTTCAAAAGTTATCAATAAAAGTGAATACCAGAAACCGGCTGAGCCAATAAACGCCGTCTGGATCTGCCTTTCCCGCTTCAGGCGCTTGGCCTTTATTTTTTTTACATCCTTCTTACACTCTCGGACCGAATTGCTGCTCAAGTCGCCTCTCTGTCCACATAATAGGTCCATTGTTTTATGTTGTTATTATTGTATGTGAATAAACTAATACTCAATAATACCATCCATTGTCACCATGGCAGTCGACAGTCACAAAATGCATGCAGTCTTGTCGTAGCGATATAGCCATGTATGCACTAATTCTAGTCTATTGTTCCATCGATGCATTCATGCCTGGCCAGCAGATCCCTTTAGTCTCATCCACCGTGCTCCAACACATCTGCCCAATTATCGGCTGCCAAATAGTCAGCCCTGCGTCTCTCAATGCCACGTCCTCTCAATCTTGCTGTTTTTACTATCAATCCACTACTTCATGTAGTTTACCAATAGCAAGTAGCAAGTGCTAATGTATGACTCTAGTTAGTAAGTATTATTGCGCCTCGACGGCTGCAATCATGGGATCGCTCCCAAAGTGATGTAAATTCCTCGACTCCCAAAGCGTCGGCGAATGCTCAACGTCAAATCCAGATGCCCAAAACTCCAATTCCTTCCCTTGCCCAATATGCCCTGTTTGTACAATCCGATCCGTACCCAATATTCAATACACTTCGCCCCCTATGTGGCCTCCCTCTCTCTTAGTGAGAAAAGTTGTTGTGTTCCCGTGCTGCTCAGACAATGTAGAGCATCTGTGGTAGGACAACAAAGAAGAACAAACAAAGAAAAAAAATACCAACTCATGACGGAAGCGAGAACGACTAGAACAAGCCGTGGGTATCGCTTCTCGAGCCCAAGCTTTGGTGATGATGCCATCTCTTCTTCGCCTAGTTACGGCCTCGTTTCCTACTTCGGAGGTGATGCCTCCTTACGGTGCTTTCTGTCTGCCCACTCTCGGCTCGCCTTCCTAGAGCGCTCGGCCGCCTCATCTCGAGCTGCTTTAGCAGTCACCGGCCTTTCGCTGATTTCGCAGCTCTTCCTCTCATTGATGCTTGCAGTGTCGTGTGCCTGAATCTCCTTGCTTCGGGATTTCAGTCGCGACATCATGCCTCCTATCGACAGCAGGTTCTTATTCTTAGTTGAGCTGCCCAATGATGCCAGAACAGTTCTATTGATCTCTTCAGCGGCTGCCATCATGGAGCTGCGACCGCCGCGCTTCTTCTCCGTCTTGACAAGCGTGGGCGTCGTCGGCTCGTCGCGCACAAGACCCAGCGATAGCCGCTTGACCTTATGCAGCGAGGCAGCCAGTCTTTCTGCAGTCTCTTCCTGAATTTTGGCTTGGCGAGCCCGACTTGCCACCGTGTCCCGGGGAAGCGTGCTGGGCGTGGAGCTTGGCTTCGCAGGCCGTGCCTTGAATTCCCGTTTCTTGCGCTGCTCTTCCTCCTGGGCCTTGAGCCTTGCCTCATTTTCCTCCTTCTTCCGCCGGGAGATGGTATCTCCGGGCAACTCAAAGGTAGGTCTGGGCAGAGTCTTGCTAGTTCTCGGCCTGGCTGGAGGAGCTTCTATTGCCTTGTGAGCCGCGGCTTGCTGTGCTTCGCGGGCATCACGGACTTCCTTCAAGCGCCGAGCTACAGCCTTACCTGGTAACTCGAACTTGGGAATCGTAGGCGTTTTTGATGATCCAATGGAGGACTTGGCGACCGTCACCAGGGTGCTACCAGCTTTGGACATGAACACGCCAAGACCCGACCGCCGGCTCAGAGATCCTTTCGTGGTTGGCTCTTCTGGAATCCTCTCCCGCACCACAAGAGACGTAGACCGACGTGGCAGCGCACTAACTTTCTCTGTAGGCTTGACGCGAACTGTGGCCGGCGCACCCGCTACGGTCGATCTTTTCGAGGCGGTGGCTGACTTCTCTACAGCTGTTTGAGGGACAGCTTTTGCTAGCTGCTGCTGTTGATGCTTTTCTAGCAGCGCCAATTGTTGAGAGTGCAGCTGTTGAGAGGTTGTCAAGTCATTCAGCGCCTCCAACTCATCCTCCAGCCGGTCCAGCTCCTCTAGAGAGTCTTCAATTCGCGGCAGTGAGAACGACGTGGTCCTTGATGAGCTCTCGCCAAAGCTTCTGTCACTCACTGCCGTAAACGTCGGCGATACTGCATTCTCAACAGCGTACACAATCTCCGGAATCTTCATTGGTGGCGTTCCTGGACGGCTCCCGTCCACCCAAGTAACAGATTCGTCGTCCTCGCCCATGATCCGAGGCTCCTGCATCTCCACAGTCCAATTGACGCTGTACTGCAACGGCGTGGCCAACAAATAATATGAATTGAGCGGGCACTCGCTGTCGCTATGAGGCGCTCGCTTCTTCTGCAACACTAGACTGCAGGCGTATACCGTATCGTCAACTCCGTGCGTGCCGTGCTCTGTAACGTACTCTTCAGAGGAGCTGTCGTGGATGGTTGAGTCTGGAGACGGTAGATGGGTCATCAGCCACTCGAATTGACCGGCTGAGTGCTTCTTAACCTGCTCCCAGATGGAACGCTCGGTAACCGTGTCTTTCAATAGGTCGTATATTTCAGCGAAGCGCTCTAGGAGAATCGCAACATATGTTAATGACTGGTTACAAAGAAGGAGAAGAAGAGCCCCAACAATTGCGACTGTATGCCAACACACCTGGAGATTCACGAGTGGATGGTGGCCCCGTGTTCTCATAATTGTGCTTGTTGACACTCAGCGCAGATGCTGCTCGCGATGAGTCGAGAGGCCGAAAAGTCTCTGAATCAACCGCTGGCCGACGTCGAAATGGCTGTGAAGCTGCCTTGTTTGCTCGACAGAGAGTCGAGGGGGATGTTGCCACGACATGCTTCTTCAACCCATGAGCAGAGGCAACATCCGATGCCTGGCGACCCTGGCCGTGACATTGACCTGGGCAGGGATCCTGGTCGACACTACCCCCCGCTAAATTCCGCTTCGACGAGGTGATTTGCTTTGTCGGAAGACAACGTTGTTTCTCGTACTCGTAAATGTTGCGAGAGCTGGCGGGTCGCCCAAAAATGTCAGGCCCCAAGCGAACGTCAACTGTGCCTCCATTCCGCAGAGTCTCAAAGTCGCCGGCCTCTCTCGCCGATGAGGCTGCAATTCTGCGCTGGACCATCGCTTCGCCAACGTGATTCCGAGACACAAAATCCGTCGAGGGCCAAGTGGACTGGAAACTTCGCAAGCAGGGGGTTTCTATCAGATACGACAGAAATCAATCACACTATTCGCGCCCAGTACCCAAAAAACGTATGTAATTTCGCAAATAACCCTGAAGTCCGTCGAGTGCGCAAGCGGGGCCAAATTCAGAATGTTCGCGAATTCTTCTATTTCAACTAGTGGTGATGAACTGAAATCAAGATTGCGATGATGATGCTGATTTGGGCATAGTAACATAAGCAGATGATTTTCTGGGGTAAATGAGCTGGCTGGTCTGCCGTAAAGTAGCTGCATGAACTGAGTGTTGATGGCGGATGAAACCGATATGGCCTTGGTGGAGCCGAAATTAAATGAGTTCGGCCTCTTCCACCTTCCACCGCTGCCGCCCGTGTTCCACTGTTCTTGCTCCAACCTTGTCGACCCATCGTCATTTCCGTCTTCTTTTTATATCGCTTGCTTTTCCGGTCGCTGTGCTGAACGTGGCGAGCGGCATCGCAGCCGAGACCGAGGCAATGCGTCGCGATTGAATTGCCCGTCGCGCTTCAAGTTACCAATCTTCGGCATGCGAGGTTGCCAACTGATGGCCGGTGTTCTTAGCATTTGGAAAGATGCCGCCTAGCTCTGCTGCTCAGGTTTCAATCTCTTGCAGCAAAGGCGCGAGCATCTTCTGAGCAGCAACCTTCCAAGCTAGGGAACTATAAAAACCCAAAAATAGAGCTGCCCACCAAGCTACTCCATGTGCTGTAATTCCTGGAGCAAATGTTGCTAGCCTCTTATGTCGCCGTGATAGCTTTTTACCGAACCTGGGTAGCATTCTCGTAATAATTGAGTGCGAGGCTTTCTCTTTTAATTACCGCTGGCTGCTTGTTTTAGCCTAAGGATCCACGGTCGATTCTCCCTCGGCTGCCGCTTCTGCTGCTTCTGCTTGCGCCTGCAGTGCTGGTGCATGCTCCGTGGGAATCCGTACTAGAGTTTGGGGCAGTGGTCCAGTTGATGAGGACGCTTCTTCTTCTGGGCCAGCACCGGTTGCTGTCTTTGCTAGTTTTGCTGTGTTACGGTTAAGCTGCTGTGCATATTAAAAGTATACTATCTCCATGAAGCTGGACTTACTTGAAGCCATGTTGATGGCACGAAGCACATTATGCCAGTTGCCAACCACAGCAGCAATAGCTATCTGTATGTTATTATCAAACCAACATTACAATAACAGCTACCGAGATGGGTAGTGAGCAGCCAGTCTTACCCTCTGTTCCATCAGACAGGGTGGACAGTTTCTCTTCCAAAGCCTCCATCTGGGTTGCTACTGCTGCGCTCAAGTCTCTGAGCTCTTTCAGATTCTCGAGCTCAGCCTTTTTCTCTTCGATTCGGGCCAGCAGTGCTGGCGATTGTGGAGCTGAGGCGGTTGAGCTGCTTGGTGCTCGCAAATGCGACGAAAAAGACCTGGTGGGATACGACATTTTGGGCAATCAATGTTTGTGTGTGTGCGGGATAGACTGTGATTGTGATAAACAAAGAATGCGAACGCGCTGGTGAGCTTTGAGCCTTGGACCTTCAACTACTGGCTGGTGCGACAAATGGTGTGGCATACCGTGCGAATAGCTATTGAAGCAAATATATTTACTGTGCAGATATGAGCGTTAGACATGAGCGTAGGTAGCCATCAACAAACGATGGCAGCCAAATACGAGGCGTTGTCTCTTAGATTAACTACAGTAATAGAGCCAAATATTGTAGAATATGCACGGCATCATATATCTAGCGACGTAGGGCCCAATTCTCTGTAATCTAGGCCGCTGCAACAGCTAGGAGGCCTTTTTATAGGAATCACTTGTCTAATTCGCTAGCTGAAGGTAGGAAATTGTCTTTTTGTATGGATAGTGACTAAGCCATCGGCTGGCGACTCCCACCTTTGATTTCAGCGGAGATGTGAAAATAATTAAAGTTTATACTCGAGTATTTTCACGGGTTACTTAAGATTTAGTGCTCTGGGCATAGCAACGGGAACTGCTTTGTGTACATTGGCATGTACCGATAGGCTCCAGTTAGCGCATGCTCATTCTGCGCTATGCCTAAACAAGACATGGAGTAAACAATGCTCCCCAAATTCATCCCGCCAGCATCGACAACCTCCAGACCGACTTCTTAAACGTTCTTGACGCCCATGCAAGCGTCTCTCGACCTCCTGTATTGAGTCTTTTCTCTTTCGTCGTTTGCGCAGCAGATACGCGCGATCTGTGAGCAGCCATGGCCAGGCTTAACGAAATGCCGGCGCCGACAGAGAGCATCGAAACGCGTGGGTGTCTCTTCTTTGTTTTTTTTTTTCCCCCCAAGCCCTCGGGCATCAAAACCTGGACAGTCGCGCGTGCTAACCGTTGAACAGTTCGTAAGAAGATGCTTCGCCAGAATAGGGAACTCGCAAAGACAAATAATATTCGGGCCTTACGAATTCGAGAGCTGGAAAACGAGTGCGCCTGTATGCTATCCGAAAATCTCGAACTGCGTAGTCGCATACTGGAGCTAGAAAAACAAGTCGAGGACAATGAGTCACAAAGAATCGCGGATCACGCAATGGCCATCAAGGCCAAACTGGAATCGCAGCTCACGGAATGGGGCTCTCTTATTGCTGAATTAGGCCTTGAGCCTCCCGCAAAGAGACATTCGCCCATGATTAGGAGAAGGCCGAAGCAGACTATGGGCTTCAGCGCAAGTCGCCCCAGTCCATCCCAGAGGAGGCTACGCGAGATCGCAAGAGATGTTGAGGAATTGGGCTACATTTCGGAGAATAAGAGCTATCCACGGAGATCTATGAAGTAAGTGGTCTCAATTTCTTGCGTACGAATCAAGTTGCTAATCCATACCTAGTCCTGAACAAATCATGGCGCTCCGATCAGAAGCCGATATCGAGGCTGAATCGCCAGAATTGGGCCCTCCACCTATGTCTAAATATATTGAAGAGGACCCAGTGAAAATCGACTCCCCGAGCAGATCAAAGCCTTTAAAGGATGACGATGAAACTTCGAACAACAGTTCGACATTAAGAAAACTCGAACCTCCAGTGTCTCTATCTATCTCAAAACCAAACGCCAACCAGGGCAACGTATCATCTCTAACTAAAGAAAAAGAAAGGGAAAAGGAGCAGAACGAGCGGCCCGTGATAGCGCCAAGGCGTGGGCGACCACCTAACAAATCTAAACACGTCGTCGAAAATGCGCCGATTGAACCCCTTAAGGCTGGGTCAAAACGAAAATTTGGAGCTCGAGACGATGAGGAGTATATACAACCCCAAAGAGTGACGGATGAAAATAGGATTGGCAAGATATTGGGGGGAAAGACGCTGCTCCGCGACAAGGCCGATGGAAGAAGTGTCAGCGATTTTGCCAAGCTGAAGAAGAATTCACAGCTAGATCTCTCAGAGAACATTCGAAAACCGCTATCCGCCAAGAGCACTAACGACGATGTCAATTCTCCAAAGAAGAATCCCAATTTGAAACCATCCATGGTCGATGATATCCTAGCAGCCAAGACAACCGCAGCAAAGCCAAAGGGCGCACCTGGGAGACCACCAAAATCGACAAAGCTTTCGTCTGTCAAAGCCGAGACTGTGCCTATCCTTACTGTTGAACCTCAGAGACTGTCAGATGGTGTGCATGATTTGGCAGTACCCATCAGAGAGTCTTCCTTATTCTCACCCTCTTCTCCGGCAATAGCTACACTGCTCGATGGATCACGAGGAGACACGCCTCCGCCTAACGATATATCGTCCAGCGGAGAAACATCACGGCCTAGTAGGCGGAATCGGATGACTATCAGCTATGCCGAGCCCAACTTGAGAGTCAAGATGCGACGGCCTACCAAAGAGCTATTTGATGCGGTAGCTGGAGAGGGCAAGTATGCTCGACGAATTAGCAACTACGATCCTGCCATGTCCGAATCAGCAAAAACCCAGCGGCAGATTGAAGTGACGGGTATTGCTACAGAAAGTGGCGATGCTCCTGCAAGTCCATTGGCAACAAAACAACTCACGACTGATATCCTTTCCGGTAGTGGCGTCACAGAGCGACGAAAACGTTCCTCAAATATAGCGCCAAAGGTACCGGAAAATACCAGCGATAAGTCAATGGACATGGAAAATACCGACAGCAGCAACCTTGATAGCAGCGGGCTGGCAGAGAACGACGTGTACGAATTTACAAGCGCGTCGCCTCCACATGAGACAGAAGAGATCAAAGTACCGAAGAAGAGGGGTCGAAGACGTACTACAACCTCAAGGCAGTCTACTATGATGATTGACGAAGACAGTGAAAGAGAAGGTATATCATTTGGGGAGAGGAATAGCTCTCGGCGAAGGAGCATGATGATATAATAGCGACTTTGAAAGCAAGAACGGGGAATGGAAAAAAGAAGCATGGTGTCTTTCAGGCATAAGACGTGCTGGGCGTTTCTGGATTTTTCATGACTGGTGATCGGGATATATTGTTAGGCGATACTGAATCTTTTTTTCATGCTCGAGATACCAAGCGATGGAAGTTATTGGATGGTGTTTGTATTTATCATTATGACCTGTTTTTGAATCTTTTGTGTTTTGTCCGCGGTCTATTCTCAAGGACACTTCACGCTTAGCTAAAGTCTGTTTCTGTCATTTCATCTCTTTGGTATAAGTGATATATGCCTGTGCACCGACAAGCATCAAAGTGTTTTGTATAACTAAACAGGTCGGGTATTAACTCTGCTTTTACCTTTGCCGTCGAAAATTAAGATGTTTCTCTATTAGTTGAGTGTCCTCTTTTTTCTCTCGCTCCATTCAAACCAGGCGTCATGATGAACCGGTAGTTGGCTCCACCGGCTTTGTGTAAGTAACCTTCTCGACAGCCACATTCTCGTTTCCTTTCTCATCCGTCTTCAATTGGTATACATAGAGAGTGAGCGAAATGCCCTGAACCTGTTATAATAGTAAGCACCACAAAACAAAGGTTGATCCCGCGCAACATCACAAGGGGCCTCTTACATCCATCAAACAGAAACTTGGAGACGCAGGCTCCGCATCTAAGCTTGCTCCCGTCATGAATGCTCCCGTCGCGCTTCCGGGGTTCACAAAGAACTTGTCCATGTACTCAAAGGCGTCGAACCGGTGAGTGCCGCCCCAGCACAAGACATCGACGTCCAGCCGATTGGCTTCGGCGAGCAGCAGGTCGGGCTCGGTGGAAACAAGGGTGAAGCCCTCGAGGAAGCCGATTCGTATGCCGCCGTGGGTGACGACTTGCGTGAGCGGGAGAGACGTGGCCTCGACATCGGTGCGGCCCTTGACGATCTTGAGATCCGGCGACACGGACCGCAGGTACTCGTATGTGTGCTTGTCTGTGAGGTTACCGAGACATAGCGTCTGGCCAATCTTGCCGGGCGCAAGGAGCTTCTTGAACTAGAACATGGCAAATCGCAAGTCAGTCAACGAAACGTGGACGAACTCGGTGACAACACTCTTTCTCCTCCAGGGTATAAGGCAGGGCCCAAGCTGGCCGGCTTCTTGTTTTGCGCACTTACCTTGGCCGGGATATCAAGCGCCCTGTCCGGGATGTGCAGATCCCCAATCACCAATATGAGGAACGTCATGGTTCCTCGAAGCTGCGAAGAAGGGTCAAAGTCGAACTTGCGAAAGCGGGATCCCTCACGCAGCTGACGACCAATAGCTGCGACTTGGAGCTAGAGTGAGGCTTGGAGGGGCCGCAGGTGCGTCGACAGCCCGGATACAGCGATTGAGCGGATACTGTCATAAGGCACGGCTTGTGGCTGGCTCCCGGCTTAGCCACAACTCTCCACAGCTGCACGCTACAATGGTCGTTATCGCGCTGGCGGGGATTGCGATAAGGGAATTTTTTTGATCTTGGTGCTTTTGCTTGTTCGCAAAGGCGCTGCGCTTTCTGCTCTCACTCAACCAGATTTGGAGATTGCGACGGAATCGACAAAAAGATGGCGACTCCGACTCCGACTCTGGCCGAGAAGCTGGACAAGATCAAGTCCCCTGGTCTTCAAAGTCAGCAGAAGGTAATATAACTTATGAGGCAGCCTTGGTTATTTCTGTTACTGACTTTTGTGTGTGTGCGATTTAGACTGTCGTTGTCTTGCAGGCGGTCGAATCAACCTTGAAAGAGCAAAACACCGCTCCGACTTCCACTGGATATTTTGCGGCCCTTCTCGCGCTTCTACAACAGGCCGAGAACAATGGAAGCATCAATATCGAACTAGCCACGCCCGTGGTTTACCTTCTTGACGTGGTCACCCCGTTCGCTCCCCAACCTCTGCTTCGATCCAAGTTTACTCAGATCCTTACGCTACTCGCTCCGGTTTTGTTGATGCAGGATGCGGAGCCAATTCTGCTAAGGACCTCAATTGGGTGCCTTGAGTCTCTGCTCTTGGCCCAGGATCTCGCTTCATGGGAGCTGTCCGTCACCCAGATCGGACCTAGGCGCGCAGTTGCTGGATTGTTGAACCTGGCTTTGGATCAGAGGCCCAAAGTCCGAAGACGATCTATGGATGCACTCAAGAAAGTGCTCAAGAATCCCCCGCCCAGCCCATCTTTGGATCACCCGGCCGCAGACATGTGTGCGCACACTGCGCTGAAGAACTTGGAGGATCTGGCCGCTCAAGCTATCCAGGCACGAAAGGGCAAGAAGGCGCCCAGCACAACGCACGACCCGGCATTGATTCATGCGCTTCAACTGGTCAAGACTGTTGCTGCGGCAAGTGGCGGCTGGCCAACCACCAAGATCGAATCTCTCTGCGAGCTGCTCCTGAACATTGCTAAATCCGGCAACGAGTACATGACCATGGCGGCTTTCGAGATTTTCGAGCTGATGTTTGAAGGAATGACGGACGAAGTCACTTCAGCAAAGCTACCTCGCTTGATGGAGATTATCTCAGAGCTACGCCCAGCTGCCAACGATACCCAGCTTGTCCCTGCGTGGCTTGCCATCCTGTCCCGAGGCTACGACGTCTCGGCACAAGTCGAAGCCGACGAGACTTTCCAGAACCTTCCCGAACTCTTCAACATGGTGGCGCAATTCCTCCAGTCTGATTCTGAGAACATTAGAATTTCTGCCTCCGAGTGCTTGATTTCATTCATGGCCAACTGCGTGCCACCCAATGTTATCCTGGAACCCTCAATATTCGATGAGAAGGTCTTGGATAAGATTGCAAAGGCGGCTGAGTCCCTCCTGAGTGTTCAATACCAGGCCGCTTGGTTACAGACTTTCAACGTCCTGGAAGCAATCTTCACTGCGCTAAGATGGAGAGCGAATCCCATCATGCTCAACGTCACACGCACCATTGGTGAGATCCGAGAGAACCCGTCTTTCCGAAACAAAAAGGAGGCAGATGATGTGCTCGGACAAGCCGTCCGGGCCATGGGCCCTGAGGCAGTTTTGTCTGTCCTTCCACTGAATATTCTCAAGCCAGTCAAGGGCCAGGCCGGAAGAGCATGGCTGTTCCCCATCCTGCGAGACTACACTAGCAATACTAACCTGTCTCATTTCAAGAGTGAGATGGTGCCTCTCAGTGAAGTCATGTTCCAAAAGGTTTTGGACCATGGCGAAGCCGAGAAGACTATGGAGATCAAGATCTACGAGACCCTCGTACAGCAGATTTGGTCTACTCTTCCAGGCTATTGCGATTTACCGCTCGATCTTTTGGAATCTTTTGACCAGTCCCTGGCTGAGATTCTGGCCAACCTTCTTTACCAGCAAGTTGATCTGAGATTGGATATTTGCAGAGCTCTGAGGACCTTGATTGAGTCAAATCAAGCCGTTGCGAACATCGAGGAGGAGGAAGATCTCCTTCTGCAGAGCCGGGTAACCAAGGATGCTGCTCGCAAGAACTTGACCTATCTCGGCCAATTTGCCGGCAACATGCTCGCAGTCCTCTTCAACGTATATACCCAGACTCTCCCCCAAAGCCGAGGCCCCATTCTCCAGACTGTGAATGCCTTCCTCAGCATCACCCCCAACCAGGAGCTTATGGAGACCTTTGATCGTGTCAGCAAGATGCTTGCAGGAGAGCTCCAGAACGCGCCGGCAGCAGAGAACAAGCAGCAGGGTCAAAAATCAAAAGACCACATGCCCTCCACTGCGCAGACGCTTATGGATCTCGTCATTACTATTTCGGCATACCTCCCCCGAGAGAGCTTCGCCACACTGTTTGAGATTGCCACGGCAATTATCAACAGGCAAGAGGAGCCCCAGCTACAGAAGAAGGCTTACAAGCTGATCCCCAGACTGGCAACTTCTGAGCTTGGCAAGGCTGCTCTGCAGGAGCGGAATGCTGAAATGCAGGCTCTGATCCTCTCTAGCTCAGAGAAGGTATCTGCGCCGGCTAGACGAGAGAGAATCGCTGCCATCTCTGCACTTCTCCCGTTCATTCCCAACAGCGACCTTCATTTCATTCCAGCTGTCTTGAGTGAGATTGTCATCTGCTGCAAGGAGAACAACGAGAGAGCTCGTGAAAGCGCATACGATCTCCTGGTTGAAATGGGACAGAAGATGACGGCTGCCAATGGTGCTACAATCGACAACAGCAAGGTGCCTCACATGCCGAGCGATGCTCCAGCCGCCACTGCCAGTATCGAGGAGTTCTTCACCATGGTCAGCGCCGGTCTCGCCGGAAGCACCCCTCACATGATTTCCGCCTCCGTCACCGCCATCAGCCGTCTCCTCTATGAGTTCCGGTCATCACTGAGCGAGCAGACCTTGTCCGACTTGGTGCAGACTATGGATCTCTTCCTGACGTCAAATAACCGAGAGATTGTCAAGAGCTGCCTGGGCTTTGTCAAGGTATCTGTCATCAGCCTGCCCGTCGAGCTGATGATGCCACGCCTGGTCACACTCGTGCCCAACCTGGTTACCTGGAGTAAGGAACATAAGGGCCACTTCAAGTCCAAGGTCAGACACATCTTGGAGCGAATGGTCCGCCGCTTTGGCTTCGACGCCATCAACAATGCCTGCCCCGATTCCGACAAGAAGCTGCTCGCCAACATCCGCAAGACCAAGGAGAGAGCGAAGAGAAAGAAGGACGCTGCCAAGAACGCTCAAGACGAGGACGCCAGTGACGACGAGGAAGAGGACGGCAAGCGACAATATGAAAACGAGTACGACCGCGCGCTGTATAGCAGCGAGTCTGAGGAATCCGAAGGAGAGGATGACGAAGGAGACGTAAGACCCAAGAAGAAGGCCCAGAAGGGCGGCAAGACCTACATTGTCGAGGATGACGACGAACCCCTCGATCTGCTCGACAAAAAGGCCCTCGCCAGCATATCATCCACCAAGCCCGTCAAGCTTCGCAAGCCCCAGCGGACCAAGGCCAAAATGGACCTCGACGGCAAGCTCATCCTCGGCAAGGACGACGACGAGGACGAAGGCGCCATGGAGGTCGACCAGCCCGAGAACTCCGGCGTGGGCGCCTACGTCGCCGCCATCAAGGGCCGCGACGCCGCAAAACGCGGCCGCGGAGGAAAACTCAAGTTCTCCAACAAGCGCTCCAAGGATGGCGACGACGGCGACGAGATGGATGACGACGACGCCGTGGCCGTCAAAAACAGTATCAGCCCCGGCCGCGGCGATCGCGGTGGCAGAGGCCGTGGAAGAGGCGGTCCCATGCGCGGCGGTGGTCGTGGAGGCCGTGGCGGCGGCGGTTCTTTTGGTGGCCCGAGGAGTGGTAAGGGTGGCATCGCGGCTGGCAGGAGAGGACTGGGCTCTGAGAAGAGACACGGTCCTTCTGGCGGCGCGGGCATAGGAAAGGGTAGGAGAGGAGGCCGAAACTAGAATACTTAAAATGAAAAGGGAGGGAGATATATAAGACATACACTGATGGGCCACCAAAAAAAACGCCTGTTCATTGAAAAGGGGAATTTGGTGGGATGATTATGGGTGAATATCTAGCTTTACAGGCATGTTATGGGTACCTACGCACGATCATGAAAGACAAAAGAGATAATAGTACTCTCTTGAACGTGAGCGAATGTGGGTTGCGTGGTTAGCTTTCTTTTTCTTTATGCGCAATATATTTATATGTTCCAAATGTCTTATCAAGTTCATGTTAACCACACCGTTATGATATGCATATTCACGTAAAATGTAAAAGAGCAATCTTTATAGATAAGTCTCCTCTATGACCAGAGCAAGTTTATACATTCAACTTTCTACTCAACTCAGTCCCCAGCCTTGTTTCCAACAAAACCAACTCATTTACACACTCTCTCGTCCACACCTAATGCTCTTTCTTTTTCCACTTCCACACCTTTCCTCGAGAAATAAGACAATGCCAATGCCTCCCTCTTTTTGGGTATCAAATAGTGGTGCTTCCACGCTGCCAAATTCTGGCACAGAGAAGATGATAGTTTTGGGTATAATAACAACGAGTTTAATCAAGCAAAATTCCTCCACTCCATGCTTTTTCATCATGTAAGCGTTTTCAACAAACCAAAGCGTGAGCTTCTAATCCTTAATCTCGACATCATGATTGATCATGGTTAAAGGATGATGCCTGTTTGCTTAGAACAGAATATGAGGGAAAAGAATAAAATCAAAAGACGGCTGATATCGCCGTCAATGCTGAAGAATGACATTAAATCAATCGATAATGATTACATTTGGCGCCGGTTGAGCCAAGGGGCGGTGGTCCCGCCCAGTTTCATACCGTTCATCCGCTCTTGGAGGCAGTGTATTAATGGGATGATAGATTGCGGGCTCGTGATGAGGCCGTGAGGCTTGCTCGTCGCCATGCTGTCGTCTACAATGAATGAGTATCATGAAACAATATATGCGTTATGCGTTTCATTCCAGGGTTGCTGTAACTCACATAGTCCAGTAGCCCTCGGGAGGTGCTGCACCGTACTCTTCATTAGGCACTCGCCGGGACTGTACTCTGTAATCGTTCTCTTTGGCTGGCGGTAGCGCGCCAAAGTATTCATGGGGAGCATATTGTCGAACATGAGATGCATGGGGGCGAGGATCGATTATGGGATTGACCTCAATTTCGGCGACGCCACGGCGTCCGCCCCTGTTTCTCAAATCTTCTTCCCATGAGAAGATTGTGTGAGGTCGAACAACTCTTTGACTTTGAACCTCTGTTTGTGGCTGAGCGGAGCGGACGGGGCGTAGCTGGATTCTTGAGCTGCTTTCAGGCCTGGGATTAACCCTTTCAAAGTATCCACCTCTATCCTCCATAAGGATAGGGTTTGACCGTTCTCCGGGACGGGTTGCCTGTAAGACGATTCTCCTTGTTTCCGGGGGCCTGGAAGAGCCTGATCCTGGATTGCTGGAAACCGGATGCGAAAACAGAGGCGCTGGTTGTACTCCATATCCAGACGGCGGATGAAAAAGGGTAGAGCCACGGAAATCAAGTGATTGGGCAGATTCTCTACTGGACACAGCGTCGACACTCATGGTTTGAGGTCCATTGAAGCCAGTGGTTACATGCGCAGGTGAGGGGCGATCCCAGGAGCGGATTTCTTCGCCTGGATGCGAAACAAGCATGGGAGGCTGTTGAATACTAGCCAGGGGCGTGGCCAGTGGCGCGTACGAACTTACAGATGCTTGACCCCTAGGGGGCAGGGTGCGTATAAAGGTGGGCTGCGCGGTCGGAGAACGAGATTCGATAGAACGTACCAACATGTCTTGGAAATGACTGGAGGCCGAAGAAGAGGCCAGCTCGCGAGAAGACGTGCTGGTTGGGAACGGAACAACAGACATTACCTTTTCATGGGCGGATTGGGGTTCGGCTGTTCGGCCAAGATAGGGCGAAGAATTCAAGGAAGACGGTATCCCATATACTGGCTGCTGTATCCAATGGTTATCCAGATGCGAGGGGACTCCAAAGATACCGCCAGGATGGACCATTGGATCTGGATTGTCATATGGCCGACCATAAGCGTCATAGGAGAATCTAGCAGGCGGCGATGGTCGATATGAAGCATGACTGATGGCTATATCCGGAGAGGGCCGCTCCACCAAGGGTGTTTCCCCTCGGTTACGTCTAATCGCCTCTTCCCAGGCACGATATCTTCTAAAACCTCGCTGGGCTCTCCTGTCATTCCTGCGAGCGCGATCAGTGTCCTCTAACCCGATCCTGATTGGAGGAGAAGAAGCCACTGGAATCGCTTCCCGAATAGGTGACTTGGGAGGGGAGCGATCTGTTCGATCCACAGGCTGCAAGGGTGGTGCTGGCCGATGCACAGGCATGGGTGTGAGCCTGGCATTGTCAGCACCTTCATCTGACGTATAGTCAGTCGAGTCCTCGTCTTCTTCGTCATCGTCCTCATCATCTTCCGAATCAGAAATGACAACCACTTCGCGGAGTATCTCATCCAGCTGGTCACGACCAGTCTCTTCGTCTCCACGCCACTTGACGAGGATGTCGAGACACAGAGATTCTACAGTTTTCCGAGCTTTCTGCCATGTTGTTTCTTTCAAAAGCAGGTCATACCGCGTATGAGTGTGCCGTATGTGAGCAAGGACAGCCAGCTGCACCCTGCGGGATAGTGCAATCTCCTCCGAGAACCCGACGGGATGCTCGGATCGATTAGCTGAGCCCTAAGGAAGAGATTATTGTTCGTTATGTGTCCTTATTTTGGGCATGAGGAGGGGGGAGGCGAGAGACTGGGAAGGAAAAGAGAAAACACAAACCCGAGTGAAAGAGTGCTCAATAATCATCTGACGGTCAGTATTGGGAATCCGTGGAAACAAGTCTCTGATAGCGGCATCAACCTGAGCATGGTAGGTTCTCTGAGATTCCGGAATAGGCTCAGGCCCTGCGTCTGTTACCGGAACGGCGTGATGAGAAGAGCCGCCAAGGCTCTCTTTGGCCTCCTCAACAATGACTTGCCTGATATGATGGCCAACTCGGTGGACCTGGTTGGCGAGGATGCTTTCATCGAGACTTCTGGCATTCTTTGCAGAAAAAAACGCAAGAAAGCGCAACGGTTAGATGGATGCTTTACTGGCAAAAACACAACCGGAATTGTAAACAAACCGAGACGATGAAAATCATGGCATCTTTTTCGCGGGATATTTCCTTGCAGGCCGCTGTCAACTTTGGATTGCCGATGGGGACAAATTCGAACCCTGGCGGCGGGGTTTTTTCCGTGGTAATCTGCGGTTTAAAGTGAGCATTTCATCGCCAGAGCCAAGAAGACGACTGTAGATGGGGTTTGAATGCGGCACCATCGAAGCATACCTGATACTCGAGCTTCTTTTTCTTCTCCTTATTCTCAACTAGCTCAAAGTAAGAGTGGTGCTTGGACTTTGGCAGCGACGGCTTGGCCTTGAAAGTGTCAGGCGGAGGCGAGTAGGGATGTTGATATTGGGACCTTTGCGATCTCTTATGGCGTTCTTTGGGGCCAGAGGCTGCCGCCGAGATCAAGCCGCGGCGTCCTCTTCCCATCTTCAAATTTTTTTTTTTGCCTTTTCTTTTTCAATGGTGACTGTCAAACACGATTATAATATCATAACGCAGTGTTGTAGTGATCCACAAACAGAGGTACTATTAGCATAGCAAAAAGGCACAGTTCACCGGCTCAGCACGCGCTCACAGCTGCATCAACAGCCCGATGAGATCTTACATAAATCTCGCTCACTGGGCGGGAGCAGCAGCAAGAGGGGTAGCCTGGCCCTGGGCGAAAACAGCACACAAACAGATGGAAACGACCAGGTGGAAAACTAGATGCGTGGGTCCCGCACGAATGGGCAGAGAAGAGCCCTACAGCAACTGCTATCAGTTGCAAGGCGCCAGTTCCCAGTACCAGCAGACGCGTGAGGTGGGCCGTCGCAATGTAGAATCAGCCGCTTTGAGAGGCACCGCCGAAAGCTGGTTGGGCTTTGACTGATCAGGTGCTGGAGCCAGATGCGTGACCATCTGGCAGTTGGACGCGAGACTCTCTCATGGTGTTGGGCAGTTTGAGGCCTGTGTTACATAAGGCACGTCGCAGCGGAAGCCCCGGGAAAACTATATTCCCTTCCCGATAGGCGTTCGCATATTTGGGTAGCAGCGATAAGCAAGGTTGCGCAAGTGCTCCCGCAGAATAAGTGCTATTGGTCTCTACAATGATGATAAGTAAAGGTACATGTAGGATTTCTTGTGCTTTTGAGGAGAAATCATTGAGCAATATCACCTAGGCTGAAGAATATGGGAATAAGAATTGGTATAAACAAGAAGGCTGATCGTGGCTTTGCGTAACAGCAGCTGGTTCACAGACAGCATTGCACTATTGTTGCTCTGTGGGCGTCTACTCGTGAAGAAAGGTTTCTACTCACCACTTAAACAAGGTCGACCAAAGAGTCGAATAGTGCTACTTGGGAATATTGACTACAGCTACAAACAAAGGATTCTTGTGGACAGCCATAAGTGAATTCAAAGCACTGCCATGGCGGCTTTCTCAGCATACATTTCCCAGAACGGATAGCCATTCGAAAATAAGACTGACATCCGGACGGGACGGGTTATGTCATGATCCGCACGCCATCCCACCATCCCGGCACTGCCACGAAACTTTCGAGGACCCGCGGCTGCCGAATCAGCGGGAACCGGAATGATTGGATACTCCAGAAAACCGATGGATCAAATGTTTAGCCAACGGAGCATTATTCAAGATTGTCTGTGTTGTTTCACAAAAGCAAAAACTTTGCGGTGCTCTCGATGGAGCATGGAGATTTGGCGGAAATAGGCGGATATATCACCAAGGGCCAAATAAACATCTCCTCTGCCATGAAACCAACAGTGTATCGCCGTATAAGTGGAACTGGGATTTGCCTCACATGTCGTCGCAGAGCCAAAATACAAAAATAGAAACATCACACGTGTTCTGTCGCATCCTGGCCTTGAAGGGTTTCAGCTGGACAAGTAGTGATGTGAGTACTGCCACCACGTAAAGAGCAGGTCCTTAACTCAAGTGAGAGTGCTGCGTCCAGGGCTTTGAGATTAAAACATTGCTAGAGAAGCAACGGCGAGGCGTTCTACCGACTCTGTCAACGCTTATTAGAGCATTTCATACGAGGCGCTCCGCCCTTGAAGGATCTCAGGAGCAGCTCATTGCCGACTCAGCCGCTGCCCAGCAGCCTTGGATCCTGACTTTCCGGCAAGACGGCACTTATTCGCCAAAAACTTTGGAAAAGGGATTCGTGTTTTACACACGGTATCAAGGTAGGGCACTACTGAGCGCTCCGTACTCCGCCGCAGTATTCCATAGGTACCTGTGTAATTGTTCGCAGGGTGCGGCTTAGATGTCGCTACCGCGGGCGGGATCCAAGCCACGACGGCGACAGGCCTGAAGCTGAGTCGTGGAAGAGATTGCTTTCTCTGGACTAAGCCTTGGCGATGCGATGGACCGGTTTTGACGCCTTTGATGGCTTTGACGAGATTACATTCTCTGAATTGGAGACGCTGGAAATCGGCATCACTTCCTGATGCTGCGTTGGCCGCACGACGAAAGGACGAAACAATGATGGCACGCTGAGCTGATCTCGTTTCAATGGGCAACGATTCACCAATGAACCGGCCCTGGCAATGCTCGACAGGAGTTCGGCTTTGGAGACGAGCGCCACGAGCCAATCAAACGAGCGCAGCTCTGACCAGCGAATCGCCGGCGTGCTGTGAAACACTGCCTCCGCCTATCCCAGATGAACTAAAACGCGAGAGAGAAGCATCACGTGATGAGCATCGTGATCCCAGCCATCTCGGAGACCGAAGGGTGCCATCCTCTTCCAGCAGGATTCCAGTAATTTGTTGGATAGGCTCTTGGAAGAGAAGCGTGGTGCACAGCCACCACATTGTGGAGAGATAGTCTCGCCAGTAGATGGACTTTGAGGGTACGTTAGCCGGCGCCGAAGGTTTGCAGGAGCACCCAGTCAGATTCGCTTCTCGGAGTTTAGAGGCGCCAAGTACCCGCAAGGTATCGACGGCTGCTCACCATTGGCTTCGTTCAAGAGGAGTGATTACGAACCGTCGGGCTGTTGAGCAGCCCGAAGGAGCGATACATGGTTGATTCGGGCTACAATAAAGACTGCGCTATCGACGCCTCGCCAGCGAATCGAACGGCGACTAACACAAGCGAACCGGCCCCGACGAAGTAAAAAGGGAGTCGGCAAGTAAGCTTGCTTGGTTCAGCCTTTGTTCTCTGCCCAGGCAATGCGGATTGCACTCGTAAGTACGAAGAACAGAGCATTGAAACATTTGCCATGGCGTCTCTGTAGATCTGCCGTGGAGTCTCTCTAGCAGCAAGTTCCCAAGGTATTCCACATCTACCGTGTAAAAATAAGTGATGAGCAGATCTCCCTCCAGGAAGATAACGAGATGTAATATTCTTCTTTTTTTCGGGAGAGTCGTCGTAAACAATTGCTGCTGCGGGCCTGACAGCAATCAAATCCTCGTACTGGCGAGAGCTAAAAGGCTTGGCCTCGCGGCCGCTGCGTCGTGTCATTCGTCAGCCCTGCCCATTTGCGAGGCCATCGTGCTGTGTCTGCCAGCGGCTCGGTTGGCGCACCCGGCGAGCGCAGCTCTGCTGGCTGTATCAGAGCGCAAAGCACCATTCTGGATGGAGCAGAGCGTGTACTCGGTGCGTATAGCTGGCGGGACGGGCGTCGTCATCGCTCAGGCAATGGAGATGCAGCAGCTAGCCCAAAGGCGCGAAGGCTGCAAAAGATCCGTCGCGCGCTTGCACCAAACAGGCCAGCGGGCTGCGCCTAGTGGTTGCGCCGCTGTGGCTGCCCGCCGAGCTTCTGCGACGGCGCTCACTGCATTAAATGCTGAGGGCCAAAAGGCTTACGCGTCCACGGCCCCATTCGTGCTGGCACCCCCGCTGCATCCCTGCACCCCTCCCCGACGCCAGCAGACGCCAAGGGGCCTCCCCTAAAGCGGTCCCCTTCCAGCGCTGTGCCCAGTACATGGAGGCTGTCCACTGAGTGCTGGCGCCTTGTTCGCTGCCCCCAGTCTCCAAGGCACCCATCCATCGCATTCCACCCTCAGCCATATTATCGCCGCTCCCCCAAGCCCAATCCGCCAGGCGTCACTTTTTCTTTCTGCCCTGCAAATAATTCCCAACCATTTTCAACCCTCCGCCATCTCGAATATCTACCTGTTTTGGCTTTTATTCACGAACGGATAAGCGAAATACAATTACCACTGCAGCTTTTCCCACTGTGCTCTTTGAAACCAACTCGACGACCTCAACTTGGCATCGTCAACCCACCCGGATTGAGTTGAATCCATAACCGCCAGATCTCGCTTCGTATCGAACACATCCCGCCGCAATGTCGGGCCCTAATAACGTCGACATCGACGCGCTGCTGGATCTATCCGAGTACGATGGAATCCCCAGCTACAACTCGCCGTCGCTGTCTCCCTCCACCACCTCCAAGCCCACCTTTGCCAGCCCGGTCACCACCGCCGTGACGACGCCTTCAATGACGACGACGCAGGCTCTGAGCGGGCCCAGCCACAACTATGACATGTATCGTCAGCAGACGGGCTTTGTCCCCGGCGCCATCGCAAACACCATGGCCGTTAATGAATCGAGCAACGCGGGATACCAGGACTTTGGTAGCCTCGACTACCTGACCGGCTTCCCTTCAGAGAACGACATGTTCGACTTCAACACCTCGCCCTCGCAGGCTACCTTGGGAGCGTCGGACATCATGGACTTTGGATCACCGACCGATTCTCAGCTTTTCCCGACCATCAACCCCAGCAACATCGAGCAGGACTCGGCGCTTGCTTCTCCCAGTCTGTCTAGCCAAGCCAGCGGTGTCGGCCGCCTGTGGCCTGGTGCGCACTCTCAGGCCGCCATGGCCAAGGCTCATGCTCAGCAGAGACAGCAACAGCACATTATCCAGCAGCAGCAGGCTCAGCGCCAGCCCATGCAATCAAAGGCTCGTAGCGGCAAGGCGCCTCAGCCCAGCGACCCAATCGTCGAGCAGAAGATTACTCAGCTTCTGAACTCGATGCGGGCTAAGCCTGCTCCTCCGCCCTCCGATCCCTCCTCTCCCATGGCCCATCTCAACCGTGCCAAGAAGGATGAGGAGGAGATGGATGAGGATGAGCGCCTTTTGGCAAGCGAAGAGGGCAAGAAGCTCAGCAGCAAGGAGCGCAGACAGCTACGCAACAAGGTCTCTGCCCGAGCTTTCCGATCAAGGAGAAAGGGTAAGATTGCTTTTATCATTCCGCCACTCTGAGAAATATTTGCTAACATGCTACAGAGTACATTTCCCAACTTGAGTCGGAGGTTGCCGCCAAGGTGCAGGACAACAATGACCTGCGATCCCAGAACCGCGCTCTGCTCGAGGAGAACAAGCGCCTTTCTGACCTTACTCGCATGCTCCTTTCCTCCCCTGCATTCTCCAACTTCCTGGACCACCTCAGCGCAAACCCTTCTGTTGCTGCCCCGGCACAGGTCAAGCCAGAGCCCCAGCAATCGCCAGAGCAGCGCTCAGTCAAGGATGTCAACCCTTACGGATCACAGCCCTCTCAGCACCAAATCGGCATGGCGATGATTCCTGAGCAGAACGTCGACTTTTCGCTTATCGGCAATGGCTTCAACTTCCAGCCCCGAGTGTTTGTTGTGGAGACTTCCGACGTTCCCTCTCCCATCGAATCCAGCATCCTGTCTGGCAAGGCACCCAGCGTGATTGAGCAGGCTTTCAAGTCCGAAGATGAGAAGGTCGAGGTGCCTGTGATTGAGCGACCTGTTGAGCAGACTCCAGTCGCCCAGTCTGAGGCCGGACCTATCAATGAGGAATTTGAGGCTGACCCCGAGTTTGCTCTCTACCATTCGGAGCCTACATCAACCGTCTCCGAGTCCAGCGAGTTAGACACTGAGGGTCTTTCCCACGTTGACATCTTTGGTGGCATTGAGACCGAGAAAATGCTGTCTCGATTTGAACTTGTCGACGCTACTGAAGAGGAAGCCAGCGCTGCGATTGCCATGGCCCGAGTACAAAGCATAAGTGCCAGCATGGAAGCAGTGATATCAAGATTAGAGATCTTGACTATGGACCTTTAAAAAACAAGAAACAAAGAAACAAAGATAAAAAATTCTTACCACACGGTCTACTATAATTAGCGACTTCTCTTTTCTTTATCATGGCTTCTATTTTCTCTACTTATTTCAAGGCTGGAATGTGCATACTATGGGCCAGGCAGCGGTATACGGAGTTTTCTTTCACCATGGGGTCATAACGGATGGGTTTCACACATGACAATGTTACTTAACTCTTGTTCTTCTTCTTTCCTTTGTCATATCTATTTGCAGACGAGGCAGCTTATCCTCTCTACTTTATTCCTATTCATTGCTGGCCGGAAAACAGCGGCAAAGGCTTTTCTTTTTTGGTTATTTTATGTTTGGCTTTATATATTTAAATAGACGGGAGGCGGAAGAAACATTCCACTCGGCCAGTGGGCAGCAGACAAGAAATGCCAAAACTTTTCATGATTTTCATTTTCCAATCCATTTGTCTTGTTGATAATCGTATTGAATTGTAGGAATTTGGTGAATATCAGGCTGGGACTTAAATAGTATAAAGTGTTCAATACAAGAGAGGTATTGTCAATTGGTCGGATTAGGAGCGTTTCCATTCATTCATGTATCGTATGCTTTATCCATATTCATTAATCATTATACTTTATTTTTTTCCAAGAAAAAAAAAGGGCATCTCGCCATCACTGTACTGCAAACACCTCCTCCTCCACTCCTTCAACATCCCACCCCTCCCCATCCATCAGCCCATGCGCATAGCACTCTCCAACAAGCATCCACCTCTCTTCACCATCACCATCACCATCACCACCATCAACGTTGACCTTTCTCAGCACAAACGGGACCTTGCCGCCGCGCAGCACAGCCACCACGTCGCCCGCCTGCAGCGCGTTGGGCCCAAGCACAAAGTATCCCCTGCGAGTGACGGCGAAGCGGCGGTAGCGAGTAATCAGGACGGCCTCGTGGCTCCATTTGAAGGGGTCGCCGGTGAGAGAGAGGGCGTGGATGGCGGCGTGGATGGGGGTGGGTTTGCGGGACAAGGAGGAGGAGGAGGAAGAGGAGGATATGGAGTTTGCGCGCTCGTAAAAGGACGACATTGTGGTTGTGCTGCCTTCGGGGCTGCTGAGGGATCTGGATGGTGATGGGGAGGATAGGGGGAATGTTTGGGATGGCGATAGCGTGGAGGGTGGAATTGCGTAGCGGACGAGATAGGCTGCTGCGCTGTTGAGCCATTCTTCAGAGGGGATGGATGAATAGGGGCGCGAGCGATCGATGCCCGTGCAGGCGTTGGTGAGGGTCTGGATGAAGGCGAAGAAGGCGGATCGGCGATGATCTTGTGCGGGGGGAGAAGAAGCGGATGATGAAGATGGAGTTTTGAAAGATGCCGTTTGTCCTGTTGCTGGGGAGGAGTTCTTTTTGAGGAAAGGGGGATATACGAGATTGAGGTTGAACGTCCGGTAGCCGCAGATGCGCCTCCATAGAATCTCCATGACGTGCGTGCGAGGGCCTTCATTCTGGTCGGACTGCGTCCATCGTCGTTGAGGCATTGGACGTTCACGCTGCTGCTGGGCGCTGTTTGAATCGCGGCGGCGGTCATTATTCCTGCTTGGAGCGCGTGGTGTTGCGTTGGCCCCCTGAGTAGGCTCAGCAGATCCATCCTCGTGGCGCTCCCCTTCGTCCAGCTCATTACTGCCATTGCTGCCTCCCCAATTCCTCCTCCGCCTCCCCCCTTGCCTCCTGTCCGGCCTCACCTGAAACGCCGTCCCATAGATAGTCCACGAAAGCCTCTCCACGACATCGACCCTCACGCCGCGAATGCGCATCACGCGCGAGTCTTCGTCAATAGTCAGGTCCGGCTTCGTGTCTCCCGACGCGCGATGCGGCACCGTCGGCGAGCCGAGGATGTGAATCGGCAGATGGCGCCAGTCCGGAGCCCAGGACGGAAGATCGAGGTCTCCATTGGCCCATGAGGCCCGCCGCTTCATGAGCGGCTTGCCGTGGTGCGCGGCGGAGAGGGCGACGAGGTCTTTGGCGCCGCGGAGGGCGCGCACGGCGACGTCGATGTAGATGTCCTTGACGCTCTTGGAGTAGTCCACCGTGAGGCTTTGCAGCTCCTTGCCGGCTTTGCTGATGGAGAAGTGGCCCAGGAAGGCGTAGATGTGGTCGCGGGGGTCGTTTCCGAGCAGGTGTCTGGCTCTGTGCAGTTCGTAGGCAAAGTTGCCGCGGTTGTGGTCGTGGTCGTATTCTGTGTCTGGCTCGACGAAGCGTTTGTGCAGGTAGCGAATGCCGGAGGTGTTTAGGTGAAACCGGGTGCGGAGATGGTAATACCTCTCGTTGAGGACCGCTGCTACGTGAGATAATGTGTCCCAGTCCATTTCTGTATCGCCCCAGTACAGCGTTGCAGGGGCGTTTGTTCCAATTTCTTGAACGATCCATATTCGTTGAAACTGATCTCACAGCGTCAGCAGATATCATATCTTGGTGTATAAAACTTTACGGCTTTTGTATTGGACAGTGTTTCAGTATGGGAAAGGGGGGCTTCATATATGTACGGACTTACCCAGGGCAGCTTTGTCAGTTTTGCAAGAGGCACCCAAGGCTCAGAGCTCTGCTGCGCCAGATTCTCCTCATGGGCGAGCTTAAACTCTTCATGAGCCTTTCCGTCGTTGAATACGCCGTCGAGATGGCGGATAGTCTGTGCCGCCTCTTCAGCAACGCCATCGGGATCCCTTCCCAGCCACACAAGGACCTTTTTAGCATTTCTATATACCAGATTCATGAGCTTCACCTGCTGACTGCGTTCAGGTATATCGTCCTGGTTGATGCAGACCTGGTCCGCCCACAGCCGCCGCGGCTGGTCCGGCAACCGCACCCGGTTCAGCGCATCGTATATGCTCTGGGTGAGAGGCAGGACGGCACCGTCGCAAGTGAGCTCGTATTGCCGGCTGCCAGAGCCCCAGACGTATGATATGGCTTCATAGGGGGGCAGTTGCTCAATGTCTGCTGGGGCCAGGCTTCCAATTTGGAGACTCCCCACCAAAGGATCGGAGCCGGATCCTGGCTGGAGGACAAGAAAGCGAACGCTGTGGTTGTCACTCAGGGGCTTGTAGACAAAGAGCTTCCCTCTTGAGGCGCCGGTATGAGGCTTCTCAAGCGGACGAGGGCGACTGCTATCCATGGTTGATGGCTGCAATTTGAAGCCGCGACGCTTGACGGGCTTCTTTGCGTGGCGCGAGAAGACAAGATGCGATTGAGGCTGAGCAACTCGCCCATAGGGCTTGAAACCAGCAACAGCTTCGGAGTTTTCAAAGTCGCCGCGTGAAAGACGCCTGGTTCTATCACAAAGTACGTCGCGCCGAGAATGCAGAGTCAGAGTCGAAGAAACTGGCAAGCTGCCGTGGCCCCTTACAAAGCGAGGAAAATGCATTTTGGCCATCCTCTACAAAAGGTACGACGACCATGATCGCGGGTTCAGTATTAGTGCCGCGCTATGCATGAATGTGGAGAGCTACCGATTCCGCCTAATGCTACTGCAGCTGCATGTCACGGCGTTGACTCACCGATGTGCTGATCTGATCCTGCTCTAATTAATGGAGTAGTATTGGGCCGGGGGTTTCCTTTTTAGCATCCAGAGTGGATGTGTTGACAATGTTTAGAATTTTTGACTATGGGATATTAAAGCTGGGTACCTAAGGTAGTAGCATAAGTGATTCAAAAGAGACAGAAAAAACACTTTAGTTTTGCCCTTTGGTCTGACGGACAATATTACCCAAGACTTCTTCTCATGCTCTGAAATCGTAAAAGTGAAACAAATGTAGGGATATCATGTATTAGTCTCTTCAGACTTCATCTCGCATCGCCTCGCCTCGTCTCGTTTCGCCTCATGGCAGTATTCAAACAGTTTCGTGGATTTTTACCGGCTGCACGCCTGTCAGACTAATCTCGTCGTCGTCCAAATGTCGACTTAGGTTCGTTGTCACAATGCCGGCAGATTCTGTTGGAGATTCGCCCGATCCGTCTCTCAACTCCCAGCTGCCGACCCTTTCATGCTGCACACCGCGATCCGTAACGGTGACATCAGCATCGCCAGCCCTCTTATCTGATCCTCTGAAGCCGCCTGGAGAGCCGCTACGTACACCGGGCCTGGCTCGACGTGAAAAGGTGACGAATCCAAGCCAATGGAGAACACCTATGGTAAGGAGAGCCACGGCCAGCGTCACCATGGCGCCGATGAGACCGCCCAAAGCTGGAGGTAATGAGCAGCTTGCGCTGTCAGAGGGAGGATCCGAGGGAGACTCGTCAGCGCCTGTGTTGCACCAAGGAGCAAAGACTGCTCGACAAGTGGTGCACCATTGCACAGAGTCTAGGGTGAAATTCTGAAGCTGAGCCAAAAATGAGGCATAAGGCATCATCTGGCTTTCAAAGCCCATCGACGTGAGAGGATAGGCCGAAAATGGCTCGCCAAGATCGGCAGAAGCTCGATATGAGAACCGAAGCATGAAATCCTGAGGCGAAGGCATTGCGTTGACGTCGCCTGGATTTGAGCCGATTAATTCAAAAATCATGGCCGAGCCAGGATTGGGAAGCGTGGAGAATGGTCCAGAGAGCAGGTTGTCCTCGGTATAAAGACCTATGAGGGAGAAGAAAGCCAGCATGGGCTCGTGAGAACCAAACATGAGTGTCAGCGGTGTGCCAACTCCTATGCTGGTAGCACTGAGCGAGCTTGCAATCTGCATGGCAAGGGTCTGCCCAGCAATGGTAGAGACGTTGTTGTAGGTGAATGTTGGGTTATCTTCTAAAATGTCGCCATTCTGAGTACGCTCCCATTCAAAGGCATTGGCTCTGAGTATATCGATGGTTTCATTGGCAAACGCTAACCCAGCTGTGACCGTTGCATTGTGAGTGTTCATGTAATTTACATACTCGTATATGTCGTTGGCGTTCCAGTAATTCACCGAGGCGTTGGGTATGGTGCCCTTGAGAGGAGGTGCCGCAAAGAGAGACTTGTAGAAGCTTTGAGTTGACCTGAAGCGTCCCATAGGATCGTCTTGCTTTATCGCGCGTACGTTGCTATCCCAAGACCAGCATTGCGCATTGCCTTGAATGCTATGTTTAGACTCGTGTTAGCGTACAAGGTGTAAAATGTCATCGCCGTCAAACAGCCAGGCCAACTCACGCAACCGAGGATGAGTCTGTCAATGACAGAGTCTCAATATTAGGGTACTGATAACCTCCCAGAGGATAGTCAGTCAGCTCTGGGCTAACAAGGAGATCTTGAGCCACCTGTTGACCCCCCGCAAGGTTGTTGAAAGTGTTGGGACTGGGGGGATACAAGCCCTGTAGGAAAGCCATAGCCCCCCCAGAAACCCATTCATCTGTCTGCGACAAGACAGTGAGCTGATCATTGTTGATGGCGTCCGTAGCTATTCCCTGAATCTTCGTGTTCCCCGTTGTTGAATTGGAAAAGGTAGTGGAGTTACGACTGCCCAAGTAACGGTGCCGAAAAGCACTTCCTTGCCTCCACATTTGACGAGCTCCTGTGGGTGTGAGGATGTTGTCCAAGCCGCCGAAAGTGGGAGTCTTTTCCCCATGGTTGATGTATGCAACCACTGCCCAAACTTTGGCGTTGAGATTGTCACTGGGCTGAGCCGAGACACTGAGACACAGCAGCAGGAATGACAGCAAGATTGAAAGGATCGGGGCATTTATAGGCCAAAAGAGGCCGTAGCTTAAACGAGAGGCCATGTTGCCGTACCGACTATGGGCAGCTTAGCTCTGTGTCATCAAGCGAAAGCGTAGCTCGTCAAAAGGGGATCCTGAGCTGTTAGAAGATGGGATGAAACAGCACAAGAGGAAGCTGCTTCGAAGCGAACGTGTAAGTGGGCAGTGAAAAAGAAAGAAAGATCCCATGTCAGCCAGAATGATCGTAGCCATGGGGGATGGGGCTGACCAAAGGATATCTAGGCCAGGAGGCTGCCAGAGATTCCGGCCGGATAAGAGCTTGGAATTCCAGTTCACCAATTGTCGTGACGGACAGGTCAGCCACCCATCGAATGGTGTAGTCAGAGTTGACATGTTGACATCTGCACGGGCACATGCGTTACCGGGCAATCCCTGGAGAAGGACCAAATAGCGCAGCAATCACAAAGCATCCCGCACGAGGCTAGCGGAGCTGCTGCGATAGAAGCAGCTTAGAAGTGAAGCCTAAATCCACTCTCGGATGGTTCATGGCGAATCCCAGAGCAGCTTCTTGCGGCAGCATCCGCCCATTTTGGCGGGTGGCTGGAAGTCGTTCGTGCTGGCGGACGACACGGGAGTAGCACAAAGGTCTAAACGTTGTCTGATGGAGGTGAGGGGCAATGTGACAGGCACTCGAAGCAATGAGCTCAACGAGCTTGACTGAAGCTTAATTGTGTCCCAGACTTCCGCTCCTGTAGTTGCCTTGGTTCTGGATGCTTGCGGCCAAGCTCTGCGACTAGTGGAGTGGTAGGTTCAACTTTGACGCCCATGACGAGATGCCATGGTGAGTGTCTTTAGTGACGTCACGTCAAGCCTTGGGATGGAAAACTTTAGCCATGACTTTTCTTCTTCAACTTTAAATATGCTCGGAAGACAATTGCAGTGATGAAGAGTTCACGAGCAAATTGCTGTGTTTGAGAGTTGCATGCTTATCTCTTGTTGTAGTGTTAGTGGTGGGTACCCATATGTGAATATTCAAGTTGACAGAGAGACACTTCAGAGCCCAACATACCAGGCTGAGTGCAGTAAGACATCCAACCGTGGTCTGCTCATCTGCATCGAAGGTGGCATCATTGCCTTTGGCTCGCTTATTGCCTACTGGATCGATTATGGCGCTTCATACGGACCTGACGACCTGGTCTGGCGATTCCCCATTGCTTTTCAAGTTGACAGAGAGACACTTCAGACCATCTCTACAATTCATTGCGGCATCGTCATTAACCCATACAATGTCATCAGCCAATCTCAATTCATCAAATAGCACAATTCCTTAACAAAGAAGCTCACAATTGTCCTCTCCTTACTGCTCTTGGTAGGTGGTACACTTGGCCCCGCACAACTCAGGCCCACAACACCAGGGTTCATAATCCACAATATTTCTCCCACCGTCGCCACAGGACGCGGATCACCGCATTCTCAACCCATTAGGGTTCTATGGTCTAACGGTCATGACTGCGGATTCTGATTCCGCCAGCGAGGGTTCGACTCCCTCTAGAACCTACTTTTTGCGTTTTGCGGCCGGTCTTTGGGGGTTTGCTAGACGGCTTTGCGAGCTGTTTTGAAGCGCTGGCAAGAGTCTTGTTGCGTATACTTTTTTCCTTGGGCCTGCTACAGTGCGAGAGCTCCAATCAGCCAACAAGGGCAAAGCTATCTCTTGTTCTCTTTCGTTTGCTTTGAGCGGACTGGTTCGTAGTCGTTTAACAACAGCGGCTAACATGAAAGTGTCTGGTTATGATATACAAAGTACATACATGTATATACTTTTTCTATTTCTATTAGCTTTGCTTTCTATGATAGTGGCTTTTCTAACTCTTATTTTCTTTTGTCCTTTAACAATGTATTTCACCGCTTGCAAATGTCTGAGTCCGGGTACGGTGTGATACTCCAACGAGTAGATACTACCTTTCGCCAGGTAATACTAGATACATGCTACTTTCTGTCTGCAACAACAGAAATAGTAAAGAAGATGCACGCTTTCATTGATTTTATTCAAACTCTTTTGCTTGCTTCTCTTTGCTATAATTGTTCATGAATTTCGCAGCGTATGCTTGATCACCGTAGATACGCGTATTTTTCCCATCGAGCGGCATTCGAGAGTGATGCAAGACTTCATTCAACTAGAGAGACGTCTCTACATTATGCATCTGAGACAGCAGACGCCAGAGCCTTTATTAACATCTCATCCATTGCACCCGATAGAGGCAACTATGGCCATGGCTATGCATTGCGATTGTCGTGGCATTGCTTCCTAGCTGGGTCAGTCTATCTGCGAGTTTCAACCAAGATTTTCTTCTAGACTGGGATCTTATCGATCTGCAAAACTTCCCTGATCTAGACAAGCGCGCTATGCACTTTAGCCTGCGGTAAACCAATCTTTGTAAAGCTGCTTAGTTTTGGCAATTCATCGCCCCAGGCTACATGCATCAAGATTGATGTAGCTACATGTACTCGCTACTAGTATCTGTCAGTTCGCCTATCCGTATCTCTCGTACTGCTACTATGGGGAGTTGAAAACAAGAATGCGACTTTAGCTATCCCGTATCTCAGGCCAAGTTTTCAACTGCAATACTACATGCGCATGCTACAAGAATCAAGACAAGATCATCCTCGCAGCTTTTCGTTTGTGTGGGGGGCGCAGATTCGGGCCCACTTATCCGAGCATCTTTGGCTTTTCCCTTGCATTAGAAGGGCGAGGCCACTGGACGCTGGCTTCAGCTGATCTGGGAGGCCGAAAATCAGGCTTTGCGAGTGCTGGCCACGTGCTCCGCTCAAACAGATGCTGCTGCTCTTTTGGCCGCGAAAGAGGCTCTGCATATTCCAAGGCTTTGGGGTCTTAAAATTGGCCTTGATATTAGTGGTACAAGAATACAGATCGCAGATCCCATCTTGAGCTGAGGCCTCTAATCGCCGAGATAAGGGATGCACACTCCGACCGCCTAGTCCATCGGCCGCATCCCTGCTCAGTGCATGCACTTAGCGCTCGAGTGGCCTGACGCTCAGGTGTTGTGAGCCCACTGAACGCTTACAAGGAGCCGCCTGCGTCCGCTGTACAGCGTGTTTCAGCGGTTGGTCGCTGCCACAGCCCTTCGGCTCCCGCCAGGAATTTCTCCGCAAAAAACGACGACGACTACAGGTTCAGTGGACGCAACTCCCTGTCCCACGCACCACCGCATCTCGCACACCCACACCCAGCATCTTCACGCTGCGCGCCGCTCTACGAACCCGGCACGCAAAAATCAAAATCAAAATCCTCGATCCTCCTGCTTGGTCGCATTGCGCCTGCGCTTGACATCTGCCGGTCGCTCGATGGCCCAGCCGCTCGCTGCGTGCTGAAACCGCCCGCCATGTCCACCGACGACATCGACGCAGCCGCCCCAGCGCCGTCTGAGCCTCTCCCTGTCGACACGCGGGATGGCATCGACGACCAGATCGAATGTGCCAAGGTGCCCTTGCAGCCCGCCTTCCTGCACTCGCCGCCGGATAGTAACGATGCCGGCAAGTCAGAGGCCAGCGACTCGGAGCTGAGCGACCTCGAGGACGAGCCGCCGTTGGAGGATGCGCCGATGCTACCCCCGGACCTCGCTGCTGAAGAGGACGATATTGGTGACATCGAGCCGGACCACTACTCGTCCGGCAACGTGCCCGTTTTCAAACCGACCATGGAGCAGTTCAAGGACTTCAAGCGATTCGTATGTCGGCAGCCACCCGAGTCTTAATTGACCCCTGTTCGCTAACCGCTGGGCCTTTGGCCAAACAGATGACAAAAGTCGACAAGTATGGAATGAAGTCTGGAATTATCAAAGTCATTCCGCCAAAGGAGTGGAAAGATGCACAGCCACAGCTCGACGATCTCGTAAAGCAGGTCCGGGTCCGCGAGCCAATCAAACAGGACATCATGGGTTCGAACGGCACTTACCGCCAAGTCAATATCCTCCATGGACGTTCTTACAACATACCGCAGTGGAGACAGCTTTGCGAACAGAGCGAGCACCAGCCTCCCGCACGGCGCGGCGAGAGACGCGCGAATGCGGATAAGCCCAAACCCGCACGATCTCGCCCTGCTGCCCCCAAGGCTGCGAATTTGAATCCCACGCCAAGGACTCGTGGACGAGGACGGCCGCCTAAGAATAAGGGCAAAGCCAAACGAGATGAAGAGAGCCGGCCCATGACTCCGGTGTCCCCAAGGGTCGAGGCTGATGGTGCAGCGGACGAGGTGATGGAGTCTGTCGAGCCGATAAAGGAACTGGGCACCGAGGTAGACTACGATGACGATGAGCAGCCTACAGTCCGCAGAATGGGCGGAATCAAACCCAGCAAGCCAAAGATCCAATCCACTTCAGCACGTCGAAAATTTAGCCGCCGCGAAGGATCTGCAGTCATTGATGAGGCTGCGTTCAAAGATTTCGACTACCGGATGGATATTTCCGATTATACGCCTGAGCGCTGCGAAGAACTGGAGCGAGTCTATTGGAAAACATTGACCTATGCCCAACCGCTATATGGCGCTGACTTGATGGGCACGCTGTTTGACGACAGGACCGAAAGTTGGAACCTCAACAAACTACCTAATCTCCTGGATGTTCTTGGCACCAAGGTCCCTGGCGTCAATACTGCATATCTCTACCTTGGAATGTGGAAGGCGACTTTTGCTTGGCATCTTGAAGATGTCGACTTGTACAGCATCAACTTCCTTCACTTTGGCGCTCCAAAGCAATGGTACAGCATTTCCCAGGCTGATGCCCGAAGATTCGAGGCTGCTATGAAGAGCATCTGGCCCGCCGATGCTAAAGCTTGCGATCAATTCCTCAGACACAAGGCTTTCCTCATCTCGCCGCAACACCTTCAGCAACACTATGGCATCAAGGTCAACCGAGTTGTCTCTTACCCCGGCGAATTCGTCGTCACGTACCCCTATGGATACCATTCTGGCTACAATCTAGGATACAACTGCGCCGAAGCAGTCAACTTTGCACTTGATTCCTGGCTTGAAATGGGCAAAATTGCCAAGAAGTGTGAATGCGCCCAAGCTCAGGACAGCGTGTGGGTTAACGTATACGAGATTGAGCGGAAGCTGCGCGGAGAAGAGACTGAATACGAAGAGACAGAGGACGAGGACGATGAAGACGAGGATGACGATGACGATGAGCTTTCTGGGCTTCCCACTCCTCCTGGCCACGCTGTGAAATTCAAGGATGCTAATCGCAAGAGAAAGCGCGGCAAAGCAGACAAGGGAGCCAAGACCAAGGTTAAGAAGATCAGACTACGACTCAAAGTCAAGGCTGAGCCGCCTTGTTGTCTGTGCCCCAACGACATCCCCAGTCTGGAGTTTCTTCCTACAGACGACGGCAGGAAAGCTCATCGCCTCTGTGCCCTCTATATTCCCGAGACATACATTGATACAGTTGACGGCAAAGAAACTGTGTTCAACGTTTCTTCTATACACAAAGACCGGCTGGATCTCAAATGTTTGTTCTGTCGATCAAAACGCGGGGCTTGCTTCCAATGTTCACAGAAGAAATGTACGAGGGCGTACCACGCTACGTGCGCAGCAGCGGCTGGAGCGTTTACCGAGGAGCAAGACGTTCCAGTCTTTGGGGAAGATGGGACGGAATACAAAGAACAGGCCTTTGAATTTAGCTGTCGCTTCCACCGTGCCAAGCGCGACAAGAAGCTGGATGGGGACGCCTTGGAAGAAGATCCTCGTATCTTGAAGGCCGCCGAAGCCCTCAAGAAAGGAGATATTTGCCAGCTGCAATATCACAAGGGCGAAATCTTTGCCGGCGTTGTGGTGGACAATCGACCAGATGAGCGAATGCTGCTGGTTGACATTCTTCCAAATGGTGATCGGATGGAAGTTGAGTGGAAATGGCTCCTGCTTCCAGACCCCTCTGATTATCACTTGCCCAAAGCGTCTGCAAATGCCATCCCGCTCCCATCTTCTCAAAAGGCAAAAGATAAGCTCAATGCCAAGCGCCAGCAAGGTGATGACAAGCCTCGAAAAGATGATACCTTTGTCGAAGGCGGCTTTACCTGGGCAGAATTCCACACTGGCGATATTGCGAACAAGGACCAGGCAAAGGTTGACTTTACCAAGCAAGATCAGATCTGGCATTATCTCGGTAAGACATCGACTGAAGCCAGAGCGCAGTATACCGAAGATCCAACAATACCACGATACAACACCAAGAGCAATTTCTTGGATACACTCCCAAAGCCTCCCAAACCTGCCCCTGTACGACAGGTATATCAACAACGAGCCTATGGGCTATATGGTCCTACTGCTACGAGTTATCCGGGTTTGGAAAAGCCATATGTCTATCAGCCGAAGACTTCCACAGCGTCAACTTACTACCAACCCGGCACGTACACATTCCAAGCAGCCAATGCTGCTACTCCCACTGTTCAAACGTATCAGCCGTATACGGTACAGCGATTTGAACCAATAGTTGGAGCAGGTGGGAAGTATCAGGCTTTCACGGCCCCGCCGCCGCCTGCGCAGCCGTCACAATTCTATCCCACGCCGTCAGTAGGGGGCCAGAGACCTCCTCCACCGGCTCAGGTTTCTCAGCAATATAGCAAGCCTATGTGGCAGGTTCACTCATCAGTATACCAAAAGTACCCCTTTTTCCAAGTAAATCATAACAGGCAAGTCTCTTTTCCCGTCACAATGATGTGATGCGTTTGACTAACAGGTATCAAAGGGATGCGTCGAAATATAGAACTCCATATTCACCCTGGGGCGGGTTTACCAACGGCTACGAAGGCGATTTGAGAGCACATTTGCTAGCAAACCAGAACGATCTCCTCCGGCGAGCATCCCTGGCGGCCATGTCTCCAGTTGGCTCCACGAGACCATACCAGGCTTCACCTACAACGGCCGTCTCTTCCGGGGCAGCACCAATCTCTACAACACCACAGCAGATGACCACTTCGCTACCCCCGCCAATACTAGGGACTGCCAGCCATCAGTATCATCCTGCGATCAAGGCTCAGTACAGGAATATGGCCCAGCAGCCCAGCAAGCCTAAGCCAGCCCCCGCGCCCAAGTCGTACAAGGTTGGCTTACCCGCCGCTATCAGTCTGTCCCTGAAGTCGACTAAATCCGCAATGCAGGTTCCACCTAAGCAGTCTCCAGTTCCCTTACCGGCGGGCTTCTTGGCTGCTATGGCCTCGTCGCCCGGCACCCCTATGCAGTCCTCTCCCAAACCTTCGCCGGCTCAGCCGTCCAGTCCTAAGGCCAGATCTCCCAATGCTAAATTGGCCACGGCCTCTTCGTCATCAACATCTGTCCGTGGTTCAGCAACGCCTGTGGGATCGACATCCAAAGCGCCACAACAGCCGCAAAGAATATCAGTTACCCCGGTGCCACTCCCCAAGTTTTCAATGTTACCTCAGGAGAGCAAAGCAGCGACGACACTTCCGCCAGCGAAGCCCGAATCATCGAACTTACCGCAGGCCACGGGACCGAATGGTCCGGAAGACGGCGTGCCTGGAGCTACTACGCCCAAAGCAGAGGCTACTCCAAAAGACGCAGCAGTACCGAGTATTGAAACCCCATTTAACACCAATAATGTAATTCCAGACATGAAGCAATCTGCGGCTTTACTAACGCCGTCTTCTACGATTAATCAACAGACCATGGCTGATCGCCCTCCTCAGCCCCATGCCGCGCAAACCACGATGCATCACCAACCTGAAGGATTCCCTGACGTTCCAGGATGCGAATCAATGGAGTTTGTCGAGCGGATGATGGAGAATTTGAGGAGAGCCTCTCAGCGACGGAGTGCAAGCTGAGAAGAAGAATAGTTTTCCTTTCGCCTTTTATCTCTTTAACTTTTCTTACAGGCATACCCATGGTGCTTTTTTTTTCTAGTACGCATGTACAACTAGGTATTTTTCTTCTTTTACCTCTTCTTTTTCTTTTCTTCTCATTACATAGGGGCATCAGTTTGGCGAGATAAAACATGATTCGACAATATTTTACGTATCAAGTCATTAACGACACGATCGATGGGGGAAAACACTTGCTTTTTCTTCGATTTGTTTTCTATTGGTTGGAGAAAGAGAGACATTTATGTCACACAAAAATTCTTCAGTTTTTTCTTGGTTGTTGAAAATTTCGCAAGTTTGGGAACGGGGGAGTACAATGGCGATTTGGTTCAAGGGCTCAGTATTAGACGCAGGTGGCATTCGTTAGTTGCTGTTGTTGAAAGTACACGGCGAAAGACGAGGAAGACTTTTTTTGATGATTCTCGAGGGTGTTTATATGCTTCCCTGGTATTTACTAAGGGAAGAAGGGCGTGAGGGAGGTGTGGTGTTGTTGTTTTTTAATGTATTATTATGGTCACATATCGCAGGAGGTCCGTCGGACGTTAAATATGACTGTTAATTTGAACTTGGTTTTTGGGACTTGTTGCAGCTAAAGAATGTGAAATTTTTGATGAGGTTTGAATCTCACTCGAATGATCATCTGGCCATCGAGAAGAGTTACGTCGAAAGGCGTTGAGTGCGCGCCCAGTCAGCAATTTACTCAAATAGCCACCAAGCTGTCTTCCTTCCATTATAAACATACCTAGTTTTACTAAAAGGAATTTTTTGCTATCTTTTGGCAGCTATAGCTAACAAAGATGTGCTTGAGATGAAAATTTCCTGCTGAGACTGCGTGCTACACTTTATAGCGGAGAGAGAGCACCGAGGTACTCTTGCTTTTGGGGGGGAGGGCGGTGTATTGCTCCGGGCGTTTGCAGTTTGTTTAGGAACTTTGGCTGCACGTATTTACCTCCTCCTTCTTTACTCTCTTTTCCTGCCTCTTTATTTCTCTTCTGCCTCGTCCTTTTTGACGCATTACATCAGTCCACGCACCCCGTCACGTCGTGTAACACTGGCAACGCTTGGCTCGGGTCTTCTTTATTTTGACGATATCTCAGGTCGTTTCATTATCTTCCCTTATCTACTCTTGCAATTCACCCTGCAGGTCGAGATTATCTAACGGCTTTCTGACCATGGGCGACAACACTCCTCCTGAGGGAACGTGGTTCTCGCAAGGCACAAACCCGGATGCTAGTATCGATACCTTTGACACGTGGACTGAGAAAGACGAAATACATGCAGATGTGCACAAGCGCACTTTTGCCTCAGACAAGTACCTTCGTGGCAGTGTCTTGGGTCAGGGAGGATGGTCTACTGTGTATAAGATCCAGAGATTCAAGGATGGAAAGATACTGGCTGGCAAGGCATCCACGTCGGTTAACCAACTTTATAGAGAGACGAAAATGCTTCGCCAGCTATCTCATGTGAGTTTTTTTCTTTCTTTCTTTCTTTCTTTCTTTCTTTCTTTCCATTTGCAAGACGTATTTGTACTCAGCACATGTAAAAGCAAAAAAAAAAAACAGCCAGTATACTCGACTAACTACTATCATTTCATTCTTTATCCAGAGACACATTTTAGAGTTCGTTGAGCTTTATAAAGAGTTAGACAAGGAAAATGCTACTCTTTTAATCACCGAGCTTTGTACCGAAGGAACCCTTCATATGCGTATCAACCACGCTCCTGGCGGCATGGGCAAAGAAGAAATCCTTCTAGCCACAAGTCAGATCTCAGATGCCCTCGCCTATCTCCATGGAAAAGGTTACTTTCATTCAGACATCAAGCCGAGAAACATTCTTGTTCGCCGTCTCGACCCCATCAGCATAGCGTTGGCGGATTGCGCTGACTGCAAGATTCATGACTCGTACCGTGGCCGCCCTGGCGGTACGCCCAACTACTGGTCGCCAGAAATGACAGCCAATAATTGCCACGCAGGCAAAAGCGACGATATCTGGGCCCTGGGTATCAGCCTGCTGGGGATGACTGGCCAATGGCCTCAGTGTGAAAAGACCAAGGCTGGGTTTGCGAGATACCCTCGTCAATGCGCAAACCACGCGCAGCAGCTTCAGAAGCTGAATCCTGGAAACGGAATGGTCAAGCTTTTGGCGAGATTGCTGGCTTGGAGAGCTAGAGAGCGCATCACGGCGGAGGCATGCTATGATATGACGATTCGCCTTCTTGAAGAAACGAAGGGAGAGGAGAGTGTTGGCACAGAGGGGCTGCGAATCAAGTCTCCTGAGGAATTTCGGCCTATATCGTTCTGGTAAATAATTTTGTGAGATTTTGGGCTTTGCAAAGTCATAGTGAAGTTGTTATGATGGGAGAACTGGGTTGTTAGTTCGGTGTTGATGGTACGAAATAAGCGGAGGCGGTTATCTCGACATACCTATAAATGCATTCATAGGCTCTGAAAGCATGTTGTCGCATAAAGGAAAATCATGCGTAGATTCAACATGAGGCGCAAGATCGAACTCTTGCTCTTATTTCTTTTACATACACATCTATACAACATTAGGTCGACGTTGTACTACAACATATTATCGCCATCCATCGTACAATATTAGGGTAGCTTAGCTGCTGGAGCTGACATCTGCAGTTGGCAAATATGTAGGTACTCTACGGCTACATTTAGTCAAGCCAATTAGATTGATTGTATACCTGGATACCAAAATCTCTCGATGCCCCTTTATGCCCTGACTACTGCAGGAGCTCAATTGCATATCTGGCGGATATCCGGCTGATGGTCCATCTTGACGAGAACTGACGCCATCGCCTAGATCCTTTGGCGGTCCCGCAGCCCCTCTTAGTCAGCAGCCTGCTGCTTTCAGTGCCTGTGTAGCCCTGCTTAAGCCGATGTCGCAACTGGTCATTCTCGCCCTTTGAGCGTCATCAAGCATTACTGGCAAAGCGGAATTGTCTACTGAGTAACCGGAATTCCAGCGTTTAGCATCTCGGCTCTGCAATCCTGCGTGGCTACAGGCGGCATATAAACGACAAAAAGATCGAGCCCAAAAGGAGGGGTGGTGATAAGCTCTCTCTTTTTTTCTCCATATATCAATCAATCGCATCACCGGCTACTGCGTTAGCTCTTTTTGCCGAGAAGGGGACAGAAAAAGCGGGCGCGCGTCTTTCAATGTCTTTTTCTGCTCTTCGAAGCTCTTCTCTTGTGACATTTCGAAACCAAATCGCTCTCGCTGCTGGGAGAAGAAGGCCTGTGGCGCATACCGTCCGAACTTACTCCGCCATGAGTGGCAGTCTGAAGCTAAAGCCCGCGGCGCGGGTTGAGGGCCAGAAGCAGGATGTGTGGTAAGTTGAGCGTGTGTGCATGTGTGTGCATATGAGTTTGAGTTTGAGTTTGAAAGATAAAAGAGCCATGTCTGGAGGCTGAGACGATAAGTGCTGAGACGCGAGTGATCCAGGTCCATCATCAACGAGGCGGCAGCTGCGTCGCCCAAACAGCCCATTGTCAACATGGGACAGGGTTTCTTCGGATACAACCCGCCCAAGTTCATCCTCGACGCAGCCAAGGATGCGCTCGACCGGGTGGAATGCAACCAGTACTCTCCCACCAAGGGCAGGCCCAGGCTAAAGCAGGCCATTGCGGACGCCTACTCGCCCTTTTGGGGGCGCAAGATTAACCCTGAAACCGAAGTGACCATTACGACAGGAGCCAACGAGGGTGAGTGAGCCTGGATGAAGCAAAGGTGGTATTGCGAGGATTGCTAACGTTGACGGGCGATTACAGGCATGCTGAGTGCTTTCATGGCCTTCATTGAGCCTGGTGATGAGGTCATCATCTTTGAGCCTTTCTTTGACCAGTATGTGCAACTCATCAACATAAATTTGTAGCAGGTCAAGAGTTGCTTACACTGAGGAATAGGTACATTAGCAACATTGAGATGCCCGGCGGCAAGATTGTCTACGTGCCCCTGCACCCTCCTGCCACGGGAGCCGTCAAGACGTCTTCCGCAGCCGACTGGACCATTGACTTTGATGAGCTTGAGAGAGCCATTACCCCCAAGACAAAGATGATTGTCCTCAACACTCCCCGTAAGTTTGCCTCTACAAATTCACCCAAAGCTGACCATGGCTAATATTTGTCACTCTTGCAGACAACCCTGTTGGCAAAGTCTTCTCCAAGGAGGAGCTGCAGAAGGTTGGCGACCTGTGTGTGAAGCACGAGATCATTATTCTCTCTGATGAGGTGTATGATCGTCTGTTCTACGTGCCTTTTACCAGAATCTCGACTCTGTCCCCTGAAATCGAGCAGCTGACTATTACGGTTGGTTCTGCTGGCAAGAACTTTTATGCCACCGGTTGGCGTGTCGGTATGATATAAGCACCCCCATATAGTGTTGACGGTGATGAGGATTCTTAACAACCACTAACACAGTCTTTTAGGCTGGCTGATGGGCCCCGAGCATCTCATCAAATACGTTTCCGCAGCACACACGCGCATCTGCTACTCATCCGTCTCGCCCTTACAAGAAGCCTGCGCCGTCGGATTCGAAAAGGCCGATGCCGAAGGCTTCTGGGACGACACCGTCCGAGACATGAAGGCCAAGATGGACCTCTTTAACGAGGTCTGGGACGAGCTGGGCCTCCCTTACTCCGAACCCGAGGGCGGCTACTTTGTTCTGGTCAACATGGCGAAGGTGCAGCTACCAGAGGACTACCCTTTCCCCGCGCACGTGGCAAGCCGGCCGAGAGATTTCAAGCTGGCGTGGTTCTTGATCCACGAGGTTGGCGTTGCGGCGATCCCGCCGACGGAGTTTTATACGGATGGGAACGCGCACATGGCGGAGGATTACTTGCGGTTTGCGGTGTGTAAGGAGGACTCGGTGTTGGAAGAGGCGAAGAATAGACTGCGGGGACTGAAGAAGTATATGAAATAGATGTAACGCAAAGAAAAAACCACAATATTTCTATGGTATATCTGGGCGAAGGCAAGGCTAATGGAATTTAGAAGAGGGAGGTTTGTGGCACAATAGATTTCCATTCCTCGTGTAGTAAATGTCATTGGAATTATAGTACTTGCCATGTTGTTATAAGGAGGCTCAAGCAGCATTCTGGACCTTGGCAAGGAAGGTCTTGAAGGAAGCTACAATTGCTGTGAAGGGAATGGAGGGGACGTTGTATCGTAATATGGCCTCCTCCTCCCTCTATTCCTAGACCGCTCGCGTTTTCATACCTCTGAGGATAAGCACAGGCCTGGGGCACGTTAAAATTGCTGTGTAAAAGAGCAATCCTTCTTAAATCTCCGATGTACCAATCGGAACTCGGATAGGTTGTATCGTCACCTTGGATATCTGACTCCCAATAACCAGGTATCTGGTTCGTCTGAATGCATTCTGAAAAAACTATAGGCCGTTGACTATTGAAATCAGCTGGGCAGTCTAAAAAAATGTTACACTCCTTAAGACCTTCTCATCGTTCATATATACTTTATTTTTTACTCGAGACGTGACAAGAGCCTCAGAATCGCTGGCCTCCATCAAAACCGACAGTGGAACTACCCGATGGGTGGAGCGCCCTTTCAGCAGCGGAGCCGGCCGAAGCGTGGTTTTCTCCAGCGGGGGAAGATGCCAGTGAGGGGCGATAGCGATCTCCAACATGGAGGCCCGGTGCTAAAACCCAATGCTCATGCTGAAAGGCGACAAGTAGCGTATTTGCTGTTATTAATCATCAATTACGTAGCGCAGAGCTTTGCTTACTCGAGGTAAGCTTATGCGGCCTACGAGACAATATAGTAGTTTTCCGGCATATACTGCTACCAGATAGTTTTTAGTTTGCTAGAGCTGAGATGTCACAACCACTTGATTGGCCTCGGTGACTGCGTACATGTGCTCCGTACTCGAGGTAGATTTATATGAGAGGAGAGGCAAAACAGTACCTGTATATCCAACAGGGACACTTGTACCGAGGTGGGTGGCATCGGCACAGCCCAGTGCAAAGTCACAGCACAGACGGCGGATCGTGCATGTTTCACGGATGTTGCCTCCGCCTAGGACCAGCGTCCATTGGCTCGTGCATGTACTGTGCCCTTATCTACGTGAATGCATATATGCGGAGGCACCCCGTAGTCCATATCATATAATATGGGGTAGCGGCCGATGTGGTTGGGCAGCCCTGCGCCATTCTCGGCCACGGGACCTGAATTCTGACCGTACCTTGGGAATATATACTTGTACTTGGGTACCGCCGCCTCTTTCCAGGAACTCGACAATCCGTATCGCCACCTGGTATTACGCTTCGACATTCCTACCGGTGAGCGCATTGCACAATCAAGTTGACGAAATTCTTTTCTAAGCCGGCAATATTTCAAGCGGTGCTGTATTGGTTTGAATTGGATTGATCTACTATTGGCTGATTCTCTGCATTTCCAATCATCGTTTGCATCTTATTCTTCTCTAGTTTGCCATGTCCTAGCGTTCCCTTCACAACTCCCCTCTTCCATTCAATCTTATTTCCTCTTTTCAAACCATCACAATGGCACCCATTGCGATATCCCCCGAACGAGACGGGCAGTTGGACACGCTGGCGGATCTGACTGCCAAATTTGATGACACCATTCGCTTCTACCTCAACGGGACGAAAGTGGTTCTCGACGAAATTGACCCGGAGATTACAGTCCTGGAGTACCTGAGAGGAATTGGACTGACAGGAACCAAGCTGTACGATAAAACACTTGCTTGCACAGTTTCAACTGAATTTGAGCTTCATCAATGAAACAACGCTGACAACTCCCTAATCAACAGTGGCTGCGGCGAAGGTGGATGCGGTGCTTGCACCATTGTTGTGAGCCAGTACAACCCCACCACCAAGAAAATCTATCACGCGAGCGTCAATGCCTGTCTCGCACCTCTTGTAAGTCTCGACGGCAAACATGTCGTCACCATCGAGGGCATTGGCAACACAAAGAGCCCGCATCCCGCACAAGAGCGAGTGGCCAAATCTCATGGGAGCCAATGCGGTTTCTGCACGCCTGGAATTGTCATGAGCCTGTATGCCTTGCTGCGAAACAATTCGAACCCCACGCAACATGAAGTAGAAGAAGCCTTTGACGGCAACTTGTGTCGTTGCACAGGGTACAGGTCTATTCTAGACGCTGCCAATACTTTCAGTGCCGAGATGTCATGCGGCAAGGCCAAAACAAACGGCGGCGGCGGCTGCTGCATGGAAAATGGAAATGGCAAGCCCGCGGGAGGATGCTGTATGGACAAAAAGAACGACGACCAGCCGATCAAACGATTCACGCCTCCAGGATTCATCGAGTACAACCCGGATACCGAGCTCATCTTCCCCCCTTCGTTGAAGAAGCACGAGTTACGGCCTCTCGCTTTCGGCAACAAGAGGAAGAAGTGGTTTCGACCCGTCACTCTGGAGCAGCTTCTCCAAATCAAGAGTGTGCACCCGCAAGCCAAGATTATTGGAGGAAGTACCGAGACGCAGATCGAGATCAAATTCAAAGCGTTACAATACCCAGTATCGGTTTACGTGGGCGACATTCCCGAGCTGCGACAATACGAGTTCAAGGAGGATCATCTCGAAATCGGTGGCAACGTTACCCTGACTGATTTTGAGCACATCTGCGAGGACGCCATCGAACGATATGGGCATGAAAGAGCGCAAGTGTTCAAGGGCATCCTCAAACAGTTGAAATACTTTGCCGGCAGACAGATCAGAAATGTCGGAACTCCTGCTGGAAACCTAGTCACTGCCTCTCCTATATCTGATTTGAATCCGGCATTATGGGGTGCCAATGCCGTCTTAGTGGCCAAGTCGTTGGCTAAGGAGACGGAGATTCCGCTGTCACAATTCTTTACGGGATACCGAAGGACGGCGCTTGCGCAAGACGCCATCATCGCATCACTAAGGATTCCCGTTACTGCGGCCAAGGGAGAGTTCTACCGGACTTACAAGCAGGCAAAGAGAAAGGACGATGACATTGCCATTGTCACTGCGGCGCTGAGAGTCAAGCTCGACGATGATGGCGTTGTTACTGACTGTAATCTCATCTATGGCGGCCTGGCTGCCATGACAGTTTCGGCCAAGACTGCAGCAGAGTACCTAGTTGGGAAACAGCTTGCCGAGCTGGAGACATTGGAGGGAACTATGAGTGCCCTGGGGACCGATTTTGATCTTCAATTCAGCGTTCCCGGAGGTATGGCATCATATCGAAAAGCGCTGGCTCTCGGCTTCTTCTACCGCTTCTATCACGATGTCCTCGCTATTCTGAATGGACAAAGCGAGCACATTGATTCGCAAGCCATTGATGAAATCGAACGGTCTATTTCGTTTGGGAAAACTGATTCAACCGCAGCGGCAGCATACGAACAAGAGGTCACAGGCAAATCGAATATCCATCTTGCGGCATTGAAACAGACGACGGGCGAAGCACAGTACACAGACGATATCCCGCCCCTGAGGAATGAGTTGTATGGATGCTGGGTTCTGTCAACTCGAGCACATGCCAAGATTCTGTCTATCGACTATTCCGCTGCTCTCGATATGCCCGGCGTGGTTGACTATGTGGACAGGCAAGATGTGCCGTCGGCCTCGGCTAATCGCTTTGGCGCACCTAATTTCGATGAGCTTTTCTTTGCCGAAGGCGAAGTACATACGGCCGGTCAACCCATTGCCATGATCCTCGCCACTTCGGCTTCCAAAGCCCAAGAAGCAGCCAGAGCTGTCAAGATAGAATATGAAGACTTACCAGCCGTCTTGACAATCGAGGAGGCCATCCAGAACGACAGCTTCCACCCATTCTATCGCGAGATTAAAACGGGTGATGTGGAAGAGGCTTTCAAGAAATGCGATTATGTCTTTACAGGCACTGCGCGGATGGGTGGCCAAGAGCACTTTTATCTCGAAACCAATGCGACCCTGGTCATTCCTAGCCCCGAAGATGGAGCAATGGAGGTCTTTTCTAGCACGCAGAATCCAAATGAGGCGTGAGTGTCTCTTTTCTAATTTTAACCATGTTTGTGAGACTTTACAGCTGACTCTTTAACCTATAGGCAAGCATTCGCTGCTCGTATCTGCGATGTACCGGCAAACAAAGTTGTCGTCCGTGTTAAGCGATTAGGAGGCGGCTTTGGCGGCAAAGAGACTCGATCCATCCCTCTCAGCTGCGCTGTGGCCCTCGCTGCCAAGAAGACCAAGAGACCAGTTCGCTGCATGTTGACTCGGGAAGAAGACATGATTACCATGGGCCAGAGGCACCCTTTCTTGGGCAAATACAAGATAGGTTTCAGCAAGGATGGAAAAATTCAGGCGTTTGATGCCGAAATCTTCAACAACGGCGGATGGACCTTTGATCTCAGCGCTGCAGTTCTTGAGCGAGCAATGACACACATTGACGGGTGCTACCGCATTCCTAATGTCTTTGTTCGAGGCCGCATCTGCAAAACAAACACCGTTTCCAATACGGCATTCCGCGGCTTCGGTGGGCCTCAGGGCATGTTCATCATGGAAACCTGCATGGAGGAGTGCGCAGACCGCTTGGGCATTCCCGTTGATCGACTGCGGGAAATCAACTTTTACGAGCCTCTTGGCCTGACGCACTTTAACCAGGCTGTCACAGATTGGCATGTTCCGCTCATGTACAAGCAGGTTCAGGAAGAAAACAACTATGCAGAGCGCAAAGCAGCCGTAACCAAATTCAACGAAAGCCACAAGTGGCGCAAGAGGGGAATGGCCCTGATTCCTACAAAGTTTGGAATTTCTTTCACGGCCCTTTTCCTCAACCAGGCGGGAGCCTTGGTACACATCTATCACGATGGTTCCGTCCTAGTGGCTCATGGAGGCACGGAAATGGGCCAAGGACTTCACACCAAGATGACTCAGATTGCTGCACAAGCTCTACAGGTTCCTCTGGATAATGTCCATATTTCAGAAACGGCCACCAACACGGTTGCAAATGCTTCCTCAACAGCTGCATCAGCTTCTTCCGACTTGAACGGATATGCCATCTTTAACGCGTGCAAGCAACTCAACGAGCGGCTTGCCCCTTACAGAGAGAAGCTCGGTCCGCAGGCCACGATGAAGGACCTGGCTCATGCCGCCTACTTCGACCGCGTCAACCTGTCTGCTCAGGGCTTCTACAAGACTCCAGAGATTGGGTACACATGGGGAGAGAACAAGGGCAAGATGTTCTTCTACTTTACGCAAGGAGTGGCGCTCTCCGAGGTCGAAATCGACGTGCTTACCGGCACGTGGACCTGCCTCCGCGCAGATATAAAGATGGACGTTGGTCACTCCATTAACCCAGCCATCGACTACGGCCAGATCCAGGGCGCCTTCATGCAGGGTCTGGGGCTCTTCACCATGGAAGAGTCCCTATGGCTCAGAAACGGCGCCATGGCCGGCAATCTCTTCACGCGCGGGCCCGGCGCGTACAAGATCCCCGGCTTCCGCGACATCCCCCAGGAATTCAACGTCACGCTGCTCAAGGACGTCGAGTGGAAAGATTTGCGGACGATCCAACGCAGCAGAGGCGTGGGCGAGCCCCCGCTGTTCATGGGTAGCTCTGTATTCTTTGCCATTCGAGACGCGCTCAAGGCGGCGCGGAGAGACGCTGGCATCGAGGCGAAAGTTGGAGGAGAAGAGCATGGTGAGGATGGGCTGCTGAGGCTGGAGAGTCCTGCTACGCCCGAGAGGATCAGATTGATGTGCGAGGATGAGATTATGAGAAAGGCTCGTGTGGCTCCCAAGGAGGGAGAGAAGAGCTTCTTTGTGGCAATATGAGTTGGTGCATCATTTGATCATCGACTTATGATATGCATATGCAGTCAATCACTCTGCAGGTATCATCAGCCGGGAACGATTTACTCTGATTGGCCATCTTGTTTTCCCCTGCCCTTCTTGGCATGCCCATCACTCAGCCATGATTCGAGGGCCATTATCGTCTCTTATTATGCCAATCAACCTACATGTACGCAGCGACCATGTGATATTTAGCGCTAGGATCATTTGACATGAAAATTCCGCTTTTTTTCTTGCTTCACAATTCGAAATTGGAAAATCTCTTATAAGAGTACTGCCAAATATAGAAATCCTAGCTCCAGGCTTTATCCCGCGATTTTCCGCCATGTTGGTTTAAAAAACACAGGCATTATGTAAAATCGAGGTGCGCCAACCCGGTAATTCCCGATGCGATGGCGAAAAGTATTGAAGCGAGTTGCCGAATAGAAAGACAGTCGGCGCTGGGGGGGAAAGCCTGTTATAGCCGCTGACATTTCAATGGATATTCAAATGTTTTTGTTCAAATGAACATGTTGCTCTTAGACACCCTATTTTTCTTTTATGGCGGGATTTAGATAAAAGTTGACTGTGCTATTACTTACATACCTCGCTACTAGTACATAAATTACTCTCTACGTCACAGCAGAGATTATGTACTACTGGAGCGGACAAGCTGATGTCTATAATTTGAGTCCCCCTTGCAATAATTTTCGACCCATGCCTATAGTTCCCGAGGTCCTGCATGTGGTTTTTGCATGGTTCGGTCTCAATATGTATGTCATGGATGTAGCTCGGCACGAGGGAAGCGACGACATCCGACCCGTGAAGCCGGCCGGAAAATGGGAACGGGAAGTGCGTTTAGCACAGAGTAGCGCTCTCATAGCCGCCACTGCTAGACTGACTGACAACACAGCTTTCCTCGGTTAGATGGCAATTGACTACATGTTGTTTATGTTCTCATCCATGGCTGCCGGGCATCTGAGTTAGCAGCGTCTTTATTTTCATAGTGGTGTCGTGCTTTAAGAGAGAGAAGAGTGCAACAACAGATGAAGAGAAAAACCTTAATTGCGGCGCCCAATGAGGATGCGGGCATTATACATTGACAGGGACCAACAATCACGACAAAAGATTCCCGTCATTAATATCGCGCTGTATGTTACCTGTGCGTGTGTTGTGCAGCTCAGCAAATTGGGGCGGTTGGGCGACCCTCCACTACGAGTTTATGGCGGCTACAGTTAGGTTGCCTGCCCATTACAGGCACCCTCTAGGCATTGCCGTACAGCGCTCAGCAGCACCCATCCAGCGCCCGTCACCCGCTGCAAATCTGGCTGCAGCGTCCAAGGCCCCGGGGCAGTTAGCGCAGCGCAGGTACTGCGCCCATTTTCTTTAGCGCCAAGCCCCGCGAGACGAAAAGCCTTCGGTGCCAGGTCCCCACCGGGAGGGAGGGATTATGGGGGGGCCGCCCAGCTGAACAAGGCCCGGGTGCCTCAACGCAGCTGCGGTTTTGCGCTTCCTGCTGATGCGGTTCTTGCTCTCGTGCTCAACTTAAATCTCGGTTTGCTGGCCAAACTCTGCGTCTGCATCCCATTCCTGCCTGGCAAAAGGGCCGCGATCCTGATTCTCGAAACACCGGCCGAACGAGACGACCGCTTTGTCTGCGCCCTCCGAAGACCGGCCAATACGGGACCGGCTGGTGGTTGGACCTCACACGACCTCGTTTTTTTTTCTTCGTCTTGTGTTTTCACGTCTGTTTCTCTTGTCCTCGTGCGTTGACGGGGGAGACCCTGCGTCGCCTTCTTTGGGAGAAAAGGGCTGGCCGCACAGCTTCGGGCAATGCTGGTTGCGCCATCGGGACCGCTCGAAACGACAGTTGCGGCGTCCTGCTTTCCCTACCTCCTGATCGATGATCTGCAGTCTTGTCGTGTTTGCGTAACCCTTCCGAGGCGGATAGGTCCAATGGGAGCCCGAGCCGTCGGGAGATGAGAGAGAGAGATTCCGAGGGAACAAAAGACAAAGGACAATAAGTCAATAGAGACAAAAGAAAAGGGCAGCGCCTTGAGAGAGCACAGCAGCAATGAGCGAGCGCAAGGCTGCCGGTACCACGGCCACGGCGTCGGGTGCCATGGATGCCAAGGGAGGCGGGAACAAGGTGGTGGAGCGAAGCAGGCTGGCTGCCAAAGGCGATGCGGTCGAGCGCGTCAAGGATAAGGATCGCAATGCGGCTGGAGGCGCAGGCAAGAATCCTAAAAAGAGACGCAAAGTTAACCATGGTACGAAACATCTTGCCTTTCCCACACACCCTCCCCCCCCTTTTGAATTTCCCAGTTATCGTGATGTTTCCCGGAGAGCTTGACGAGGAGGGCCGGCTGAACGCGACGGTTGGCTTGCTGCCTCTTCCTCTTCTGCTCCTCCGCACACCCTCAGTTCGGTCGAATTCATGTGGCTGGCAACCTTGGAGGCGCAAAGGTCGAGCATGAGTACATGTGTATTGCAACATAGGCTAACGAGTAGCTGCGTGTCTCTGCTTCTGCCTCTGCAGCTTGCGTGTATTGTCGCAGATCTGTAAGTCTGACCCGCCTTGAAAGAAGAGCAGACGGTGATGTGATGTGATGCCACTTGCATGTGAAAGCATGGATGGCATCTCATCCGCGTCCCCTCTTTACCTGTAATGAAAGGATATGAAAAGGAGAGATGAAGGATTGTGGCTAACTGATTGGAACTTGGATGCGAGTAGCACATGACATGCGATCTCGTAAGTACTTCTCCTGCATAAACCTCCGCAGAGGGGCTATCTTTTTTTTTTCTCTCTCTTCTCCATTCTGCCACGGCAGGCTTCATGAGATTATTATTGGAGACTCCCTCTACATATCGGGCTCGCTACTGGCCAAAATCGTTGATTCGACCTTCTAACGCCCTGCATAGGAGCGACCGTGTACCAGATGCATAAAGAGGAATATTGGTCATCTCTGCCACGATGAGCCCCGCGAATCAGAGCCAAAGAAAAAGACGGCCACCGCCAAAACCGCCTCAACAGCGTCCGTGGATGACTCCGACACCATGTCACCGTCTGATTTGGGCCACAGCTCCATTTCCAGCGCCATGGGCCCACCCCCAGCTTTTGATGGCGCCAGGCAGAGGGCAAATTCGGGCATTGGGGCTGGAGGCGTTCTTGGACAAGGCAATCCATTGTCTCTTGTGCAACCAGACGCTTCATCGGGCTTGCAATCCAGCGCGCTGAGCAGCAATGGTAACGCGAATCAATGTAAGTCCTGCCAGAAGAAGATTGGACCCCCCCTGGTTCCCCCTTTAATTGTTTTTGGGACTCGTTCCTTTGTTCTTTTCCCCCATTCTGTCAAAATGCTTGCCTAGTCTCTAGCACAATTTCTTTTGCCACGAGTATGATCATGTTTTGGGTAGCTAATAGCGAAGCAGTTGCAGGCTTCTCAGATGCTTGGCTTACGGCGCAGAACTACCACGATATGAATACCTATAACCCCAATTATATGATTGGACCCGAGGTCACTCACGAGTTCAATCTACTCAACGACTTTCTGCACAGCAGCCTCCTCGATGAGAGCAATCTTACCTCCAATGAAGCTCAGAACAGCGCAGCCTTCAACCGGCCAGGAGGAGCGTCAGAGATGCTTGGTGGCTTCAATAGTAATAACGATTTAACAATAGGCGGTTCGCTACAAGCACAACATGTGCGAGGATCTATGCTACCTCCCCCAAACGTCGATGATAAGAATGCAACGAGGTCCAGTAAGGACAAGACACGAGAATATTACCTCCAGGCTGCCGATCCTTCTGGAAACGACAACCCAGAAGAGCGAATGTCTCGTGTGCTTAAGGCCAAGTACGACGCTGGCTTACTCAAACCTTTCAACTATATCAATGGTTATGCAAAGTTGGGTAAATACTTGGACGGTCATATCGCGCCCTCTTCGAAGCAGAAGATTTTGCGAACAATCAACCAGTTTCGTCCCAAGTTTAGAGAAAAGGCACAGGGTTTGACAGACATGCAGCTTGTGTACGTAGAGATGTGGTTCGAGAAACAGCTGATGGACTATGACCGTGTCTTTGCGAGCATGGCAGTGCCGGCGTGCTGCTGGAGACGAACGGGGGAAATTTTCAGAGGAAACAAAGAGATGGCGGAGCTGATTAACGTGCCAGTCGATCAGTTGCGAGATGTTAGTGCCTCCCCCCTTTCTTCCCATCTCCTGAGAAGGCTTCTACTAGCTTCAGGTAGCAAACAAAACTGACCACGTCGTTTAGGGCAAAATTGCGCTACATGAGATACTTACAGAAGAGTCCATGGTGCGATATTGGGAGGAATTTGGCACCATCGCGTTTGATCCCGCGCACGATACGTTGTTGACGGCGTGCTCTCTGAAGAATCCTAGTGATTCGTCAGATCATCCCATAATTAAGTGTTGCTTTTCGTTTTCAATACGCCGTGATGAGCATAAGCTGTGAGTCATCTACAAACACTGCAGACCAAGCAATTAGCAAGAAGCTGATTATTCTACTGTTATAGGCCCGCGCTGATTGTTGGAAACTTCTTGCCGCACGATCCTCCTGTGTCGTGAACTCCATACCTTCCGGTTAATGAGTCACTGTACTTGCTACCCTTAGCCTTTATTACGCTTGGACGAGAAAAGGGCGACTTATTGGACATGGTATGGGCCGGTTTATATACGTTACTGGCAAAGGTTGGGAAAAAAAGGAAGCTTTTTTTGGTTGTGGATTTCCTGGGCATAACTGACGGCGCAAAACTTTTGATAATGTTTTCTGTTTTTTTTTTAACCCCTTCTTTTCTATTTCCTCTTTTTTCAACGTTGCTTCATGGGGCGTTTAAATGCCCAGAAGTTGTTGGGGAGAGTCATTTCGAGGCAGCTGTTGAACAGAGAGAGGTTTTCCTTTTTGGGTTCGCTAGAGTTTTCAGGTACATAACCTACCTTATACGAACATTACCCTTTTTTTATTTTTAATTTGAAAACTGCTACTGGAATGGGAGAGGTACTTGAATGTGACTTCCTTGTCGCCAGGGCTCCTTCCTGTTAGTGAAATGTCAAGAGGAAGGTGCGGTGCCGCTGACTTGCGCGTCGTCATTTCCGAGCGACTCACCTTCTTCACCTTCTTTTTCTCTCTCTTCTGCATTCTCCTTCTCTCCACTACTCGCAGCTGTCTATGGAATAACTCTGTCCGTGATTGGCGTGCTCTTGTCTGACACTGCTGGGATGCAAGGCAGTGGTGTAATCGAGGCTTTTGAAACGCGAATCTCACCCTCTATCAAGCTGTACAGTCATTTTTCGTCATCAACATGCCGTCTGAAGATATCGCCTCCACTGTGAGGATAAGAAAAGTCTGCTCCTTCATTGGTAATTAGCTCAACTTCTTGGTCTTCATCAACATCGCTCCTTTGATCACCTGCTAACCAGATTATGGGTATAGGCTTTGCAGCCACCCTCCAGTCTCAACTTTCTGGCCCACTTGACGCTGGAGATATCGAATTGCTCATAGCGGATACGGGCCATCACATTCAGCAGATTCACAAAGCAACCCAGTCAGGCTCAATAGACCCTCTGCCCTCAGATTTGGCCAAGGATGCCGAGCGAAAAGGGCGTGATCTGTGGAATCTTTGCGTAAGACTGAGAAGAGGACAAGACGAGGCTAAACCAGCGGGAAGCACTAGGCTGATCGTCAAGGCTCGGTCGTTTGCCTTTCATATGCTGGAACTGGGCCGAAATGCAGGCAGAGCCAAGAAGGACAACCCATCTGAGGCCGTGTATCTCATGAATCTAGCCTTGGCACTGGGCAAGACTTGCATCGAGGAATTAGATTTGGATTTGGCTCGATTGGCGCTGCAGAAAGCTGCAGAGCTGATTGAGCAACTAAAAGCAATCCCTCTTGACTCTATGGATTCCATTGGACAGAACGAACGGACGAAACTCGACGCAGAATATTTGGCAATGAGGACAGCTATGGTGTGTATCTGCCCCAAAATATACTTTTGGAATGTCTCTCTGACAAGTTGGAGAGTCTTGGAAAGAAGATAGGCTTGACGTTGCAGAGCACATGTTTGGAAAAATTGCTCTTCTTCGACCGATACTCGATGTTAGCTCTGCAGAGCTTATAGCTGATACGTTTCAGCACATTGGATACGGTCTGGCTTCAAAAGGAGATTACGGTATGGCTGTGAAGTGGTTAAAGCGCGCCTACGATCTCATAAATCTCCAAGCACTGGATCAGCTTTCGGTCAAAGGGCTGGAGTTGCGACTGGTCATCTGCCAGGGACTTGTACGCGGGCTTCTGGACATTGGTTCACAAGAGTGTATTCAAGAAGCCAATAACCTGATTGAATATATCGAGTCAGAAGTTGGAGACAAGCCGATCGTACTGCACTGGCGCCTTGAACTCCTTCAGAAAGCTCCGGGAGAAGTTCTTGACATCGAAGCTTACTCTAGTATACTAAATCGAATGGTTCGTTCTTTCGACTACTCTGATGCGTCTTTCGCCTTTCTCTTGCATCATATCAAGAACTTGAGAGAAAGAAGCCATCGCCTAGCGCGCGGTCTATTGGATGAACTTTTGCTGCGGCACGTCGTTGCATCGAAGAATAGCGACTGGGTGGGTAAAACTCTCATGCGAAGGATATGGATGAGTACAATGGACGATACCAATTCCATCTCAGCCCTGACTGATCTTCACAATCTGTTAGACAAGGCTTGCGATGGCCTTTCTGAGCCCCTGGAACCTGACATCACTGGTGCAGCGCACTCTGTGAGCAGAAGCCGAGAATACTCGTAAAGAGCTAGTATTTGTGCTAATTGGATAACAGGTCATATGGAATAAATTAGAGTCCATTATCTCCGACAACCTATTTGAAGTTGTTGAGGCCTGGTGCTCGATCGCCTTGCACACAATATTCACAAAAGGTGGCGAAGCCAACCAAGGCAAATTTAGCAGAAAACTCATCACCTGTGCCCTGGATCTCAATGATACAGCAAAAGCTCGACAAATTTTTCGGTCCATGTCTGAGAACATTAAAAATCATTTTCTCACAAGATACCTTACATTCAAGATATCCCTCATTGACCAGGATCATGAGCTTGGCTGTGAAAGCATCCAACATCTCAGTAAACTTTCCGATTCTTCAGAAGGTCGGGACATATTATATGCATGTATTCGAGAGGCACAGGTCGCTGGAAATAGTCAATGTGCTCTGGCGGCACTGCAAGCCATTATCAGAAGTTGGAAAGACGATGAAGCGACACCGAGCAATCTGCCATCAATACTACGATGTTCAATACGCCTCATCAAGTTAATTGAAGAAGAGGGCAGTACGAGAGAAAGCCATCTGCAGAACGCGGTATATGCTGAAGATTTATGCTGCTTATTTGAGAAAGGTATTTGTTCATTTACGTCGCACGAAGCGTTCGCTGATTCCAAGAACGTAGCTGCTGAGTGCGCTGAGTGGAATCCTCAAGACGGCAATGGTAAACTGTTTACTGTGTTTGAGTTACACTGGTTTCGGAAAAATGCATACAATTTGGGCGTGTTGAAACTTGAATCCTGGGATATTGTTCATATCACCCGGATTTTCAAAGTTTGCCTTGCCTTTTCGAACTTTTATCCCACAGATTTCTCGGCATCGGACGATAGTGAGATAGCAATAACGGCCATGCGATGCCACTTTATTGTCTCATCGGCACTGATATCGCTAGCTCGGACGGAAGACAAGGTCGAAGAGCATTTGCAGTACTATCTTGAAGCTAGACGGCACACAAAGGAATTCGATGCCGTGTTAGTGACCAAACTCGATACGACTCAAAAAGGAAGCGTCCTGATAGATTTGATCGCCAAACTCTCCACGTTGCTCGTATTTGACATTGAAGCGGCCACTGCTCTGAAGGACTGGGATAGCTTAAACGAAATCGTTCGAAAAGCAAAAATATGTCAAGATGAAGTCGCTTATAAAGCAATGGGGGACTGCGTACTGAGAAGCAAAGCTCCGGGCAAAGGTCAGCGAGCGGAAGATGTCTTCCATGTCATATCTTGGATGAGAAAACTAATTCCGTCTGCCTTTAGTAATGTTTTCGACTATGCGACTGATTATCAACGAGATTTTTGAGTTGGAAAATTTCGATTATGAGAAACTCATGAAATACATTCGTTGCATGTTTCAAGTTATTCTGGGAACGGACGATGTTTCGGCTCTTCAGCTAATTGACCAAGCTTTGCAGATAGCTGGAGAGGCAAACGAGGTACAGATCTCCTCAATACGCAGAAGTCTCTAGTAGTAGTATAGCTTTTTCTAATTTTTTTTTACAGGTTGGAAACAAGCTACCATCAGCCGAAGTAGAGTGGCTTGTCGCTACCACGTTTAATCACGGAATCGAATACTACGTCCGAGGAGAGTCAGACTCGTGCCATCGCTGGGCACTCAAGGCCGTGGACCTAGCCAGCTATGTGGACGATGGAGGTGTGATGAGGGATATGCTGCACAACAAGTTTTCTCAGTTGCAACTTAACGGGAGATCTTGGTAAGGCGCGATAGCAGTATCTCGATGAGATTTTGTATGCTCTTTTATATACACCGTATGCTCAGCAACTTTGATAAACCATGACTAAAGCGTCATATTTGAGATGACACAGGCGATGACGATCGATGGTGATGACGATTCGCGTAGAAGGGCGAGAGGAGAGTGAGATTGTACGTAAGGGTGAAATTATCTTGCTATCGAATAATCGAATAGGTATCAGTCGATATTATACAGGCTATTATATCATATGCGTTGTTGAAAAAAAGAAGCCCTCATTACACACACAAGACAAGTGCACTACACGCTTTCATCATGAGAAATAGAGACAGGCAAGCAAGAAAAAGAAGGCTGGAAAAGAGGGGTAAAGCACATAAAACAAGCCCTCGTGGTATCTCCTACTCTTGCGTCCGTGATCGACAACGTAACCGATAATTAAGAAGAAAAAAAGCAGAGTTGGTATATGTGTATATATAAAAAAAAAGGCAAAGAGACAAAATATAATGAAAGGGGGGGAAAATATCTCTCTTGCAAAATCCGTGTGCAGCAAAAGGATCGAAATCAAGAAGAAGAAAAAAAGGCAATGCAATCGCCATATCCTTGGGCATGCGTGAGAGTAGATTGGTATCAAATGTCGTCCCTGCGACCACTTTTTTTTATTTTCCATAGTCCAATAGGTATGAACAATTCCAAGGTTCGGAAGAGAAGAGAGAGAGAGAGAAAGAAAGAAAGGAAATAAGCGAGTCGTGATTTCTCCTTTTCCCCCTTTTTATCCAAGAGCAAGCCGCAAACAAGGGGGGCAAAACACAAAGGCGCAGAAAAAAAAATTACAGAAAATGAAAAACAAGATAGAATTGAACGGTGTGTCGTCTTAGGTTTCGTGTATCATTTCCCGAACTCCTATCGGCCTTCATGGTAATCATATGATATTCGCAATGCTTAGTCTGTCCCTGCCTGCTGGGCTGGCAGTCGGTCTCGATGGTTCGTTACCAAACTTTGGCACTTCCGAGGTATATCGAGGGGCCTCTGATAGCCGTTGAATAACAGGCATGCTAGGTGCTGGGGACTCTCTCTTCACCTGAGGAGGCGGGAGAGTTGCCCAGTTGCTCATGGCATGAGCAGTCGTTCCTAATGCTCGAACCGCCGTCTCTAGCTGAGACCATCCTCCCCAATCCCTGCGTTCTTCGTCACTCAGCCCAGTTCTCATGACTGAACTGAAAAGCGCGTGTCCAAGCCCTCCAGAGGGAACAGCGTCAGTCTTGGGGGAAGGATAGTCGCGGTCGTGCCCTTCGTTCCAAACCCAAGATCTTGAAGGTGAAGCATGAAGGTCGGCGGAGACATATGCTATGAGCTCCTCGTCTCTAGCTAGCGAAACCAAAAGAGTTGATGGATCGACCGGAGATCTTGTAGAGGAAAAGGCATGGGGTGAGGTCGTTCTCGCTATATGGTTTGAGTACTCGGCTCGCTTGACACTCAAAGTAGAGGCGAAAAATGAAAGATATCTCCCGCAGGCAGTAGTGATATCGCGTCTGGAATCTATAGCCGCCAAAGCTCGAATGCAGGTGATTGCATGGTCCAGATACCCCGTCAATAGCAAAAATAGAGTAGAGCGAAAAATGTGAGTTGTTAAGAGAGCGGTGGCGCCATCAGCAGGAGAGCCCGTTCGGTTTATCAGCGACGCGGTTTCTATCGCAATATGCATACAGCTTTCAATAGCGGCAAGGCGAGTATCGACATCGCAGTTTGGATTCAAATTATGGCGGTGGAGAAGCAGCCGTGCGTGGAACAAATAAGTAAGAGGTGCCAAGAAGTGAGGTGCCAAAGCCACTGTGCTCGCCGGATCACAAGCTGGAGGGAAAGTGTTGAGGCACTTCTTGAAATGCGCATCAAAGTTGGCAAGCTGCAATGGCGGTATTGTGGGAGCATCAGTCGCCTTCACGATGGACGTGTAAGACCGCACAACATGAATAACAGCTAGAAGAGAATGCGTTAGTGGTTCGGCCCCGGTGGGAACTCTCATCCCGTCATCCCGAATATATTGGTCGTCCACAGCAGCCGGCAGATCCACACTGCAGTCTGCGTCATCAATAAGAAACGGATGGCCCATTTCGGTAGCCAAGACTCTGTCTAAAATGTAAATGGCCCACCAAGTTCTACGTCGCATTTCTCCTTCGACCACGGGCCAAGTTTCCGAGTCGAAATACAGGCCCAGATCCTGTCCAACACGCACAGCATTGCCCAACCAGTTCCACGCCGCAGATTTCAAGTTCATTTCGTTGAGGCAGATTGTTATGAGGATAAGAGCTCTGGCGTCATCAAGGGTGTGATGATTGCACCAGGGATCTATTGCCTTGCGTGCCGATTCCAATAGCTCGGCGGGTCGGTAAAAGGTAACAGGAGTCGCTGGCAATTCGCTTGTAAATAAGCTGCCAGTTGCCAAAACGGCGAAAAATAAACACAAGAACCCCGGTGGCATGCGGGGTGGGCTTGCCCTGTATAAATCATCAACCATGGATTTGAAGGTAGGTAAATGAATGATGGGAAACATGGTATGCGCCGAACCATAATACGTGTTGAGCAGCTGATCTGCAATCTGACGGGAAGGCAATTCCGGCGTAGGAGCATCAAACACGGCTGGTGCTGGCAGGCGGTGCTGGGCCGGAGGTTTCCAAACGCCCTTTGAGAAGCTTCGCAGGTTCGTTCTCGCTAAAGCAAGGTCGGGCACTGGCTGAGGCCTCTTGCGGGATCTGCTCTCAGATTCGATGGGAGGCGGCATCTGGGAAGATGATCGCTCTCTTGATTCGACATCGATATCCATGGAGCCATCTCTGTCCTGCAGCAGCCGACGAAGGTTGTTGTTGTCGCGCCGGACCTTTTCGATCTGTTTCTCCAGATCCTGCACCTGTTTGATAGACGACATTCTCCGATTTGTTTCCTTGGTGAACTGGCATTTGACATTTCGGCTGGAGCATTCAGAGCAACTCGTCGTCTCAGTCGCATCACATTTGACTTTTCTCTCTCGACATGCGTCGCAGCTGGGATCTTTCCGTCTTTGACGGTAAGCCCTCTTTTGCCCTTGCACGCCTGAAGTGCCCGATAGTTGAGAGCCCCCGAGGCCTTGGCTACTTACTAAAGAGTCTGTAGAAGCAACCGATTCACGACCCATGATGGACGTTGGCGGCATAGGCGCATACGGAAAGCCCTGGTTCACGGGAGGCAAAGTCGGGATACCCAGGGGCTGAGGCGGTGTCGGGTTTGGTCTTCCCGCTGCGCTCAACATGCTTCCAAGATACCTCGATGGAGGCCGAGGCGATGTAGCAGATGAGACAGAAGACGAGTCGTATGACCTGGTCGAAGGATTGGGAGATCGCGGATAAGGATTGTGCGACGTTTCTGCCATGATTTCGTTGTGTATTTTGATCAAAATCAAAAAGAAGAAGATAAAATAAAACCAAGACACCAGCCTGCAGCGCGGATATACACGCCCGTCGTTGAATTACCGATGCAAAATTAAGTTTGGTGTTGTGTTAGGCAGTTGAGCGACCCAACCGATCTGGCTCTCGGCACTAACGGAAGGGAACTCCGCGTCCCGTATTCGAAGGCGCCTGTATTACGCCAGCCGTCGATGTCTTCTAGAACCAATGGCGCTGCTCTAACAGCGGCGCTGAGTTTCGAGGGCGAGTGGCTGAGAAAAAGAAACGAGGACCAAAGCCAGAGGGGAGAGTGGGGAGAAGGCAGAAAAGCAAAGAAAACAAGGCCAGCCAAAGAAGAAAGGCTGCTTAAGATGCCAGCTATCGCTTGGGTGTGAGCAAATCTGCACGGCGCCTCAGCCAGCTCCAAACTCGTCCTGTGTCGTCTTGCGATGTAGAAGCAAAATCTATATCCAAGTTCAGTTGATGCACTGCCGTTGAAAATTTCAGCCTGAAGACTCCGCGGCAGCCCTCCCGTCTAGTGAAGCTGTCGCAAGGATCGCAAGCCGGCATCTGACATGTGCAGCTTGGGTCGCGGCGGCGATTACGCGGTCTGCGCTCAGCAACTGGAACAAACGGCACAACAGCAGCAACAGCAGGAAGCAGAAGCTGGGTCCCAAGCCCAGACGGTGCGCCGTTGGAGGTGATGATGGGCGAAAACCCTCGAAGACTCTCGCGACCAAGGAAGGCGACTCGAGGTGGCTGGCTGGCGAATTTAAGACGGCGGCCGCTGCTGTGACTGCCGAGATGCAAGCAATGCCGCGGGAGAAGAGCCCTGGGTCTGGTATGTGAAGCAAGCAAGAGCAGCGTGGAGGAGGGGTGTGAAGGAGGCGGCGACTTGATGCAGGTATACTAGTCGCAGTATCGCCTCGCGGCCCCAAGCGGGTTACAGCAGCGATGTGCTTGTACAAGTATGCCTACAGTATCCTATTGCTCTACCGGCGCTCCTCCGTCACCCGCCGTGGCCCTCCGCCCATTAAATCAGATTCGGAAATATATCTGGATTGGCAGACGTGGGGCTGGTAAGGCCACACCACCCTTTAGCACAAGTAGGAACTGACCAGTCGAGATCAGCCAAGGCTAATGTGTTTCGAGCGCCAGCTGGGCCGCTGGAGCATCGCATTGACTCCAGGGACGGCACCACCCCCGTCGTGATCAATCGGGCCTGCTACCGGGTCTCTCTCAGGTCATATGTCATGCCGCGCCGCGAACCACCGCCGCACATGGATTGCTCTTCCTCGTCAGCTTCTCTTCTTCTCCTTTGTTAATTTCCGATGACTCGGCTGTTGAGGATTGGCAGTGAGAATCAGTCCTGCCCGAAAATACTGCAACATACGGCGCAGCTCTTACCATGTCCTACTCATCATCGCAAGACAGTTATTGTATGCGTGTTGCAGCGCAAAGAAGACCGACACACGCACGCATAGACGCATCCGAACAAAAGAGTTCTGAGATGGCCAACCAAGCCAAACCAGTTGATTGAGAGGTAGATGTCCTCCGATGCCCAGATACCTGTACCCTTGGGACGCCTGGATCGCCCTGAGCCGTTGCTGCACATACTTACAGCAGACGAAAAGCCAAGTTTGTTGAACCTATTATACCCAACCTGCGGAATCTTCGCAGCGTCTTGCGATGTTTGACAAACGGCGAATCCGATCCGACGGCCAACCCCACCCATAGATAATCATGTTGGCGGTCACTGGTACTTGTACAGTATTCTGTAACCCCTACTCCATACGCACAGAAGCGAAGTGAAAATGAACGAGCCACGCAAACTAGGTACCTCGCAATGATGGTGATACCTACTCATACGGCGCGCGTCGTCCCATCTACGGACCGCACAAGCCTGTACTGTATCAACGCGCATTTGGCCATGCCTTCGTCCAGGCCTGCCAAGCTTCATACGGCATGTGGCTCCCTCCGGGGCCGAATCCGCCTAATTCGGGACATGATGTGCACCAGCGCTCCGTAGGCAGGGGATGGTAAGCTTTTTAGCCATTTTTTTTTCCTCGATGCCGACTGGCTGCTGCCGTCTCCAGAGAAGATTCGCCATTGGAGAAAAAGGGTATTGCTCTGTGCCTAGTACGGGGCACACCGCACATCCACACGTGTTTGCTTGGGCTCGCTGCACCACTGTCCTTGTATGCTTGCTCGCCGGAAGATGTAGTCACTTGCATGCCGCGTGGCCCGAAATCCCCTTCCAGAAACCCCGACATGTCTGGATCGCCAGTCACAGTTGATCAGATTGGGTACTTTGCCTCAGCAACATCAAGAATTCGTCGTGGCGGCTGTGGAAGCCGAAAACCTTAGTCGAGCTTAGGCGAGCTTGCGCGTGTTCTGGAACGTTGAAATAGGCACAGAGAGTGCTTCTCTGCATTCTAGCGTGTTTGCATGACGAATATTGCTACTGAATGCTCCTAGTGCTTGAATGTAGTAGCATCAACCCCGCAAAGAGGACGGTTTCTTCCGTTGCGGTCAAAGTACATGCTTGCAGGTACCCTCTTACGAAGACTCAACGTGCTCGCTCTCACCAAAGCCCCCGTACTACCTATACTAAGGCTTGAGCCAGGGCGAGTAGGGAGGTACTCGCAGTAGCAGTGCTTAGTACTGCTAGGCGTGGTACACTAGCCAGAATAAAATCCACAATGATAAACCATCTCGCCTGGTTAAACGGATGAATTGGTACTGTGTGGCTCTGTGCTAGCTGGGTGAAGTCGCCCTCAGAGGATGCGGGATCCTCGCATGAAATTAGGCTCATTTTTTGCCCTCTGCTGGCTCAAGCGATCAAGCGCGTGGCGTGTGAAGCTACTGAGTCACCACCCACCACGCTCATTCGCATGTATAAGTGGCCGCGGCCAATAAGTGGTGGGTGAGCCTAAACTTGGCCGATTCGAGCCTGTCCCCCGAACCGCCAGCCGGGACCCTGACGGGAGCGATAGAGTGCCGTAGTACAGTAGCATCAAGAGATGGACGAGGATATATGGCAGGGCTGTTGCTCAAGGAATGACGCAGGCGGATGGGATGGCCCTGCAAGCTGCCGTCTAAACAGTCCGGAAGAAGGAGTGCCAAGCCCTAAAGCTTGTGTCTGCTCGTACAAGTACAGCACATGAGGTGGTTGGTCTTTACAATTCGATGCCATACCGCGCGTGGGCGCCAATGGCATGGCTTGTATCCGCAGAGGAGGGCGCCGGAAGGGTGACGAATTTCTCAAGTTGCTTTAAGCTGTGGAGCAAGCATTCGGGCTGGAGCCGAGTGAGCCGCCGTCTCAAGTACGAGTAATGAAAAATTACCCCCGTGCTTGTTCTCGTCCCAAGCATCGTTTTCCCCCAGTTCCCATTGTTCCGTGTTCTATTGCTCTGTATAGAGCGGATAGCGATGTAATCTTCGGCTCTCGGTAATTGAAGCAGCCTTCCAGATGTTCATGTAACTAAACGTAGTCAAACTGTACCCTCTTCGTCTTCTCGTCCCGTCTTCCTCTCTGTATATGTATGAACAGAGCGATGAACACGATAGCAACCAAAAAAAGCTCTTTACTCTTCTTTCTCTCCCAGACATGGCAAGTAGGTTTAGAGTTCTTGAGGCTTTGATAGATACAATTAGTATGACGAAGGAGACGATGACATAGTACAACTGGTAGACCGTTGAAAACAACCCCGCATCAAGCGGCTGCGGCATGGTTTCATGACCTGCTGCATATCGGCATGCTGTGTAACAAAAATACGGAGTACTGCCTGAAGCGCCAGATTGGGGAGCGAGTACCGGGTGCCGGGTGTTGATGAGTCGAGCAAAGCGCTGGAGACGACCCTGGCCAACACTCGGCTTCAATATCTGGCGGCTCTGCGGCAATGTACAACAAAGATGAGCCAAAGAGCGCGTGGCGTAGCCGGCAGGCGATCGGGAGTCTCCGGGAAGATTGCAACATTTACTTGCACTTGGTGACGCAAGGCCGTACCTGGGCATGCTCATAAATGTACTTCTGTGTCGACGGCATGGAATAAGGTACCTAACTGGATGAGACCGGCTTGGCGGAGACAAGATGGAGCCCAAGGCTAGAGCAACTGCCTAGAGCATGGGGTCTGGATGGCAAGAGCGGAGAAAAAAGGCTAGCACGAAAGATAGCAGCAAGATTCATCCGAGAACCTTCGTCTAGCTCTTTTCCGAAGACCGAGAATAGCAAGATCGTGTGCCGCCAAATAGAGGGTGCGGTTTGGGCTCTGTGCTGTAGCCACGAGATTCCGCCAGCTGAGATCTCTGACGGAGCACTGGTATGGGTATATAGCACCGCCAGCATGGAATAGAAGTAGCTTGAGATGGCATGCGCAGCGCTACCTGAGAACGACAGAACGGGTTGATGATTGCCCGAAGTCTTCTGGCTGTGAGCCCGGAAACATGGTACGCTCGGTGCGACGCGCAGCATAACCGCTCGGACTACTCCGTGGTGAAGTCGCATCGATTGTGGGCTAACCTAGCGCGCTCGTAGGGTGCACAGTGCTCCGTATTACTGTCGCAGCCTAGGCACGGTGTCCATCGCGTGGTGTCTGGCGGCGAGATGGTGATTGCGTATAAGCAACACCACCTCCGTACCCACAAGGGGACAATAGGCATGTCAAAGCGGCCGCGCTCAGATGGGCTCAAGGTCAAACCCAGGCAACAGCGCCGAGGATGAAATGTGACAACTGATCAAAACTAAAAAGGTGTGAAACCAGTTATACGATAGGAGACACTGGATCCATACAACAGTCCACGATGAGGAGCACACGGGATGGCTTCAAGGGTACTTGAACGGCATAGCTCTCTCGTTTCTGCTTGCCAAGAGCTCAGTGGTGTCTGTGCATGTCCAGGCCCATTCCCCCCATTGATCGTTTTGTCGAAACGAGGCCTGGTTTCAAGCAATCTGATACTCAGCGAGAGCGAACGTACTTGTATGAGTATTCTTGGTTCCCTCCCAGCTGACAAGACTGATGGAAGAGGTGTGCACTTCCGCTCGCTACATAGCATCTGTTAGAAAAATCCTCACTTGATAGATACCCGTCACGGCCAGCCTGTTCCTGTACTTACTTGGGGCACGAAGACCTAATTAGAGACGAGCCTTGTATGTTATGCGCATGGAGGCCTGGATGTCTGAACCTTGAGGATTTAGAGGTGGTCGCTCGTATAAGCATCCAAGCAGCTCAAATGAATTGTCTGCGCGAAACAAAGTCATAAAGTCCGTTCTGCCCATTGACAGTAGCACTTGCATCTCGAAAGATGCGCCCGCATCATGCTGTTGCTCCTGTTGCACCTTCCCTGGGTTTACCAGCCAAGCGGCTTCTTCTAGGGCCCTTCAGAGGTCAATTCTATAGGTAGTAGGCACTGTCTTCCACTGCTGAGGTACCTGGTCCTTGCCAATTCGCGTGTCTGCAATGCCTGGCACCGGTGGCCTGGGCGCCCATATCGGCAGGCTCTCGGCGACTACGAAGCACTAGATGCCGTAAAATTGCCTGATTGATAACCACATGCAGTCTTGCCAGTATAAAGCGAAGCCCTGCAGCGCACTAAAGCATGTACCCGCACGTATCATATTCATGCTGCAGGCAGGCGATACGGCCGACGGCACCTATACAACCCTACTTGATGCCCCGTACAGGCGCTAGCCAGATACATGTACCCTCCAAGGGAACATGAATGCCTGTACGGGGCATCTAGCAGGGCTGGCCGGGCCACACGTGGAAGAGCAGCTTGTCGCCTGCTGCGGCCACTGCGGGTGCGGAATTTCAGGCCATGCCCAGTACGCGTTTTCAGCGGTGTGATAGCTACGGGCTCCGAGCATACCAACATGCTAACTGCTTACAAGTAGTAGTAGTGCCTTCCCGGCTGGAGATGAGAACTGCGGAATGCCGTACACCGCCAGGCAAGTGCAGAAAGAAGAATTGGGCAGGTAGGCCTTGTCATCTTGTTGGGGAAAAACCAATCTCGCACTTTTAGAGAGAAGTACCTAGGCCTATGTATTAGGTACCTATTCCGCAAACTGTTGCCCAATATTAGCTGCCTGTTCACCTTGACTCGTACCTCCTCCTATCAAAATGCCTAGCAGGAGGCCTTCTCCGCACTGCTACTTTAGAGCCACAGCCGTTCTTCATTACCGATGGCCATATTGCGGAGCCCCTGAAGCAATCGTCTTTGGAGTCTGATTCGAGCTATTTTGTATTGCCAAGGGTTTATTCGCAACACCAAATCACTGTCGGTACAGTATGCATGCGAGGCGTTGCGGGCAGCTGTGTCGGTGTCGACTTCTGCCCATATGGAGAATCAGCGGGGACCCAGATCCCAGGAAAATACGTACGCTTCTACGCTCCGCGCGCGCACGAAAGCCCCGTTGCCTCCGAGTCGAAAATGGGCGAGCACACATCCTCAAGCAGCGCTAATGATTGGGTCGGGCGCTACTGTATGCATATGAGGACCCCCATTTATCTCGTCATGGCTATGGAGCAGTGGGTTCAGCAGCAGCGATGTCAGTAGTGATCTGCAGCGCTGCAGGCGAGTCACCGAGACCAGGGGTCGATATCGACGAATTCGTATCTCCATCTTTCTTGGTCGACCCTTCTAGGCAACCCCCTAGTATCTTGAGGCCTTTGCCCGCGAATAAGAATTGACCAGCGACATGGCGGAGAGACCGCTTCCTGCTGGACCAGACGAGTACGGCATATGCGTAGCGCGCTTCGTCGACCGCATACTTGTACTAGATTTAGCCTCCCGAGCCGCTCATAATCCGAATCGTTCAAACTGCGGGTGAATATGTATTTCAGGTTGGGTGCGTCAAGCGTCACAGAATGCTGCTAATCATCTGATTCAAAGGTTGCTCGAGCTATCTTGGGCAATACGGGGGAGAGACAGCTAGGTCCTACCAACGATGCCGCAATCCCCAAACAAGCCCATACAGATAACATGGTACGCAGCGAAAATAAAAAGAGCTAAGCGAGAATCGCTACTCGACGGAGCATATACCGTGCACACGGTACAAGCATTATTGCTCGCACTATAGCTTGATGATAGCACCAGCGCCAGCTCCTGCTAGTGGGAGTTATTGCAGACCACTCTACTCAGCACTGGGACTCTGCAGATGAAGATGGGGGTAGTGGTTACGCACGCAGTTTTCCATCCCGAGACGCACCAAGACGGAGAACCGAACTCGCCTCCAGCCCCACATCTAGAACAGCATCTCCTTTAACTCGAAACACCGGCCTTGCGGCTGAAGGCTGGCAGGGTACCCGGAAGCGCGGACTGGAAGCATGGTCATTGTTTCCAGAAGATTTCGCTTCAACTAACCGTCGGGCCATGGTACAGTGATACAGCTACCGTTATTGCGTGGCATTGCGGCTTGGGCTGCTGTTCGTTGCCTCCTTCGTCGTCTATGCTGATTGAACCTCTAATAAACAAGTACGGCTCGCAGCCGACGTTGCCAGAGCAGACTACCGTGTCTATGATCGCCGACCAACAGCCCATTAAAACCACCCCCTAGTGCACGATCTGGATGCTCAACGTTCATCTCCCTAAGGCTCGGAAAGGGGATTTGTCACCCGACGCATGCTCTACGAAGCCATCTATACGGACTATGAACAATGAGCATAATATGATATTTGATGCTACGTACATGATAGCTCTTGAGATATCAGCACTCAACTTTTTTTTTTTGGCACTGACATCCAATGTCCAGATGTCTACTGTAGATCTGCATGATGTCGGTTCATTCCGGAGAAACCATAGCTGCCGTCTTAGACCGCCCCACCCAAGCCAGACAGAAGATACTCAGCCTCTTCGTTCAATTTGGAGCAAAACCTACCAAGAGCAAGGCCGCAATTGCCTCCAGCATGGCTCGCACATGAGCATATTGGAGCCATTGGTGTGAAAAGGCCGTCGCTCGACTAGTGGACTGGTTCCCAAATAGCATCCAGGTATGATGCTGTTGGTCAACACCACAGTCAGCACTCTTGTCTCGGTATGGCTTCTCTCTATGCTCAGCAAGACATAGCCACGATCATCTGTGTCTGGGTAGGTACGCAAGCAATTCCGTTAATGGTGCCCCGAATCGTTTGCAAGAGCTGTGGAGGAGAGCTCTCGGCTTTCTAGCTTGATTTTAAGACACGGACTAGCCTCGAGAATTGATACCAGAGTCAAGGTGGCGTCATTCCATTATCAGTTGATCGTCGCGGCCGAAATGAGCTACTATACAGTACAAGCGGCAGTCAAAGCGTTGTGGAGAGCAGCGTGAAACAACATAGGTGGCTACTCTAATCATAAGTGCCACTTTGAAGAGGGCTGAAGGGGATATGGAGGCGCCATAGCGCACAAGTGCTGGGCTACTCATCATCAGGCTACACTGCATGTGCCCCCGTCCCCAATCTACAAGTACGAGCTCTCTGTCAAGCCACCAGGACCGCTGCGGTAAGGAGTTATAAGATTAGGCCACACGGCTATCTCACGAGCTAGCACGGAGTGCTCCGTACCACTAGCACTAGTACAAATCACGGCCATCCTCATCCTTGCCGCGTTCCGGAAGCTTGTACTGCGTATGGAGCATTGCCGTATGGACAAGTGCTGGGTGCCTCGTTTAGAGCCGAACCGGGGTTACCGAGAATAACAATGGGCTTGCTCGCCCACATTCCGAGTATACAAAGAGGAAAAGCGCATTGTCTCGAGGCCCTCCCAAGATCCCAGTGTGCACGCGTTGAGCGATTTACATGGCCTGCATTTGCTATAATACTGGAACAACCGCTAATGTTACTAGTCATATCCGTACAAGTAGGTACATCAAAAACCCAAGGCGGCAGAATTCTACAACTGGCGTTGTTGCCCAGAGCTGATATGCGCGGGGCGCACAATGAGAAGCTCCTTAAAGCGCGAGCGGCGCTTCAGAAGTAATTGTTGGAGCCACATTTTGCGATAACACCATCACAATCTATGGAGAATGATGCGCATGGGTATTACTTCGCAGAATTGAAGCGTTCCGTGGTATCTGTGCTAACTGCTATGCTTACATACAACAGAACTAGCCTCAAACGATGGTGTCAGATTTCAGCTTTGCAGCATGTTGGACATTTTTGATATGGAATACTCCGGAAGAGTTGGAATCCGGATTTGCGCACCTCGTAACGAAGCAGTACCGTGGGGGAGACGCATGAGTTGGAGCTGGGGCGAAATATGCCTCCTAGCGTCGGAGACGTGGTGCACTGTGGGGAAAGCTCAAGGATTCCTTGTTTGTGCTGCTCGCAGCCTAGCCAAAGCCGGGCGGCTAACTCACAGTCTCCGGATGTTGGCGTCCTGGGGTCTGCCTTTAGCATGCTCATTGTGGATGTTTAACGGGACTACCCACGCGATAGGGCCTCTTGATGCCACACATGTGACTCGCTTAGACCGCCAACGTTTTCCGAAGATTGACGCTTCTTCCTGTCCCATCGTTTGGTCGCAGATATCCAAGCCAGGGATGTCGTTTTGGGAAGGGTGGTCGCAGTTTTGGCCTCGCATCATAGCTGAAAGACCTAAGCTCCCGTGGTAGCAACCGAAGCTGGAGGGTTGCAGTCGTCTGACGTGTCCGGGGAGGGTGGCTAAACAAAAGCCGTACCGACACAAGGCACATCACGCGAGGAAGTCTATGCAGCGCAGCACACTCACATTACTCCGTGTAAGCGTACAACAGGCAAAGGGCAAAGGAGGCAGGCCAGAAACCTTTACCGGTCGATATACGACGTACTCGTATGAGCACAATTGCTCTGAAGAGCTGTGCGAGTTTGGCACGCATCCAACTGAAGTGTGTCCATGCACGCTCTCGCCAGCACAGACCGATGTATATACTTGTAAAAAGAGTGTTTGCTTACCGATTTCTGATTGCGGTCGTCGCAATGCGCACCGTCTCAGGCCAAGCTTTCTCGACCTGTAGCCGTATGTCCGAGATCAAAGAGATGCCCATGTCCGAATTACGTATGCACGCCAGTTCGTTAAGCGCCTTGTGTTTTCGGAGGGGGGTTCCGCGCTGTGTCGTCCTTACGGGGTGCCAGAGAGATCCCTCAAACGCCAAAGATTGCTGACTGCAGCCGGGTTTCGGTGATGGCGCTAGCCACTTTGTGTGCGCTGAAGAGCCCGGGGGCAACACTCTCTGTCGATCGTCGGCGAGTGGTGCGGCAAACGACTTGCGGCAAACCACGGCGGTCTAGCCGAGATGATGCTACGAGCACGGAGCACGGAGCACGGAACGGAACACAGCGAGGCTAGTCACGATATGTTTCGCCTGGCCTGGTACATTGCTCAGCCCTCATACAGGCACGCAGTTTCGTACAGAGAGCGGAGTTACATGGTCACTCAGAATACTTCCTACCATGTTGGGCCAAGGGCATCGCCCCCACGATGGCACCCGGACAGGCTGCTGAGCCTTGACAGTGCTGTGGGACGAGGGAAGATGTGGAGTCTTTGGCGCTGAGACTTGCTTAGCCTGTTGTTAAGCATTGCCTTAGTCTCCCCTTTGCGGCAGGCCGCCTGAAAATGATCCAGGCTGCTGGGCTTTGGAAGCTTGGAAGGTTTTGGGCCGAGCTTGTCTTTGTCATTTTTACCGAACACTCCTCTTCTTTGCTGCTTAGTGATCGGGCACCAAGTTCTCGGCCTCCGCTATTGCTAATAGCCACGTTTCAACACTCCTTGGCTGGCTGGGTCCTGCCTTGTACTGGATCTAGAAGCCCCTCAATCGCGGGGACGACAGACCAAGTGGTCGGCATCGAAGTATTACTAGCCTTTAATTCACCGATAGGCCCTGCACAATGGAGCGAAATGACGCAAGCCTGCAGGAGTAAGGCTTACAGGTTCATGTCCCGAGTTGCTCTCTCATCTGGCCCTACCTGCAGACTGTTACCTAGGAGTCACAAGCGGCGATGGCAGCGGATAGTATAGGCCAGCTCTATACGGATAGAAAGCCATCTATGTGTGGAATACGGAGTAATACAGGCCCAGTGCAGTCTTCGTGAGCGGCCCTGGATCGAGCCGAATTCATTCTAAGCCGGGAGTGGCTGCCGATTGTCGCGCGGCCACCGGCTGGCAAACCGATCTCGAGGCTCAAAATGAAAGTCGATGCATGAAGCTGGCTCGCTTCCTAGCAGGCCTGCGTCGGGCCATCGGACAATATTCCTATCAAGTGTCAGCACATGGCTTTCGGAAGTGTTCCGTCCGTGCCAGAAACACTGAGGCCTAGTTTCCTTCTTGTCTCACTCCGTTCCCTACCCCCTGGAGTAGATCCCTCTGGCCTCTTACCTACCAACCTTTGGTTCCGTATGAAATCTTGCTGGTATACAATACTCGGAGTTAAGTGTACAGTGACCCGGCCACGTTGGCGGACCTGCTCTTACTCGTATGAAGGGGCACTTGCTTGTGATTTGTAAGAGGTCTCTTTTTTCTTCCTTTGTTGCTGCTTTAATGCTCTTACGCTCACGCATTTTGCCACCCCGGTCTCATCCTTTTTCTCTCTTTGTTTCAGAATCTTTCTATATCGATCCTTCGTTTGTCGAACAATAAGAAGAGAAAGAGAGAGCGGAGCTTACTCAAACCCCTGTATTGGCCACCCCTCACGCCCGTCGATGTCGTCCCTCTTTTTTTTTTTCTTCCCAGCCTGGATACTTCTTCTACACTAGTATTTCGGATGACCGTTGCCCTAGCCGCTGCAGTTTTGCCTTGCTTGGCTTAATTTACTAATACGTTGCTTGCTATTTGGTCATCTATGACAAATTGAAGTTGTCTTTACCGCCGTGCTTTGCTCTTGTTTAACGGGGCCCGGATCTCACCGACTTCTTGGTCGCTCTTCTACCTAGCCCCAACGCCTTTTTTTGCCACGTGAAAGACCGAGGTAGTTCTTTATCTACATCTCTCCACTAGGAGCTAAAATGGTTTGCGGAGGTGCCTTTTCTGATACCTCCCTCGTAGGATGTGGTCTATACTCTATTCTCTCTAGAGGAGCTGGGAGTCGATCTATCCACCTTCTATTTTCATAGCTACGGCAGTGTAGAACTTTTGATGAGCTGAAGTGAAGATTTCTTCATGCTTTCGTTCACATTGGATGTCAATGATATGTAAAAAAAAAAAAAAAAAAAAGTAAAAGTGTCATTAACTCCGAGTCTTTAATCATGAAATCTATTCTCTGCCATCCCTATGTGTATGTGTATCATTCGTCAAAAAGAGGCATCTTTTTGTTCGCCGCAGATGAATTTTCCCAACTGGGTTTCCCTTTCCTAACATCGACCAGACCGAAAAAGAAAAAAACAAAGAAAGATAGACAATGAGTTGATAGGGAGAGGGACAGAAAGAAACACGTAATTGGAAGGAGCGAAAGAGGGTAAAAAAAAACGTGTCCTTCACCTCCATCATGCCAAATCCCTGTCTACTTCACCGTCGCGAGTGAGCAACAACAACATTTCTCTAACCTTCTTAGCCTTAGCCCTCAGCAGTATCCATGGCATCATCTCCTCCTTGTGCCAGTTTCTCCTTTGAAGCCTGAATCCTCTCAAGCCTCCACTTCTCAATCTTCTCCTTCAGCTCTGTCTGCGGAACCGCATCCTCAATAGTCATAGGCTGGCGCGTAAACGGATCTTTCGGGTCGCTCAGCAAGTGCTGCACGATGGTCGATCGATCGACAACGTGCCTGCTCGGTAGGAGCACGGGATCCTTCATCAGCTCTCCCATGATGGGATCTTCAAACTCGGGCGGGATGTCGCCGAGATCCATCTCGGCCTGATCCTGCTGCTCCTTCGCCTGGATGAATTTGGTCTTGAGCTTGTCCCATCGAGCAATGTCTGCGGGGTCTTTCTGGTGTTTTGAAGAAAGGATGTAGGCGACGCGATCCAGAACCTCTGGCTTGTAAGAGCGTCCGTCTGCTGCGACAGCTTCGATGAAGACGGATGATGCTCCGAGGTTCAAGTAAATCTCGACAAAATCTGAGAGCAGCTGAAGAGGCCGGAAGTGGTATTTGTCTCTGTTTGAAACGCTCAACTCGGCTGCAGCTTTCTTGCCAGCCAACGTCTCGAGATTGTAGTTCAACATGCTCGCCAGACGGGAGACAATCTCGGGCATGGTAAAAGCCTCGCTTAGCGTCTTGGTAAAGAGTTTCATCATCTCAAGGGTCTCGTTGGCAAGCTGCATGTAAGACGTCGCTTGGCTTCCCAGGCTCTGTAACTCCTCCTCCTTCTTCTGTCGGTCCTCTGTCGACATGGTTTTATTCTCCAGAAGCTCTCTCTCGATACTGCGCATCTTGGGGAACTTTGTGAATGCCTCATCAAGGACGTAAGTGGTATCGTTCAGAAGCATATTGACGAATTGAACAAAGAAACCTCGGTTGACCCTGGGAGCACGTTAGACATATTGTAGATGGATTTTTGAGTGGCCCAGAATTTATTTCACAACAGGATTCACTTACTTGCTTTCTTTGATAAGCTGTTGTCTGTAGACATCATTAACCCATACACATTTGATGACTTGGAAAATCTCATATCGTATGTTGAACTTGTCGTAGAAAGCCGTGTTGGCTCCAGTAGACTCGCACTCGATATAGAATTTCATCAACGCATGCAACAAAAAGTCGTTGGCAAACTTGATGGAGATGAGCTGATCGCCTAGAACACCTCTCTTGAGGTGCATAAATGGCCAGGTTCCAGAGAAGAGCAGAGACACCAGTGATGACTTGAGATATGGGTTTTTGATCTGTTCTGAAGACCGGAGGAAGGTGATGCACAGAGCAATCATTTCCTCGCCCACAGCGCTGGGAAGAATGGTAGGAAGCCATCTATCAAAGAAATGAGTCTGGTTAGTACCAAGAGTTGCATTTTTGCGAGAAGAAGTTGAAAGCTGGCCGGCCTCTAAATGCTTACCGGAACACAAACTTGAAGTTGTCAACAATATTCTGAAGCGCATATTCGGGAAGATACGCAAAAGCGTCAGAGTTTGCTAATTCAATAGGTAGCCTAGCAGTATTATTAGTATAAAAGCTTATATGAATTGAATATCGGAGCCTTACTTGATAGTCTCAGTCTCAGTTCCAGGCTTGTAATCGGACCCTGTTGCAATACGAAGCAGCCATACAGCGACATATCGCATAAATCGCAGAGAAGTGCTCTGCATCCTTTCGTCGAGCAGAACGCCCTCAATTGAGTATTTCAGCGCTATTGTCTTCTCCAGCACGTTCGTATGCCTCTTAAGGGTCTCTTCGAACAGCCTAAGTTGATGAGGCGCATTGGCTACTTTTGATCGCTCTGCCTCCATAGCCTTGAGATGTCTCTCCAAGTACTTGATCTCGCGATCGAGATTCTTCAGCTGCGAGTTGAGAGCCTCGCTGCCATAGTGATGCGCAGCCAGTGTCAGGAAGAAGGCCTCTGAGATGAAGTTTGAGTCCCCGTCTTCCTTTTGAGCGTAATATTTTTCAGCAGCGGCTTGATCGGCGTTGAGTTTGGTCTCATCCGAGATATCAACTCGCGGCTGCCTTCTAAAATATCGGACGTCAATCTTGTCTATTTTGCTGAAATCCATTTCCATGAATGGCTCGCAGAATCGATCCAAAATGGTGGTGATGTTCATCATAAATCCGTCCGAGGCAACCTCTCTAGGGTCCACCTGAATAGCTCTCCGTTTATGGTTGGTGTTTAGGATGTAGGCAAACCAGTCCAATGTACGATTTCTTGTATCTGGCCCTGCCCGGATGAAAGCGTTGGTAATCACGAATAGGTCGTCTTGGTGTGTCCTCAGCACCATTCGCAGAGCGTCTTGCGCGTTGGTTATGCGTGCCTTGTCTAGAGTACGTGACCCGGGAAAGTAGCTTTTAATCACTTCTGGCTGTAAGGGAGATAAACGGAAGAAGGGACCGAGAATAGTGTTTCTCTCAATGGTGTGAGGCGATAGAGGTAGTTTGAAGCAGGCGTGCTTGGCGAGATTAGATATTAAAATAGGGAAGCGTGTGTATGTTAGCAATGCCTACGCATTTTAAATGTTAGTTCGTCGTGTAGCTCGTGGTGTCAAATTCACACATTGACGGGAAACATCAAAACTAACTTGGACATATGGCTTATATTCATCGCTCATGGAAAGTCCAGACAGTTGAGTGCTAAGCTTGACCATGGCATCGTTAAAGATGGCCGGGAAAGCCTCATCATCATCGAACCGCTTAATAGCCTCTTTGATGAAATCGAGGCAAATTCCACCCTCGTCTATCGGACCCTTTAGAAGATAAGGGGCAATAGTATCATGATTTGGATTTGGCTCGCGGCTGGAAGAAAAAGTATCAGATATGAAAAGGATTCAGGGACTGCCAACAATCATGTGCGACTAACCCATATAAAACCGGCATAGTAACGGCGAAGAGGCAGTTGCTCATGCACAGACGCTTCGACTCTTCGTGCAGGTCGAACTTGGAGCCGCTCGTCTGCTTATTTGCTGACGATGCTTTCACAGCTCTCTTCCAGCATGGCAGAAGATAGTGCATCAGAGGCTTATCAGAAGGCCAGCTGCTACAAGCCTCTATGATGGCCTGATCCAGATTATTAACAGACAGCTTCAGAGGCTCCCCGGAATCGTTGAGCTCTTGATTCAGATTCGGGAGAAAGGTCAGGCGATGGTTGCCATTGCTTGTCATCCGGTGGGGATCGACCGTTATGCGGAAGATTTGGCTGAGAATTCTATCGGCATAATCCTCATCTGACTCGGGCTGGACGGGAGTGGCTTTACGCGGGGGTGGTGCTGAAAGGACGTCGTCAACTTGAGAGGCGGACCTCTTGCGAGTAACACGAAAAGTACCTGTAGAGCCTTCGGGGTCGGTCGGTTTGCTCGACCGCACGCCCAGCTGCGCAAAAGGGTTGGAGGTCGGCTGGGCCGCCGGTGTGATGGTGATCTTGGTCTTCTTAGTCTCGGATTCGGCCTCGGGGGCTGGAGAGCCCGACTGCTGAGGAGCAGGCGATGATGAGCTTCCAGCCTCTGCAGTCGTGCTCTCCGCCGGCTTTGGGGGAGCTGGGTTGCCCAGCTTGGCCAGACGCCGTGCTCGAATCTATATCAACAATCGTCAGTTTTCGGTCTAGAAGACCGCCACCCACAGTGGCGGCTCAGAGGATGCACGAGACGACTTACCTGCTCCATCTTTTCTTTATCAGGGCCGTCAGGCCCCGCGGGCGTCTGGTTGGGATCCATGGCGGAGGATTGTTGTAGAGAGTAGAAATGAAAGAAACTCCCAGGTTCCGTATGTCTAGCAGGGAAGAAACGACCAGAAACCAACAAATACAATGAAACGGGCAAAAGATAAAGGCGTGAAAACGGAACGCAGGCTTCGCGGTAAACCAACGTTTATGAAACGTAGAAGCAGGCTGACAAAGATGCAGCTTTCCTTGGTGGAGAAGTGATGTCGTCTGCCTGCGGGGCTCTGCCGCTGCCACCTTGCTAGCGATGGACGGCTTCAGTGGCCTGGTCCCGTACCTTAGGTAGGCAGCGCTAGAGCCAGTACTGTAGCGATATTTGTTGGTTTATTCCGTTGCTCCAGGCTTCCAATATTGCTTTTTCTCCCGGTGGCTGAAGTAGATTGCCAGAGATTGATTGGCTTCTTGAAACTGGGACGACTGTGTCAGGTTGTGCGGACTTCGTTTTGATCAGAATATAAGATTGGACGTGCTTTCAGCTGCAAGCCAAGCACGATTGATTGGTCTGTTCCTCTTATATCAGCGGCGTGTTGTTTGCTAAGGCCGATATTTAGTAAGCTTGCTGGGCTGTTTGCCGCGTATCTGTAGCCTGTAGTAAGACTTGCAGCTGCATATAGGCATTCACGGCCTGTGTCTGCCCAGTAATTATGATTGCAGCCGCGTTGGCGATTAAAAATGTATGCTCGCTGGCCAATTCAAAAGACCAAGGAGAACAGCGTCACAAAAGAAGACGGCAGCAAGAGAAGAAGATGAGAAAAAAAAAATGTTGACGACTGAGGTCATAATTTCAGGTACCTCGGAACTTTATTAGAATGCAGGTCTGCAGTGGAACTCCGCTGCCAGCAAGTACACACTTAGTGCTGTATGAACCCAGCGACTCTTTAAAAGTCCGCGAGCGGGGATCCCCCAATCGGACGCTCTGCTACAGCAACTTCAGTAGGGTCAAAGGGATTAAGATGGAGTAGAAATAAGCTCCTCCTTGGCTCCTGAGTTGCGGATTTCTACTTATCGTGGCCGCACTCTGGCATACCGCCATCTGCACGGCGGAGTTGCCAAACAGCGATACTCGGCGTTAAGATATTTATGAGGGCTGCTCTTTATTTTCTCCATTGGAAATGAAAAAAATCTCAAGACACAGGTTGCCATAGTCAATTTTCTTCTTTCTTGAATTGCTAGACATAAGTAAGTAGATATAAGCTGGCTCCAGCAACAATGGGAGCAAAACAAAAAACATCTCCCGGTTTTTATACGCCCTAGTTGGTATATTGCTCAATGGCCTCCCATGCTTGTAAATGCAGTACCAGTCCCAAATGACTTATTACTTTAACAAAAAACTTCGCTATCTATAGTCGTGGAAGATCAACGTCAACACTGGTCGACCGCCGTCTCTGGCGCACCATGGGAGGCAACGGCTCCTGCACCGTATCGGACCCCATTGACGTGGGCCGTGTGGTGCCACTGGAAGTTGGTCTCGCATGGACTTCTTCGCGGCTGCGGCTCATGAGCCAGTTGACCTGCATTCGAATCATGTTGATATTATTTCGTAATTCGGCAACTTCTTCCCGAACAGGCACGATCTGGTTGACAGTCCACACATTCTGGCGCTCGAGATTGTTCAGGTTGTGGTGAACTTCGCCGAATCCAGCATCGAGATCCTGCATTGCCCTGACGTCTCTGAATCCAGGCTCGCCCGGACGGTTGAGGGGGGGCGGCCCGGACACCTGATCCAGTCGTCGGCTGGTCTCGTCTTGCCTGGCTCGTAAATGCCGTATCTGGCTGCCCAGGTTGCCAAATGTCTCTATGATCTCGCGTTGGCTGCGTATGATGGCGCCAGAGGGCGAATCTGGATGGAAGGGGCAGGAAAGGGCATGGAGTTCCTGGTGTGCTCGTATGACTCTCACGGGACAGCCGACGCTTTGGAAGCGGCATGCCACCTCGATGGAAACACAATCCACGCTTCGATGGGTTTCCTCGTCTTCACGGAGGATCATTGCCCAGCAGGATGCACATCGAGTCTTGCTCCTGGGGCATTGAAGCAGGTGGATATCACTATCGGCTTCTTCGATGATGGCGTCGCAGAACTCGCAGTTGCTTTCCAGATGCTGGCATTTATCATCGGCCGGCTTGTAGCGAACGGTCTTTTCGCATTCGGTATCTGGACAAGGAAACTCCCGGAAGCCGCACTCCACGGTCGCGTGCCGTTCTACTACCTCCCGTTTCATTTCCTCTTCGCAGCCTCTGCCATGGTGGGGGCATTTGACAACCAAGTTATTCAGCTGGGTACGAATCAGTCGTATCGAACTGATGCAGTCTGTCCATAGCAGAGGCTCTCTGTCTATTGGACAGACGCCACCAGCGGGGCTCGACGCCATGCTTCTGCGCAAGCACCGATAACAGAATGTATGGTCGCAGGGGGTCGTCACAGGGTCGACGAGGGGGTCGTGGCAGATGGGACACAGCAGATTCGGGTCCGGGTCGCTAACGTAGGTGAGGGCGTACATGTCGAGGATGGCATTGCTGCCATAGCGTCTTGGAATGTCCAAGGAGGACAGGTGTGGTTTGATCTGCGGTCCTGGACGCGGGTTGCTCGCGGCGTAGTATTGCGAATGTCTTCCGGCGTATTGCGATCGCAGTCCGGCGTCATCTTCCACAAGCATCGGCGTCTGGCTCTGTGGGTCAGAGTTGACGGAGTACAGGTCTGGCGAGTATCTGTCGGGGTTGAGCGTCGTCAGAGCGTCGATGTGCGGGATTCCGCTACGGCGGGAAATTTGTCGCGCAGGCGTTCGACGCAGCTCGCGAAGGTCCTCGTCGCTCGAATCGGACATGATCACCGGCGGTGGCCAGCCTTCTGAGGACATGTTGTCCATGTGTGTCTGAGTGCTGGGGAGAGACGGGGGGCCAAAGGGGATATAGTCGTCTTCATCTCGCCGCCGTCGTCGCTGAGATGTCGAGGACATGCTGGCGGCGAGCAGCAACGGAGGCGATAGCGGTGGCCGATGGAGCTGAGCCGGGCCTAAAGCTGGACCCAGATGGCTGATGCCGATATGCGAGCCGCCGGTGGAGACTGATGGAGCTTTGGAGATGGGAGACTGCGCATGCGATTCCCGGAAAGGAACCCCTCGGACAGGCACGAGTCAACTGGAATCTCGGTTCAAGGCAGCCCTAGTGGACGAGCATGTGCCAGCGTAACGCCCGTGCAGGTTCGTGGATGAAATCAAGATGCGGGAGATGTCCAGCTGCGATCGGATTCAGGGGAGTCGGCGGTCTGCTAATCGTGCCTAGCGTCGAGATAGATGGTCTAAGTGCGTGTTGGTGTTTACTGCCACTACCTAATTTATACGCAGTGGCGATCCGGCGGGGTAAACAATATACCGCAAGGGGACACAGCCTGTGCGACGGTAACCCTGTGGTATTACGTGTAAAACGCACGTATTAGTCGTAGCAGCGAGGCTGCAGCATGGGATACAGAGAATATTAGTAGTACATGCAGGACAGGTACTCATACAACGCTCCTGTAAGACCATTTCATGAGCATTGAGCGGCAAAGATTCATGTCAAAGTGGTAGCCTTTGCTGCCCACTGGTAGATACCTACATGTAGGTACCACGCGTCAGATGTATAAGGTACCTAGATATTGGCGTTCAAATTTCACGAGGACGTGCCAGAGCACCTGTTGGTAAAGTATCGCAATTTCCCATGGCGACAATCTATAGCCATAGTGAGCGGTGGTCGGTCCATCGGAGAGTTTCCGAAATAGGAAATATTTACGGGGTATCTGGTATCTGATGGATGATAGCAAATGTCGGCCTCTCTGTTATTTAACAATTTCCAATAGAGGGTTTTCGAAATGGCGGAAAGTCCACACTAAAGTCAAAGTAACATCTTGGATATTGCTTAGAGTCGTATCAAGCTTTCGCTTCATTAAAATTGTGGTTTTATATCCTATTGCCACTAAATGATACTATATGAAGTTGTGACTCAAATTGAGACAACTATGTCAGTCTATCAGCACATCTTGAACATTATGATTCTCTTTATAAGATACCATCATAATCGATAACTTGAGTTCTCAACATCAAGTTTCCCATCGGCTACTATCCACAGGATTGCTCTTTTCCGCCACAAGAGTACTCAGCTCTGCAATCGTCGGCGCTGCCATAATGTCAAACACAGCCAAATCAGCTGCCAGCTCACGCACCAGCCAATACCAAATAACTACGGCGACCAGGAAATCAATCTCATACGCATGCAGTGGTTTTCTCGCATCAATATCCTTAGATGCATACCACAGCACTGCGGATAACTTGGAAATCGAGGCTTCGCACGGAATCGCCGCCGCGGCCTCTGAGGACCTGGCAGCCTACAAAATCCCAATCTAACAGAGTAGCAACCATGGCTTTGGCGCTATAAGGCGGATGGCGAATATAGCGGTACAAGTCCGTTGTGATGAGCTTCTGGGGCGGCGCTAGCTTGTTTGTGAAGTCACGATCCAGTTGGCGATAAGCCATGATGCGCATAGTGTCAAGGATGAAGATGAGAGCCAAGCAAGCTGTGGTGAACGGTGTCCATTGAACCGTACCGAAATTCACTTGGCCAATATTTGGACAGTTCGCGTCTTGTAGTTGCGATTGATGGCGTCCAGATTTTGATGCTTGAGAGCGAGGTAGGCATAAATAGGGCCCAAAATAACCACGGTGATGCGATTGAAGGTAGAGCTAAAACAAACTAGAGCCGCTTGCATCAGAGTATCTTTTTCTAGTTATCGGTGCGATTAAGGTGGACTATTTGGCGATGGATATCATTGGACGCAGATGTATGAAGCAATGAGCACCGCAATCGCAAAGGACCATGTCAAAAGTAATTCGTGCTAGTTCTACTGAAGAAATTGTCTGTTAAAAACTGAATCAAAAGCCAATAATAGACGAGGCCGTGATCTGTATCGAGTCCCAAGCAAGTGTGTGGTAGAGTATCTAAACAAAGACGAATCAAGTATCTATTGATTGGCTCAGTGAGCCGTATATGTAGAGCCCTGGAATCCAAATATTATTCGATATCATATGGATTCTTCGCTCAGCAGTGTATTTACAAGGGTCCTGGCGATCACCTTGCTTGGGCTACTAGTTTTCAGCTCCTGAAAATGTCAGCAGCTATGAACCGGAGACTTGTGTAAGCATTAATCACTGTTACATGTGCAGATGGAGGACTCAAAATATTGAAGGAGGGGGCTCCAAATCTTGATAAAAGCAAATCTCAACTGGCGTATACTAACTATTTAAGGATCCATGGTGTATATGCTAGTATTTGTTCTAATACATAGATACCTAGATACCATTTCATAGGTACAGCATTAACTTATATATTAATATAGTATATCTACTACTTCTGCTACTTCTACATGTGATCAGAAATTAGAGACGCCCACTATTAAGCCAGATTTAAGTCGAAATCACACACATTTTATAATCTAATATAGGCGTTACTATACTTTTAAATGCTTTATACCTCAATTTATCACGTATCTATCGCCATTTTTTGGTTTCTACCCTTTTACTTTGGCCACATATGCTCATGGTTCCTATAGCTTGTGTCTCCCTAGGTAAGTAGGGAGAGCCAGAAAAGAAAAAGAACCAGAAAAAGAAGAAAACAAAATCTCAGAAAGGAAACCAGTAAAAGATTCAAAGCGAAAAAGGAGCCAGGATCCGACAAGGACCAGGACCGACACCTGACATCCATCGCAGTCCTCGCGGAAGGCTGCTGGCCCATCCCAAAATTGTACATATATTGAGAATAATAGATTCTCGATGATTCTGATTTTTAACGTCAAACCATTTGGTTTTGTGAATCCGCACGCGGCGCTGGGTGAGCACCGTTGTAGTCAAACACTTGGGGGGACCATGAGCGGTTTGGGTGGGATACAAATTGCTCGTGCAGCAAACAGCTCTGGAATTCCCCAATTGCTGGCTCCGGCCTTCCAATTTTTGTCTTCATAGAGCTGGCTGAAATTTTTATTGCTTCTGGGTGCCTGTCGAAATTGGGACTCATGCTGAACTCTGTCCTCGTAGTTCATCGTGAAATCCTCTTCGTGAGGTCTATAATGAGCGTCAGTAGAAAGGAAACGAGGCCACTTGTAGATTATAGGAAATCAAAGGATACGAACTATCGCGAAAGAATGTTTTTGTCTTGTCTTGTTGATAATTTCGTTCGCAGACAAGAAGAGCGCTCAGAAGCTATAGAAGTCGTTTGAAGAAGTAGCAAGGGATTATGCAGGCAAAACAGAGATTGTAGAGAGAAGGGAGTCGAGGGTGAATCGGGTCTCTCGTAGTCTTCATCACAAAAGTCAGCTATCGAAGCATCTATTGTTTTCTTGTGCAAACGAAAGCTGCATCTGCCTTGCATCGTTTAGTGGGCCCGTAGCAATGATTCACTGCATTGACTCGGTTCAGAAGATAGAGCAGGGTAGAAGTGTCTAGTATAATGCGATGCTATAGATTCTGACGAAAAAATATTACAATTGTATTCCATTCTATATATCTGAATGGCGTACTTTAATCAAGATGGCTACTATTCTTGCCTCTATGGCGAACTTCAGAATATCAGGTACCCGTATAGGATATTTGCAGTTTCATCCGAAGTGCCAGGTACCTAGTTAATTGTACTTCGTGAGACATACGCTCATTCATCGACTTGTAACAGTGTAGCAATCATGGCGCATCCCAAGGCTTGAGCATCCAGTCAAAATGTGTTATACACTATATTGCAAACTCTCTTTTGGTTCCACGCAATCTACATCAAATGAATGACGAAACAGAGAAAGTAGAATAAGAAGCGATGACTAGATTGAGTTCTATATTATTTGATTCCCAATACGCTGCCATGAATTGTACTGTCATCAATGAAAAATTCATATATCAACGACGGCAAAGAACACGCAATACATATCTATTCTCATTCTCTCATTCTGTGAAAGAGTAATTAAAATACCTGCAGCAAGCAAATGCTTCCTCATGCAACGTCACGTTGGGATAAAAAATACGTTGTTGTGTTTGAAAGACGAGGTATGCTACCAGTCTTATCTATTTTAATCTAATTCTCTGCTTTTGTTGAACGACCGGAGGCTGTCTGAAGCATAAATGCAAGAATTCGATCACGAAACGTACCAACTGGTGACAGAGGAATCTTGAAAGCCTGTATACATATCTGAGGCAACTCTGGTGGTGCAATTTTCGGATAATCAAGCATGTCTAGAAACGAGGAAGGTATATCTGCTCTGTAAAGATAAACATATGTTTTAGATTCAGACGAGGACAGAACTTGCGACTACATCACTATTAGCGCTGCATTTGCCATAACATATGACCGCTGGGATACCTACTGGGTATGTCTTCAAGGCAGACAAATCCTCTGGTTTTTCTGCCTCGAGAACAGACCTTCGTTCTTGCGCTATAGCAATCAAAAGCGCTGCTATATATGGATCTTTGAATGGATTTGCGGGCATGAGTTGTTGCAACCTGTGACTCAACATTGAGTAGACGGGAGCGTTTTGAGGGCTGCAAATGTGAAATTTCAGTGACTCTTTGCGCAGTTCTTCGATACGTCCGCGATCAATATAAGTGCCAATCGGATACTCTGGATCGAACCACTGAGCTCGCGGCTTGCGAAGGTAAATGCCTTCGCAAGGTGCTGTAGAATAGAGTCCATTGCCGCTGGGACTGCTCAAGTTAACGTGGTAAATACTCCTATGAGTTGTCTTCCAGTCAGATACAGTTATGGAAATAGGCCGGGATGGAAGGATGCGAACCAGTCAGAGCAGACTGGCGAACCAGGCAAGCAGAACATGTTGTTAAAATACTCCTCTCGGTTTTCAAGCAGATGGAATCTCTGCAGGTGGTATTCCAAGCGTCTCTCCTGATGAGCTGAGATTTCACCTCCGCTATGATAATATGTGAGATCTATGTTTGGCGCAGGAGAAGGCTCTTCGAAGGAGATTCGTAGTAGCTCGAGGTGACGACTGGTCCAGAGAATTGGCTTAACAAGGATTCTTTCTCTGCCATGGCGTCGAGTGATTCCGTAAATGGATGCGGCATCGGGAGTTGATAGAGATTGGGATAATTCAAAGCCATCTTCAAGCCGCGGCGCGATGGGTTCACTCATGATGTGCGATGGAATTTGATGATCAGGGTGAGTTGCGCTCCAAAGATATTCTGGGAGTATGTCGCCAGGAACCGAAATTATGGCGGGGCATCACAATCGCCGTTTGTAGCACCCGAGTGCCTTGAACGTTGAATTGAATTCGCTAGGTGGCTGCTGGTTGTGCTTTAGCAGCTGGAGGTGCCTGAGTAACGCCTAACACGCTGTAACCTGGAAGTCACACGCTGAGCTGACAGTGAGTTGACTACGAGTTTATCTCGGTGAAAACAGCACGGCAACACGAATACTCCTCTTGCGCTGGCTGAATTCACCTCTTTATGATATGCAGTCCGGGACAACTCCACTTCTGCCGAATCGGCTGCAGAGCTAGAGAGGACGGTGGAGTACTAGCGGACGGCAGACGTGCATATGTATGCATGGAGGCTCTCCACATGCAAAGGAGCTGTCAAAGATTGGCGTTTTAAATGCACATGAGCAGCCAAGTGAGCACAAATTGCGTGCAGCAAAACCCTTGGGTCTCAAGTTGCTTACAGTAGACCATCTTATTTTTTTTTTAGTATCCTATCGATCGACTGGGCCATATTGGTGCACCATAATGCTACCAATGGAGAGTCCTGCCGTTCATCTTGGACTATTTAATGGCGTCTCTGCTGCATTGGAGTGACTGACCTCGATGCCTTGAATTCATACGAGTGTTTAATGCGGAGCAAGCAGCTTTAGTAATGGAGAAGAAGTTAAAAGTCACGATACGGAAGATGCCTGCTCTCGGATTGAATGGCTATGATAGAGAACGTGGTGAAGCCACAATTGATTCCACACTAATTTAACAAATAAGAAAATCACAAACGTGCCCAAGTGCAGAGATGACACGATAAGATAAATGTTTTTACGCGGGCATTCAAGTCTAAGATGCTGGGTTGTTCTTCATGTTTCTACGGCCGCAGTTAAACTTTAGGTGATGTCATGGTCCGTAGCTACCCTATTTTGTGATACTCTCCTACGTCTCATCTCAACAACTGCTCATCAACAAACGCCATGGACATTGGCAGGCTTCGCTTGCTTCATGATTACAAAACTTGACAGTCCTCGTCTAAACGGTACAAAGTTCAAATACTCCAAGCGAAAGCTCACGGGCCACTACCAACTCTGGCTGCATGTCCGAACTCGTCCTCTCCAGGTCCTCCCGATCCACCCGCACGCCATCTTAGTAAAAAGAACTTTTCACGCATGAAGTTTTCGATGGCAGCTGTTTAGCTACTGGAGCAAATAAGATATGAGGAATCTCGTCTTACCGAGCGGCGGGCTCTCGTCTCGGAGCAGACGGGAAGGGCATGTGTCCGATCAACGGCGTCATGGCTAGCCCTTTCGGCAAAGTCCCGTGGAGAAGTCACTTCGCTCAACTAAAAAGAGTCAAAGTGAAGCAATTTGTATTTTCAACGCTCATTGTGACAAAAGGCCGCATTGCTGTCAGGATTCCGTCGGCATGATGTGGCTTTGTCTTCTCCCGCGCCCAATGTAAGCCATTACATCTAGCTCAGTCCAAGCGGCTGCTTCTATTCCCAGTGCTAGCACAGGCTTAAAGACGCCACTCCAGCCTTGGACACCTCTAGCTTCCTCCTCTTATCTTCATAATGGCCAAACCTTGTTGAAGCCAGGCATTCTTCGCCCGTTGTTGACATCGGCTCTGTCGGCACTGTGCTTGAGAGGTAAGATGGTGTGGTGAAGCCGGCAGAGGCGCCATCGGGAAGCTGGAATGAATGATATCTCATATATATAAAAGCTTCCACAGCTCATGTGCTTCCAATTCCTTTTTCTTTTTTTTTTTCCATCATTAGAAGACGTTTCGTTGTTTGAGATACCCTATACCCAGAAGATTAATCGTTGAAACATAGCAGTTCACAAACCACTTTCAAGATGGCGTTAGGTTCTGGTCTGACCAATTTCGGCCTTCGGATGGGTTCGCTCGTCTGCTACATCTTCACGTTTATTTCGGCCATTATTGTCACTGCCGTCGTCGGTAATCTTTTGCAAAAGTTCTCCAACCGAAATGTTCAACTTGTGTACATGGAAGTCATTGTAAATCCCCCCCCTGCTCATCATCCGATTCATCTGTCACCGTTCTAACGTATGTTCCCTAGGCTGTCATTTCCATGGTTGTTTATCTTGTCGGAGCGATTGCACCATGTCTCCCCAAGTACGGAGGAATCTTGGTACCCATGCATCTCGTCTTTAGCTACCTCTGGCTTGTGGCATTCGTCTTTGCCTCGCTGAGCTGGAGCCACAACCGATGCCTCAATTCGTTCCCGGCCCCCGGTAACTGTAGCAAGAAGCACGCCATTGAAGCATGGATTTTCATTGGATTGTAAGCTGATGTTCCCCCGAATCAAATCTTTGTACTCACTAACGGTATCTGCCTCTAGCTTCTTTATCTTGTGCAACCTGCTCATTGAACTCTTCCTCATGAGAGCTCATCGACGAACTGCTGTCAACGAGGGCAGGCACCACCACCACCACACCAAGGAGCGACCTGATTCTACCATCTCTGGAGACACTGGCACTACTGCACCTCCGCCTGTCGCAAGCACCGGAACTCATCACATGGGAGGCCAGCCTATGACAGGCCAGCCTATGGCAGGCCAGCAGATGGGAACCACTCACCACATGGGAGGCGAGCACATGGGAACTATGGGAACCCAGCAAACGCACACTGTTGGAGGCGCCCCAACCACCACCGCCGCTGTCTAATCTACGCCAAGCTTGAATGGATCTGAGCCCTCTCTAATTTTGATACCCGGGTGTGAGAGCGGCGTGAGAGTTTTTCCTTTGATTCATTCGTTCGGGATGAAGAAGCTTCAATTACGAAAAGGAAAAAAAAAACCCCCTATTGGCTACTCAGGCTTCAACAAGTTTTCTTCAGGCTTCAACTCTAATTCTAAAAACGGCTCTGTCGAGAGGACCTCCAACCGTTAATTTCTCGTCAGACACCTTCAAGAAATCCTGATTGATAAACAAGATATATTAATCATAATATTGTAACTAGCTAGTAATAATACCTAGTTGACAGAGTAATATTTTAATAAAATGGAAAATGAAAACGAGGAAAAAAAAAAAACCTTCACTGACACTGATACAATAATGTGTGTCTAAGTGGCTTTGTGATGTGCTGTGATGTGCTGTGATGTGCTCCCCTTGTCAGAACTCTGAAAACTTTGTACAAGCTGGTATGTGTAAGACTATACGTTCCAAGTAGCTACCAGCTCCAAGCTTCTCAAGCTCAGCTTTCATTCCCACACAGTGAGAAGAAAATGGAAAGCTCTAAACGTCACAGAAATAAGGTTATGGCTCGGGTTTACTAGAGGGGCTAAGCCCAGAAACCGGATACTACGATCTTTCAATGCAAATGTTTGGGGCCTCCGAAACAGCCGGAGCTTGTATGAGCTGACATGCAGATAGTTCGATTGCAGCGCCATTGACGTGATGATTGTATACGCATGTAGGCCTCAACCTTTTGTCTCCGGCGCTCTCTGAGCTTCTAGAGCTGTCAAAAAGAGAGTTCTGGTGGTTTCCACATTTGCGGGCGGCTGAGAGACGGAGAAACAAAATAAAAAAACAGGTTCGCCTATAAGCTCTTTTCTATGTTCGGCGTAACATGGGGAAAAATTCCGTGATAATCGGAGTGAGATTGAAGCGGCAAAGCAAAGGGAGAAAATAAATTACATTTTGGTAGGAGAAGACTATTGTAGCATTTTTGACCAGCAATCACGGCTCTTGAGGGCGCCAATTGCTGCTCTAGCTCACCGGGCACACCGCGTGACTGCATTTGCCCAAGTCAACACCACCTCGCCTCTCAAAAAATCCCAAATAGTCACCAAGCCATCCACCTGACAGGGATGTTCTCTCAACACCACCACCGGGGAAGCCATCACGAGATTGATAGCCCGGGCTTCTCGAGACGAGGCTGCCATGGCTAACCGCCAAGGTTGATTAGCGGCCGCCATGCCACAACGGGCAGCGGTCCTTGGCTCTAGTCACGTTTTCTTCCCTTCAACTCAGTATCGCCGATCGCACGGCAGGCCAGAAGCCACGCATCCTTTGCGCATCTGATACAAGCATGGTGGCTTGAGCTCTCCGAAGCGCTATTGGCCGTTTGCGGGAATCATGGAGCTGGAGCTGTGCGCGCGATGCAGCTCCGTCTCGCTCAGCTCTCTGAAGCGAGAGCTGCCTGCTGGCCTGGCGTCCCGTCTGAGGGCGAAAGAGGGAATGGTGCTGCTCGAAGACGGTTCTTCGCTGGCCAAATCGGCAACGTGGTGCCGTCTCTGTGGCCTCGTCCAAGAGGCGCTTCTCTGCAGCCTCCAGGCGTCTGTCAACAAGGACAAGGGCAGTCCAGTAGCGGCGCTCTTGTTAGCCCGTGAAGCTGTCGTTCTCGAGCCAAAGTCGGACTCTCAGGGATCGACATTTCCTGATCCGCCAACTGAGGGTTCGCACTTGACGGGGCTGAATGTCACTGCAACCGAGTCAATTACTGGGCAATTATTGCAAGCCAAGATCCGGCTCTTCACACATGGCCAGCGTATGTGGGCTTCATAGCAAAGTCATTGAAAAAAAAAAAAGACAAGGGCGTTCTTAGCTTACAGCTAGCGATTAGGCAAAGGCCCTCGCCACCGTCATGACATCGTAGGCCGGCCTCAGTTGCGAGGACCAGCGAGCCCCGAGGCGTTTTGCCTAGTTGAACGATGGCTGGGCGCTTGCAAAAGGGATCATCCATGTTGCCGGGAGACTCTATCGGGGGCGCTCCTAAACGAGTCTCAACTGCCTGAGCTACCGAGTAGAGTGATCCGTGTCGCCGGTAACAGCGTGAGGCTGCTGCCGTCAGGAGGCCGGCGCGGAAGATATGCCACCTTGAGTCACTGCTGGGGCTCTTCTGGGAGACAGCCCCTGAAGACAACTCGGGCGAATCTCCAAGAGCACCTTCATGATATTCCTTGGGATTCTATTCCAAAGACGTTTCAAGATGCAATCACAGTCACCCGCAATATTGGCCTCGAATATGTCTGGATTGACTCGCTCTGTATCGTGCAAGATGACCATCAAGACTGGCTGATGGAGTCAAAGCGCATGGGCTCTATATACGAGCAGGCAGAGATCACTGTTGCCGCTTCACATACTCCGGGTTGCTGGGAGGGATTCTTCTTCGCCCGCCGCCCGCCGCCTCCCTCCGTAGAGATTCCCAATTTCTTCTCTCACGAGACAGATGCTGCTTCCAAAGTACAAGTATTTGCGACCATCCGGCGGGATACCGCCACCAACACCTTTCCCGAGTTCGGTGCACTCAACAGTCGTGCCTGGGCTACTCAAGAATGGCTTTTGTCCAGGCGCATAGTCTTCTTCACCAAGGGAACCATCATCTGGTCCTGCAAGGCCATCACTCAGCGCGAGACTGGAGAGCGATGCTACAGCGTGTCGCGAAATACGCGCTGGAAGAATATCATAGAGCAGTACAGCGACCGTCAGCTGACTTTTCCAACGGATAGACTGGTTGCGCTCGAGGGTCTGCGGAGAGAGCTGGGCAAAAAGATTGCATGCGAATATGCGTTTGGCGTATGGAAAGAGTCTCTCCCCAATCAGTTACTCTGGCAAGTAACCAGACGGATAGAGGGGGCTACTATCTCGGATCCTCTCAAGCTACCAACATGGACCTGGGCGCATGTTCCAACTGGAGTGCGGTTTTTGACAATTGATAGAGCAAAGAATTTATGTGACTCAATTGCTTTCGAGGACGGCGAAGACGCAAGGCGAATGAGTCTCCAAGTACGAGCAAAGCGCCTTTCTAAACTAACAACAGCATTGGACTTGAAACAAAGAGATGCTACTACAGAAGCAATATACGCGGATATGACATCTTCTCACGCCAAATCAACCAAGTCGATGGCTCAGTTCATATTGGACCAAGGTGGCTCTCCCATAGGATGGGTTGTCTTTGACCTTGCCTCGGAAGATACGACTTCCAGGCCGATTCTGTGTCTTGCTCTTATGGGCAGCATGGGACGGCGAGAAGAGCAAGCTGAGAGGCGCACTGGCAAGGTGGTTTCGAAGAAACTTCGACATTACTGGGTGCTGATGGTGCGGCAACGGGGTGATGGAAGATACCATAGAGTTGGGGTTGGAAAGATGTATGGATCAAAGTGGTGGCAAGACGCTGAAATCAAGACTTTGGAATTAGTTTGAACAAGTGTTGGTCAATGCGAGGATTTGGCTGAAGATGTTGCATTTGTATGTTGTTACTTTATGCTTGAAAGATGCGGGTCTTGCTTTATATGGCGATGTACATGCATGGGCTTCTGTACTCCGTACGATAGAAGAGATGCAAATTAGTTTATCGAAGAAAAAGCAGCGTGCAATGAAAACCAGAACTTGTCAAAGACAGATTCACAAGAGAGCTGATGTAATCAGCCATGCAATGCGCTCGCATAAGGCTATACGGCGCGTCATCGATGGAACTCTGCAATACGATCGTGCAGCTTCTGAGTCCCAAAAAGACCCCGCCATCAGATAGCGGTGCTGCACGCTCAGGGGGTTGAAAAAAGGTTGATGCCTTGCGGCCTCACGGGCAGCCGCGCACTCTGATTGGCCGGCGTGCTAGTCTAACAGTAGATCCCAGCGACAGCATAGCGTACGGACACCTATTCGCCAGAGCTTCTGTTGAGCATCTGCGAATCGTCACCTCCTCAACCGCACGAGCTCAGCGATAACGTTCGATTACGTGGCAAAAGGGCTGCCAGACAAGCTAGGCGGGGAACAAACACGCCACAGCTTCTCTCAGTGAGCCCGAGGCGCGTGAAGCTCTTCTCATCCCGCCCTCTGACGCCCAGCCTGGCCTGGGAAGCTTTTCCTCTTTGCGAACAGAGCTTCCTCTCGATGCACCCACGCAGATAAGCTAGGCGCGCCGTTATGGGCTCGAATATTGGCAACGGCCTCGGAGGAATGGATCTCGGCGGCGCAATGCAGGGCAATGCGTCCAACCAGCCGCCGGCTACTGAATATACGCTTCAGGGCGTGATGCGCTTCCTGCAGACGGAGTGGCACCGACACGAACGCGACCGAAATGCCTGGGAGATTGAGAAGCAGGAGATGAAGGGGAGGATAGCGAACCTCGAGGGCCAAGCCAGAAGGGCAGACGCTACGCAGAAGGCGCTGAAGAAATACGTATCCATCCTCGAACGAAAGATCAAGGACCAGGCTGCGCAGCTCAACGGCACCTCTGCTACCGAGGACGCTGACCCGGCGAAGAAGGACCGGGCTGCCAAGATTCAAGAAAAGCTGCGATGTGGGCTATCCTTTCTCCTCCCGGCGATATGAGCTTGGAGATCGTTGCTGACCGGAAAAAACTAGCTTCATCAGAGAAACAACCCGTTCCGGGCGTTGAAGGCGTCGAAGTCGAGAAGACAGACGACGAGTCACAGCGAACGGAGCTCAAAACGTTTCTGGACCAATGCCAATCCGAGTTTATGTATCTCATGATTACCCCAGCGAACCCCCTACCACCTCGCGAGTCGCCCCCTCTACCGATTTTAGAAGATTTACGAGAAGCCGAAGCCTTCGGTATGCCAGGCGCGCAGCTCATGGAACGACAATACCAGCTTCCTATGCGGCAAGGACCTAACCACATGCAAGACATGAACTCGAGACAACACCCAGGGCCCAACTCCATGCAGCAGCAGCAGTCCAAGTTCATCTCAAACGCTCCCGAAATGCAACCGCAGATGGTGCGCTCCACAAACGATCATCAACAGCAGTCTCTCTTTCACAACCCAAATGACTGGCAGCAGCAACAGCAGCAGCAGCAGCCCATTTCGGTGACCACGCGACCTGTGGAGGATGGCCTGCCGCGACCCAACCACTCTGCCGAGTCAATGGGTGCGGTGGAAGAGTCTATAGAGCTGAGGGAGAAGCCTCCAGCTGCCCCTGACCCTGAAGGCTGGGAGTTTCCTGATGGCTCGTTCCCAGAGCCTGCGGCTGGCCACCCACCGTCGCAAAATTCTACTTACCGATCCGATACCGACGCGTTTCCAAACGCAGACTACTTGACAAAGTCCCCGAACCGAGCCCCAGGGCCTCACCGAAGAAAGAGCTCCATGTCCAAGCGACGTAATAGCGATCACGATTTGCTGACTGGCGCAAACCAAAAGGCTGAAAGCGGGAGTTTCAAGCTACGATTCGGGCTGAGGGGACATCTCAACACCATTCGTACAGTCATATTCTCGGGCGGAGGTAGCCCCGGCGAGCCTGAGATTTGCACAGCTGGCGATGACGGCATGATCAAGCGATTCCACATCCCACGACTGGACGGCAATGCCGCCACTGCCAACAATGCCGCGTCTGATTTGGATGTCACTGCAAATTTCACACACCGCGGCCACGCTGGTGCCATTTTATCGCTGGCGTCATGGTCCCTCGCTCCCAATTTCTCCACGGGAGGCCGCGCTCAGGGCGATGGCTGGATCTTCTCTGGAGGTCAAGATGCCACCGTCCGAGTTTGGGAACGCGGCCGGGTCGATCCCAAGGCGACACTGGAAGGACACACGGACGCTGTATGGGCGCTCTGCGTCTTGCCCACGACCCTGGGAGCTGTATTTGGCAACACGAGCAACTACGGAACCCCCGACCGAATACTACTCGTCTCTGGCGCGGCAGACGGAACTGTGCGACTCTGGTCAGTAAGCGCTCCTCCTCAGCCAACCTCGCCGCAGCCGGCACCACAGCGAGCGCAATCAGGCCGCGGACGAGTGCGTGGCAATTCCATGAGCTCCGGCAGCGGCTTTTCCAATTCTCCTCAACCCACGGTGGCTTCGAACTCACCCTTTAATCACACACTTGTACATGTCTTGTCAAGAACAGATGGGGCCAAGGCAAGTCCAACCTGCATAACGCCTCTTGGAAGCTCGGGAGAGACCTTTGTCGTCTCCTATTCGGATGCGGCTGTGATTGTGTACGATACCAAGACGGGCGAGCAGGTTGGCTTCATGGACAGCCTGGAGACGTATGACGGCACGAACAAGACGAGTGTTAATGCGGTGGTGGCTACTACAATCGGATTGGACCAGGGGAACCAGCACCACGGCACCAATATTGGCGGAGAAGAGGATCCGGCCATGGGAGGACCAACTGGTGGGCGCTCAATGGCAGGCTCTGGCGTGGAGGGCACCATCATCTCTGGCCACGAGGATCGCTTTGTACGATTCTTTGATGCCAATAGCGGTAAGTGACTTTGCACCCCCTTTACATCCCCTTGAAGAATAAAAAAGTACTAATATTCTACCAGGTCAATGTACCTACAACATGCTGGCCCATCCCGACGCCATCTCCAGCCTATCACTCAGCCCTGATGGGCGCGAGCTGGTGAGTGCCGGCCACGACGCCTCGCTCCGGTTCTGGAGCCTAGAGAAGAGAACATGCGTTCAAGAAATCACGAGTCATCGGGTAATGCGAGGAGAGGGCATCTGCACATGCGTTTGGAGCCAAGACGGCAAGTGGGTGGTTAGCGGAGGGGGTGACGGCATTGTCAAGGTGTTTGCGCGATAATGTATGATGATTTTATCAAAAAGAAAGAGGCATCCTGTTTTTTCTGTTTTCTGTTTTTTTCAGAATGAGTGATGATGACGGTGATGAATGGAATAGATTGATGGACGGGCCCTGGGAAATTGGCTGGTAAGTAAGACATCTGGGAGAAAGCATGTACTCTTTTCCTTGCTTGTTTTCTTTTCCATCTTCTGGCTGAGAGAAGGTGGTGAAAATTGTTGATGTATAAATAAATTTGTGTGTACAAGAGTAGAATGGATGGGGGGCTTCTACTCGTCGATACCCTGCAAAACATGGTCTTTTTCTGGTCCTCTCCTGTCATGTGTAGATGTGATGCGGTGTGTGATGGTGGCAAGAGTTGGGGGCGGCATACGACAGCACGTGAAGTATATAAGACGGAATAGCTCAGACCCATCCAAGATCGATCCGCTACACTGGCTGTCCACAGTCAGTTACATCTTCCGTAGTATAGTGGTCAGTATGCAAGCTTGTCACGCTTGAGACCCGGGTTCAATTCCCGGCGGGAGAGATCCGCCAACCCTCCAAGAGGGTGTTCTTTTTTGGTTTTTTGTTGCTCTTTTCTATATCTACAGCATGGGTCACTTGACCTATTTTTTTATATCCTTTTGGAGAATCAATCCTGTTCCTTCTACTACCCGCGTCCGTAACAACAGAGCCAAAGAGCATAGGCGAAACACCCCATGTATGTCTCTAGGTCGGCGCTTACTAGTAGTTACATAGCCCACAGACCATCAGCAGGGTCCCCGTCTCTGCTGCGACGAATGCCGGGCCGATCGGCATTTTTGTCCCGAAAGCTGGCGTAGACGCCTGCAGCTCAAGTGGGTTCCCCGGGAAATACGGCAGAGCCATTGCAAGCGAAACAGCGCAAGCCTCTTTTTTTTTTTTTTTTCGCAAGCTGGGCTATCGCTATATTCCTGGGGGGGATGGGGGACAAAAAACGGTGCACTTGACACAGAGATACGCGTTGCGGTAGGTGGAGATTGAGATTGGCAATGAGAGGATGGGGGTTCTAGAATCTCGCGTGCAGTGGGTTTCAGCGATACTATTCAACAATAGCAGACATTGACTACTGGGTGGTACATGCGGCCGGCACGAATTTGCCATTTTTTCCATTTTTTTCCATTTTATTTGCTATTTTTTTTTTTGTTTGTACTGCAAAGGGGGCGTGCGCTTCTTTGTTCGGTGATAAGTAGCGGAGATGGAGGTGCGTGCAAAAGAAACACGAACAGTCAAGGCAGAGCAGAGCAGAGCAACAGCAACTGCAAAAGCAAAAGCGACTTTGACCTCGTACTCGTTGTGCAGCACCTTGTAAGCAAAAACGTAAAGGTTGTCCTCCCCCTCCCCCTTCCCCTTGTTTTTCTTGGCTTTTCTTGTGTCGTGTGCTCATTTACTGCGAATGTGCTCCGTACTAGAGAGCAATGGGGAAATGATCAGTCTCAAGCGCTGTGCTCCTTGGAGTCTTGGCAAACTTGTGTGAGTTTTTTTAAGGGGGCTCTTGTGTGTGGTTTAATCAAATCAGAAAGGAGATTTGCTTGGCACGAGGCTGCAGCGGGCTGGTGCTTGTTGTACCGGCTACGTAGATTTGTGGGCTGAAAACCACGGCGACACAAAGTAGCTAGTACCGTCCGCGATTGGTTGGGCGAAGAGGCCGGATTTGGGAACAGCCCCAAGCGGCGAGGCGCCAGTGGCTTCCAATTTGTTCCTCTTTTGCGCAGCAATGACGCAAGGAGGCGTGTGGCTGGAAAACAAAGAGGAGCACAGGCCGACACACGACTGGTTGCCACGAGGGGCTTAGCGCCGGGGAGGCGTTGGGCTGGTGCTTAGCTGGACAGAGTAAGAAATGAGGATTTGAGAAGGATTGCTTTTTGCTGTTGCACGTGGTTTATTGTTTTTATTTTATCTTTCAATTTTTTTGCCTGCAGATGGGGGTGAAGAATTTGGCATGGGTGAGTGAAATTCACGACTGCTGCAGGCCAGAAGATAACGCCATGGCAGAGCAGAGAAATAAACGAAGGCATCGTATCTGTGCAGATGGTGCTACGGCAAAACAGGCAACTCATGGCGCACGATCGTCGTCTCACACGAGCGGATTCAGCGCCTCAGCGAACTCTTTTTAGCACAGAGGCCCTGTCATGCCCGCCATGCCTACTATACACGAAATCTTCGTCTCCCGCGCGTGCCCTTCTCCGGATTTTTATTCCCATCGCAACGTCGCTCCACTTCTCGACGCATGTATGAATCCTGGGCTTCAAACAGGGCACCCCTCCCCGCCTGCATTAGCCCCGTGTTGTTTTTCCTAATATGTGTTTCCTAGGCGCGGAACTGAAGAGAAGGAGTGTGTAAGTATCGTGTTCTTGCAGGACGTTTGAACCAGCAGACTTGGGGCCTTGGCGATTACGCAGCCCTTGCTGTTTTTCTTGGCGCGAGGCGAGTGTGGATGTTTTTGGAATGATTTGGTGACAGGAGGCCCGCGATGGGGATAGGACGGAAAGTCAATGTCGCGTGGCCTTGGCCGCCGTCATTCTGCTGTCAAGCCACGTAATTCTCGGGGCAGCGTCAGGCTGTGGTATTGCAGCGACGGGGAGATAGAATCCAGCAGAGAAGAGAGGCCGGGTTTAGTAAGAGAAAGGCTGTAAGCTGAAAAGAAGCGAGGCGCGAGTAAAGTCGGAAGAAGCTTCTCCTTTCCTCTTCTATTTCCTCTTTATTTCAACTTGAATCACAAGGCTACATAATCCGGCCTATTGTCTACCGCGCAGCAACAGCTGTCAGTCTCTTGGCAGGGCCGCCGCATTGTTAATTATAGCACCACCCGCACTGAGCTTCTGCTGCACACGCCCGCCCACAAACGCTATTCCCCTACCCAAGGCGCACTCCCACGCAACCAAAAGGCACCGCGTAGCCGACCTAACCACCAATCCTTGCTCCCCCGTTCCATCTCAGCTCGTCGTCTCTAATCCTCCTCCCCTCCCCTTTTTGCCTCTCTCTTTAATTATTAAACCCAATTTTGCCTGTTTTAACCATCATTCTCTTTTTGGGCTTCTCTTTTTTTCCTTTGCGTCTCATTGTGTGACCAAGCGGCCTCTTTCGGGCCTACTCACGGTTTTTTTCCAATTCAATTGGTTACTCCATTTCCAAGAGAAAGTCCTACATTCGCTTGGCGCTGCTGTTTTGAAACGATCATAACCCGAATCCTATAACGCCCGTACCGAGTTATACTGCTACCGTGCTTCATCATTTTTGGGGACACCCTTGGACCATATCAGCGGGACTACTAGCAGTAGCTACTAGCTTGCTCCATCTCATCTCCCTTTGGGGAGGGGGACTTTCGATACTCGATCTTGATTCAGGGAATCCCAGACTTTGGAATACTGATACATGCTATCCTTGACTGGGCAGTGATTCTCGTTTGCTACAAGCCAGCTTGGACTCTGTTTTTTCGCCTTTTCCTATATACTGCGCCTAAGCTATAACTCTTCTACTCTTTTCTCCTCTGCATATACGACTTATACCACACACCCACCGCCGCAATGATACCCTCATCTGTGGTTTCGCTCCTCCTCGCCGCCCTGTCCATCTCCCCCGCCGGCGCCTCGCCAACGCCGCGCTTCAACTACCAACCAAAAACGCCCAAATACTTCATCGAGCCCGGCGGCAGCCTCGCGCTGGGCCACTACGACAAGCGCTACTTCAAGGCCGAGATCCCCTACGGCGAGCACCGCGACGTGCTGCGCCAGCTGATCCGCAGCTACCTGACGACCTTGCACGAGCACGGCGTCGAGACATGGCTCGCCCACGGCACGCTGCTGGGCTGGTGGTGGAACGGCCAGATCATGCCGTGGGACTACGACCTGGACGTGCAGGTGTCCAACAACACCATGCAGTGGCTGGGCGACAACATGAACCGCACCGAGCACACCCACGAGTTCAACGGCAGCTCAAAGACGTACCTGCTCGACATCAACCCGCACCACGTCGACCTCGACCGCGGCGACGGCATGAACATCATCGACGCGCGCTGGATCGACACCACCAACGGCATGTTCATCGACATCACCGGCGTGCGCGAGCGCGAGGCCGACCGCCCGGGCGTCTGGAGCTGCAAGAACAAGCACCGCTACGGCAGCCAGGACCTGTGGCCCATGCGCGTCACCGAGTTTGAGGGCGTCAAGGCGCGCATCCCGTACAACTTTGAGCAGATTCTGCGCGACGAGTACGGCGACAAGAGCTTGGTTGTCGAGGAGTTCCAAGGGTAAGCGATTGCCATTCTTTTTTTTTTTACCTTTCTTTGTGTTGTACCTCTTCTTCTTCTTTCTTTGAGGGATTAGTAAATGTCTCGCCTGGGTGAATGGTCAGGTTGAAGGAGAAAGAGATGCCTTTTTTTTTTAGACCTCTGTCCACTTTCTCCTTAAAGAGAGCGCTGTCGTCATTTTGGAGGGAGGCTGAAGTCTTGGCATTGCAGCCCTGCAGCCGAACTACGATCCGGATCTGCTCCAGCACCAGCACAGCCCCATTTAGGCTACATCGTTCAATTCTCTCTTTTTTTCCGCTTTTTTCTTCTTCTTCATTTTGGACAAGTTTCACTTTGTTTGATTTTCTTGTGATAAAGTTATATGCTGACGCTTTGTTTTTGCAGTCACCGCTGGGACCACGACATTAGCGAATGGGTCAAAATGTCCGACGAGGAAGCCAAACAGCGCAAAGAGGAAGAGGAGGCCAGGAAAGAAGAAGCCGCCAAGAAGAATGAGAAGACCGGCTAAGAGAATCATGAAACTCTTCTAGTCGCGCATTGCATTTTTCTACAACAGCATGGCTTTTTTTTTTTTTTTTTTGCTTTTGTTTTTTACGCATATACCTCTTTTCCTCCTCTTTAATCCTTGGTATATTCCTTCTACACATGACGTTTTTTCATTGGTTCAAAAAGCGAAACGAGCATCGCAGGCGTTTTTGTTTGTTTTTCATATCATGGGCGGGTTTTCATTTTTTTTCAGCTGTTCAATTGCAGATACTGGGCGTGTGGGCTGTTGCTTGTACATAGTTGGATACCAGTCTTGTTTAACGAGTTCATGTCAAAAACACGTCGTGTGAGGCAATGGGGAGTTTCAAGGTCTGTTTTCCTCTTGTTTCCTCATCAGATAGGATATACTCACTGTATACTACTATACATAAATATAAAAATATATAAATAAACGTATACATCATGATAATTCATATGGTATCCAGTAGCAAAATCTGCGCCGGTGTCATACTGTGACATGCGTACTTTCATGCAAAACTCATTACGCGCTCCTCTTATGTTATACGTCAATCCACCTCTTCCACGCTTTCAAGTCTTTCACAGCATCTCCATCCTCGTCCCACGCTCGAATGCGGCACGCCGATCCCAAATCCACCAAGGGCACCAAACTTGGTCGCCCATGAGCGCATTGAAAAGGGAACGCGCATCGCGCAAGTCGTCGCACGAGGTGCTCGCACTCTCCAGCCGATAAAACATCATTGAACATGATGGCACCTGCAAGGCACACACGCATTCGTTAGCGGGAAGATAGAAAAAGCTGCGTTTAGTAGGAGAGCAACTTACTTCGACAAGCCCTCGAATGCAGCATTTCGAGAATCCCTCTCGGACAGCCATGAAAGTCCGCCATTAAAGCTTGATGCAATGTGCCCTTTACAGCACCGCGCGGCCGTGGAGGGATAATGCCTTCGTCGTGAAGCTTCCATATCTCTTTGCGTATCAAATCCACCAAAAGTCGCGGCTCACCACGACAGCGTTCCAAGATGCTCGGAGGCAGAGCCGTCACTGTAACCGTATAATTTCTCGCTTGTTGAGTAGTCTTGTACATGATGCCCCATGCCTCGAGATGCCCCTGATACCGCTGTAGCAACCCGTGCTCACGCTCCGAAGTTTCAAAGATTAGCGGCCGCTCCAGAGACTCGACGACTGCTCTGAAAACCCCGCTAGAGGGATCTTCCCTGAAATACTCCGTCATGAGATCTTCCAGACGACATCTCTCATCGGCAGCATGTTGGTCCAGCATCACCAGGGCGCAAGAGCTTCCCGGTTTTGGCGCATCGTTCATGTCTTGAAGCGGCAGCTTCAGCATAATGAACTTTTTGTCGACTTGTGCAATGACTTCTGCTCCTTCTAGAGCTGATCGTGACACACGTCCTTCTATGCCTATGGATGCGGCTTCGAATTTGACTCCTCCATTGCTGTCATTCCGACATCGATGTAAACCATGAACTAGCGTTGTCTCGCGCATTGGAGCCGGCGCTTCATCGTTGATGCGCGGTATAAGCGACTGGGTGGGCTCAAAGACCGGGTTACGCCACGTCTTGAGAACATCTTGCAACCATTCGCTTGGCTCTTCTCTCCCACTGGTCTCTTTTTTCTTTCCTAGATACCCTCCTATGGCTTTTGCATCAACTACCTTTAACCGTTTGGTAGTCTCACTCAATGAGGGCTCTGCTGTTCTCTTGGGACGCTCATCAGACGAAAGTGAGCCCAATTCGCTGACGTTCCCAGCATCAGTTTCACTGGATTTTATGCTCTCTGCTCCAGGACCAGACGAGTCTGGGATATGAAAGGGCTTGCGCAGCAGCTTTCCACCTTCTCCAACTAACCTCTCTGTTGCAGTGGTACCTGAAGGGGCTAGAGTAGATTCACGCCGTGCCACTTTCTCTGCTGACTTGGTTTGTGTTCGTGGGCCAATCTTCACCCTATTCCAGCCGTCAAAAGGGCTGTCTGACATGGATGAGGACGAGTCTGACAGTAAAGCTTGTGAAGATGGAGGTATAGAAGTTTGTGTTGATGGGTGCTTGCGTCCTTTGGACGCTTTCGAGCTGCGATGTGGCGTTGTCGAAAACACAGACTTGTCTGAAGATAGCTGGACTTTTTGTGGACGCATGTAGTGCTTCTTCAGAAAGCTATAAGTCATAACTCTCAGCAAATCGATAATCTTTTGAAGGTCTCCGTGCGAGTGGCTAGAAATATCGTCCATATCAAAAACATCTTCGCTCCCTTTTAGTGTGACTCGCAAGTAAAAAATGGGCCATCGGTCTGCCCCCTTGCTCTTCTTCTGGATAATTGGACCAACACGGTCATCAATCTCTCCTGCTTTGCCTTCGTCTATCCCAAAGTCTGAATTTTTGAACAGCTTGTTTACTTCCTCGTAGAGAACATTGTTGCCATACTCGTTTGAGATGGGTAATATGCCTATGCTCATAAACTGAGATCGGCGCGTTGCTACCGGAGTCAGAGAAATGCAGCCCTTGATAGCAACATGGCCGGCAGTCGCTGAAACCGGCACCCACGAATCCATTTCGCCTGAATCTACCAGGGAGGCTTGTAAAAAGTATCGTAATGCCCTGGGGACCATACTCGCATTTTCTGGTGGCTTTAGACGCAGCTCGCGCTGCCCCTTGATATCACACAAGAACACAGTAACACCGGAAGACCACGCCACAAGTAGCCCGACCACATCGTGAATCAGGCGTCCCCATTCCTTGTCAAGCCCAGACCGATCTGCCAATAGAGTGGCACGATGTTTAACGCGAACAGGGAGCGAGCCAAACAAGTCGTTAACCGCAACTCGTGTGCCATGGTCAAATACATCGAATCTCTCCCCAGGAAAGGGCTGTGTCTGTCTTTTTAAGAGTTTGCCGTGGTGAATCGACAGGGAGTTGTGAGAGTTATAACGTTGGTGGTGAGACGTCAACGTAAGTAGAGACAAAGTGCTCAAAGAAGCCAAAAACGTTCCCTGCCTGCCATGCAGCCCTTGCTGGGCCGGAAATTTGGATGAGTCTTAGCACAACAGAAAAGTTAGTATCCACTCAGTCAGCCGTAGGCTTTGATTCTCATACAAAAAGATTTTCCAAGCCCTCCATCCTCTGCAAACTCTGCGGGCACAATGCCCAGTCCATTGTCTTCTACGGTACAATTTCCTCGGCCATACTCGACATAGACATTGACTTTGGTGGCGCCCGCGTCAAGCGAGTTCTTGAGCAGGCCGCAGACAACGCCGTTCAGCGATGTGATGGTCGACGAGGATCGGATTTTGCCAACGACGTCCTCTGGGAGCGGCCTGATGGACATGGCACATGATGCTTCATTACAGGTCGAAACCAAGGCCGAAACAGACGTTTGAACAAGCTCCCGGCGTTGACGAGCTGAAGGCCGATCTACGGGGAATCGTGACGTGAAACTGGATCCAGGTTTATGTAAGATTAGCTTGCCACCATTTCGGGCATGGATCGTCGTCCAATTCCAGACGCGGCGTCGAGTCAGGGTCTATTGCGGGAGGAGGAATACTCCGGCAAGCGCTGGGAAACGCGGGGAGGTGGATGTAGTCGCAGAACTTTATTGCCGAACTTGCAGCTCCTAATAAGAGCCGCCCACCTGAGCCAGAGCTATCGTCAGACGCGAGTGTCGCGGATCATGGCGCTGCTTAGCTCGACCAGATGCGAAAGGCTGAGACCCTCTTTCTCCCAATGCAGATGCAGCATTTCGTCATTGTCAGCGACTGCCTCCATTCCTCCATGTGATCCTGGCGCATCACGTGATGGACCCCTGCGCTGTGAATGCCGAAATGATGCTCAAGCAACGCTATTGCTCTAGCGCTGCATCAGGATGGTTGGACGGGCTTCAACCTCTTCGCGATCTGCCATCTGCGCTTCTCCCTCGCATCTTATTTCTGCACGCCACGCTCCTTTGTTGCCGCCGTTGGACAACTAAAAGACGTCCGTCCCGATAGCCGATCCCGCGAGTCTTAGCCTTTCCAGGCCCCCTCGACCCCTTCTTTAATCTCCAGCTTCAAGATCCATCTCAGCCTGACGCTGCTCGCCATCGCGCCTACGCCAGATCCGCTACTCCCTTCGAGCCGCACCCGCGGCATTCCCACTCGTTCGCCCTTGATGGCGACTACCGACTTCATCTCATCAGAGGCTCACGGTACTGTCTCCTTGCTTTCGCGCAACTCTCTTCGTCGTTGCCTGTGTCGCGTAACATACCAGGGCGTTTCAGCCCAAGCAGCATCCCTTATTAGGTTCTCAACGGCATTCATTCAAAAAAGGCTAACCATCGATAGACCGCCAAGCACAGCAAAGAAGAAGGCCGTTCTCAACATGGGTCAAGAAGCTTACCAACTTCAAGTCGTCATCCGATGGGGAGCAGCGACAGAAGCGACACATTAGGATAAAGCGTGGTCCCAAGCTCAACAACCCGTATCCTCAGTCCGGCCACGTCAGTAGCAATCATCCCAATGGACAAAGCTCGTACTCGTTTGCTACCGGCCGCACCGACTGCAGCCTTTCGACAATTGATCAGCCCACCCGCTTCTCGGCCGATGGATACGCACCAACGACTTCAGGCGGGAGGAGCCTGACGATGACCATATCCACCGAGACCGAAGCTGATCCGCCTCGATCTATTATCGCACCGAGCCACGCGCCGAGCTCTGTGGCGGGAACAAGCAGGACAGTCAACGGGGGACACGAATCCAGAAGAGGTGGCGATAGCACATTCTCGAGCCCGTCTCCATCAGTCAGATCACTCGCTACAACATTGACCACTATTCAATCATTTGCTCCCCACGGGCAAGCCCCGGTAGCACCAACTCACAGTGTCACGCAGTCGATTCAGTTCAGCCAACCGTTCCCTACGACTTCACCGGCATCGGCTATACCATCACATCTCATCCCGCCAAACCATCTGACGACGTACACCACAGCTACGGCCAATAACCTTCTTACAGACAATGCATCCATCTTGACTCTAGCCTCGTCGAGCAAGCGAGGACGTCGTCGGTCGATGGATACCGATGCTTCTGTGCGAGCCCTGGCGCCCTCGTCACTCTGGGGTGGCAGCCGTGAGAGTCTGCCGCTGAGCGTTCTCAGTGCCAACATCGACGCATCTGGCATTCACAACGCCTCCAGGCTAGGAGCAGAGCGAAACAGCATCTACTCTGCGACAGGCGTGGCGCCAGCCATCCCGAGCGAACGCAACAGTATTTATACCAAGCAGGGCGACGGTGCAAGCGTTAGAAGTGGCCGCCTGGGACACAATCGACCCGACAGCGTGAGCGGCAGCGTTGCACTCGCCAGCCCCCGAGAGGTACCTGCTAAGAAGAGCCTTGCCGAGAACCAAGAGGATATGCCGCTAACACCAGATTCCAAGGAGGACTAAACTTGCTTTTTCAATTACTACAACTACCAATTTCAGTTTGCTTTTTACCGGGCGTTTCGGAGGAAGTGCTGTCCGTATTCGATAGACAGGCTTATATGCGTGGCTGGATTGGGGACTGGTTTTCTTTTTCTTTTCTTTTTCTTTTTTTTCTTCTTCTTCTCTCCCTCTTTTTTCCATTTGTTTTTCGTCCGCTCTTTTTTTCCTCTTTCCCTACACATCTTTTCCCTTTCTCTTTCAGCCGGTGGGGTAGAGACTTCAAAGATGTGACAACGTGATACCCTTTAGCCTACGGGAAGATGCGAGCAGTATTGAATTTGTTTTGTTTTCGTGCTGTGCAAAGAAAAGAAGAAAAGAATAGCTTTTTGAAAGCACAGCAAGCGGGGTCCTGTTAGTTGACGAGTATAGCGATGGAAGATATATATCTAGTAGCCGTCTTACCATCTGATTATCGGCATTGTAGAGGTCACTGGCAACAAGATTTGACACAGGCGTATAATCTGAGATTGATTTCCTGCTCAAGAATGAATTTATACATTACAGTGAAATTTTATTATATACATCTACTGCATTGATTTGTGAAATTGAATAAACCCCCAGCAAACTGGCTACTGCTGTTGAGGCACTTGGCCGTGCCTAGCATGAGCCACTGTGGCGCCAACTAGCCCAACCACGGGCGGGCTTGAGCTTCGGCGTAGCTTCAGCAGCCAGCTGTGTCCCGCCATCGTCATCGTGCGCTGAAGCGCTACTGCGACTCCCCAACCACCGCCTCTCCAAGGCGACAAGATGGCCATCTCAGTACGTGAGCCAGCACCGGCATTGATTTACTCCTACAGCAGATGACCTCCTCTGTTGGAAGTGAAATATGACTTGAAAATGCTCTCCCGACCGCTAACACCCGTGCCTGCAGTGGAAGTCGTTCGACTTCTTCGACGTCTCGCAGGTAGCGCTGCCTGACGATGAAACCCGCCAGCTCTTCGAGGGCAACGAGATCGCCAGCATCTGCGCAGGCTCCGACAGCCTGTTCCTCGGCTCGAGCGATGGATACGTCAGCATCATTGGCAAGGGCTGGAAGGTGATGAGGACGTTTCAGGCGCACGAGGCGCGCATCACGCATATGCGTCAAGTGGAGGGGACGAGCTTGCTGGTGACGGTTGCGGTGAGCTTTGAGCGGCTCCTCATGGTTTGCGGTGGAAGCCCTAGTTACTGATGTTTCTATAGGAAGATATGAGCAGTGAACCGATTCTGAAGGCGTGGGCGTTGGATAAGCTGGTTAAGAAGACGAATATGCCGACATGCCTCAGTACCTTGACGATCAATAATGGGAGGCGGCAGTTTCCTGTATGTTGTTGTTGCATGATTGGGGTTTTCCTTGAGGTTGGCCAACTAACTTGTTCTCAAGATATCTGCGTTTACTGCGCTCGACGACCTAACTCAAATCGCTGTGGGCTTTGCAAACGGCGCTGTGACCGTTATTCGAGGCGACCTTGTTCATGACTTGGGGACAAAGCAGCGGATCGTCTACGAATCGGAAGAGCCGGTGACTGGTGTCCAATTGGCAACCCAAGAGAGCTCGACGACACTTTTCATATCTACGACGTCGAGGATACTGCAGCTCGCGCTGTCCAAGAGAGGGCAGGGCTCACCGCCCAAAACCATCGAAGACTCGGGCTGCGCCGCAGGCTGCATGACGGTCGATCCCAGGACTGGAGATATTATTGTTGCTCGAGATGACGCCCTTTACACATATAGACAGGATGGGCGCGGGGCTCCTCGGGCATATGAGTCTCCCAAGCGGCTCATATCCATCCACAACGACTACTTTGCGGTTGCAGGCCCATCGTCGGTCAGCAGCAGCCGAGATCCCGAGGCGCTGCGGAGAAGATTTGGTTCAGCGACAGCAGATGGTCTATTTAACGCATGGACGTTTGTTTTGTTGGAAGCGGATCTTCGAGTGGTTGGCCATACAGAGACGCTCATCTCTCCGGTTCGGTTTATCATCGAATTATGGGGAGATTTGTTTACAATTACAGAAGAAGGAAAAGTACGGCATTGCCAAATTTCAATGTTCAACCATCAATACTAACTGGTCGTTGTTCAGATTTTCCGATATCATGAGAAGCCACTTCAGCAGCGCCTTGAGATGCTCTACCAGCGCAACATGTATCCTCTCGCAATCGAGCTGGCCCAGAACTCGGGGATGAGTAACGAGCAGCAGAGTCTAATCTATCGTAAATTTGGCGATCACCTGTACCAGAAATCAGACTACGACGGGGCAATGAATCAGTATATTCGAGCGATTGATGCCACTGAGCCCTCTCAAGTCATCAGAAAGGTAAGAAGCCTATACACGTCCGTCTGCCTCAAACGATAGGCCATACTGACGAAATCAGTTTCTGGATACGCAACGAATACATAATCTGATATTGTACTTGGAAAAACTTCATCATCATGGAAAGGCAACCTCCGATCACACTACGCTCTTACTCAACTGCTACGCCAAATTAAAAGATATCAAAAAGTTGGAAGAATTCATCATGGCTCCGGGAGACTTGAAGTTTGACCTGGACACGGCTATTACCATGTGCCGACAGGGTGGCTACTACCAGCAAGCTGCGTTCCTTGCCAAAAAGCATGGCGAGACCGAGCTTGTTGTCGATATCTTAATCGAGGACTCAAAGAGCTACGATGAAGCGCTGGACTATATTTGGCATCAGGACCCTGCTATTGTGAGCATCTGCCCTTACCCCCGCTCCAACTTCCAGCGAATTCTGTGCTAACCACTCTCCAGGCATATCCGTGCATGCAAAAATACGCCAGAGTCCTCATAGAGCATTGCCCCAAAGATGCTACGAAGCTCTTTGTGGATTACTATACTCGCAACTACCGACCACGGCGGACAGTGGTACTGCCCGCTGAAGTTTCTGGGACAGCCACTTCAAGTACAGGATTCACCGCCGGAGCTGCCAGCGCTGTGCAGAACCTCACCAACCTTCTCGTCCTGCCTTCATACATCAGCCCCGCAACAGGCACACCAGGCAGCGCAAAGCCAAACGAAACTACCTTAGTACCCGACGAAGACGATATTCCGATACCCAAATACAACCCCCCACCGCCACGAACGGCATTTTCATCCTTTATCGATCATCCCGATGAATTCATTACCTTTTTAGAGGCATGCCTTGAAGAAGAAAAACTGAGAACCGCTCATAGCAGCGATCTGTACACTACCTTGTTCGAGATGTACTTGCACAAGTCCAATGAAAAGAAGGGTAGTTTGCACAAGGAAGAGTGGGAGGCAAAGGCGAAGAAGCTGATTGAGGGGGAGCATGTGCCCATGGAGAGCTCAAATGTGCTTCTGCTATCACATCTGTCCAACTTCCAAGACGGCACCGTTTTGGTCAAGGAGCAAGCTGGGCTACTATCCGATATATTCAGGTCCTATACCTCGGCAAAGGATACTCGTGGCGCATTAAAGGCTCTGAGAAAGTACGGCCCAGAAGAACCGCAGCTGTATCCGGCAGCCTTATCCTACCTCACTTCGGATCCTCGAGTGCTGGAGGAAGCTGGACCCGACGAGCTGGCAGCAATCCTGGCAAAGATTGACAAAGACGGGCTCATGGCCCCCCTTCAAGTCGTTCAGACTCTTGTCGGGCAGAATTCTGGGGGTGGCGTAGCTACAATGGGGATGATCAAGCCGTATCTTCGCGAGACAATCACCCGGGAGCGCAAGGAAATTGCTCAAAACCGGCACAGAATATCTACACTGCGTACCGATACGGAAAAGAGGCGAAGCGACCTGGAAGACTTGGGCTCAAAGCCTGCCGTGTTCCAGGCCACGCGGTGCTCCGACTGTGGCCAGGGGCTAGACCTTCCAGCTGTGCATTTTATGTGCAAGCACAGCTTCCACCAGCGGTGTCTACGTGGCGGCGGCGAGGATGATGAGATTGAGTGCCCAAAGTGTGCTGGTGAAAACGAGGTGATTCGCAAGATGAGAGAGGGTCAGAGGGAGCGGGCAGGGCGGCATGAGATTTTCAAGGCGGACCTGGAGAATAGCACTGACCGATTTGCGACCATTTCTGAGTGGTTCTCACGAGGAGTGATGGATGCGCAGGGTTCAGAGCAGGCTTCTTGATTTTTTTACGTTTAATGAGCGGGCGCGGGCGACGAGACGGCGGCTTTGCCTTTTTTGCTCTCTTTTTTTTTACCTTTCACAATTTTTGGGATATATATATCTAGCTAGACTGTTGATAGTAATTGTGGTGTTGAAGCCAGAATAGAATGATTTTGTTGTGGCATACGATGCTTGTTCTCGTGTTAGTCAGTTTTGTGGTTGATATGCCGAAAATGCCCCGCGTTCTCATGCCACTTCAGATCAGATCGGATGCTACATATCATCAAGCGCTCCAGTGCATTTCAGCCATCCTCACGGCTATTGATTCATTTGGAGTCCCATTTCAGCGCAGCGTCATGACCGATTCAGCGGCAGATCCATCAACCATGCGTCCCAATCCGAAGCAGCTGGTCGATTTCTTCTCTCGCTCGCTCTCATCGTTCCACTCATCGCCAGATGTCTTTAAGATCCTGTGCACGCTGCCCCATCACGGCGGGAGCAACAAGGAGCCGGCTCCACGGCCATCGAATTCAAATTCAAAGCTGCGGCAGAAGTTAGTGGTGCTGGATTCGAGTTTCAATCCACCGACGCGGGCGCATGCCGAGATGGCAAAGTCGGCGCTTGAGTGGGCTTCTTCTACTTCAACAGAAAGAGGAGGAGCTGCAAGGTTGATGCTCTTGCTGTCTGTGAATAACGCGGACAAGGCGCCCAAGCCGGCGAGTTTCCCGACGCGGCTGGGGATGATGGAAGGGTTTGGGCATGAACTGTTGAAGAGCTTCGAGGGGCAGCAGCCGGAGATTGACCTGGCCGTGACAAAGATGCCGTATTTCCACGACAAGGCGAGGGTGATTGCCGAGAGCGGGTTCTACGCCGCCGTAGGAAACCCAGAGCCGGAGCAGATTTTCCTAGCGGGCTTTGATACGGTGATTCGGATATTCAATCCAAAGTACTACGGCTCCGAGGCGGAGGGTGGCGGGATGAGGGCGGCGCTCGGGCCGTTTTTCGAGAAGGCGAGACTACGGGTGACGATGAGGACGGATGATGAGTGGGGAGGGGAGGATGAGCAGGTGGAATATGTGAAGGGGCTTGGAGAGGGTAAGCTGGATGAGGTTGGGGGGGATAAGGCGTGGGCTGGGAGGGTGGACTTGGTGGAGGGGAGGAAGGGCAGTGGTGTGAGTAGCTCGAGGGTGAGGGAGTTGGTGAAGGGTGATAAGAGAGAGGAGATGGAGGAGATGGTTGATGGGGAGGTGTTGGGGTGGATTGACGAGAAGGGATTGTATAGAGAGTGATGGTGTTGATGATTGTATGGGCTACCCTGAAGCTGGGCTGATGGGCGAGATTTTACGTTTATAGCGTGAGAACGAGAACGATTTACGAATGACAATTCTCGAAATAAATAGAATTTTGATGCAGATATCTGGAATGCAAGTTGACAGCTTGGCGGTGCAATATACCTATATTCTTGCTTGTGTTTTCATTGATTGGCAGTATCAGCAGCAAGACTTTGACGCCATATCAAAGTTCTTGATAGAGGCAAACACAACAAGTAGCAGATCTTCACTAGCGCTTCCTTTTCGGTAAAAATTCTCAAGAACCACAAAACAGCAGGGTATCTACAATTACTCTTACGCAACATCTCAACATCAATCAGTGCAAAATGCAAAAATTTTCTTCAAAGCAACCGTGCACCTCGGCACTTCTCCCCACTATGAGGCTCTCACGACTCATTTTTCGCAGTGCACCCCTGTCGCTTCTACCAAGATAAGCTCGATAACGGAGATTTGGCAGCCATGAGCTAAAGTGAATCTGGTGGGTCTGCTCCGCTGTTGTTGTTTTTTTCGTTTGCGGCAGAAAAAAAAAAAAAAAGTTGGGCGGTCAGAGCGCCCCACCAGAGCAGTATAAATGTCTGCTTCGCCCGCGGTGCTTTGATTTTTTTTTTCTTTTCTTCTTTACGTCGACAATACTTCAGTATGTGTACCCCTAACTGTGGCCTTGCAGTGATTTCTCCCATTACTGCGGCCACAGTAATCAGGATTTGCAAGTGGAATTCGAGATGGCTAACAACTTCAACAGGAGAATCATTTCTATAGTATTTGTCTCTTGCTTTGGTTCCCAAAAGAGCCATCGAATCCACCCTGGTTGATGATTGTATATCCTCGATACCCAAGAGTGAATTTTCTGGTCCTCTCGCTCTGTCCGCAAGGATGGCGGCAGTTTGCCTCGTTGCATCTGCTGTATAGAGAGTTGTTTTTCTTCTTGATGATCTCGACCCTATCCGTGGTCATGCCTTCGGGCGCACTGGTAGGGTGGGTGTCGATGGACGTCTGACAGGCGTGCCTTTTTTTATCTTTTCATTGCTGGTTGGGGCTTGCCCTGATGGTGAAGAAGAGAGTTGAGCGGTATTCACGTGCAAATGAGATGCCTTTCGGCCACGCTGATATTCTCTCGATATGCTGAGGCAGGGAGGGTGGAAGTGAAAATGGACGAAATTTGAACAAAAGCCAAGTAATGGCAACTGGCTCAGATAAAGGGTACTAGTAGCTGCTGCTCTGACTTTTCTGCCTTGTTGATCATGTTGCGATTTCGCGCTGGTGGAAATTTTTCGATGAACTGGGGCCAGTTTTAGCGGCTCTGCTTGTGCCTGGCTACACGTACAGTGGCGCCTCATGATCTCCACTATTACTGACACCTTCATGCTGGAGAATGCATCAATAATATGTGGATGCGAATAGTTTTGGTAGATGTCTTCATATAAGCTAAATCCTTGCCCGCAAAGCTTGTTTGCGCCTTCGATGCAGAATTCGGGCGGCTCCTGGTGTCATTGGTTGGCGACTATCTTTTCTGAGGTAGGCTGTACAGTTGGAGAAATGCCTCTGCAAGTTGTAGGATCAATGAGGGGGCCAAAAACAAGGCTTGCGCGATGAACATGCACACACCGCGGGGGATAAATATAGCGGAGGCACAATATGCGAAACAGAAGAGTTGTATGCTGATAGTTGCATGTATGCATGTCCCTTATTTTTTGCGCTCCCCCGCCGGCGCCGTAGACTCGACCCCGGGCCAATTTCGCACTTTATTGACCAAGTTCCTCGTCTCCTTTGATTTGCACTTCATTGTGCTAGTAAGGAGGTGCAATGTCTGACCCCAAAATCTACACTGTTGGATGGATCTGCGCTATCTCTACAGAGCAGATTGCGGCGGCGGAATTTCTCGATGCTGAGCATGAACCCCTAGAAGACCAGCCGCCACATGACTCCAATAGCTATATCTTAGGCTCTATTGGAAAACACAACGTTGTCATTGCTGTCCTTCCGGGATACGGAATTGCTTCCGCTGCCAATGTAGCGGGTAACTTACTACAAACCTTTCCCAACATCAGAGTTGGTCTTCTCGTCGGCATTGGCGGCGGCGCACCCAGCAAGAAGCATGACATCCGCCTGGGAGACGTCGTGGTCAGCGCCCCTTCAGGTGGCGATGGAGGCATATTCCAATATGATTTTGGAAAGACAATCCAAGAAGGGGCTTTCCAACATACCGGACATTTAAACAAGCCTCCATCTGTTTTACGTACTGCGGTAGCAACCCTCCAGACCAACTATAGGCGTCGTGGACACCAGTTCAAACAAACTATCGATGATATCCTAGAAAAAAATAAGTGGCTGATAAACGAATTTCGACGACCAAAGCCATCCAGCGATTTGCTATTTCTACCCAGCATAGTCCACAAAGAAGGAGACTGCGCAGCGAAATGCGCAAAAGAGGACAAATCTAACTTAGTCTCACGTCGCAATCGTACAGAGTACGAGAATGATCCTGCAATCCACTACGGTCTTATAGCTTCTGCAAACCAAGTTATGAAAGATGCTCTTGTGCGAGATAAACTTACGGAGGAGAGAGACGTCTTGTGCTTTGAGATGGAAGCAGCAGGACTGATGGACCATTTTCCTTGCTTGGTGATACGCGGAATATGCGATTACGCCGACTCTCATAAGAATGATGAGTGGCAAGGATTTGCTGCAATGGCAGCTGCCGCATATGCAAAAGACCTTCTCGGTGTAATCCGTCCGAGCAAGGTTGAAACGGAACAGAGACTTAGCGAGGTCCTGATGCAAGGTTGTCCATCCCCATAATTGAATGATCGAGGGTAACAATGGTTCTAACAGGGTTTTAGTAAGAGACTCTTTAATCAAAATTGAGACAAATGTTGAAGACATCAGATCCCGGATGAGTTCAGAGGAGGACCTCAAGATTTTAAACTGGCTTTCAGACTCCAATTACAGTAGCCAGCACAACGACTACCTTTCAAGGCGCCAGCAAGGTACGGGGCAGTGGCTCTTGGATTCAGAGGAGTATCAAGACTGGCTAACAGCGGATCCGATAACAATGTTTTGCCCTGGGATACCCGGTGCCGGCAAGACCATACTAACCGCCACTGTTGTTGAAGATCTGCACATCCGATTTGACAACGATCCAACAGTTGGTATTGCGTATAATTACTACAACTTCAACAGCCAAGACAAGCAGGCTGCTGATAAATTCATGGCAAGTCTATTGAGGCAGCTCTGTTCCTCTCAATCGCCATTGCCCAAGGCTGTGACATGTCTCTATGAGAAGCATGCAAATAAATTTATTCAGCCATCTTTGGAAGAAATTGTGGAAGCTCTACAGTCTGTTGCGACAGAGTTTTCTAAAGTCTTTATCGCTATTGATGCACTAGACGAATGCCAAATTCAAGAACGACAGTTATTTCTCTCTAAACTAAAGGAAATTTATGATGCAAGTAATGTTCACCTCTTCGCAACTTCACGACCAAATTCGGAAATTGAATTGTGGTTTCAGCATGGTATCTCACTAGATGTTGTGGCCAGCCGGGAAGATATATACAACTATATCGATGGACACATATCAGTACTCCCCAAGTTTGTTCACGATAATGCCGCTCTAAAAGAGCAATTAAAGGCGGATATCGCCGAAATCGCTCAAGGAATGTTAGTATGCAGCTCATCTAGGGATATCAGTAAAACATGTGCTCACATTTGGCCCAGGTTCCTCTTAGCACAGCTCTACCTCGGTACCCTGGAGGACAAAGTCTCACCAAAGGAGATGAAGCAAGCATTAAGCGAGTTCCAACAAATAAGCTTAGGGGAGACGAAAAATCAAAAGCTTGAAGTATTAGAAGCTATTTATGACGAAACGATGAAGAGAATTAAGGAACAGAAATCGGGTTTCCGTCATCTGGCGATGAGTGCCTTATCCTGGCTTTCCCATACGAAGAGACAGCTTCATACATTAGAGCTTCAATATGCTCTCGCAGCAACTAAGGAATTAGACAACGACAATATTCCACAACAAGTTGATGATGAAAGCATCCCAGAAATTGACCTCATTGTGTCGAGTTGCCATGGCTTGGTCACCGTCGACGAAGAGAGCGATGTCATACGATTGGTACATTACACAACGCAAGAGTACTTTAACCGGACGCGACAAAAATGGTTTCCTGAAGCAGAGACTACAATTACAAATGCGTGCACATTTTATCTTGCAATGAACGACTTCTCCTATGATTACATAGAAGGTGGGGACCACTCTAAACTTGGAGAAAAGCTTCAGCTGGACCCCTTTTTCGGCTACGCCTGTGCCTATTGGGGGTATCATGCACGTGGAGCTGACTCTTCTAGCCTCTTCATTCATGGTTTTCTCACAAAGGGTCGGAAAGTAAAGACTGCAGCTCAGGTTGTGCACTGCATGAAGATCTTTAAGTTCAATAATCTTCTCGATGGCAAAATCAGTACAGCGCTGGAGCTTACCGCGTATTTCGGGGCTGTGGATTTGATGAAACAGCTTCCAAGTATCCTAGATACTTCCTTGAATGCTGCTGAGCTTGACAATGCCCTTTTCGTGGCAATATTCAATGGGCAGCGCGATGCTCTCCGGCTACTTCTTCACATGGGCGCTGACATTGGCGCCAGGGATCACTCTCAGCGGGTACCGCTGCATATGGCAGTAGAACGGAATGATGTTGATGCAGTTCGGCTACTCTTAGAGTCTGGGGCCGACGTCAACGCAACTGATGAAGAGGAAATCACGCCTCTCGCACTTGTGAACCATTCTCGATACAATCCAGCTCTAGGTTGGTTACTTCTTGAAAAGGGTGCCAGTTTTGACAAGCGAGAAGAAAATGGGTTTACACCTGTTCATCACGCAGTAGCGGAAACTAACCTGACCATGATCCATCAATTTTTTGAGTCGATTACTGAGCCCAAGAGAGAACATGATCTCAAAATGCTATTGTTCGAAGCTGCAACATGTTGTCTCAGCATAGAAACTATTGATCTCGTTGCGGAGAAGGGCCCTCTGCCGGAGATCCCAGAGACCTTTGACATGGGTGTAACACTACTATCGAGCTACTTCGTGAGAGCCGTGTTAAGCCAATGCAAGAAGACAAATATAAAAGAGAGGCTATACTTGGCGAAACATGCTTCAGTGACAAATAGCTTGCTGAAAAAAACAGCCCCCCTTTTCACCGAGTAAATATGTTAGTTAAAAGCAGGCCGTCTATGAGAACTTATTTAGCAGAGGATGAAGGACAGCAGATATAATAGAATCATTGGTGGAAAGTAAGAGACTGCAATTGTAGCGTTCTCCGTGAAGTATATGACTCTTTCGATACGCAAAGGTCAGCTAGAAGAGGCACTGGAGCTTATAGGCGGGCGTGATGTACGGTTATCTTATTACGGCCGGCAACTGTCCCCTATATCTGTCTATGATGTATTGAAAAATGTACTATTATTATTTAGGAGACTCAGCTTTGTTTGTTGACTTACAAATCTATGCGAATCAGCTTCAAGCATTTCAGTATGACTTCGGAAAGACGATTTAGGGGGAGGCATTTCAGCACACGAGGTTTCTGAACCATTCAACTTCACCATTTGTGTACATCTGAACAAATACTACAGTTGTTAGACTCGACGACCAATGATATCAGTGCTTTAGCAGGTCCGATCTTGACAAGTTTATGAAAGAGCAAATAGTCTAATATTGTATTCTTGTCCGCATTGCTTTCCTCTTCAGTTCGCAGAAGCTGGTTTTCTTTATTCCATAGTCTTTGCTTTTTTCCAGCGTTTCACTACTCTAGAAGTATCTCCCATTGGAATATTAAATGGGAGGACATCTTGACATAAATAGTGTGCGGTAGTATAAAAGCCTAGTAATCCTGCCAAGAACCCAAACACCCCAGCGGCTTTCATAAGAGCGATGCTTAAATTTATATTTCCATCTGCAAGTGCAAAGTACGAGCTTGCATCCAGCGTAAAGCAAACCTCAATAGCGATGAATATACAAATGTATACAATATTACTGGAAGGTATTAGTCCAAACTCATCTATCTCCCTGGTCATAACTTACAAGGCAATGCTTGCGATAAGGAAGAAGATATTTAAAACAGCCCAAACTGCAAGTCCGGTTAGTTTCCTTTAAAACATAAAGAGAATAACTGGTCATATACTTAAAATAAAAAACCCCATAGCATTATAAAATTCAGGCGTATAGCCACCAAATACATCAACAACACCCAAAGAAGGTATCATGATTGCACCATAACCTCCATAAAAAAGACCTATTTACGAGATTAGTGTTAGAAACTGCAAGAGAAATAACGAAGATAGAGAATAGAACATACCAAACGCACTTAGTACTGTATACGAAAATGTATTGCCACGTACCATCTCCCACTGGGCCGATATTAACAGTGCAATGCAGGCGACGAAGCATAGGTCTCCGACAAAGACGGTCTGGTTCGAAACGCCTCGGAAGCCCATCATCGCGAGTGAAACGGTAAGGAGACTTGTTGCAAAACCGCCCATAGCAAGAGGAGACTAGCAAGATAGTTATTAGTCCTCGCTTCTATCAGATAGTTAGGTAGGTGTTGTATTAATTCTCACAGGATTGGCAAGCCTTGGTGCAAGGCTTTGGTATACCACCTGCACTCTCTGAGCACTTTCCTCATCACTATTGGTGACTGAAGAAATCAAGTTTGACATTGCCGCCATGATGCGAGTTCTGAGGATCATAAAAACATAAAGTACGGGAAAGACCTAATCAGAGGGAAGGCGACAAGAAGAGCTGCTTTATAGGTAAGCCCCGAGCATAATGTACAGTAGAGTAGCACTCCCGAAGCTTATTCCATTCTTGGGCTGAGCGGCAATATGATTGGATGCCGCATATTGGGCTAGGGCCGTTCCTTTCTCCGTACCCATTTCTGTGCATCTCCGTGCCCACTTCTATCCATCTCCGTATCACCTTCACATTGTCCCCAATACCTTGCAAACAACAGCCACTCTCACATTCATCCTTTGGCGAATGGACAAAATGCCACCGGCCAGCGCACCGTTGGAACCACCGACACGCCACGCCTGCGAGCCATGCCGGTGAGTCTAGCGCAATCCAGCGTCACATCATGATCTTGTGCAGCTAGGAACGAGGCTTATTGGCAGCGTCTTACAGCCGGAAGAAGACCAAGTGTACCGCTGAGAGACCCGTCTGCTCGTATTGCCAACGCCTGAAGATACGATGCTTCTACTTGCAAAGAGTACGCGCTGGGAGAGGCGGCCGAAGGGTCAACACTGTGTGAGTCTGCTTGTGAGAATCCGGAGCAACCCTTGGACTAATTTCGAAATAGTGCCAAACCGGCAAGAAGCACAGGAGTCCAAGCAACAACTGATCTTTCCGGTCATCCTGGCCATATCAATTACCCTGCAAATTCCAGATCGCCGACTAATTGCCGATTCGAGACCTTTGGTGACATCACATTGCCCTCCGTCATGGGGCGAAACGAGGTCTCATTGTCAGGCTTGCCGCCTTCGCAACATTGTCTGCAGAATCATGTTCAGCCTTCAGTGGACTCTCGCACATTCTCAACAGCACGGTTCATACTCCTCCTGACGTCCAAACCAAGCATTGTATTCAGCTAATATAATATTCCTACTCAAGGCCCGAACCCACTCCAGAGGCACTGAAGCACTTTGTATATGTTTACCGTACCAAGCTGCATCTTCAGCCTCTGCCTCTGTTCGCAATCCAAGGCCTTGAGGAACAGTTAGCTAATGGCCCCCAGTTTCTACTGTGGAGCTTCATGGCTCTCACCATGAAGTTTTCTACCCATGAATTCTATGCAGGCCAAGAATCTGTCGCAGTCGACTTCTACACACGTGCGTCAGAGGAAAACGTCACAAACCTGGCGTCTGAGGGAGTCTCAACACCAGAGCTTACACAAGCTTTGTGTCTTATAGCTTTGAAACATATCAAGAGTAAAAGCTCCTATTTTTTTTTAACGCAGTCATGAGCTTACCAGAATCCAGACCAGCAACTGGCCAGGGCCTGGATGACTACGGGGACTGCTTCACGATTACAGGCCCTGCGGATCGTCTCCTGCGATAGTACCTTTGTTTCTAAGGACTATTCAGTTTCTAGGGCTTATTGGAGTGTTTTTATGCTGGAACGGCTTTTTGTTCCATGGACGCCTGATATGTCCGGCGCCAGAGTTCCAGAATATCCAGACAGCCCCCCAGCGCCCCCTCTTCCTTCATCATTCCGTGTAGATGCCACGCCGCGCCTCGAGGGTACGGAAGCGGTGTCGGTAAGAACCGATTGCAGCAGTGATCCTGGCATCATTGGGGTCAACATGCGTCTGGTTGCTATCTGGGGCAAACTTAGATACTACTTGCACCGTGTACGGCAGGGCGCGACGGAGAAGCCATGGTCGCCCGATTCAACTCAGACAAAACTGAATATTGAGCTGATCGAGCATGAGGCATTGATCGACTCGAAGTATTTCTTGTGCAAGGCGTTTTTGCCGAGCCGAACGATAGCAGAGGTGTCCAGGCATCGTGACTACTGGGACCCATTTATGGCGAGCCAAATCATTTGGCATGCCATTCACGCTATTTTGAACCACCCCTTCATTCATCTGTTCCTCCTGAGGTCTCCAAAAGATGTCCCGCCATCATGTCTCTTCCTACAGCAGAGGGTGGACATGGCATTGTTTCACACAGGTTGGCTGTTTCGAATCCTTAAGTCTTTCATGGATCTCATGGACATGGTTGATCCAATGGTCGCAGATTTCGTAGCTGCAGCTGCGACAGTGTCGTGGTTGTTCCAGTTCTCGACTGATGCAAAGATCTCCCAAAGGGCACGGGAAGATTTGGTCAAGTGTGACCAATTCCTCAACCATGTAGCCCTGACCTGGCCCCATGTTTCGCAGAAGGTATGCCTTTAAGCTACTCCAAAGTGCGTGATGGTATCTTCCGAGCTGGATGCTGACATCGGCTTTAAGCTTGACACACTGCGGAAACTGCGGGTCCTGGCTGACGAGCACCGCCGACAACACTCGAATGAAGGCACAACAGTTAGTTTCCAACCTGCCTGGCTCTGGGAACTTCTGGACCCGAAGATCTATTCCTCTCTAGCTGGCTCACCACATCCGGATTCAGGATCGGTCTCTGCGCCGAATCCTCACTCGAAGATGTACCTCAAGAGTCACTTTGTGATGCCCTTGCATGAGGATCAGGACTCTACTCTGAACAAGGAGCAACCGGAATCTGCTATGAACGCTGTTGGCTCTCTCTTCACCATGCCTAGTGAATTAGAACTGTTTAACGTCGAGTGGTTATCTCCCGACTTTCTGCAAAACAGATTTTGGGATCATAGCCCGCTTCCACAATACATGGATGCTTAATTGCTCCGGCTCCGTAAGAAAAACCAGCTTCCTCACCGCTTATACCATGATAACCTTCCCCCTTCCTAGTTTCACGATATAACGTATTCCTTTCAGTCCGAAGGATCGGAGAGACAGCGCTCTGACTAATCACACGATTGAATGAAGTATTAAACAAAGCGATACAGGCTTTGTGGGATAGGCGAGGATGCTGCGTAAATGCTCGCCAAGAAGATGTCATTCGTCTTAAATTCAGGAGGCCTGCTAGTTAGCTTCTCGACTTCCAGTATCAATGGTTTTATGACAGCCTGCAATTACATCGTCTTCTTATTTAGTCCACAGAGGCAGCCTTATCCGACAACTATATATCGATCAATTCATTTGTAAGTGAAAAGTTTCGAATGCATAATAAAAATTGGCGTCCACTACCACTATCATATTACGGAAGCTAGTTGTGTTATTTATTTCTGTTATTCCTTTGTTGAACATATTCTTCTTCTTGGCTCTTCAAACCAGTGTTCTAGAAGCAGGTTAGTGCAGACCACCACCACGAGCGGGTACGGAAGTAAACAGACTCTTCTCAGTGGAAAGGTGGGTACGGAGAGAACCAAGCCCCATTACACCATTTGTGGGTACGGAAATGGACTGAGGATGGAGAATAACGAGGATCATCATAAGCCTTATAGAACCATGCGGATAAAGAGAGCCATGGCTAGCATAGGCTGCTCAACCCTTTTCTTGGCTCCGAGCATGTCGACTCTCGGCTCTCCTCTTTCTATAAAAGGAGCTTTATCATTCGTTCTTCCTAGGCTCCCACGCATCTAGATTCTACCCTATATACACACAATACAGTGATCCAGCATTATGACACAAACAAAGTATACTGCTAACAATCACGTCGTTACCGACAGGGGCGGCGTCGTTGAGAACATACACCGAGTCCACATTGCCGTCACAGACTCTGATGGCGATGTTCTCTATGCCGTTGGCAACCCCTCGAGAATTACCCTGGCCCGGTCAGCAGCGAAACCAGCACAAGCTCTCGCCGTTCTCGAGACTGGCGGCTTCCAGAAAGCGGAATTCAACAACATCGATCTCGCCCTTATGTGTGCCTCGCACAACAGTGAGGACAGACACATCAACAGAGCCAAAAGCATGTTGGCAAGAATGAAAGCCCAAGAAGCCGACTATCGCTGCGGCGGGCATCCGTCGCTGAGCCCGGCAATTAATCAAGCGTGGGCTAGGATGGGGTTAGATGCTACGGGAGGTATCTATAACAACTGCTCTGGCAAACACGCCGGTATGATGGCCGGTGCCCTAGCTTTGGGCGCCAGTATCGAAGACTATCATCTCCCGAGTCATCCAATGCAAATCCAGGTGAAACAAGTGGTAGAACAGCTTTGCCCTGATCCCAGTCATGTCCAGTGGAGCACTGATGGCTGCAACCTCCCTGCTCCTGCTTTCCCTCTCTCCTATCTGGCACACATGTATGCCACTTTCGCTGCCGCAGCCAACTCTTCCGAGCAAGAAAGTTTTACCTCCCCGCGGACGAAGGACCTCAGCAGGATATTCCATGCTATGACACGTTATCCTGAGTTTGTTGGAGGAGATGGCCGGTTCTGTACAGAGCTTATGGCGGCATACGAGGGGCAGTTGATGGGCAAGGTTGGTGCTGATGGGTGCTATGCGGTTGGCGTACGTGAGTCCGAGCAGACTAGGCGCTTGGGGGCGGAGGGATCCCTGGGTATTTCGGTGAAAGTCGATGATGGAAACCTCGAGATTCTGTACGCTGTGGTGATGGAGGTTTTAGAACAGCTTGACCTTGGGTCGCCGGACGCGAGAAAGGTTCTGGAGAAGTGGCATCATTTTGAGAGGAAGAACACGATGGGCGTTGTTGTAGGGTCTGTCTCATTTGATTTTCAGCTCCACGCGGTCGGCAAGTAGGTATTTAGAAAGTTGCCGTAGGTAAGCACAAACATGAATGACAGTATGTGTAAGCGAAGTGACGAGATTGTCATTTATTTAGTAATCTACTTGATATTCTTCAAGAAGGATGCAAGATGTCGATTCGATTGAGCACTTGAATATGTATAGGAGATATAATATAGAGCAAATACAAAACCGCCGGCTCATTGTGACAGAGCAGAGGCTTTGTAAGCTATTAAATCTGACATATTTATAGATTTCCATATCTGTCGTAATTTGGCTTCTCGACAAACTCTGTCTGCAACTCTCTTTTCGATAAAAGGACAGAAGTCTAGTCTCGGGCTGTCGCTCGAAGCCGAGACAATCTTATGTTACGGAGATATTTTCCGGTGGTAATAGCTAGAAAGATGATCTGTTTGTTGTTTCAGTAAGCCTGCATGTGTGCCGTGTCTTGGGATTGGAAATTGACGTGGCTGTTCTTGAATTTAGCGTCAAGAGTGTCGAGAACCCTTGCCTTTTTATACTGAGATTTGTCTCACCTGACGTTACACTATATAGAAATTCTAGATGGGAGCTTCATGTCTAGTAAGCCCATATATAAGAGATGGACATATTATGTCAGCACCCACCCAGACTCAACCACGGGATGGTAGTAATATATGACATCCGAGACACAATCCCAATCAGCCGTAGTTTATATGAGATAATAATATTTGCCAAAAGGCCTCGGAGAATGCCGCTGGTAGGCATTATGCTCCTCGGGCTCAAGGAGACTTCTCTCAAGTATAAGAAGGGAGCGTCTCGCACCTCTTGGCAACGTCCAACCCATCACCACTGCACCATCACATCTTCATCTGCTTGTTTCTGTCCAGGAAACTCTCCCCTTGCTACAAAACCTAATCAAGATGCGGTTCTCTACTTTGGCCACCGTCATGGCTGGGCTTGCCACCGCTGCGTGGGCTGCCACGCCACAAGTCGAAGTGTGCAAGGACACCCAATTCTCGGGAGGTTGCAAAACTCTCACCGCCACGATAGGCCAATGCTGTACGTTTATGATTCGATTTCTGGCGGCATTGCCCGTTTGTGTCATTCGCTAATTGCCACGAAAAGACAATGTGCCTGCGGATTACAACCATGCCGTTTCCTCAGTCAGGCCCAACAAGGACGCGGGCGCATGCTATTTCTTCAAGTGAGTTGCCTGCTTTCATTCTCCCTTCAAATAACGTGCATTTGGGTGGTCCTGTTCCTCAAAATGGATAGGGAAAAAAAAAAAAAAAGACTGATCATTGAATGACAGGGACTATAACTGCGCCGGCTCTTCTTTTGTCTCCGCATATCCCGGAGCCAACCAGCTCACTGCTCAGCATCCTGGGTTTAATGACAACGTCGTCTCGTTCAAGTGCGTGAACTGCCGTCCTTAGGCATGTAAAACTGAAATGTCATTATTGGGAAAGTAAAGAGGCTGCGATTTGCAGATTATTCCCAAAATGTATGAGTTTGCTGGTGTCAATACGTCAAGTAAGGGGGATGTTAAAGTCCATTACACAGCAGTTTCAATCCCTCCCGATTTGCCAGCTTGATATGTCGTGCTAGGACCGTTTTGAGGTTGTTATCTAATATAATTGTTTTTTACATCTTCACCGCGCTCCTTTGCAGCAACTTGGTGTAATCGACCGGCCCAGCCGCTTCATTTGCTCCGCTCACCAGCCGTCAATCTATTAGCCTTCCTAGAAATGCTATTATGAGAGAAATTCATTGGGAGTAGGAGAGTAGAGCGCCCTGTATCAATTTGCAAATGTATGCGAATAAGCTGCAAATGTCAATTTGAGTGGCAGCATTGATACCCATCTATATAAACCCAAAAGTCAAAACCCATAATACAAGTCCATCTATTTCATCCAGCCCAATTTTTTCGCACCAAAGCTCACACCCCCAACCAACGCCGTAGCTCCCGTAAACACCATCAAAACGCCATACCCGCTCCCATAGCCCCCGGCAACCTGGCCCTGCCACGGCATACCTTTAATCAGCGCCTCGCTCAGCGGGCCCGATACAATGTTTCCCACGCCTCTTCCAATGGAGAGGAACGCAATCACCATGAGTGGATCATATCTGCTCACGCTGACACCGTCGATATCTCCAGCGCTGGCCGCCTTGTCTCTTTCGGTGGCCACCTTGACAACGTGCCTCATAATGCCTGGCCATGAAGTCGTGAATGACCCGGCAAAGAGGCCGTAAGCGAGACAAAAGACGTATAAGATGCCGATATTCGATCCCAGACCCCACAGAAGAAGAACTCCAAAAACAGACCCTATAGTTGATATCAAAATGCAGGTTGTGACATGCAGCCTATCGACCAATGTTCCCATAGTGACGGGCCCAAGCACTGATCCGATGTTGAGGACCAGCAGCGTCGCCGCAGAGGCAAAAGAGCCTGCGCCAAGAACATCCTGCGCGTATGTTGGGAGGAAGATGCCCGGCAAGAAGAAGCCCATGCCCTCGATAACGTTGCCTAGCTGGTATATCGCAAAGACGCGGTTCCTCATAAAGCTCCAATCCAGGGGCTTGATGTGAGCCGTCATTGAAGGCGGCAGACGCGGCTTCACAAAGTAGACCAGCGGCATTGTCAGGACAAAGAGCGCCACGGCCCAAATCCGCAGCGTGGTACGGAATCCATAGCGGTTAAGCAAGGCTTCGAGCACCAGCGGAATCGTGAAGCCTCCAAGACCAGTTCCGGACCACATCAGTCCGTAGGCGAGGCCTTTGCGGCGATCGAACCACTCATCGACGTACATCAGACACGGGTTGTAGGCGATGGAGCCGCCGATGCCGTACAGCGCGCCCTGCGTGAGGATGAGATGCGTCGTGTTGGTCGCAAAAGATGACAGCGCGAGGGCGACGCACATCATGAGCAGGCCGACGGCGGGATTGAAGCGGCCCTGCTTGGGGTAGAGGCGGGCGAGGGCGATGACGAGGGGGGCATCGAGATACATGATGCCCTGGTGGAGGAGTCAGTTCATCTCTCTTATATGAAGAGTCAGTATTAATGCTTACCGTGGCGCAAGTTCCTATAATGGCCGTCTTGGACGAGCCCTCAAACGGCTCATGAGTGCGGTAGTAGTCTTGAAAGATGCCAAAGGCAAACGGGAAGCCTTTCATTGTTCGTATTAGTACACACTTCTGCCAATACTCGATAATACCACTCGGCCAACTTACCCCATACCATGGCCTCCATCATAAAGCACGCCGCCAGGAACAGCCACGCATCTCTGCTCGTATCAGGCGCCGGAATCGCACGGCCCAGCTCGTCCTGGCCATGGCTCACACTCTCACGCTGACTCTCCACATCGTCTGGCCGGATTTCGACAACCGCCGTGGCATCGCTGGCACGCTTCTTCTCATCTTCGCTGCTCTTATCGAGACCTACCAGAGAAGTGAAATTCTGGTCACTTGGAGACGTGACCGTGGGTGTTGGCGAGGACGGCGACGTGACTGTCGGCGTCGTCGAGGCGGATATTTCGGTGAAGATGGGCTCGACTGCAGGCATTGAGCTGCACCCTAGGGAGGCCCTTGGGATACTTTATTAAATGAGGTGATGTATATCTGTCTGTCTGTCCGTATATAAAGACCGGCAACGTGTATAAAATGCCGATATATAAAGACAGAAATTGCACTCAAGAGTATTAGATGAAGCTGTCAAATAAAAAAAAAACTCCAAGTGCCTTTTATCACTTAGACGTAAGAAATGCAAGAAAATGAACAAGACAAAGACAGACAGACACACGCTCACGCTCACGCTCGCCCCTTTCCAAAAATCTCATTCCATCTCTCTAGCTTTATATACCCAGCCTCCCCCCAAAATCCACTTCACGATGCCTACCTTACTAGCAGCAGCATCGCACGGAGCTCATACGGAGCAACGATCCGACGGTCATGCCCATAGATGGACCACAAAAAAAAAGAGAAGAGAAGAGAAAAAAAAAAAAAAAGTTTAATCGTTCATCCTAGCTTCCGGCTTGTCAGATGTCACCCTCTTTCTCTCTCTCTCTCTCTTATTTACCCCTGGCTTCGGCACTTTTACCCATCGCCCGTACAAAGTATGTGCATATATCGGAACAGGGGGAGCAACATCCGGTGTGTCCCATTACGAATCATGTTTTCCCTTTGATGGGGTTGTATTTACTACTTTATGCTACTACTAGCTACTAGTAGTAATCATCGAGTAATATCAAGCAAGGATCCAAGCTTTGACACTACTTTTTCCTCTTCCCTAAGAGACCAGCAGAGGCGCTTATAAAAGAAAAGAGCCAGGGTTCAAGTCCAAACACCAAAAAAATCCACAGCCCCCCATCGGTATGTGCGAATTCCTCACGGTCCGGAAAGGGAAACTCCAGCAGCCCATCCTCCATCCACCTAGTTTCATCACATAGTACTATCAGGAAGTAAAAAAAAAAAGGGAAGGGGTTCAAAGAGATCTGAAAATTTAAGATAGTCAGCTGAGCTATCCATCCCGACCCAACCCCCTGGTTCCTTTTTTTGCTAACCCTTCCAAACTACCACCGCAAAAAAGGACATATCGCTCCATCGCGATGCCGGACGCACGAATTATGGGGCTGGGCGAACTTGCGGTAAAACCATCTTATAGCCCTACCTGCACATACCGCATGCCTACCCATCTATCGTCGCCTTTGCTCCCACGTGGTGTATCTTCCGCCATATAAACAACAGCATATATCTCTACCTCTAATCTACTACGTAAGCACCGTTTAATTCAGACTGCACTAGCAAACCACCAGCTCGTTCACTAGTTAGTATCATTAGCAATAGCAAAGGGGCGCAACCAAGAGAAGCCATCCCCGTTGCTGATACCGAGTAAAGCAGCAACGTTCTCGCTCCCCTTCTCCAATAAAATCGCAGCGCCCCTACCACCCCCCCAATCCAGGGTCCTTCATGCAAGATATGCACAGCGCTTCCTATTCGGGCAAAGGCAGGACCCTGTTTTATTTTTGCGTCTCCGGGAGCTAAACGTCGACTCCCGCGTTAGTGGAAAAACTGGAAACTTCGTGTGTGTATGAGCTGTATGTGTATAGTTGGCTCCTTGTAGGTGGAGAAGATCTTGAATCTAGAACATGCTGCTGACGTTGGGCGGCTATATGATTCCAACTTGGGATTTGGAGAGCTCGTCGTCGTGTTCCGGACAGGCCAGGCGCTTGTTTCAAGAGGGAGAGAATGAGTGAGAACGAAAGTGAAAGATGCATGTGGTCACGCGGCTCATGCAGGGATTTATATTAATTCGCACTTTTGACAGCCATGGTGGTCATGGTTGGTGGTATTTTATATGCCGGGAATCACAAAGTAGTACAATGGTTAACGAGACAAGAGATTTTCGTTCTTCATAGAAATGCACCTATCGACTTCATGCCACATCAGGCTCGTCGTGTGACACTAATAACAGAAATAGAAAACAAGCAAACAGCCATAAACATGAGACTCAGCCTAAGTTAGGTAGTATTACACAAATACATGCAACTGCCGCGCAGCCTGCCATCCCGTGAAACAATTTCGAATAAGCCATGCTGTAGGTATGAGATAAGTAGGTAGTGGTGATGACAAAAGAAAAATGAGCAAAGAAAATGCACCCGATTCGCTCAAAGGAACATGCCGGCTCTGCAAAACAAGACAAATACCCCGGGCAGTTTGCCCCTCCATAAAGGGAATAAGAGAAAGAAAAAAGAAAAAACATGCAGGTAACACACGCTGCAAGATAGAGCACCCACTTTCCCAAAAGCTGGTTAGGGCAAAGAGCAAAGAGCAAAAGGAAGCCAAGAAAGGAAAAAAAAAACACAGACGAACATGGCCATCAGACGAATGCAGCCTGTTGTTCGACCCTGGCGGATACTTTTATCAAACTAACGAGATGAAAGATTGCAGCTGCAGCTCCCCGCAGTCTTGGCTCAAATCACTTGGAACGCCCTGCCGTTTGTTGATCTGCCAATCGTCTTGAACTTCTGGTACTTGCCATCCGCCCCCATAACGTCGAACCGCTGCAGCCCCATGGACCCCTCGGTGTAGCCGCTGAAGTAGTACCCAATTACCACCACAAGGTATGTCAGCATGAGAATTGTGCCCTTGAAGTAGTTGCTCTTGCCTTCGCCGTACACGTAGCTGAGCAGGAACACGCAGAGGATGACGGTGACCAAGTCCCACTGTGGGAAGAGCAAAGAGAATGTGTACATAGCGGCATCACCTCCCACGGGAATATTTGGGAAGACAGCCGAAAAGAGTACCAGACAAGGAATCTGAAGCAGGCACACCTGGAGAGCATATGCGGAGCCAATCTCCATCGATAGTGCAATGTTCCCATTCATGGCGAAAGAAATGGCGTTCTAGACAAATTCAATTAGCGTCAGCCAACCCAGACACACAAAAAAAAAGGCAACATGGGCACGGGTTCAGGGGATTGGGTGGGAGTGATCCGCTTTGTGCTTACCAAGAACTCGGTAGTATTGGGGACTAGAGCAAAGAGGGTCAGTCCGAGAAATTTTTGGTCAATGGCAAAGCTTTCCAGCACGACGTCGACAGTGTCGACCAGAATCTCGGCAATTATGGCATACAAGATGGTGGCCCCCAGCAGGATCACAGTACTCTTGGTGCGGCTCCAGTTTGGCGCGTCGTGGCCTCCATGGCCCCCTGCATGAGCAGTTGCAGCCCCCGCAGTTCCGGCGTCCTCTTCGACATCATGGAGGTGGCTTGGCCGGCTGGCGCCGTGCGGCCGCGGTGTAGCAACGCCGGTGCTGGACGCCTTATGCACATATCGGTCACGGGAGGCAATTGTAGCCGCTGTGGCTGCGATCTCGGCAACCTCACGTACGAGAACGCTGTTGTCAACCTGGCTGAGGCCGGGAACCTTGATCGTTGGGCGCAAGGGCGGTTGATCCTCATCAGCAGCACCCTTGGGCGGCACCACGTGAGGAGTGAGGTTTTGCCCACCAGCATCCTGGCCAGCCGTGGAGCCCGGCCGGGAGGCGTCCGGTAAGCCGACCTGCTTTAGAGACTGGCCCAAGATACGCTTGTAGAGATGCGAATCGCGTATATCAGCCCCGGTACCGTCAGCTGTGGATGGTTGATGCGGGGGACGAAGAGTCGCCGACGCGTGCATGGCCTCTTCGTGTCTCTTTTCTTCCACCTCTGCATTCCAGATGACGGCAGCGTGAGTACGCAGCGTAAACCAGAGCCCAACGAGGTATGAGAAGAAGAGCAAGAAGGCTGCCGCGTAGCAGTATGGTCGCACGGCCTCGAGATAAAATCGGTCGTCTAAAGCAGGCACTTGCGAAAAGTAGCACCGGCGACAGTCCCTTGCGGCACCCTCCTCGTTGAAGCCACCATAGGCGTAATCCTCACAGTCCATGCAGTTGAGCTCATGGGAGCCGTAGATTTGGTAGAACAGCGTCGGACCAAAGGCGCCCACTACGGCAAAGAGTAACATGGTGGATGTCACACCGGCCGATTTGGCGTTGAACCGCTGGGTCTTTCGCTTCAGGGCTCCAAAGCACATGGAGATGCCCGGCAAGAATAGGATACCGGCAAATATACTTCCCACAATGCTTCCTTCGACAAGTTGACCCTTGCCCTGGTTCAGTGCAACGCAGTAGAGGAAAACCTCGACAACGGTGGCAAAGAAGGCGTTGATGGCAGCACCCAAGCCCATGGAGGACTGAGCAGAGATGGAGGCTACGGCTTGGCCAATAAAGTATGCCAGCGGGATGATAGAAAGCAAGCCCGCAGCAAACAAAAAGGCAGGAGACGTGATGAGAATCTCCAGCCCTAGGGTCCGGTCCAGAATGAGCCAGTCGGCGATGACAAACACAACAACAACCATGAGGTTGATCAGGAAGATGTTGGTGCCATCGATGGTATACTTCCAGTACTTTGATCCAACGGCACGATAGGTGCAGACGAGGATGGATGAGTCGGGAGCATCGTCTACTCGAGCGTAGCTGATGTGAGACTCAAAGGATAGAGCGAGAGGATGTCGTCTGAGGTGGTCGAAGAGCAGCATGGTCACCTTGCCCATGGGAATCCAAAAGACGAGGAACCAGCAGATGCCAGACACGAGGATCAAGGAGGGTGAAATGAGGCAGTAGAAGAAGACGAAGAAGATGATGCGGCCAATATTCCACTCTCCGCGGCCAAATAGTCTCCGCTTCAAGCGAGGGTGTAGATCGCTAGAGTCCTGGCGGCGTCCTCGTCCCAGTAAGCTCTCCGTCTCGCTAGGCGCCTCCGAGTCCAAGCTCCTCCTGGAGCGACCGATGATCGAACGGTGTCGGTCAGGCCCAAAGAACAACCGGCCGTATTCGAGGTCGCCATTCTGCCACTGCTCATACTCAGAGATGCTTCTACCTTCGTCCTGATCCTCGTCCATGTAGGCCTCGTCCTTTTCAAGCCGAATAAACTTGCCAAAGGGGTAGAATATATAGCCTGCTAGGCCCCATAGAACTCTGCCATACTCTCTGCCGCTGGGCGCAGCAGCAAACAAAAGGCAGATGATTGCGCCAAAAGCCGCCAGGCAGGCTATCCACCATCCAAAAAATATGGTCCAGGCCAAGTTGAAGAGGAGCAGCCAGTTGCTTACTCTACCGCCAGGCGTTGAATGGATATCTGCCTGAGCAAACTTTTGAATCGATCGATCTTTCTTATACAACGCAGGCTTCCAAACTCGAATACCAAACGGGTGCGTTTGGTTAATGGCTTGTTGTCTGTCTTTAAGGGTGAAGCTTTCGGCTTCGCTAATCTCGCCTTCGGATTCGCAATCAACATGCTCGTCCAATGGTAGCTCCTCCTCTTCTTCGTGTTCTTCTCCCGCTTCACTATTTTCGCCGTCTTGTTCGGATTCCTGCTCCTCTTCAGCGCTGCGATACGACTGTATGCGAGTAAGTCCCAAGGGAGGTGGCTGGCGTCGGCGCGTCGATAAGCCAGCGCGACGTTCGGCGGCGTCTGCCTGGACTTCGTAAGCGTCGTCATCTACGGAATACACTGCGCCTTTGTGTGGTGTATTTGTTGAGGTGCGCCGCGACAATGGCGGCTTTCGCAGGCGGGCGTAAGACTGAGTCCTTTCTGGACCTGCAGCAGACGTAGAACGGCCAGGAGCAGCCGAAATGTTTCGCGCTGCCTGTGGGCGATCGATGGAAGGCTCGCCTAGTGTTTGACTGCTTCGGATGCTCGACGACCCCTGGATGGTGCCTTTGACGGATTAGCATCTACAACGTCTGAATCTCGCCTGGGTATGACAGTATGGCTTGTCCTACCATATCCCTCGGGTCGCCGCCGTACGGTGTCTGTCGAGTGATAGTTTTCCGGCACGCTCTCGCCAATGATGGACGAATGTCTGGACAGCGGGTTCGTCCGTGTATCTGTGGGTGACATCATGCCCGAGGAGGACGTGCTGGTGCGATGCGCTGGGGGCGCGTTGTCCTGCTGCGAAGGATCCATGGCGGTCGAAGCAAGCAGCGACGATGCCGCGACGGAGTTGAGGATGAGCGTCGCACGCCTGCTGGACGAGAGCTAGGCAGGCCTATGATAAAAAAGGGAAAAAAAAGGCTGAGATAACGTCCGACGTCGAGGGTATCCCTGTCGTCCAGCGGCCTAGATAGATCGGGCTAGTGAGCTCTAGCAGAGTGGAGGGGTTGTGAACACGGGATCAGGGAGCGTGTGTGTCAATGATGGTGGCTTGGATTTGTAGCATCAGAGACATGGGGAAAAGACACGTTGCGGAGAGAGGACGTGGAAGAGTCAAAGAAGATTTGGTGGTGGTGATGTTGAGAGGAGGTGGTAGAGACAGAAGCAGAAGCAGCAGCAGCAGCAGCAGAAGGCAGCGCTAATGAGGCCTGGAGCTAATATAGCTGGGTGAGGCTCGGCCACCTCTTGCCAGACCGACCCAGCGACGGAACTCTAAAAGACGCTTCTCAGCGCCTACCGAGCAATAGGCCCGGATCGCTTGTATATCTCGTAAATCGCCGGTGCCCAAGGCTTGGACGAGCTCGAACGAGTCCCTGTGGCTCCCCAGCCGTGCTATCTGCGGAGGAGCTGCGCTGAGTCTGCACGATGACACACTAACTAGCTAGCACGCGCAGCCCGCTATTTGCATCAAATGGCATGCAGCAGATGCGTCGAGCGTCTCCCTTGCTTCGACACAATGAAAGGCTCGAGAAAACAAAGACCTGGGTAGAGTGAAGAAAAGCAAAACAAAAACAAAGAAACAGGCCATCCTTGGGCCGCTTCACCGTCTGGCGGGCCGCGCTCACGACATTTCCGACCTATCGCCTGGCATGATCATCAGCTCCGACTTCGTGACCTGCAAGGCCTGCTCTTGGCGGCTGTGGACAACGTCATTGTGCTTATCTTTGGCGGTGGCACGATGGACGAGATGGTTAGAAATAGGCGCCGGTTGCTACCTAATGGATACTACGAGGATGGAGATTCATTACGCGCTCAAAGTTGTTTGCAGGCTTTTGTGATTTTGGTAGCGGTGAAGAGTAAATAACTTGGTAGAGAGTTGCTTTGAGTGGGATCTACAATCGCAAAACACTTACATTAGCATGCAAATGCGACCGTGATATGGACGCACTGACGCTTGGGCTTGAGACTAAAACGGTGTGGCTTTTGACGTGCATGCCTCGCTCAGCTAGTCTCGCTTTTGGCATTCTCCAGCTTTTTATTGGGCGCGCAAGCTTCAATGTTAGAACGGTGCTAGAGGTACTCAGCACTCAGCTCAGCTCGGATTGGGCGGAGCCCGGCGGATGGATATTCCGCTGCCCAACGACAGCCCGCCCTAGCTAGGCCGTCTGGCTTACGAGCACCAGCTGTAGCCTTGCGCAGCTTCAACTTGGCCCCAATTCGTCTGTACACTAAGCAGCAACGCCCTACCATTCCGCATTTTATACGACAATTCTCTTGACGACGCATATCACGGCCGCAGCAGATCCCCCCAAAGCACCACTACCGATTCTCTTTTCTCTTCTCCTGCAGCCCCACTGAGAGCCCGCCCAAGATGGCGCTCGACGAGTACTACCGTAACAAGATCGAGGCGATGAAGCTAGAGATCCTCAAGGGTCAAGCTGCCCTCCGCCGTCTCGAAGCCCAACGCAATGATTACAATTCCCGTGTGCGGTTACTGAGAGAAGAGCTGGGCCTGCTACAACAGCCCGGATCCTACGTTGGAGAGGTTGTCAAAGTGATGAGCACCAAGAAGGTTCTCGTCAAGGTACATCCCGAAGGCAAATATGGTTGGTCATCACCTTCTTCATCTCCATAAAGTATCTACCTGCCTGCAGCTACTGACTCTCCTCTCACCATAGTTGTCGATGTCTCCGATAACGTCGAAATCTCCAAACTTACCCCCGGAAAGAGAGTCACACTGCTGTCAGACAGCTACAAATTGGAAAAGATGCTGCCGTCATCGGTCGATCCCCTGGTATCGCTCATGATGGTAGAAAAGGTTCCCGACAGCACATACGACATGATTGGTGGATTGGATCAGCAGATCAAGGAGATCAAGGAGGTTATAGAGCTAGGTCTGAAGCACCCGGAGCTGTTCGAGTCTCTGGGTATTGCCCAGCCCAAGGGTGTCCTGCTATACGGACCCCCAGGTACGGGAAAGACTCTGCTGGCCAGAGCTGTAGCCCACCACACAGCTTGCAAGTTTATCAGAGTCTCTGGTTCAGAATTGGTGCAGAAATACATTGGTGAGGGTAGCCGAATGGTCCGAGAGCTCTTCATCATGGCCCGAGAGCATGCCCCCTCAATCATCTTCATGGACGAAATCGACAGCATTGGTTCCTCTCGAGTGGAGGGCTCATCGGGCGGTGACTCCGAAGTCCAGCGAACCATGTTGGAGCTGCTCAATCAGCTGGATGGCTTCGAGCCTACCAAGAACATCAAAGTCATCATGGCAACGAACCGTCTCGATATTCTCGACCCCGCTCTGCTGCGACCCGGCCGTATCGACCGCAAGATCGAGTTCCCCCCGCCCAGCATCGAGGCACGAGCCGACATTCTCCGAATCCACAGCCGAAAGATGAACTTGACCAGAGGCATCAACCTCACCAAGATTGCAGAGAAGATGAATGGCTGCTCTGGAGCCGAGCTGAAGGGTGTGTGCACAGAAGCGGGCATGTACGCCCTCCGTGAGAGGAGAGTGCACGTCACACAGGAGGACTTTGAGCTGGCAACGGCCAAGATTCTCAACAAGCATGATGATAAGGAGGTTTCCCTGGGCAAGCTATGGAAGTAATTGGGTCGCGTTTTCCAACACGCACAAAAAAAAATTGTATGCCACGCGACCCCGGTTTTGTTTTATAGAACAGAATGGCAGTAACGGATTGGAGTTGTAAGGATAGTTGAATTATACCATTATTCGGGTATCAACCCACAGCTCCCTTTCGCTCCATCACCATCTTTAGATATGTGCCAGACGAATAATGAAAATGTATCATACAATACTACCCAGTAAAAGACGAGCATCTCTATCCTCCCGCTCAACCTTTCAGGCTGTTCTAGTGCTAGTGGACGAAAGAAGAGCAGCTATCTATATATTCTACGTCTACGCTCCTTGGAAACTCATCTTATTTTCGCTGAGCAGCCTCTCCTTCCGGAGAGAAAACTCCATGCATACCCTTATATCCCGCCGTCTCCGCAGGCTTCCATCCGCTCTTTTGCAGGAGCTCCTTGTCCTGGAGCTGATATACCTTGACGTGAAGAGGACGACATACTTTGATCATCTCCTTTTCGCTGTCGCTTCCAAAGCCCCAAAGGGAGAGATCACCGCCGGGACAAGTACCTGCGTGGAAAAAGATATCCAGTTAGCTAAATTCCCTGCTTCCAAAAAATATCGGTTTCGTCGCTATGCGGTCATAGCACCAAAAAACGTGGAATATCAAAACATACTCAGCGCCATGAGCACATCCTGCTCTGCCAGGAATTCTATCGAATCGCCCTTCTCCGCCGGACAGGGACTCATGAAATACCGCCCCTTGTCATCCAACCCCGTAACCTGGAACAGGTTCAGCACATCGTGGACGTCATCCTCTCTCAGCCCCCACTTGGCCACGGCACGGCTCAGGTTGGAGTGGCAGTGGAAGTCGTACTGCGATCCGGACAGCACGGTGTTGATGTAGGGATCGCAGCGGGTGCCGAGCAGATCGTGCACGCGGCCGCCGTTTTCGTCCTTGCCGTACCAGGCGAGGCTGTCGGAGATGATGGTGACAAGGGGCCGCATGTAAGGGAGGTTAGACCAGAGGCGATCGTGCGTTGTGACGTGTGTGGAATGAAGCTGTCTAGTCCTTGATGCCCAGAAGCGTTCGCGGGGGTTGTGGCGGTTCCAGATGTTGAGATCGCCTTATGAGTGGTGTTAGCTGTGTATACAGTCCCTCTGATAGAGGGTTTATAGGGAACTATATCGGAGAGTGAAGCTTATATAGAATATCGGCATCAACATGGCACAACCTACCAACCTGCGGTCCTTCGGGCGTGCTTATCTCGATAATCGACCCGGCCGGCGCCTCCCAAGCCCTGCCTGATCGAATGGGCACGGTGAATTCTTCAACAAGAACTCGCGGGGCCTGCTGGATGGCGGCGTAGAGATCCTTGTCGACGCTCAAGGGAGACCCGGCAGTTGGGAGATATGCCGGGACGGGCGTGGGAACGGGCTTGCGGGCCTTGAGGCGGTCTTCAGGGGATTGAGACATGATTGGAGTCTTTTTACTCTATTGATTTCCTTTTGACGCTTTTTGAAGCTGAGAATGAGCCTGAGGCTTTTCTCGTATCAGTCTCTTGATGGGGGGGCGAGAGAGGTTTGTGGCAACTTACATTGAATCTCAGAATGGCTGCACACTGGAAAAGTCTTGTCCTACCGTAGCCTCAATGATGTTTACAGGTCTTTTACGAAGATTCTCGGAAGTCAATTGTCTCAACTGATACTAAAAGCCCAATTATCGCGCCCTTATTCTAACAAACTTCCCCCTCCCCATTATCACCCTCATACAATCGGGCGATGACTAAGTAGAACCACAAGCTCTTACATTGCGGGGGATTTGGCGCCTCCGCAAAATTGGTTCTTTTCGCGCCAAAACGGCTTTATTTGAATGGGTTTTTTCTGGGGCAAAAAGCTAGGCAAAGGGGTCGTTATCTATAATGGCGTACTGTGTTTGGGCTACGCGTATGGAAGATGAAGAAAGAATGGACTTGTAAATAGGGCGCGCCCTGGTGGGGTTTGGTGGCATAGGGTATGGAGAGGTTTGAGAGGCAGATATACACACATGTACGTTGTTTGCCTATCTTATCAGATTGTGTGAAAATATTTGGGAAATTGGGGTAGCATTGATTTCGATGAATGAAAGATCCGCAAATGCTTATGTGAAGAAGCAATTCTGTTGGTGAAGAGGGATGAGCCTCAGGGAGGTTGCTCTTATATGGAGCCAATAGCTATTATAGATGAGACAGAAATAGCAATTGCTATATAACGCTGAAACTTATAACAGGCACGCGTTCCCAAAATTAGCAAAATGAACCAAAGAGTATAGGGTAGTTCAGTAAATAAAAAAATCAGCCCATTCATTTTGACTTGAGACGACCAACTTGGAGTTTCCCTATAAATGCGCACTCGGTCCGATCCGTGCTGGCTGCTCAAGACGCAACGCAACAAATCTCCATGATCGCCCGCTACAGGTGATCCACCGTTTTGTCCCAGACACAGCCTGGATTTCTGCCGATCCGTGTGGCAGATCCCAATGAAAGGAGCATGTCAGTTGATGTGGGAAAAGACATCGTCGGATTTTGAATTACGTGTTTAATAAGGATATGCAAGGCACGACAAACCGAGGCGAGAAGACTGTTTTTATTTTTAGAAGCCGCAATTCTATTTTTCAACAGCTTTTGTGGGCCTTGACAGTGTATTGTTTTGATAATCAATTCCTTTTGAATAAAAGGGAGTATTTTACAAAGATGATGATATGCCGAGTACTGTACCGATATAATATCTGCAGATTACCAATACAGTAAGTATCCGAAGCCAGATATTCGTTGAGGACAGCTTGGATGAGGCAAATTTACTGAGCCGCAGTTGCTCGGAATCACCCCACTTCTCCGTTTTCTGGAGACCGGTATATGGGGCGTGCGTGATGCTCGTGGTGATGTGCGCATGTATTGATGTACTAAAACTTCGTATTGATGGGTATTATGCCAAGTGCCGCGACAACTTTGCCACAAAGGGTCGATACAACCAGACAATTTACGTATCTTCTCTTTTAACCGGAGGATAATATGTGTATTCGGGTTGCTCTAAAAAGATTCCATAAACAAATCTCGAATACAGGGCAGGGCAGTGCGTTAGGCCCCTCCTCTCATTGATCCATCTAACCGCTGCCTTAGTGAGATATACGTGGGTGCTTCTTGTTAGTTCAGGTGGCTCTGTGCGCCGAGAGGAAAAAGGACGTCGTTGCAAGCTGCATCGCTGGTGCTGCCACGTTATTCCGATCCAGTGACCACAGGCCAATCATTGCTCCTTGCACGGCGGGAAGAAACAAGGTCCATCTTAGTGCAGGCTTGAAATCACCTGTGATGATTCCTCGGAGTGATTTGCTAGACATCAATCAGCAGGAGAAGCTGAGGCTAGCCCTGCAGAAATCTTGGGAAAATAAAAGTAAAGACACCACAGTCTCAATCTTGTAGAGTCAAGGCCTCGAATATTCAAAGGGTCTGGAACTCCAAAGGCAGGATTTTGAATCCCAATCCCGCTAGGATCGCCGCTCGCGTGTACCCAGACCTCATGAGACGTTGTGGGGAAAATGTGTGTTTTGGCGATTGCGTGACCCGAAAGAGATTGCGTGACTCGGGAACCAGGCCAGGCTGAAGTAGGGCCAGAAGATCAGGAAAAGCAAAATCAAGAGAATATTTCGGGTTCATACCCCTTGCTGATCTGGTTCTCAAAGTGTTGGGTACATGATGAATCGTGGAATGAGGACTCTCTGGATATCTTCTCGTTCTGTGTCTAATTGACAGCAACAATATCCATTTTTGACACATTGACCATGGTTCCGGCTGCCCGTATTACCCGCTCTTACCGCTACTAGGGAGATGAGGCTATGCACGATGTTCCTGAACTATGGGACTTGCTTTCACTTCGTAATTTGAGCTTTAGTACGCGATGAGCTGGTTATCATGCAGCAGCTGAACGTGGTACCATTACATACATGTGCTCGCTCCGTTAGCTGCTGACCTTGCCTCTTCGGAGACTTATTTCTGCTCTACATTAGGAGGGATGCTGTGACGCCTGAGCCTACAGCACTTTGCAAAGATTAGCAATTAGCCACACTCCGAAGCTCTGCTGGGATCATCTCAGCAATGCATCCTTAGTCCTAGTGGATGGCACATGAGGGGCCGTCGAGCAGGGGCTCACGAAAACTGGCAGCTCTTGACTGGTCGTGAGGCTATTCTGGGCGAATCTAGTCGTTACTGCAAGAAACCCAGTGGGCAGCTGGCCTCGTCACCCGGTGCAAGGTTGAGATGAACGGCGAGATAGCTCAAGTTCTGTGCTCATAGGATTCGGCGCAAGATGCTGAATGATGCGGATGGACGAGTCTGGAACGCAAGAGGCGGGAGAAGGAGAAACGGCAGTGGTCTGGAGCTGTCAATGGCATTGAAAGGGCTCCGTACCACTCCGAACACTCCGCACGAGACAAGGGATTGGATTGGACTGGACTTGTGCTCCGTACGCCTTACAGGACGAGGCCTGCCAAAGGGAGACAATCAGAAGGGTTGTGGTGTGTAGCTTTTCGCGTACATGTATGCTTAGTTCTCCATAGCGTGTGCATGGATATTCATGCTACTGCTATCGATAGTCTACTTACAGCGACGGTTTGACACTCGTACCTGTCCATCACCATCTCGACGGCACCCCCCCTTCCCCTGCGGCTATGCATTTCCACTTCTGCTGCGCCCAGCAGCAATTTGGCAGCTCTGGCATCGTGGTCTGTTTTGTATTCCGTTGAGGATTGCCTCTCTTTTTTAGCAGGCACCGTTCGGGAAGGCGGACAGAACGCCGCTTACAGCCGTTATGCCGTTTTGAGACGGCTACGTCATAGCCCAAAGGAGAGCTGCCCTTTTGCTGTACAGTACCCCGTTTTTAAATCTCAGCTGGCCGCTCGCCTTGGCGCCTTTGTCTTGGGAGGATGGAATTGGAACAGCGCGGACAAAAGTACAGCGAGGTACCGCTGAATAACGTCGCCGGCCCTGCTGGGTGCTAGATTCGGAAGCATGGTCTGGTGCTTTATAAGCTACAGTGCAGGGAAAGGGAGCAGCAACAGCACAGCAGGGCGAGCGTGCGCGTATTATCCTTTTCCTGTGCGACATGACAATTCGCTTCTGCTCCTTGTACGTGTATGAGGTGAGCGTGACCAGCTGGCACTTTGCAGCTGCTGAGCACTGGATTGGCACAAAGAACCAAATCAAGCTTCCGCGGCAGGCACCCGCTGGGCCTGGTGGATGGAGCGGAAATTCTAGTCCATGATTATCAATCGCTGGCTGGCACCGCTGCTAGCCCAGGACGAGCGTAATCGTAGCACCAGTACGGGATGCTTACAGTAGCTGCAGCACTTGCTTTTTCGTGCTCTCTGTCTGTTCTTCCGTGTGCTGGGCTGGTTACGATGGGAGGGTAGTGGAGATGAAAAGAGCTTGGGCTTGTTGGATGCATCTATACGTACATAGGTAGAGGCTCGCACAAGTAAGGCCCTGCTCCTGAAGCAATTCCCGGATTGAAATGTCCGCTGAGCAAGCAATGTCTTATGGCCATTCTGAAGCAACGATGAAGATCCACGGGGAACCAGCGAGACTACCAAAAAGAAAATGCATTGGACGTCAAAGGTATCGCAGCGTATACGCAGCGGTACAACGTGACAGGGATGAAGAGACACGGAGCATCGCGGAGCCGCTTTTTCTTTTGGGGCTCCAAAGTCTAGACTCCCAGCGACCAAGACTCAAAGGGGCCGGTGACGTTTTGCGGCAGCGCCACCCGCGCTCTGGTTGGCCCTGGCGCTGTGGATTGGGGGGCGCTTTTTTTTTACGGGGACCTTATGGGGGGGAGTCTTAGCGGGGACCCTTGGACTTTTGGCGCCGCAATGACGATGGTGGTGGGGCCCCTTCTTTTTGGGAACCTCAGACGGAGAGGAGAGGCCTGGGAGCTTTTTCCCGCGTGTGCCTGTACCGTACTGTCGCGATACGGTGGCTGCAGCGTTTCTTTTGGTTTTATCGAGATGCTTGACGCTGCTGCGGTCTCATTGACGGGCGAGGAATTGGGCTAATGGATGGAGGAGGCGCCCGTATCGGAATGGATGGGTCGATGGCCTGGGGCGAGATTGATTCTATCGCGGCTGTAGTTAACGCAAATGGGTAAACGGTATTGTGCGCTTCCAGCTAACTTTTCTGAGCCTCATGTTGAGGTACAGAAAGACAGAAGACTTTCATCTTCAAGAACACATCTTGTCATGACATGCTGTATGACATTTCTCATGAGAAAAGACAAGGAAGGATAAAACTCGAGAGCCCAGTGTCCATCTCTTCTCTCATCATGGATTCCTGTAGCATGAGAGCAAACAATATTATTGATTGCTGCCAGGTAGCAGGCCAGGTTAATGCGACCCCCCCATTTCGCGGATCCTGTCCTTGTAAACCGGATTGCAAAACCACAACCACGGCCCAGACCCTTCTCTGCTCTCCGCCAGTGTCGATCCCTACCGCACGCGATCAGCCAGCAAGTCTTCTCTTCCAGCCCCGGACCACCGCCGTCATCCTGGGGCTCAGGTACCCCGATGTACCTCTGCAGCTCTGCTACGGCGCCAGCCAGCAGTCCGCGTACTGACTGACGACTGGAGTGCTAGAGTGCTGGCAGGCTGGAAGTGGCAGCGCCAGGCCGTTGCCACGCCTTGCGTAGTGTCGACGAGGCCCGCAAAACCCTTCAGCCTCTGCTCCCATTGTAGTCGTTCCATGCTGCCACTTTTGCAGCAATTATCATTATCATCATCATCATCCATCATCATTGGAATCATACCCGCGCCGTGTAGACACACTAAATGAGTCGCCGCATCCACTCCTCGTCAAGTACCGCCACGTACCAGCGCTGCACCGCGGCACCTCCAAAGCCCCTGTCGCCCTCCCACACCCGTTGACACATTCCCAGGCCAGGCCCTCTGTCCCAGCGGCGGCTGTTGTTTCTGCTGCGTGTACTCGCCGGTACTTCGTGCTAGCACCAGCAAGCATTTGGCTGTCTCGTCTCCCTTTCTCCCACCGCTCGCCCCAAATCTCACACCCACCCTCTGCCCATGGTGAAAACCCCTTCTTTTCTGCGCGCTAATCTTGACGAAAAAAGGCCCCGGGTGGGATCCTCACCAGCACGTTGGGTCCATCCAGAGCACCTGAAGGGCTCTGCAACACGAGAAGCTCCAGAATCGTCTTTTGCCCCCTTCATCCAATCTCTCTCTTCCCAAGACGCATCTGCCGAGACGGACTGGCAGCCGCTCAAACCAGGTTCTGGGCCTTCTCTCGGCTTCACTCTTCTTTCTTGTTTTCGGTTCTGCTCCATCTTTTCCCGCCTCATATGCAAAGCATCGCCTGTTCTCTGTTCTAGGCCCCCCTTTTGCCTTGTCAATCTGCTTCTTCTTGACTTGCCGGACACCATCTAGATCCTACGGCAGACGGCCATTATCTCAGCTCGTCATCATTGCTCCTCTTTCATCACCCTGCTTGCACCGCGGATTCGGCTGGGTGCTCGCACAATCTGTTTATAGACACCAGCGCCACATCCTTTTTCTATTACCCTCATTTCGGCTCTGTTGCCACCACGTTCGATTTAAAGAGCCACCGCGGATCTACGATTGCCACTCATCAGTCTTCGTCCATCTTCCAGATTCCACTTGACATTACGGCAGCAAACGATTCAGAAGGAATACCGGCCCTGAGCTAACTGACTATTGACGCCATTTACGGGGACACTGGGGCACCACGAAGAGAAAAGGCGCTCCAAACTCTTGTGTTAATCATCATCCATCATCGCTTTGTTCTGCCTCGCCTTCATCATCTCACAGCATCCACCAGGCTCGAAGCCCTCTTCAGCTGCCGATGACCGCCATCTTAGATGCTATCGACGCCTCCACTTGACCTCCAGGCCCAGGCCATGCATGACTCTCGAGCTGGCGACAGGACGCCCGTCCACTACACACTAAAGACTAACGCTCCCATCACTTCTCACTCACATTCTCTCTCACTATCGTCTCGCGCGGGCATGAATGGCGGCAAGTCGACGACGCCCATCTCGTCTCCCCGCGCACCGTGTTCCGTTGGCCAGAACTACCCGCCCAAGCTGTCCCCGCATCGACCTGAGATGCGTCCATCAAGTCCCAACTACTTTGGCCTGGTTGTCAACAACGACTCTGCCCACGATCCCCGGGAATCATCTGGCCTGGGGAACAACTGGAGTCCAGCATCGTCTTCGGTCAAGTCCTTTGCGGCTGCTCTACCCAAGACAGTCACACTCGAGTCCAATCCGGAGATTGAATTCGAGGCGTTCAGACGGCAGGTTGACTTGAACAGGGGAGCCACATTTGCTCTATCGACTTCTCACTACATCCAGCCTACTCCACCTCCGAAACGCCCACAGGCGCCTAGATGGCACACTCATGCCAGCGATACAGGCTCTGAAAGCTCATTTCCTCGTGCCCTGAGCTCTGCCAGGGATCACCCACCCAGCCGCATGGATATTGACCAGGTTAGCCTCCAGGACTCTGCCTACATGTCATCTGAGTCGAAGCGAAATTCGGAAGCGTCCTTGCCCACCATGCAGTTCCAAGGTAGCATTCCGAGATTTGAGTCCCCGCGGCCCATGGACCCTGCCCAAAGCAGGACGACCTTGACCCGAGCTGAGGATAGAGATCCTCGATTGTCTGTAATGGAGCACCGACCCGAGCCTCCTTCACCCCAGATGTCGGAGATTAGGAGATCAGTCACCATGCCAACCAAGCTGGAGCCCGGACAGCCATCTATGATTAGTGCCGCTGGTCTCAAAGAGCTTATCGAAAAGGAAGACGACGACAACGTTTTGCTGCTCGATATACGCTCTTCCGCAAACTACGCTGCCTCCCGAATCAGAGGAGCGCTTAACCTATGCATACCCACTACTCTGTTGAAGCGAGCGACGTACAATACCGAAAAGCTACAGCAGACCTTTGGAAGCAACAATGAAGCAGGAGAAAAGTTTAGCACCTGGCGTGACGCATCCTGGATTATCGTCTATGATGCTCGTTCATCAGATAACCGCGATACAGTCTCAGCTCAGAACATGATCAAGAAATTCACCAATGAGGGCTTCGTGGGGGAGACGGGCATCCTCAGAGGTGGCTTCCAAGGACTGCTAAGCACAAACCCCGACATGATCGACAACTCATCGAGCAACCCATCGAACTCAAACGGCGGGCCCGGTCCCATTGGCGGCGGCCTTGCCCCTGTGATTGGCGGCGTCATGCTCCCGACAACCAAGAACCCTTTCTTTTCCAATATTCGCCAGAATATGGATCTTGCAGACGGTGTTGGCCAGCGTGACGTCTCTTGGCCACAGGGGCTTGAGCCAGAGGAGCTTCCTCAGTGGCTTCGCGAAGCCGCAGACCAGCCAGACCACGGCAAGAAGGTGTCGGATCGATTCTTGCGAATTGAGCAAGATGAGAAGACTCGGATGCAGAATGCGTATGCCGCGTTCAACGAGAACAACGTCTCCCACAATCCCGCCATGAACGGCAGAGTCCAGCTTTGCGGTGTCGAGAAGGGCGGCAAGAATCGCTACAAGGACATTCTCCCCTTTGAGCATGCACGCGTTAAGCTGCAGAACAAGCCCGAGGGATCTTGCGACTACATCAACGCCAGTCATCTTACCGCATCCAGAAGTAACAAGAGATATATTGCTAGCCAGGGTCCTCTGCCCGCCACATTTGAGGTAAGTTTAGAGCGTAGTGCATGGTCTTGTAGGAATGGGATAGTCAAGATTGTTCGTAGCAGCTAACCTGTTGTACCTCACTAGGATTTCTGGTCAGTTGTCTGGGAACAAGATGTGCGTGTCATCATCATGTTGACTGCCGAATCTGAGGGTGGCCAACTGAAGTGCCACCCATACTGGAACGATCGAGAATATGGCCCCATGCAGCTGAGAAAGCTGTCTGAGAAGAAGGCCTCCCTCGACCTTGATAAGCATAAATCCAATGCTGCAACGACACAAAGCACGATGCCATCGGGTGAGGCTAGCCGAAAGCGAGCAAACACCACCACCACTCTTGAAGCGCCCGCTACCAACCCTGCTCCAGCACAGCCTGAGACGTTTGTTACCATTCGGAAGTTTGCACTCAGTCATGCCGCCCACCCTTTTGCGCCTATGAGGGAGATTACCCATCTGCATTTCTCTTCATGGCCCGACTTTGGAGCACCTGCACAGCCATCCCACCTCCTTGCTTTAGTGGAGCTCGCCAATGTCATGCAGCGGGCGGCTCTTCCTGTTGAGACGGCCTCGATTGTGAGATCCAGCAAGATTGCTAATGGCCTTGCGCCAATCACTTGGTACGACGAGCCCGAAGATGATAGCGCGAGTCGTCCCATGCTGGTCCACTGCTCTGCGGGATGTGGCCGGACAGGAGCTTTCTGCACTGTCGACAGCGTGATTGACATGATGAAACGCCAACGACTCTCCAAAATGCCTGGAGCACAGCCACAAGCGCAACCGTCAGCAGCCGACATGCAGATGGATTTGGATGATGCCATTTCCCCAATGACCAACAGGCAGATGAGCTTCAAGTTCGACGTGGACCACCAACCGACGTTTGATAGGCAGATGAGCTTCACGTTTGATCTGGACCAACAACCAAACTTTGAAGAGAGGCAGACTGAGGCGCAGCCATCCCTGGACCTGTCTTGGATGCGAGACGATTCGCTTGACTTGATCCAAAAGACGGTAGAAGACTTCCGTGAGCAGAGAATCAGCATGGTTCAGAGCCTACAACAATATGTTTTGTGCTACGAGACGGTCCTCGAATGGGTCAACCGACTGCACGAAAAGGGGAGGGCAGGACCTGACGGCAGAAGACACCGCAGCGAGAGCTACCAATTCGCATGATTGAACCCATTTTTTTTTTCCACTCATCAATTTTTTATATTCTTTTTTCACAGGTAATTTTTTAGAATGCATCATGGCCCTGCGGGTCATCACAACACATTTAAGGAGAGGAAGAGTTTTTCTGAAGCATTAGTGAGAAAGCAGACCCGAGCGGAAGCAGAGCAAAAAAAGATTTAGCAGGCACAGCAAGGAACAGGCGTTGGCAGGATTTGTTTTTTTTTTCTTCTTCTGCTTATTAGTACCATTCCGTTTTTTTTATTCTTCTTCTTTTTCTTTTTATGGAAGAGTAATGCATTACGCGGAACCACAGGAAGCGTAAATGGTTCGATTGGAAGGGAAATACGATGGCATGGTTATGGTTAATTTGTCTTTGGTAAAACACACGCAACTGAACACAGAAGATACAAACACGCACACAAACTACGGAGTATATGTACATATTATATATTATATATACATCTTTGCTTGACGAGAGAGTGAATCCAAATGGAGATTGAATGAGTGTGTTACAATTGATTATTGATTCTTTGCTGTGAGATAAGGAGAGGTTGATGTATCACACATCTATCGATCGTAAAAAATCATTGTCATATACCTACCTAGGTACGTAGCACGGTATTACCGTCGCTCTTTCGAGAATCAAATGAACATAATGCAAAGAAAATAGATACATGACGTGCATGATAATGAGACACAAGAGTTAAAATAACGAGTTTCCAGGGATGGGAGTAAAAGCCGGGGCTGCTGCGGTCGCGTGCGGTTACGTGCATGAAGGTTGATGGAGATGGCCTGAGACAGAAAAAGACGTGCATATGCATGCATGCCTCTGTGTCTTGCGGCGTTTTACGCGGGGAAAAAAGGGCGAAAGTGGCACTGCGGAACGGATATGGGATGAAAAGGTAGGTATCCGTACATGTACTTTAACAACTAGGATGAATAGTCATGCTGCTTGAATGAGCAGCACTGGTTTACTGGTTGGTGGTTTCAATATCAGTAGTTTTTTATTCGAGTACGGGTTTCCCGGAGTTGTTTTTCTCTCGATGCTGTTTCTCTGGGCAGGGGTCCATCTAATGTCATCAATGCTTGCGTGTGCGTTGCCCGCATAACGAACATGGGCAGCGGCCTGCGCGCGCGTGTAAGAGGGTAAACATGTGGTGCCAAGTCTGTTGCCTGACCAGGCAACTATCTTTTGTATAGAGTGCTGCTTGGTTGCCCCTTTGTTTTTCTTCTATTCTTCTTTTTCTGCCGTGCTCCATAGGTAGAATGTGGATTTGAGATTCGGAACGGCGGTGCTATTAATAGAATTGGGGGTAAAGATGGAAATTGGCACGCCGAGTATACAGACAAGTACTCCTCGGTAGATGCGCATAGGGGGCTGGAGAAAAAAGATGCTAGCTAGCTCCTTGTGTAGAAGATGAACAGTCTCATGATATGCTAATCCTCTGCTCTGAAACCTGGTAAGCCGATTCTTTTCTTGATCTGAGGAAATGCTGGGGATGGCTGGCGTGGAAAGGAATGGAAGGTGATTGCCAATCAATCGGTGGGCGTCTCATATTAACACCCCCGCTGTTTATTTGCGTACTGGGGATTAAGATGAGGTACAGGTACAGGAGCTGCTTGCTGTTATAGCTACAGCAGTTGATGAGCACTGATAGCGGCTGAGAAAAAGCAATCGCTGTCTCGGGATTTAATACTGCTACCTAATTCGTATTCTGTGAAGCATGAGTGAGTGCCTATTAGGCGCCCGTTGTTTTGGCTTGGCTTAATAAGAGGCCAATTAGGCAGTCGAGAGCTGCCCTGGAGCTGACTCGATACAACTTGCATGACCTCTTTGCCTGCGAAGATGACGTTCGGCGTGCAGGTACCAGTACTTTGACTGCTACTTGCTGGCCTGGGCTGTGCTGAAATTTGATTGATGATACCGCTTCTGAGCACCGGTGTCTGAGGAGTAGTTTAACATCAGTTACTTGGTCATTAGCAAACAACAATACACAAGGATTAAATGCAAGGCACAACACATAAGCTGAATGCACAGAATGCACCCTGGAGAATTCTTCAATAGCTACATTTACAGGCATCTCAGCTTCTTGCTTCTGCACATGGGTGATTGTGGATGACCTGCAGCAAGCTCCAGGCGCTACAGGCACCGCTAGGCCGCACGCGCCCAGGTACCGGTACCGCGCTCCTCCACCGCCCCGACACCGCCTTTCCCCTTCTGTAAATCCGGATCAGTCATCCGTCATCGTTGATTCACCACCCTGCTCTGGCGATTCCTCCTTCGAAACCAGCCTCGTATGCATGCAGAGCTCGTGAAACTCGGACCGGGGCCTTTCTGACGGCATCTTCCCTCTAATACCACATCGCGTCTCTCTGCAGCGAGGCCTCTGTCTATCGTTGGCCGCTCTGTCCTGTTGATTTGTTTTCCTCCTTCGGCACAAGCCACACCTTGGTTTTTTTTCTCTTAGTACTATTGCCTGGTAAAAGGGCTGGTATTCATATTTTCATTATCTGCACCAGGACGAAGTGGCGCACCGCCTCACACTCTCTATATCGCTGCCTTGGCCGACGAAATTAAGAACTACACCGCGCATGCTTGTTTCCCGGATCTAACCCTACCTTATCTTTACAACTCGTCCAACTGGCGGTGGCCTAGAGGGATTGGCTTCGATTCCCTTGGTTGCTGCAGACAACGCCTGCTGGTTTCGTATTTTGTTATAAAGAGACTACCGGCTGTCCCGCCGGAACTGGCAACCAACATCTCCCTACGGTCGCGACCACAACCCTCACCATGGCTGAAACCAGCGAGGCAGATGCCGCGCGTCGCTCATCCGTGGACCTGACGGACCCCGTGGACAACTATGAAGACTCCGACTGCGCATTCTCAGACGACGACCTGGGCCTGGGCATAGACATGGACTTTGATCTTGGCATGCCCTCCGTGGAAGAAGACATGCAAGACAACGAAAGACGCATCTTTACGCCTCCGCCGCGAATCGCCGCCCGCTTCTACCGACCCTCACAAACACGCCGCAGGGATTCGGCGGCCTCATCGCGCCGCAACTCCATGTCTTCCGCCCACTCTCGCTGCTCATCCATCCAGCCCACCAGCCGCCGCAATAGCGACAGCAGCAAATATAATGCACAGCACGTTCGACGCACAAACTTCCTGGAGGACCGCCGCGCCAGGCTGGCCGATAGGGCTGCTCATGCCGAAAAGGTGCGGTTGAGGGCTGCTTTGGCCAAGGCGGCTCCTCGGGGACAAATCGCCAGAGAGGAGCGTGCATTGGCGGCGCAACAGGCACGACAGCGCAACTTGGCTGAAATTGTAGCCAACTGTGCCGAAGAGGTCAAAAAGGCCAAGCTGGTTGCCGAGTCAACCAAGGAGCGTCGCGAGCAGGAAATTGCAAAGATGAAGGCGCAGATGGAGGAGCGCATGGCCGAAGCGCAGAAACGACGGGAGGAGCTTCTCAACAAGTCTGCAGTGAAGCGCGCCAGGGGCCAGAGCGTCGTTGCCAAGAAGTCTTCTGCCGAGGCATTACCTCTTGCAAAGGACGTGGCTTTGCGTCCAGTGTTGAGTGAGGATGAGGCAGCCAATAAGATCCAGACCTGGTGGCGCGGGTGTACGAGAAAGAAGACTATCCAACAGTTTTATGCTCTTGGTCTGAGCGTTGACGGTATTCGGGATACATCCTTTGACGCCGTTGTCAGCCTACTGGCTCAGCCACATGTCGTGCTCATAACATCCCAGCTTCTGAGGATTTGTGGGCTCCAGGAGGGCGAACCAGGCTCTGTCGAAGAGATGGCCGCGGTTCGCACATTTCTGAGTGCATTTCTCATTCTTGGGCATCCTGATCAGGTGCTAAATAACGTCGACGAGGGGGCCGAAGCTAGAGATGAGGAAGCATTGTTTGCCGGCCATCGATTGCCTGCGGCGGACCTGAATAACCCCCAACTACAGGATCTAGTCGACAAGGCAAAAGATGTCTTGATCTCCTTTGAGAATATTCTGGCTTGGCTGACGCCAGCTAACCGGTACACCATGCCCCCTTCGCTGCAGACGACCTTTCCACAGGCATACTCGGCATTCTACAATGCATTTATAGCTTGGAAATCGAGAGATTCGGATGCCCTTATCGAGGTCATGTTGATGCAGATTGTGGAATTAGATGCCATCTTCCATACTGTCAAAGAGACGTCGGATGAAGCGGCCGCAGCGCTCTATCAACAAAGCATTCAAGACAGCCAGCTCATGCTGATTGTCAGGATAAAGCAGCTGGCGGGTGCTGAGAAGGGAAGAAAGATGATCTTCCAGGCCATAAGCGAAGCCAGAAAATCACGGAGGGTCAAGAAACTGGGTGATACGAAGCCCCGAGTTGCCGACAGCGAAAACGCCTCTAGAGATGCTCAAGCGACGGCCAGCAACTTTGTTTCGTCGGATTCGCAGATGCTTACTCCTCCGTCAACGCCCGCCAGCAAGAGCCAGGCTAAAACAACTACTAAGACGGGTCTTAATGGACTGATTCCAGACAACCGCATTATTGTTCACGAGCTGGCCATTAACAAGCGATACCAAATCCCAGCTGAGGAGTACGTCGAGAAACAGGCCGTCGTTTCACGACCACTGTACGCTCACATGAGGGCGGCGATGGACGATGCCCCGAAAGAAGCGAACTTTCGCTTGTTCATGCTGAGGGCTGGTCACATCAAGGACAGGCTTCAACGTCCTTTGAAGGAGGGAAACCCCATGTACAATCTGATTGGCGAAATCCTGGATGTCGAAATTGCGCACAAGCAATTTGAAATGGGGAGCTTTTCATACGAAAAGTTCTTCTCGGCCATGGCGTCTCTTCTACCCAAGCTCTGCGCGCCGTTCCGAGATGACCAGCTCAAGGATTTGGTTCAGAACAGACTGAGCAACGGCAGCGTGATTGACAAGATTGAGGCTCTTGATCATTTTGTCGATGTGTTGCTCTGCGACTACATCAATTACCTACTAAAGGCGGCGGCCCCGTCACTGATAGAGTCAGCCGCTACGTATGAGTCCAAACGGTTTGTTGAGGAACTGGGAGACAAGCAGGAAGACCTGCCTGCTGCCGAAGCAGCATGGCGATCGGCTAGGGCCAAGGTCCTGGCCGAGGTTCAAAAACGAGACGTTGAGGGCATCAACCACCCCAAGTCACGACCAACTGCCTCCAAGATTTATGCGCAGATGCTCGTGGATGTCTTTACACAGCCTACCCCTGTTGGCGCCGACCAGATCCCCGAGATGCTCCGCCTCGACCAGGCTCGAATCAACCAGGTGTCGGCCATGATCCAGCGAATCATCACTGCGGGTGCCGTGTTACTGCAATGCAAAAATCTCATGAAGCGAGATGTCCGTTCGGCATGGAAGACGGAAGCGTCACGCGTCATGGCCGTCCTTGAGGCCAATCACGCTTCGGTAGATACGGCAGTTGACGGCGTGATGGCTGCTCTGGAGGCGGGCCGTTCCATGCCCCTTCCTACCAAGACTCACTTGCGTGCTCTGGTGACCAAGGTGTTGACAGCGAGTCGGGAAATGGCTGTCCGATCCACGGAGCCTCGAGACCCAGTATTGCGCCTTCTCCTCACACGTCTACGTGGCAATATTCTGGCCCGTCTGGCTTCTGGATCGGCCAGCGAAAAGGTCAAGGCTGCCAACACCGCGGGCGAGAAGCTCGCTAGCCTTGGTTTGTCTGAGTTTGTCGAGAACGTTAGACAGATGTCTGACTTATTGGATAAGGTTGGAGCGGTTGACCGAGCTGCACACAGCCAGTGGTGGGACGCTGTTGCAGCCAAGGTACAACAAGAAGAGTCAAGAGCTTAGGTTGCATCATCATGTATACCAATGCCATGCCGTACATCGCCTTGCCCTGGAATATGGATGCTATAGGAAGCTTACCTAGCCTTTGCCTTGTTTCTCCTGTTTACATCCTTTTCTTATACTCTTTTTTTGTTCTCTCTCCGTTCTTTTTTTTTCTACTAGTTGAAAGTCTTGGAGATTGCGGGTCTTGAGTAGAACATGGCGTTTTACGGGAAGCACTGCATTATCATTCTATGCTATACTAGTCTGTGCGAACATTTTTTTCTGATTGAAAGGGAGTCATTCTGGGTAGAGCAGCGTCTTTTGATGGCGGCTTTCTTTTTCTTCATCATCAGTTGTTCCATGTCTGTTGTTTTGAAGCGCATCGTTATCTTTTTTGATTTGGTTTGGTTTTGACTTGGGTGTCTTTTGTGAGCGATCCTCTGACTTTTTTATGTTTTATATAGGTACATGCTTGTTGAGAGGACAGCGACTTTTTTTACGCTCTACACATTTCTTTTCTTTCTTTTTGTCTAGATTTAGATATAAATAAGAATCTACGATTTCAAGAGACGGTTCATTTTATCTCTGCCCCAACGGTATTGAAGTTTGTAGTTTATCTCTTAATCTCTGTCTCAAGGATGTAAAGGTTTGTAGTCGGACCTGGCATTTCGATCTCGGCTCTCGGCTTGTACTAGGTCCTACTCCGGATGAGAGCCGAAGCCGAAGCGGAGACTAGTGATGCTTTTATCACTTTTTTACGTACAGGGCGAATCGTTTTATAATACAGGTAGCCATTGGCAAGGTTCTTTTGTTTTTGGTATTCATGTTTAATCCGATTGGAGGCTACAAAAGTGCCTGTTTTGCGAGGGCGTTTGTTGCTGATTGGTAGGAATTTGCCTGGGCTGATTGTACTGTAGGCCAAAAAGTGGAGCTCGAAAGCGGGAATTTGGTGCTCTTCAACTTCAACTTTTACCTAGGACCGAGCTGCTCTATTATTTCCTCTTGTATAGGCCATAACAGGCTTTGCAAAAGGATTATTATTTCACTTCATTGAGTCATCTTGACTTTTGAGGTCCTCTTGCTCCTTAATAGGATTTGATATTCTTTTTGTTCTTTACCTTTGTCATGAGTTCATTTTGAAGTCTTTCCTGGACACGAATTTTTTTTTTCCCCCCCTTCGGCCATGAGCGGGTGGGTGACGAGGCGGCTGGTGCTTGCTGCGTCGGCTGCTGCGCCGAAGCCGACGCCGAGTGTTCGATTCGCTGCTGGTGGTGATGCATCGGTAGCTGCGTGGAGTTGTGGGAGGCCAAAGATTGGTGGTACGATGGGAGTGGTTGGGCTGGGAGCAGCGAATGGTCATTTTCAGACTCGTCGATTTCACGGGTCTGCGTCTTCAGCCTTGTGGCCTGAGTTGTCACTGCCAGCTTCATCTCGGTCTCTGTCTCGGTCTATGTCCTCATTGTCGTCCTCTTATTCGTCTTGGTCATCTTCATCTTCTCAACGGTTTGGTATTCGGAGGTATGTCTGCTAATTTTCTGTCTTCTCGTTCGTCTCTCTTCTGCTTGCTTCATATCAATTGCTTCATCCCATGCTGGTTGTCTTCTTCCTTTCCCGCCGCATGCCTCATTGGACAGTCGCAGAAGTGCTTGATTGTTTATACACCCTTTCTTTTGCTCCCACGGTTTGATTGGCTCGGCTTGGACGCTACATCCTGCTCCCCAGATCTTCTATATTGGTGGATTAGGCTCAAGCAGAGCCCAGCATTGCAACGGCTTAGCGGCAATCCTCGGTTCCGGGAACCGAAAGCTACCAAACCCTTTCTTCAACAATGCCAAAGCGGCGAAGAAAGAAGACATGGTGGAAAGGCACAATTCAAGCAGAAATCACCCCATCCTTCACTTTTCAAATCTCAGCTACCCGCCTTCCAATTCAATGCCACATTCCCATTTCACGGCACTTTTGCAAAACGAGCTCCGAAGCAGTGGCCCCGCCCCAACGTCGGCGCCCCGCAACGGCCAGCGGCTCAATGCGGAACAAGGTGGCCGCTAAAAGCACAAAAACGCAGAGCTCGGCCAAGCTTCAGTTCGGATTGGAGGTTGAAATCCGACCAGCCCTCTTCCGCAAATCATCTTCATTCCTTACACCCTATTCCGGCCTCTTCTTACCCACTGCACCTTACCTGACCTATACGAGATCTCACGCACTTTGCCTCTGCACTGCTTAGGTAATTGGCACAGACAAGCTCCATTCATAAAGCTAACCTGCCCCTCCTCCTCTCTCTCCTCCATACAGCTTTCTTCCTTTGATACCCTCTCGATCTTGCTCTGCACACGCCAGAGCAGCGAATCCGCACAAAATGACCGACCGCGACGTTCTCCCCGATAACATCAAGCCCTCCCACTATGTTCTGTCCTTGCGCGACCTCGACTTCAAGGCTTGGACCTACAAGGGCACTGTGACGTAAGTAGAAAAGCATCAGCTGCTGTAGCTTCAATAGCTTCAACTCTTTTTACAATTGCCTGCTGACACAGTTGTCCATCACAGCATCCAATCCGAAATCGTCAAGCCTACCAAAGAGGTTGTCCTCAACTCCCTCGAGCTCAAGGTACACAATGCCAAGGTCCAGGTAGACCACACAAAGTCTGAGCAGAAGTGGGAGTCCTCCAATGTCTCCTACGACGGCAAGGCTCAGCGTGTCACCATCGCCTTTGACCAGGAGATTCCCGCTTCCAAAAAGGCTTCCGTCGTCATCGAATTCGAAGGCATCATCAACAACGAGATGGCTGGCTTCTACCGCAGCAAATACAGGCCCGCTGAAACCCCCGCCGCCTCGGTCCCCCGCGATGACGAGTGGCACTACATGCTCAGCACCCAGTTCGAATCCTGCGATGCCCGCCGAGCTTTCCCTTGCTTCGACGAGCCCAACCTGAAGGCCACCTACGACCTTGATATCGAGATTCCCGCCGACCAGGTCGCCCTGAGCAACATGCCCGTCAAGGACATCAAGCCGTCCAAGGAAGGATGGCACGTTGTGTCTTTCGAGACTTCTCCTCTTATGAGCTCCTACCTCCTGGCATGGGCTGTCGGTGACTTTGAGTACATCGAGCAGCTGACCGACCGCAAGTACAATGGAAAGCAGATCCCTGTCCGTGTCTACACCACCCGTGGCCTCAAGGAACAGGGCCGCTGGGCTCTCCAGCACGCCCCCAAGATTATCGATTACTTCTCCGAGATCTTCGACATTGACTACCCGCTGCCCAAGTCTGATCTGCTTGCCGTTCATGAGTTTACCCACGGTGCCATGGAGAACTGGGGTCTCGTGACCTACCGCACCACCCAGGTCCTCTTTGACGAGAAGACTTCCGATAGCCGATTCAGAAACTCTGTCGCCTACGTTGTTGCTCACGAACTTGCTCACCAATGGTTCGGCAATCTGGTTACTATGGACTGGTGGGATGAGCTGTGGCTCAATGAAGGTTTCGCTACCTGGGTCGGATGGCACGCCGTCGACCACCTGCACCCCGAGTGGGAGGTGTGGTCTCAGTTTGTCAATGAGGGCATGCAGAATGCCTTCCGCCTTGACGGTATTCGCGCCAGTCACTCCATTCACGTGCCTGTTCGCGACGCTCTCGACGTGAACCAGATCTTTGATCACATCAGCTACCTCAAGGGATGCTCTGCCATCCGCATGCTTGCCAACCATCTCGGAGTTGAGACGTTCCTCAAGGGTGTCTCCAACTACCTCAAGGCCCATGCCTACGGCAATGCCAAGACCAAGGCCCTTTGGGATGCGCTGACTGAGGCTTCCGGCAAGGACATTAACGAAATCATGTATCCTTGGATTTCCAAGATTGGACACCCAGTCCTCACCGTTGAAGAGAAGCCAGGACAGATTGCCATCAAGCAGTCCCGTTTCTTGTCTACCGGCGATGTCAAGCCCGAGGATGACACCACCACCTGGTGGGTTCCTCTCGGTCTAGCCGGAAAGAAGGGCGAGGCTGGTGTTGCCGATATGTCTCTGACCAAGAAGGAGGATACCATCCTTGACGTTGATGAGGATTTCTACAAGCTCAACAGCGGCGCAACTGGCTTCTACCGTGTAGCCTACCCTCCCGCTCGTCTGGCCAAGCTGAGCACTCAGCTCGACAAGCTTGGCACCGAGGACAAGATTTTCACCCTTGGCTCAACTGCAGATCTTGCTTTTGCCGGCAACAGCTCTTCGTCAGCCCTGCTGGGCTTTATCCAGGGCTTCCAGAAGGAGACTCACCCTCTCGTCTGGAGCCAAGTTCTTGACTGCATTAGAGAACTCAAGTCTGTGTTTGAAGAGGACAAGGAGATCAAGCAGGGTATCAACAACTTCACCGTGAAGCTGATTAATGACAAGGTCAAGGAGGTTGGATGGGAGTTTCCCGAGGGCGAGGATTACCTTGGCGGTATTCTGCGCAAGGAACTCCTTCTGAGCGCTCTCTCTGCTGGTCACCCCGAGTAAGTGAACCTTTTCATCTTCTCTTTTTGTTCCCTTGATGTTACAGGGTCAAGTGCAGAATCACTGCAAAGAAAGTATTACTAACCATTCGAACAGGGTCAAGGCGGAAGGTATCAAGCGGTTCAACGCTTGGGTTGAGAACCCCGAGGCCAACCCCATCCACCCGTCTCTGCGAAGCATCGTCTGGCGCGCTGGTCTCGCCGACAACGCCGCTCGCAACGTCGAAGTCCTCAAGAAGGAGTGGTTCAACACCAAGGCCATCGACGGCAAGCTCATTGTCCTCAGTTGCCTTGCCACTGTGGAAGATGCCGATCTCATCAAGAACAACCTCGTCCCCTTCAACTTCAACTCGTCTCCTCCCCAGAACTCCGTCCCCGCGGCCGACATGCACGTGCTCGGTGGCAACCTGGCCTCTCACCCTACTGGCCGTACCATCCAGTGGGACTTTATGAAGAACAACTGGGACCTTGTCGCCACCAAGCTCGGAAACCCCATTGTTGTCGACCGCTTCATTGGCCTGAGTCTGAAGCCGTTTACTGACATTGCCATCCTTGACGAAGTTGAGGAGTTCTTCAAGGACAAGGACACGAGCAGCTTTAACCGTACGCTGGAGACTGCCAAGGACAGAATTAGGGGCAGGGCTGCGTACAAGAAGCGTGACGCTGCTGCGCTGAAGCAGTGGCTCTCGACTAACAAGTACATCTAAACGATGGCGGAAAATGAAATAATTGGCGCATGTAGCTCTGAAATGCAACATGCCCTGCCAACATGCTTTGGCATGGTGTATATAAATAAATGTAAAAGTTAAATGAAGCTAAATAACAGGCTATTGAAATTAAAAAAAAAAAAAGTGTATCTCGCTTGGTGCTAAGAAAATAGAGGACCGAAAATGTCTGTTATGAGTGTTTGTATTTGTTGTTTCTATTGCTTCTACCAAGTTCTTTACCTCCTTCTGGATACTCTATTACTTCTACTAGATGATTCTACTGCTACTATGGCTATGTATTACCCAACTAATTGATACCTTTTGCTTTATGAAGTTTACTATACCCTGTAAGTTACGAGTTGTGCTTCCAATACCAAAAAAGACCTGTCAGTCCACAACCTTGTGAATCACAGCAAACTCCAACACAATAAACCCAACATACCCAACAACCATCCCTCCCCCAATCCACCTCGAAACCCTCCCACCAAACCACACCGTCCCCGCAAACACCACCGTCGAAATCCACAAAACAGCCAACTCCGCCATCGTCACATCACCTCCACTCAAGTCCCCTCTCGTATCTATCATAATAATACCGCAGCATAGAGTCAATAGAAAGATGTTGCTACCCGCACAGTTTGCAACGAGAATCCCCGGGTGGCCCCGACGCCCGCTCATGACGGCGATGAACTTCTCCGGGAGCGTCGTGGCGATGGCAAGGACGACGATGCTGAAGAGCATGTCGGAGATGCGCAGCTGGTCGACGATGTTGATTGCTGCTTGGGAGAGGACGTAGCCGGCGAGGCAGATGGCGAGGAAGCCAAAGGTGAGATAGAAGCCGTGATGCATGAGACTGTGTTGATTGCGGCGCTGTCTCGCTCTCAAAGGTGAGCCATCGGCGAGGAGGGCTGTCGTGCTGCCCACAGAGCTTGCATGATCCTCGTCGCCGGAATCATCACTGTCTGAATCCTCCGGCGCAATAAGCATCCCTCTCCCAATCATAGCAATCACGAACAAAAAGTAAACCCCAAATATAACAACCAGAAGCGGTCCGCAAACCAGCCAAACAAGCCCATTCGAAAAGTAAATGACCGGAATTACCAGCGTCGTCAACACAGCCGTCAACAGGGAGTAAATCCTCGCGCTTCGATCAAACTCAATTCCTCCTTCAAAGCACAGCAGGCCGAGCGAAAAAGCGCCCAGGATGTTGGAGATGGCTGAGCCAACGACGTTGCCCATTGCCAGGGATGGCCGGCCCTGCGCCAGAGACGCGATAACAACCGCGAGCTGGGGGGAAGACTTTCATATCAGCATGTTTTAAAAACAAATATATCGGGTTGTCTGGAATTACTTACTTCTTCCCATTCTGCGCCTGCTGTGACGAGTCCGATTGTCACTTCGGAAACGCCAATGCGGCTTGCGAGGGCGGCTGTGTGGGCGATGAATTTGTCGGCGCCGAGGTCGAGGAGGAAAATGGTTGAGATGAATGCGCCGATGTTATAGGCGATTACGTTTGCTTGCGCCATTGGGAAAATGAAACATTTTCACAGCGGAAATGATGTGGCCGTTTGTATACCATGTTGAAGATATGTGTTGCTAAACTTATATATATGCAGTGACATTTGTGCTAGCCGTATGCAGTTAATTGAGCGCCGCCAATAGTTGAGGGCTTCTGTTCATGCATTCATATGTACATCAATTTGTTCATTCGTTTCACTCATAGGCATATATACAATTCATCCAACCCAAGCCCTCGAGGTCCCAAGTTTTCATTTCAATTCCATTTCCAAAACGCCATGTCCGTCCATCGTCGTCATTCTCACACCCTCAAAACCGCCTTGTTTTGAACAACCCACTGGTAGCTCTCATTTCGGAAATTGTCCGCCAGCAGACCATTCGAGTCGGCGGATTGGAACCACATGAGCTCCTGGTTATCCGCCCACTGGGGCCATGTGTCGTACCCTGTCGTCCCAACATTTGGATCAAGGTTGTATATAAAGTTGAAAAAATAAGCACGGGCGCTCGACATGGCATTGTCAGGCAATACTCCGTAAAACACCTGGAGGATGTCGGAAGCATGGAAAGTCCCGAGGAAGGGAGTGCCGTAGTCATAAGATGCGAGGTAGGACCAGGTGGGCACGCTGGGGTTCAGCTTTGCGTGGGTAGCAAGTTCCATGCGTCTGGTGAGCGTGAAGACGAGGTCGCCGAGGAGCGCGGCCGTTCGTTTAAAGCCAGGGTAAAACTCGTTGAGGATACTTGTCCGGAAGGGACTGCCGCTGGAAATGGCAGTATCGTACGTATTGACCAATTGAGTTAGCTGGGCCGTTGTGGCATTGGAGAACATGTACGTGGACAGCCATTTGACAAGACTCGGGCTGTCGTTTACATCAGTCTGGAATACAGAGAACAATGTCCCTTCATCCTCCTGGTCGCCGATAATCATGGGCACTGGATGGTATTTGCCCTGTTCGAAGAGAACGTCGGGGCTATCTTGAAGCACAACACCATCTGGGCGTGGCAGATACGACAGCCCAAGAGAGCTGTAGGAGAAAATGCTTGGTACCGAGTTGACTGCGTTGAGAAACGTGTTGTAAGGAAGTTGGCGCAAGCATGCCAAGGTATCTGCCTGTCCGCTGCAGCCGGCTTTGCTGACAATATTGTCGTATACGGCTTGGGCCTTTGGAGAGTCAATACGCTCAGCTGGCGCGGCAGTTCCAGAATTCATAATGGCACCGCGGAACAGAGGCTTGCCATTGTACGTAGCGTTGCCGCCGTAAAGAATCATCTGATCAAAGACAGACATTGCGCCAGCAGACTCGCCCCAGATGGTGACCTTGTCTGGATCGCCGCCAAAGGCCGCAATGTTATCGGCCACCCACTGAAGGCCCATACGCTGATCCAATAGCCCCAAGTTTGCGCTGCCATTCTTGAGGATTTCAGCTCCTGGAAGGAATCCGAAACCTGCAACGCGGTAATTGACAGCGACGTAGATCATGGGCTGATCCTGAGCAATGGCAGTAGCGAGAAGACTGGTGCCGTCATAAGTGACTGTGGCACCAAGCTGAAATCCTCCGCCGTATATCCAAAAGGCCACTGGCAGCTTGTCACCAGCCTTGGTGCCTGCAGGTCGCTGAACAGAGATATTCAGACAGTCCTCTTGGCCAGTGATCGGCTGCAAGAAGGGGAAGTTTAAGAAGCTTGATAATAGCTTGATCAAAATGTTTGACGAGCCTGTCGAGAGAAACATTTGAGGGCAAGCAGGAGGAAGCGCCGGTGTATTAAAAGTTCCCAAGTTCTTTGATAGCTTCTGAGGAGGGGCAAGCCTGAGATTGCCCACCGGCGGGTCAGCAAAGGGTATGCCGTTAAAGGTATCAATGCCCAAGATGGAGCTGCCGACGATAGTTCCAGAGGCGATTTTTACGCTCACTGAAGACCGAGTCTCGAGAGTTTGAACTTCTGGCGTTGGGGCTGCCACGGCTAAAGAGAAGAAACCCAAAAGGGCCGGGAGAGTAGCAGACAACCTCATCCTGAACAGTCAAGGAGTTGCCAGAGAGATGGGGAAAGGGACTTGACGACTGGATAGTTTCCAGCCCAGATCCAGAGGACTCGCCATCGTTTATATAGATCAACCGCATACGAATACGGTCCATTCACGCAGCAAAAGGCTCTGCGGGGAATTGAGAGACTAATTGTCAAGAGGCCATTATGGTAGACCTGAAGTGTCTGCAAGTCTCGGCTCTGGCTGAGTTTCTGCCTTCCGCATGGTTCAACGTGGTGCCGAATAACGGGCATCTCCACTCACACAGTAGCGTTTGAAGACAAAAGCGATTTTCGAATAACGGGGACTAGACTTCTTGGCCGGAGCAGAACGTATCCGCTCGGGCGTTAAACAGAGACCATCACGTTCATAAGCAGCAGCTGTCCACTCATATTCCGCGTGAAAAAAGGAACCGCTGCCAGGCCACGGCGCAAAGGAGCAAGGGCTACACTGCAGCCGGAACTGGACACAAAAAGGGCCTTCTTCCTCACTCATGGATGGTCTCGTGCCACATCTCTGTGGAGCTTGCATTGAAAATGGCAGAGGCGGTGCATTTTTATCGACGCTTCGGCCATCTTACTCAATGTCGCAAGACTCTCAAAACCCCGCCCTTGACAGCTGCCGGTAGTACTCTGTATTTGTCCTAATGAGCTGCCTAGAAGAGCAAAGAAGTTCTTAGTTGAAGTCCAATTTTCCCCGTGGGGTAAGAAATGCGGGGTGCAGTTGCAGCGCCAGCAGGGGGGGTAGGCATCGGAAGCTTGAGGAGTCGTGGTCGAGCCACGGGGGATTGGAAGCTCTTGAAGCTATTGAGAGAGCACATGTAAAAGAATTGGTGTTTAAAGGTGATGAAAGACGCTGGCAGGGGCACGAATAAGGTTGGGAGCCGAGGTCAGTTGTGTATTGGGTGGCACACATACATTAGCTCCCACTGCCCATTGCCTATTGGGGATGCACAGGTCAGCTCAGGCACAAGATGAAGGATGCGGAGAGAAATACCTCACGATGCACGCTGAGGCTGGACTTTTGTCTTGGTGGAGCAAAAGTATTGGCCGCGAGATGGCCATACTGCAAGCCACCGGCGCTAGATGAGGGCAGGTCTATGGAGTAACGACTTTGTCTCACATCATATTACTAGAGATCTTCCCAATGTCTCAGTTGACTCATTCCAGGGATGAATAATGGAAACTGCAGTGAAAATTGATGATGAGAATTGATAATGGAGGCTGAGGGACGGAATGGGGGAAGAAAAGAGGCTCTTTGATGCATGCCTCAGGATGGAAGAAATCACATGTCTATATCCGATGTCAGGTACTTTTTGAAACCTGCCAGTCAAATGCAGCAGTGCTCAATAGTTTTTCGGATACAGATTTGATAATTCTCACAAAGACTTCATGTATTAGTAAGAAACTGTAATAACAAACGATAATATAATATATGTTTACCTTGTGCTCAAAGATTCTCTCGTACCATTACACAACCTCCAAGACGCAACTGCCCAAAAACAACAGCAAAGTATCTCTCGTTTTACCAAAGTCAACACAACACAGCCAAGCATGTTCATTCTAGTTTATGTTCAAAAAGTATATCGAATCAATTCGTCAATGGTATCATTACACGCCCATCTTGTAAAAAAGAATAAGAGAAATAAAAGTCATCGAGTGCCTTGCTGCTAAAGAGATGGTCTAATCTTGCCGCCATCTTGAAATCTTAGCACCGCAGCTAAAGCCTCTAGATCATGCGATATAGCTTTCTGTAATATCCGCAGACCGGATTAGCTAAAGTCAAATGCTGTCCTCCCAGAATACTGCCAATCCACTGGATCGACCCTGCGCCATATTGCCTTGGTATATAGTAGCCCCCTCCTTTCTAAACATTACATTTAGTCGTGAATCCTGCCTTTAGCGCCCAATGGCAGCGTCCGTGCATTACACCAATTATAGCCATTTTGCTTCCTTTAAACCGCAACGCCTACTAGATTTCTCTCCTCACTCAGACACCGCTTCTTTTCCACGGGGGGCTGATCTTCGTCGGATTCCTCATCCAAGCTACCGTCAAGTGCAGTAGGAGTTGTCCGCTTCCGCTTGATGTTTACGCCTCTAAACCCTGATTCTGGGAATCCCGACTCGGAACCAGAGCTATCGTATTCCCATGTCTCCATTTGATTTGAATCGAATGACCCCACAATATCCTCTCCCAGGGCTTTGCCCAGTCGTTCTCGCAGTCCCAGGATGGGCCAGATAGGAACGCGGGTAAATTCAATCTTCATTCCCGCAATCGTGTCGTCCTCCTCATAAAAGGCGCCAGAAGGATCGAAAAAGCGATCCAAAAACTGGGCTGTGACATGGCCCGTATAGACCAAGAACTCGCTCGTTTCGTTGTCGTGCGTCAAAATCCTCATTTTGACGTCTTGAAAGTCGGGCCGACGAGAAGTAGGCTTCTGTAATCCCAAAGAAGACTCTCTTGTCAAAGTTCGTATCGGAGGTGTGTAGAAATGCCTCTGCGCCATGGCCAAAAAGATGCCGACGAAATGCGCATCTCTATCAGTATCTGCTGGGATAAGAAGCTTGGCGCGAAGCTGTTGTAGCCTCTGAACAGGGATATTTGGATTGTTATCTGGCCCGGTCGCTACACGAAAGATGCACTTGCGTATTGATGCAAGCTGGTTCTTCCCAATGTAACACAGCATCGGCAAGTTCGCAGTACAGTGAACAGGCGGACTTGACGATGAGCTTACCGGCCGTGCTGGTATTGTTGCCACTGAGCTTTGTGATGATAGGGCCGAAGGATGTGAGGGGAAGTTCCACAAGGCTTGAACACGCACTGCATCATGGTATACTTTGTCACCAAAATAGATGTTCAGATCTGGGAACAGCTGCCACTTTGCAAACGCTGTTGGCCACAGCGTCATCAGCACAGTCTTGACGGCAGTAGACGTTGATTTTGGAAGGCCAGAGGAGAGCAACAGAATCTCCGTCAGTGCATCGCTCAGCTTGGTAATGGTGGGCGACGGTCGCATGTGGCCCTGCGTCGGCGGAGAGCCTGGCAGATTGCATGGTCGTGGAGTGTCGCAAGCCGGCAGTTCACAGAAGCGCACACCTAGCAGGCTGGCATGGAGATCCGTCCAGCCGATGGGGCGCACAAAGAGCGAAGTCCCAGAGTTTTGGCGGAGGATATCCCGAAGAGAGCCCTTTTGCGGGCGGCGCCGTCGAGCTGCACGCCGCGATGGAAGAGTCCGCCGTGGTGGAGGTGATGAATCGAACTTGGGCTGCTGCGTGGTTGGTGGCGTGGATGCAGGCGACTCCATGACCTTGTCGTCATCTTCTTTGGGGTCTGAAGACGGCGGCATGGAGGGGCTGCTGGTCATGTCGTCCACGAAGGCACGAAACTTGGCGATGATGGCGCTTCGGCGAAACATGGAGCTGTACAAATGCGTTAGCAAGACCACTGTGAATATGATATCTATGAAGCCGTTCAGCTTCTGGATGAGCATCTCGTACTCGTGTGATTCACACTTACCATGCGTCAGTCCGTCTCTGAATGGCTGAGGCCCTTCCCCGCGTTAACGCGACAGGAAAATGTAACGGCCTGCTGCACGTCTATTCCCTGCTGAATTTCCCCGCAAACTTTGCTTTTTCTCCAAATATTCGGAATCCCCCCTCCTTCTTTTGTTTCTAGAAGTAACAAAAAAAGAAAAGAAAGAAGAAAAAAAAGTGCAAGGATTGGATGCAGAATCCTAAGAACGGGTACAGGAGAGATTTGGAGATGAAGATGAAGAAGCCACAAATGGTGATATTCTGCGTGTGCAGGGATGGCTGCTTATTGTAGAAGGGCAAATCACAAATCGTGAATGAGAGAAGGGGCAAAAAGGGCGTCGTTTGTCTTTTGTAGGCACACAAACTCGGCACCTGAGGAACAAGGTGAGACAGTTCTTCTCTCGATGCAGCAAACGCGCCGCGCAGGGCAATTCGTCGATTAATAACTGTTCACACCTTTTGTTGGGCCGCAGGCAAGCGGGCGCGTCGGGCCAGGGAGGCCTAGGCGGCGCGACCGTAGAGCGAACTCACGTGATCTAGGCAGCCGGCAGCTGTGTGGCGGCGTTGCGGCTGTTTTGCCTGTTTTGCCTGAGAAGCTGTGGCACAGGAGGCCCGTGTGGCGCGCGCTTACCTCAGCACGGAGAGCGCACCTGAGCTCGGCGCTGGCCCCACTTGGCGACTCGGGTTGACGACAGCTCCTCCATGGGTCCTGATCTGGCTGTGTCTTAGGAGGAGCCCCGCCAATTGCAGCATCTCGTGCTTCCAACCTCATTCGCAGCAGCTTCTTCCGCGGCACGGCGCCATTGCAGTTCACGATGCCGGTACGTGCGTTGCCTTGTTGGCGGAGGGGACCAGAGGGCGCTTGTCTTATCGCAGGCCGCATTGACGGCGGTGCTATTGCCGACTGCGTGCCTGTCTCGAGCTCTCTCAGCGTCTCCCTACAGATCTCTCCTCGAATGCTATCTTCAGCTCTTGCTAATCCGACATCTCACTGCCAGGCCTACAACTCCGACTTCAATTCCGACCCGAACACTCCTCGCCTCATCGGCAACTTCCCTCTCCTGCCTCTCCGCACAAAGACCCGCGGTCCCGCCTACGTCCTGCCCTTCCCGTCACCGCCGCTGCCCGCCTACGAGTCCCCCGAGATCGAGAGCGAGAGCTACGACATCCTCGATGAGGTCCTCCGCCTCTTCCGCGCAAACACCTTCTTCCGCAACTTTGAGATCAAGGGCCCCGCTGACCGCCTGCTCGTCTACGGAATCTGGTTCGTGAGCGACTGCCTGGCCAAGATCAAGCCCAATGCCAATGCCCGCGATGCCGGCAAGGAGGTCAACAACCTGGCTCTGGACCTCAACTTTGCCATTCCCGGAGACCCAGCATTCCCTTTGAACCAGGTTCGCCTTCCCCAATTTGTTTTTCCAGACGGTTGAAGGGTGGAAAGGAGACTGACGTTGAAACAAATTGTAGATGTACGAGCCTCCTCGGGACAGACAGGACGCAGAGCAGCTCAAGCTGTACATGGCGCAGGTCCGCCAGGAGCTTGCCACCCGATTACTAGCTAGAGTGTACGAGGAAGACGAGACCAAGCCGAGCAAGTGGTGGTTGAGCTTCACGAAGAGAAAGTTTATGGGCAAGTCGTTGTAGAGGAGTGGAATTTTCGTACAAGGAGACATCTAGACCGGGGTATGCTATTACTTTTTTACTACATCATAAACCAGCATCAAGCACGCCTTGCTGAAAATTCTGTCATGAAAAGTCGGCCTATTTTGCATGCACGCAAAGGGTATTCGAAATTTCCATTCATACTGAAAGACTCTCATCTACACCCCACCGTCCTCATTCTATCCCGTCTTTGCCTTCTTCCTATTGTTGAATTTGCCTCTGGCCGTAATGTTTCCCTCTGCGGGAATCGCCCTCCAGCCCGTAAACACGTAGCCGCTCGCCCCGCCCCTCTCCGTCATGAACGGATGTGTCCGGCCGGGCAAGACTTGCCATCTCCTCGCCCGGCTCGTCTGCACCTGCGCTCCGATCAGCAGCGCCGGGTTGATGGGGAACTCGGCGGTGCCCGGCCAATTCTCTAGCTCCACGGTCGTCTTGCCCTCCGCCTCGGCTGGAGGATTGGAAACCCAGGCGCCGCGTCGGCCAATGCTGAAGCAGTCCGCCAGTTGTGTCAGGGGTTCAATTGTCGGTGAGTAGATGGCGACGGGGGCACCGCCTGCGAGCAGAGGGAGCGCATGGCGCAGCACTGAGATGGGATCCATGGTGCTAGCTACGGCGAGACCGGAGAAGCCGCCTGCGCGGGTGGCATCGACGATTTGGCGAGTGCGAGCCCATCGCCGTCGCTTTCGGTGGTAGTTTGCGCGGCGGTTGGTCTTCCAGGACGCGAGGACGTCGGACTCTACTTCGGGTACGGGCTCGGAGTAGGTAGGGTCAGATTCGGGGTCCAGCAGCTGGAGCCAGGAGATGGGTAGCAAATTGGTGAAGAGCGGGTGATACGGATATGGGGGGTTGGGGTCGCTGTGTTCATAATCGAAGTGGCGGAGGAGAGAGAGGTTGGGTTGTGAGTTGGCGTGAATCAGGGTGATGCTATTTGTAAGAGCATAGTGATCATCCAGATCGTCTTTTCGCGGTCGCTTGGGTTTGCGCTGGGCCTTGGGTGATGCTGATGGCTCTGCCGCCGCCACATCTGCTTCATCGCCGGCAGGCTGTGTCTTTGGGTTCTCTTCATCTTCGATTGCCTCCTTTGTTGCCTCGTCTACTTCTGATGGCTCGGCGTGCAGTATTCCCATCCTCTCGGCCATGGCCGCAACCAGCAGGCCGCCTGTGTCATCAACGGCTAGCCATCGTCCGCCATGGGGACCTTGTTCCCCGTCAACTGGCAACCCACCAAAGTGAACATCGGCCCAACATCCTAGCAACCCAATCATTTCCTGTCGCATCTCCATGACCTTACTTGCGTCTCTCTCAAACAGCATCCAGTGTCCAAGCATGGCCACGTCAAGAGGTAGGACGGTAAACCGTCGCATGTACTTCTTCTCCTTGAGCAGCTTATACTTGGCCAGCGAATATGCCGTCTTCTGGTCAATCGCCGTGTGAGAGAGCATGAGTTTGGCGATGAGCTCCTTGCCCGCCGCCGCACCCTCCTTCTTCAGCTGGTCGATCTCTGCCATTGTGAGCGTTTGGCGCGCAGATTCGTCGATCAACTCGCGGGTAGATCGTGCGACGACCTTGCCGCTCTCGTCAACGAGCGTGAGTTCCTCTCCATTCGCCGGCTCGATGACCTCGTCTGCATCGGCGGACTCGGTGGCGCTCACGTCGGCGAGCTTGTCGGCATTGAGCTCCGTGCCGGGGACGACCCGGAGTCGAGGAAAGCTTTCGCCGTCAAGCTTATCTTGGATCTCGTAGGTGAGGTGGAATGGTCGTTCGATAAGAAGATTACTCGGGAATGAGCCGTATTTGCCTAGAGAAATGGTTCTAGAGGTCCAGTCAGTTCAGAGGCCGTCGAGAAAGAAAACACGAGAAGATAGAAAGACTCACGTATGGGGAACAACCTGAAGGACTCGCGTCACTTCACTTGGCAATCTAATTGCAACCCAGCCATTGGGCTGCACCGTATTTCTGGACATTTCGGCAAGGCTGCGGAACAAGCTCTTGGTCTTGTCGAAGTTTTGGCACGGCAAGAAAAAAAATAAATTGAGGCGCCGACTTGGCCTCGGTGAGCCCCGCGACTAACGGCCCCACCATGGCGCATATCAACTCACCGAGGTGGGTCATTGTTTGCATTGGATGCTTCGTCGTGTTGTCATTGGATATTCCATACTCATTTTCTTTTATCATAAGTAGACATATTTGTATCGCGTAATTTACCTGCAGTTGTACAGCAAGTGCCATGTCGACGACGTATTGCTAAAGTCAGTGAGATTGTACGGCATGTAAAACTTAGGGAGCCGTCCACATCATTTAAATTATGCGAAAAATATGTATCATAATATCAGGTGGTTTAGCTCGTAAATAATAGGCTTTGCATGTCACCCTTTCTTTCGATGCTCACTGTGCATGCTATAAGATCCAAATACTAATGTCTTTTAGGTTATTAAACATAGTTAAGGGGCGGGCTTATTCCTCCTTCCTTAAGCTCCTTTCAACTCCAAGACACTGAGTAGAAGCTGACGCTGTACATGACTCAAGGTTCACATAGCACCATTGTTATTATAGAGGCTCACTTTTACAATAATCAGAGACATATATCAAACTCTTCATCGTTCTTGGTATAAACCGAAGGCAAAGCCAGGTTTCCCAGCTTCCATGTCCTCAAACCACAACCTCTTGGAAGTCCAAGTGGTACATTGCCTCGTATTTGGTAGACTTCGGTAGTTTTAACACTTACGCTATCTTCTATAAGCTATTTTGTAGTTCCGACTTTCTCCTGGTATTCAGGCCATCAGCTCTTGTAACACGTTGAGATGTACGCAAATGCTCCAGCCCTCATATCGGAGCAGAGTCAATAGTAGCGACTTACGATCCATATTCGCGTCGCTTAATTTCAGCTCTATAAAGTAAAAGCAATAATAGTATCACACAACAGTTGTAAAATGGGACGAGAAGAAGGCTAGACAGATCTCATTTAGCCGACGAGATTATTACTGCTCTCGTGTAAGTCACTCTACTAAGATACTAAGATTGCCTCAAGTATACGATGCGGCGAACGGAAAATATGATCCAGAACAGTTGGCCTAATAAAATACTAAAGCAAAATGGGGATTATTAGAGCGACGGAATACGATATACCAAGGCCATCTGACAAAGCCATGCATCAACTGGTTCTGTGACCAGCAAATGCTAGTATTCGCTGTCAAGCTGAGTCCCGGCTTATGATAGCCGACGGCAGAATGAGGCAGAGCCTCCAGATGTGCCACGAGGTCAAACCAGGCAATCTCAAAATCCTTAGTGTTTTGGATCATTCTCGCAGCATTCAGCTACAGTCAAAGTAACCCATCCTTGAAAGGCGGCATTGCGGCTGACGATGCAGTAGTCGACCCAAAAACGTGGTCAAGTTGATGAATACATGTAGGCAGCCTCTCGTTTGCTGAGACTAGGACGAGCTACCGGGTGGCGCACTTCATGTGGGTGGTCTACTATAGCAAGTCGTCAACGGCTGGTCGCTTTATGCCGATCACATCTAAACCAAGGCTATCCAGTAACACCCCCATTATTGGGGCCTACTACAAAGCATCTCGCTGCAGTGGCTGCAACGTGGTGGTGACACTATAGAGCTTCGCTAATTTAGCCAGCCGGCTGATGCTAATTTCAGCAGAGTAGTCCGGGGCGCCTTGACGTTGGGGCTGAAAGGGCTGGAGATCTGGGGAAGATGAAAGAAGCCGACGGGAGCTTTACAGGAGGATAGAAAGCGATCCAGCCACTTGTAAGCTAATAAATAACCGAAGTCTTTCACTAGAACCAACAGCCGTTTGCTAGCATGGAGTACATGGGTACTTCTCGCAAGAAAAGTCCAGACATTGGCTGCTGCACGTGATGGGCCTGGTATCAGACCTGGGGTAGAAACATCGAAGACAAGGGCCTCCTCAATGACCGCCTGAATGCCACCACTTCAGACAACAAATCCGTCCCATGCTTGCAATCGGGATATATTCGTTTTGCGCTGCAGAATCATCTATCTGTCCATGTACGGCTACTTCTACTGCTCTCCAGGTATGTCGCCCCTGGGGTGGAATGGGTGTGGACGACTATGCCGCTACACAGCTTCTCCGCACGCAACTAATATGCTTATGCTTAGCCAATTGAGAATCCCCGCGAAGGGAAATAGGCACCAACTGGGAGGCCACAGTATAGATGTGGGACTACAAATGCAGATGCTACCAGCCCATGAGCTGCGTTGAACACCCCACGAACGGTGAGGGGAACCGGTTCCTCTCGTCTCTACTCGCTATGGAAAATTCCAGGGCTTCTAGCGCCAACAGATCGCGACGCTGCAGTGTTGCACAGGCTCTACAGGCGGCGAGCAATTATGCCTAATACGATGTCGAGGCATTCTTGTGGTCGAGTCACTGTGACTATATTCAGCGATATCTGGGGAACGCCTGGGGGCCATGTCCGTGGGCCAGCAATTGCCGTCATCATTGCGACTCGTCATCGGCCCATCTCATGCTCCTCGTGCTCTGCGCCCACTCCAGCGCGTAATTACCAGGCTTTCGGGGCAGCTCTGGTTCGAGATCCAGCATCCCCAAGGCTCGCTTCAGGCCAATGGCCAGCCGTTGTGGTTTCCCCGCCTCCTTCAACCCCAGCAATCCCAGACACCTCCACCTCCGAGACCCGTCTTTTCTCCAGAGTTGCTAAAGACGGGTCGACGGCTGTTGTGCGCGTACAGATCGCTGCCGTCTCTATGTATGCTAGCAATGAGCTCAGGAGAGACTCGACCGTTATTGATGCGGAGAAATCCTCGCCAACAGCCGAACCGACGCCACAGAGGAAGCGGACAGTCTCTCCTTTGTCCCATCGTATGCGAAGAACATGGCAACCACATAACAAGTCGGGGTTTAAGACGCCACACTTTAAAAAAGACGCGGAAAAACCCACAGCTATGAGGCATCTGGCAGCTCGTTGGAGGAGCCATTTTGCCGACGGGAGATTTTAGGGCGGCCAGGCTAGTACCAACCCGGACTTTGAGGCCGGATGATCACGTCCCCATTTTACCAGGGAAATCAGCGTTGCAATGCGATGTACATGCATATCTATCCCAGAATTGCTCTATACGAGTCAAAGTAAACCCTGGCTGGTGATGTGAGGGGCTGGGTCAACCGAATTGAGTCAAAAGGATCGCATTCCCAGCACCAGAGTGCAATTTTGATCGAGGGTATCTCAGTATCAATTTTATCCTTTTCTTCTTTACCGCCTCTCTCACTTGGTTGGATTCTCCAGATTGGAGCGTATCACCATGGGCGTCTCAACATTCTTCAAGCCTCGAACGCTCAAGGCCAACGACAAGAGCCGCACAAGGGCCGCGGAGCTCACTCTTGGGGAATCAATCTTTCCTCTCGCGCTTGTCACCGTCCTGTTTTTCCTCTGGGGATTCAGTTATGGCCTGCTTGATACGCTGAACAAGCATTTTCAGAACACGCTCCATATCGACCAAGCGCGTTCTTCAGGTCTCCAGGCCGCTTATTTTGGGTGAGTTGTTCATTTGCATCGAGCAAATATATATATTCCATCGCGCCACGCTTCATCATATTCTATAAATTTAGCTAACGTTGAGTCTCTTCAGCGCGTATCCATTGGCTTCGCTCGGCCATGCCGCCTGGATTCTTCGCCATTATGGCTTCAGAGCCGTCTTTATCTGGGGTCTCTTCCTTTACGCTGTAGGCGCTGCTATCGCCATCCCTTGCATCAAGGCAAAGTCATTTGGAGGATTTTGCGCCGCGATTTTCATCATCGGCAATGGCCTTGGCTCCCTCGAAACTGCCGCCAACCCTTTCATCACAGGTACGTACTGCCACGATAATCAATCAATTATGCTTAAAACCTTGTATCTCTCTATCTTCATCCCCTAATAACTCAATATGATTCTAGTTTGCGGTCCACCAAAGTATTCTGAGCTCCGAATCAACATCTCCCAAGCCTTCAACGGAATCGGTACCGTCATTGCCCCGGTCCTTGGCTCGTACGTCTTCTTCAATTTCAGCGATGAGAAGGCCCTCCAAAACGTGCAATGGGTTTACCTGGCTATTGTCGTCTTTGTCCTTCTCCTGGCAACCCTGTTCTTCTTGGCCAATATTCCCGAGATCACAAATGCTGGTAAGTATCGTGCTGTAATGGACATTCTCGACTCAGCCTGCTAATGAAAAATTCGCCTCTAGATATGGAATTTCAAGCCCAAGAAGCTCACGGCAGCTCAGACGACAAACCGCTTTGGAAGCAATACAGACTCTTCCACGCCGCCCTTGCTCAATTTGCTTACACTGGTGCTCAAGTTGCAATTGCCAGCGGTTTTATCAACTATGCTGTATACACCCGACCAGGCACTTCCAGCAGTCTCGGCTCCAAATTGTTCGCCGGCGCCCAGGCTGCTTTCGCCATTGGCCGATTCTCCGGTAGTGGTCTCATGCGCTTTGTGAAGCCACGATGGGTGTTCTTGGTTTTTATCAGCTTGTGCATCGTCTTCATCTGCCCGGCCACTACCCAAAGTGGGGACACCGGTATTGCCATGCTCTACGTCGTCCTCTTCTTCGAATCTGTCTGCTTCCCTACCATTGTCGCCCTCGGAATGAAGGGTCTTGGCAGACACACCAAGCGTGGTAGTGGTTTCATTGTCGGCGGTGTTGTCGGCGGCGCCTGTGTCCCGCCTTTGACCTTTGTAGCAGCGGAGAGACAGGGCAATGGCATCAGCATGGTCGTTCCTCTCTCCTTCTTCGTTGTGGCTTGGTCATACGCCTTTTGTGTCAATTTTGTGCCTGCGTATCGCGATGTTGTCGATGCCTTTAGCGAGACTGACGTTGGCACCCAGGGTCATACGCACGATGAGGAGATTGCAGAGAAGGTTGATCATGAGAAGCCTATGGTCACCAATGTTCAGTAAAGGGTTATTGGATTTGGATTAGTGCAGATGCTTTTGCCTTTTGTCTTTTGTTTTTCAGTATTTGGGTTGGTGGGTTTCATTGGATACCAGCATTGTTGCATGTTTCTCTTCATATTATGCATATAATGATTCTATGGCAAATATACAACGTGGAAATGTTCGTATTACACTGCGTCTATTTTATTTTCTTTCTTCTCTTGTCTACGTAAGACTCTGCTCAACACCACGCTTCGTTGTATACCTTTATATAACAAACCCAAACAGAATTATCCCCTTTAACAGACGAAACGGAATCCAAGAATCCCCATATTACACCTATGTACCGTTCCTCCTCCTTCCTCCCCTCGTACTCCTCTCAACATGGCCCCTCAACACTTTCCTCGTCTCGACCAAGCTCCTCTTCTGCTTACTCTTCGCCTTGCCCAGCGTCATCAAGAAGTTCTTCTTGCGCTGCTTCTCCTTGTTACTCGTGCTCTTCCCCGCAGCCTCCTTCTTCGACTTGCGAATGGCCGTCGTGCTCTTGTGCTCCTCGCGATCGGGCTTGCCCTCCTTGGCGAGCGCTACCTTCTCCTCCTTGGTCAGCTTGCGCAGGCGGATGGGCGCCTCGATGTTCTCGGCGGTGAGGCCGTCGTCGGCATGGCTATCTTGGTTTTGGTTCTGCTGCTGTTGTTTGCGGAACTTGCTGCCCATGGCTTTTTGGACGGAGGAGGCGGCGCGAAGTTCTTGGAGCTTGGCGAGGTCGGCGGGGGTGAGGATGGTGGTGGTGGCGAGTTTGGTCATGCGCTCGAGCTCGGCGGCGGCCTCTTGTGCGTTTTCTTTGTCTTCTTCGTCATCTTCGCCGTCTGCTTTTCGCTTCTTGGGGGCAGGTTCGTCTTCGTCTGAGGAGTGCTCGACATTGATCCATTCTCCAGAGTCGCTGCTGTCTTCTGAGCCAACTTCCCACTCGTCAGAGTTGAATCCGTCTGCATCTGGATCCTTCTCATCATCAGAAGCATCATTGCCCTTTTCAGCGAGCTTCCGCTCTCGCTGCTCCTCCTTCCACTTGGCAAGGAGATCCAGGCCTTCGATGCCGCCGACTTCTTCCTCTCCGAATTTGCGCTGCTTCATTGTACCGTGGCTGAGGCCCATGGTGGCTTCCTTGCCACGATCTCTTCTCTTGAGCATCTCTGCACCGACTTCTCGGTACAGTGACAAGAGACCCTTGGCAGCCATCATGACACCCTTGTCTTTGCTCTTGCGGTACTGAACCAGATCCTGCAGCAGCGTTTCCGTCATGGCGAGAGATTGTCTGGAGCAGACTTCACGGATGGCATTCAGACCAACCGCGGCGACTTCTGAGGCCGACGCTTCTGAGACGAACTCATTGGCAATCTTTTGGATCAGGGGCTCCAGAGCATCAGGGGGCACCAAGTTGTGCACACCTTGTGCTAGAGACGCCAGGATAGAAGTGACGGACTGTTGCTTGGGCGTAAGGTATTTGATGAACCACGAGTAGAGCGGCACAATAGTAAGCTTGTGTAGACCAACTAATCTGGTGACCAGCTGCAAGATGAGCAGCTTTGTATCCAGTGAAAGCTTGATCTTGGTACCCTGCAGGTGCTTTGTGAATAACTGTTCGGCAAATTCCTGAGGGTCGTGCAGCAGATGCAGTGCGGAAAAGTTGAGCGGATGAGGCTTTGACTTTTTCTTCTCCTGTCTCTTGACCTTGTCGACTGCCTTTTTGTATGCCTGATTCTGCTTTCTTGATTTCTTGTTAATGGTGATTTGATGTCTCACTTTGGCTAAATCAATCTCTTCGTCACTGCTTTCGTCCTCGAGCTCCTCGCGCTCCTTGTCGCCACCCAGGAAAAATCGTACAGCTCCGACAATGACCTTTTCGTTATCGGCCAAACAAGCCTCTTTCATAATATCGACTGGCTTCGCATCCGTCCAGATTTGTCGCTTCCACAGTTCGCGCGTCAACTTAATAGCCCAAATAGCCCTTGGCGAGGAGCGATCGGCTGTGACGAGGTTGTAAAGCACCGCCTGAATTGTCCTGTTCAGCGGATGATTGGTAGATTTTGAGTTTGAATTCCGCAAGTCGTTGAGGATTTTCTGAAAGAGCATCGCGCGCATCGACTTGCTTCGCGAGGAGACGAGGATGGGGAACAGCGTTGTCAGCAGAGCAGCCGAGTCGATGACTTCTTTTCGTCGCAGCAGCACCAGGCTTGCGACGACCTTTTCTCTCAGCTCGGGGTGAAGCGTTTCATGGTTCTCAGAGACAATGGTCTTGAGATCATCCTGGAATGTGCGAGTTTCCTCGGGATAGCAGTCGGCTACGTGCGCAATGAGGTCGATCATGTTGTGGAAGGACTCGACCGAGTCGGCGGCGACCGTCGTCGGGGACATGAAGAAGATTTCGCGCTGGGCTTCATATTGGCCCCATTGCTTCATGAAGTCATCCTTGTAAGATCTAGACGAAGGGAAAACAAGTATAAGCGATCGTCTGTAGTAAAGATGGGTGGACGGTGACGAAGAGCTTACTTTGGGTCTCGCCGGATTTTGTACTGAAGACTCGCGCTGTAACAAATTATTAGTACAAGGACAAGCTAGAAAGGCATACAAATGCAATTGAACGTACAAATCGGCGTCGATCTTCTCGAGCGCGGCGACCTTTCGTTTCACCATTTTTGCGACTGGTTGGGGCGCAAAAGGTGCGGTTTCTGGTGTATGGAATTTGCGTTTCGCCTTTTGGCGGGATCGATTTGTCGAAGAAATTTTGGCTATCGGCGTAAAAAAAAGCTGATAAGATAAGGATAAGCTACTGGCTCGGCGCTAAGGCTGGTGGCGCAGGGGCATCTGGGCAGGTACTTGGGTACATGTGCTAAAGCCGACTACAGCAAAACACCAACAGACCGAATAAGTAGATATCAGATAGAATTTTCCAGCCAGACTTCTTACATGTTATGGGAAAGAAAAAACTATTTAACATTGAATATACCAAAGTTGGCAAGATGCTCATCAATTCTTCATGGTTTGGTGAAAATTCAGTCAGATACAGTAGCGTTACACACTGTCCAAAAACTCTCTATATAAGTGGCTGGTTTACCGTCTAAAGCAGAGAAAGCAGATTAAATAGACAAAATCCAACACAACACAACGGACCTCAATTCAATTCTTCCTCAAAATCTTCCTCCGTCAACAAAATTCCATCCAATATCTTCCCTATGTGCGTCTTCTCAACCGTCTCGCAGTTCCGTCGAATTTTCGTAACCAACACCTTGATAAACTGCACAGGACTCCTCGTAAACTCAGACTTGTTCACTAAAAGCCCACTATTTACTCCAGGCGGAATAAAACCATCAGGCCCGAGGACAACAGAATCATCAGCGGGGCTCCAGGCAAGACCCAGCTTGTTGCACAACTCCACATATTCCTGGAAGGACGACAAATATAGCTGGCCCGCAAAGATATTCAGTTCAACCATCATGCCAGGCGGAATAACTGGCTTCTCCAGTCTTTGAGGCACGGTGTACAGCGTCAACTGATCCAGCGGCCGGAATCCAAGATTACTCCTCGGTGCATATAAATGCAAAGTGACAAACTCGGACGTTTCAATATCTGGCATAAGCTCATGTGCTTCCCACGGACTTATTATGACAAGACGACTGACGGCAGTCGAACCATCTAGCTTACTTGTCAAAATCCAGTGCACTGGCCGCTGGAAAAGGTCCATGCCGTTATCGGGCATGCTCTCCAGCTTGATCGTTCTAGAAAAGTCCTCAGTCACCCATATGCCACTAGGAAACTTGTGCAAATCAAAGTAATGAACTGCCGAAGTTCTCTTGAGAGCCTGAAAAGCGGGCTTGAACGCGCTGGATCCTACCGGAACATCCCCAAGCTTGATGAAAGAGCGAAGATCTGGATGGCATGTATGTTTCTGGGGAAGGGCATGGGCAGGCTGCTCGACTTGGCGTTCTTGCTCGGTTTCGGGGGAAAGTTCTCTCTCTTGTTCCTCTTGAAGCGATGAACTGCGAAAGTCTATCAGTCCGAATTCTTCGCAGCGGCGCTGAAACTGTAACTTCACGGCCGGCCTAGCCCTTTCAAGTAGCTGAGCTGATTCAGAACCAGTTTTTGGTCGATAGCGAGAGTCGAGAGTTTGAGCTTCAGGCTCAAGAAACTTCCTAGCCCATGTTTCCTTGTCAGGTGAATATTTTCCCCCCTCATTCCAGAGAGCATCCTGTTCGTAATATCGAACGCCCTGTGTCAACCATAACGGAACCATGCGTCGAAGGTCGCGCCAAGTCTCAGATATTGCCCAGCATAAAACATCAGAGACCGAGATATCTCCCGTAGCAGAAGATTTAGGGTCTCTTTGTGCTTGTATCTTCTGTTCAATGTCTCTTGGAATGCAAAACACGACAGACTGTCCTCTTCCGAGTTTTCTCATCCGCATACATGCTATTTCACAAGTAAGCAACAAGTCCTCTCATATATTTAGCAAGCATCTGGACTTCTTACCTTGTACAAGCTTGTCTTTCGTCAAATTCGCGCCGAGCGTTACTGCTGCTTGGTAATTTGTCGGCAGTCGTAGATCCGTGCCTCTGGTATGTGCTTCATCGAGGAAGACGAGGCATTGATCCAATTGAGTGGCAAATGGCGATATCTGTAGAGGCTCAACTTTGTTCGATCTATCCAGCACCATCAATTCATCTGCTTCGTTAAAGAAGACGACGGCTTGAACACTGTCATCGCTGTCATAGCGCTTGAGCCATGTCTTGGCAAATTGAAGGTTGTCAAGGTCAATAATCTGTGCGCCTACGTCAAGAATGACTCTCGTGCTTGATTCCATCTGTGATACCATCTCAAGGAGTGCTTCGCTCTCCAGATTGACCCCTTTCATCTGGTTTGGCATTAACATGATGCCATTCTCGGGACGAAGCAGGTGTTTCAGCACCAACGCATTAGTATGACTCTGCTCGGGTAGATCTAATTGCTTGATGTCCATCGGCAAGATATACCTAGAATCGTTGGTGCCGCTAAATCCAGTTGTGGGATTAGTTTTTCTCTTACCAAGATCCCACCCTGAGGCAGAGAGTTTGTATGGGAATTCCCTGGACTCCTTTGCAAACACCATGCGTGAAAGGAAATAATCAATGCTTCCCTTGGCGTAACGGAGATGAGGAAAGACGTCATCGATACACTGTGTGCGATCTCGAATGTTGATACCCGTTAGATGTCTGAAACAAACAGGCAATCCTGGTGCAGTTTCTACCCAAGCCCGGTATTCGAGATCAGGATTGTCTGACCTAACGAGGAGCTCTAATGCCTCAAAAAGCTCTTCATCTTGAAGTCCTTTGTAATAATAGCTCAAGCATGTGAGTACAATGACAACATCCGGGTGGCTGAATTCTGACCGAGGCGTGGGATTATCTTTTGCTCTAAAAGGCACAGCCAATCTAGTTTTCGTCTCACGATTGGGATGCGTACCGTAATCGACTCTCCAGCGCTTCTGTCCAAAAGCAAAAGACAGAATGCCACCCGATAACAGGCCTCGAAGCAATAGAATGTTGTCGGCAGTTGTTTCTCCCCAAAATGAGCTTTCTTCAACAGCTCCAATCTCCGTCTTTGTCAGATCAGTATTGCTAATATAGCGGTTGACCGCATTTCGTATCTTCGCACGTTGTCGTGCGATCGGAAACCCAGACATTCCTGTGTTGCAGATGAATCCAGCAAGACGAGCTAGAATAGTTGACTCGGCATCAGGTCGCAGAATTCGGATTCTAGGAAATCTCTCAGGATGCCGGTCATCGATGTCAAGGGATTCTGGAAAAGACGTCTTCAGCTGCAAGCAGATTCGAGCAAATCTGGAGAGCACGTTCTGAATTACCACCCAGCGTTCAGGCGTATGTTCAATTGGCGTCTGTTTGCCCATGGTATATATAAGTTCAAATTTGACGCTAAAATTCTCATCGCTTTCATCAACTATATCTCTAGAAGATGTATTGAAAAGACGCTGAGTTTCAAACAGAGGGCGAGCAATTTCATCATGTCCATTGATCGCGCATTCGAGCCCCATCAACTGAAAGGAGAGAAGGTGCTCTGGCTGGAGCATCAAGATTCCGCCTTCTTTCATGCATCGGTGTGCCAATTTGTACACAATCTCTGCCGTGCTTGCGTTTATATGCACTGCTCGTGAAAACGGCATTCGGAATATTGGGCGGTCTAATAGGCCGGAGAGCTTCGACATCAACATCTGATGCATCTGCTTGGCCTGTGGTTTGGCAACAATGACACGTACGATCTGTGACCCGGTGCTCAGTGCAGTAGCTGCAATTGGAACAATGACAGAAGACTTTCCTTCTCCCATGTTGAGCTGCATCACGGCGTTTTCGTTGTCTTGGGGCGAAATCATCTGTTCAGCAATATGATGCTGCACACGCCGGATGATGATTCCACTCTCACACTCCAAAAGTAACCATTCTGGGTGTTGAAGTGGATCCCATTCCCTGCTGTTGTTCTCAAGTTCTTGTAAGAGATCAATCTCGTTATCCTGTAAATTTACCAGACGCTGAGCCTGTTGCAGACTGGTTATTGCAGTTGCGTACGTAATGATAGTCTGCTTCCATGCTTTGGCGAGTGAGGGCCACCGATGCCTTCCGAGCTGCTGTAAAAAGAAAATAGGACAAGCCCTGGGATAAAATCCCGCTGCTGAGGCGATCGACCGTATTAGTTTACTGCTATCGGCTGGGCCCAGATGAGAGCCAGTGGATGCCGGTAGAACGGCTTTTAGTAACGCCTCATAACATTTTTGAACGAACAATCTGCATTGCTGTAGATAGAGTTTAAAAGCCATACTACGCACGGAAGTATTGCTCCTTTCAGGCTGCGTCGTAGTAAGGCCCCGAAGATCAAGTAGACTTTTGCGTAGCTCAGAGAGATATCGACGCTCATAGTCGAATTGGGTTTGCGAATCCAAGTGGTCAAGAAGATCGACCAGCTTAATATTCGTATCCTCTTCATCATTCGCTGCTCTTCGTAAAGCTTTTAGATTTAAACGTGGCACTATACCGATGACGGGTGGTGCGTTGCGAAACATCTCATCAATAGATATATATCCACGAGAACGAGTAGTTGAAGCTTGGTAGGTGGGGTATAAGCTCCGAGGAAGAGAAACGGTTCCCAGTTCTATGACATTCAATGCCTTGATGAATCTCTCAAGATACGCTTTAAATTGTAAGTTTGCAAGCCAAACTCGCCATTTTGCTTGGGCGCGCCACATTGCAGTTGAAACTCTTATATAAGTTTCGAAACTGTGCTCATGAGTCGTCCGTTCATGAGGCGTAACTAGCTCCCAATTGGGCCACTGTGAAGCAAGGTTGTTGACAAAGAAAGTGACTGCCCTCTGCTTGGCAATATTGAACTCGCCTTTGCGCCGCTTCCTTGTCTTCTTCGCAGTTTCGTTCCTCTTTGGGGTCAATCTCATCTCGGGACAGTCAGGACCGAAGTCTTTGGTCGCGCCATTCACAATAGTTTCGAGTTGATGTATTTTGAGTTCATAGCCTTCACTTAACTCGAATGCTGACTCCGCGGGTAAAGATACAGCTGCTAGTTGAATCGATAGCGGAAGCATCATTATAGCCTGGACAACGTTCGACTGGCATTTCGAGGAATAAGACAATGTCGCGAGCCAGATCATGGTCTGAAATCTGTTGATCCAGGATGGTTTTGTCTGGAAAGCAAAGTGCAATCGGCACCAGTAGGCAGGTAAGAATGTATTCGGATCATCGAGCCATTCTGCGCCATACTGAATTTCTTGCGTACTAGGCATCACACGGGAAGCAGAAGTCTCTCCAGGCACAGAAAGGAGGTTGTACAAAGTGCCTAAAAGGCCATCTCCAGCCCTATGCGCAACGGTTTTAATGTTATTATGGATGCGAAATGTGGTTTCGATTGCATGAGCGGTCCCCGTTGACGATTGGCCTCGGTCTCTAGATGCGTACTTGGTATCACGGCTTGTTTTGAAGCCTTCAGCTCCAGATCCAGACACTTTGTAGCGGGAATTTCGAAAAATCTCTCGGTTTATAAGCTCCATCTCGTTCTGAGCTAGTTCATCTGCGGGAGCCTCCTCGGACGGATATAAAAAGCTCATGTCTGAAACTCTATCGAGGATGCTGCCCACAGTCTTATAAAATTGCGAATCTTGAGCCATGAAGCTCAACACTGGTGACCATTGCACTTTTTGCATAATCTTGAAATGTTTTGGGTAATAATCCCGATGAGGAGAGAGGTTGGCGATAGTATGCAGTAACTGCACATTATCGGGAGATAAATAATCGACCGATCGTATTGACGCAGACCCCAGAATTGACAGGCTCTCTTCCGTTCCGGTCCTACCCAAAAAAGGATCTGGAATGCAGTATGAGGTGAGTGCGTGTATATAAGCTAGGTATAGCTTGCTTTGGGCCGTAGCATTGCCAATCAAGTGGCAAAGTTGATTGTCGATCAAGTATCTCTGGACGCGATTAGCGGTACCATAAACCACGTCCACAGAGATGTGTCTCTCTGGATTCGCCATAAAGTTGATCTGTCCCTCGGGTATTATCATCGTCCTATTTTCTGGATTGCGAATATCTTTCAGCACGAGCTTACTATTAAATCCAATCAACGTGCCAATATACTGATTAGAATCAATCTGTAGCCCTCGGAATTGTCGAGATATGATAGCTGACTCTTCCTTTCTCAGCGTGAATTCAAGCTGTAGCCGTGTCACTTTAATCTCAAGATCGCCTGATTTTGCATCCAATAGCATATGTAAGTGTAACATAGTGTCGAGTGATGAAAAGACGGATGCAATATGAAGCGCAGAGGCGCTACCAGGTGAAAGAAGCGATGTATTTCCAGCCTGTGTGAGCTTCCAGTGCTGCTTATCCTGGCTCAATATCCAACCTTCTGTAGATGGCTTCCATGGACAACCTATCGGACGAAATTCAACACTCCCCGTGGTTTGATTGTACCAATGGGTATAGTCGTCAATGAAAGAGTTTGGCAGCCACCCTGTGAATAATCGAGATGGGATGAGATATAATACCGGATCTTGGCCATCCAGACGTACCATCAGATCTTCTTCAGCGAACAACAATATATCATCCATACTGAAATGGGCAATATAGCCTTCAAGGTTTTTGGAGCTGCAGAATTTCATTCCCAGTGAAGAACTGGGCATGACATCCAGTATAAAAGAACCAAATAACTTTTGATAGTCTTTATGGGCCTCGTATCTGCGAGGTAGGCGGGATAACGGGTTTCCGTTTACTAGCAATTCTCCGGTTAGAAGATTGATACATATCTTTAGTTGCGCAGATACGGCTTCGAGCCAGCTGCAAGTGTCATCGGCCAAGTCCCATTCGCCCATTCGATGGAAATCTGACCAGCATTGCTTTATAGCTAAATCAAGACAGGGGTTTCCGCCGTGAAGGATCTCGTCCAGTAGCATGGGCCGAGAACGATGCATCGTAAAAAGCCATCTATCATACATGATCCCCTCAAGCTCATCTTGATGGATTTTCGCTGATGAAGTGTTGTTGTTTATATTGATGGAGATTTCGATCAGGAGAGCCCCCTGCTGAGGATCAGATAGTATATGCGCCAAGAGTTTATCGCCCACGTTAAAAGTATCTGCACATACCAAAGATACTCGAAGCGCGATCTGTAGAAATTGAACCCTCTCATCTTCATTAACTGAATCATATGCCCTTAAGCGCAGCCTCGTCAACCATTGATACGATATCTCTCTACAGTCTTTCAAGAGTTGAAAAGCTCTCAGTCTCAAGGCAGGCGTATCAGTCAAGGATAGGAAGCGAGCGGTAAGGAAAATAAAAATCCACAAGGCAGTGTGGGATTCCCAGTTTTCTTTTATACGAGAAACGCATCCTTGGAGTTGATCGAGCATCGCGCGACCAAACTCTGCGTCCGTTAGGCGCCCATGTGTACATCTCTCAATTGTATTCTGGTCGTTAGGCCCTGCTTGAAGACTGAGCTGTAAGAGAAACATAGCGGTCTCAAATTTATTGAAATCCACATCGGGCATTGCGAGTTGAGTAAGAATATTCATCCACTGTATACGATATCCAAATGGTAGCGTAGCTAAAGCTTTATACTCGCCAAGAGACATGTTTTCAGGGCAAAAGGCTTGGCTCGCGATGATTGTATTTGGAGTCTCGCCGGCTGGGTCGTTGTGGGTTCGAATGAGGAAACGCTTCAATTGGTTCACATTAGAACCTAGCTTGAAAGTACAGAGCTCAGACAAATAAGTGGAAGCTGAAAATTTTGCGACAAAGGTTCTCCTTTTATCATCAAAGTATCGGAATTGAAGTCCATTGTTTACACAGACGTCCGATTCAAGGCTGTGGCTAATTTTGATGGTTCGCCGGTGAGTGACCACATGGGGCTTCGACTCAGACAAAAGGTGGATGCGCCGGCCGGTATCAGATCGGAAGAATTCACTGAGGCCGGCATATGACCTTAGTGGATACTCTGATTCTAATTTTTCGTGTTGAGAGGGTGTGCTTTGAAGAACTTCATCAATAACATACAGGGTTCCATCCCGCCATGCGCCAAAGCTGTTGGGGAGGGCCAGCTCAAAGACTGTCGCCTGAGCTTCAAGTAAAGAGCTCGAAAGGGGCCACTCGTAGATGTCTATCGACATCTTAGTTGCCTGTTTACGGCACGCGCAACGTTTGCAGTCGGAAGCGTGCCCAGCATACCATACTCCATCTTCTTCCCAGTCGACGTTCTGACAAGCTTCTTGCTCATATCGCCGCATGAGGGTCTCGTATTGCGCACGGCGCAGTCTGTATTCATCCAATTTTGCTGTTTTGTCAAGACGAGCTCGCTCCTCAATTTGTCTAAGAAGATTTTGATGGGCTGGCGATTGCGAAAAATATTGAACCGGGAAAGAATTTATGGACCCGAAAGAGGTGAAGATCGATGCTCTCTTCTTTGGTCGCGCAAGTTCACGCCGCTTTGTGAGGTATGTCTCAACTAGATGAAGCCTTTTCATCTCTTTTCTGAATCCAAGGAGTAGTGATTGAAATACCCCTATAGGAATCTCGTGATGGTAGAGATTTAGTAGTGGAAACTCGTGGGTTGCGGCTTTATCCGCAGCAACCCACAGTTCCAGGATAACAAGAATCATTCTGGATGCTCCTTCCGGGCGGCTCGAATACCATTCTCTGCCCGCTTCATGATAGTCTCGCATCAAATTGAACAGAGCTATACAAGCTGACTCTTCTCCAACGTTTTCATTGATCCAATTATCGAGGTGTGCGGCCACCCATGATTCTACCATGGCAAGGTGATAAGGAAGATCATTTTGATCAATTTGCTTCGGGATACTGGGAAGATTTTCGGGTATAAAAGTCGTTATACCCGAGTTCGGACAGAACGATGATACTTGTATCAAATTGTGACGTTCCGAAATAGACGAGATAAAACCTGCCAATCCAGGGATAGATATGTTTGTGTCGCCAGCCATGTTGAGCGATTGCAGCCCTGTAAGATCAAATTGGGACTTGGCATCATTGCAGATCCGGTGCCATCGGACGTTCAGAAATTTGGTCGCAGTGGACACCGCTTCGTGCACATCTGTCAACCATCTCCCATCTACGGGCTGCCGCAACTTCAAAAGGCGCCGGGAAATCTTCGTTGACATTGTCGTGAGGAGTTCGCTGCTCATCATATTATCGGTCGCAGCTTTAAGAACCCGAGACAAGAAGAAAATGAAAAAGGATTTGTAAAGCTCATCAGAGCCGACGGCAACACGATCCAGAGTGAGCTGAAGAGAAACTCGAATCAGAAGCCATACAGCAGACCGCCTCCACGGAAGCTTGCTTTGCTTCCACAAGACTTCTTCTCGCGTATGTTTTGTAATTCCGGTCACGTCGGCCTCGCTGCCTACGCCCCGCAGAAAGCCATACAACAGCTCCGTGACTATCTTTGGATCGATTGTATCTCGTTCCTCATTGTGTAATTGTTTGGCTTTTTTAGTCTTTGGTAGTGCTTCGTCGACTGTTTGGTAGCTCATCTTCATGAGAGTCTTGGCCAAGACGTCTTGGAAATCATCCCCTGCGTAGATGCGAATAGGAATACCCACTGCAATGGCGGGAAAATGGCGGATTAGGCGTCCTGCTGTTGAGTAAACAGACCTGTTGGTTGGACAGAGCTCGAACATCTCGAATATGACAGAGTCGTTGTCCAAGCGAAGCATGACGCCCGCGTTCTGAGCTGTGATGTAGAATGATGCAAAAGATTCTGAAGGATCTGTTGAAAGAGTAAAGTCAGCGGTATGCAAAGCGTAGATATGGAGCGCATAAGAGCTTACTATGCGGCCCTATCCGTTTCAGCACGGCTCTCACGCCATCTTCCTGCAGATATCCGTCATAACTTGTGGCAGTATGCATATTTTTCATCAAAGCCACCGCAGTCTTGATAGCTTCATGATAGCCCAAATCAGCCTTTGGTAGAAACTCGATCAAGCAGTCTCTGACTAGCTCGACGAGCCGTAGTTCGTTTACAGGAGATGCATCGTCTCCGTTTGGCAGCTTAGGGGGTAAGAATACATGATGGAATATATATTCTAGCATTTGCGAGCTCAGGCCAGAGCTCGCGTCGTCAAGAACAGCCTCCATCATTTTCCATGAAGATTTCAGAAAAGAGTTGTAAAGAAGAAATGATGAAATGTAAAGCTAAAAGACAGCACTGAGTGAATTAAAAAGAAAAAGCCTCGTGTCAATAACTACCTGTAGGTACATATAACGAGGAGCCCCTCACTAAGCGCTTGCTGCCTAAGACATTATTAGATTCTGCGGGAGGCCTACCAAGGGAGCTCCAATAGGCTCGAAATGAGGAGCAGAAGAATGAACGGGCTGTTGTTGGGTTTGCTGGCCAGTTGTCGCGGCCGCTGTGCAGTGGCTGTGTAGGAGTCGATGCCCATGCAGCTGCGGCCTTCGTCGCTTCAGCTTGTTGGAAATGTGACATTGAAGTCTCTATACGTTGACCAAAACAAAGTTTTTACGTACCACAAGACCTTATTTCTGGCTATCCGGGTAACTGAGACGCAGTATTTGTACCCAGCTCCCGTTGCTCCACTGGAGAAACTAACATGTTACTTTTGAGAATCAAAAAATGGCCGTTCTGATTGGGCTGAGATTTGTGACATGCCGGTAATGAGTGGCCATTTGCATGGCTCTCTCTATTTTATTGCGCTATCGAATATAAAACATCCATTGAACCTAACAGTCTGGCACGCTAACAGGTATATGAAGCGGCACGCTTGTAGCCAAACCACTCAAGCTCGTCTCTTTAAACTCGTTCCTCATGCCCTGCGCAGTAACGCGCATAGCCCGAATGGCATCATCAAGGCTGACCTTTTGCGTGCCAGTCTCGCCGCTCAGAGCCAGATTGGCGCTCGAAATGGCCTTGATGGCACCCAAGGCATTGCGCTCGATGCATGGTGCTTGCACCAAACCGCCAATGGGGTCGCATGTCAAGCCCAGATTGTGCTCGATACCGATCTCAGCGGCCTGCTCAATAGTTTGAGGACTGGCGCCCATGCATGCTGCGAATGCTCCCGCTGCCATAGAGCAGGCAACGCCTACTTCGGCCATACAGCCACCCTCAGCAGCTGAGATGGTAGCACCACGCTTGTACAGCATGCCAATGGCAGCAGCTGTCAAGAGGAAGGACAAGATGTCCCGCTCGGGATCGTCGCTGACGAATTCGACAGTATACTTGAGCACTGCGGGGATGATACCAGCTGCGCCGTTTGTTGGGGCTGTAACGATGCGTCCGCCTGCTGCATTGGTCTCATTAACAGCCATGGCATACACCGTAAGATAATCCACTGCAGAGGCCCCAATTAGTTTTTGTCCTTGATTTGATTGAACCGTGGAATTGAATTTACTTACTGGCTGGGAATGTCGTGCGTCGTCGGGGTGATGGCAATACAGGATGAGAAAAGGAGCCATGGGTTCGCAGAGCTGCCGCTCTCCTGATAGCCATGTCCTTGCGGCCAGGTGATGAAGATGACGAGGCCGGTGCCGTGGTTAGAGTTCCAGGCGTCTGGGAACCAGATGGCGATTCTTTGTTATCAAGCGGTAACTGGGCCTGAGCTGGCTCTGCAGCATTGCTCGCCGAGGTATTGTAGGACGGATATAGACCTCTTGTGAGTCGTCTATATAATGCCGGTGCTCGCCTATGCAGCTTGAGACTGCCTGGTAGTGTTGAGTCCGGGGCTGCTTGGACTCCTTCCAAGATGCTGTTGTCCATTACCTCCCAGATTCGGAACAGCTTGTCCCGGATTTCATCGTCTGTGTAGCCGTGGCTTTTCTCATTCTCATACACGACTTGTGCGATGGTCAGGTTGTGCTTGTCGCACAGGGCCAACAAACTCTTTGCGTCTCTAAAGGGGTATCGAGGTTGATGGCCATGCGCGCCGCCAGACGAAGAAGCGTCATCGGTTGAGGATTTCGCTGGGGGAGGAGTATCTCCGCCATCAGAGCCAGATGTAAGCAGACCGGCAGCGTCTCCAACTGGCTTGATCTCCTGTCCGGTGCGTCGATCTCCAGCTGCATCTTCTCGCCGAATCTCTTTGTAGTACATATTCTCCGCGAGATCAGATGGATGCGCGCCCTGGGCTTCTGTTGTTAATCCCAAGCCGGCATCTGTAGCAGATGACGAATCCGAATCTGCTTTATTGATTGACATGGCGCCGTTGACGACAAATCCGCCACCCACGCTGAATAGATCATTGGTTGCCAACATGTATCCCTCCTTGTCAAACACCATGAGGCGCATACCGTTGCTGTGCAGCGGCAGCTTCTTACCCCACTCCCATTTGAAGTCCCGGTCAAAGTCAAACGCGATTTCCTTGCCCTTGCCATCTGGAAGTTGGTGACCCAGGAAGAGCTTCTTGTCCTTTTTAATCTGCTCAAAGCGTTCAGGCACGTAGGCCGTATCGACACTCTCGACATTGGCGCTTTCAAGGCCAAGCAGAAGAGCAGATGGCGTCATGTGGCCCTCGCCTGTGAGTGCAAGACTGCCATAGAGGGCCACCCGAATTCTGTCAACTTTGGGGAGCAAACCAGCCGCCAGGAGATCTGCAACGAAGATATTGCCCGCTCTCATTGGCCCAACGGTATGGGACGATGAAGGGCCAATGCCAATGGAGAAGAGATCAAAGGTTGAGATGACGGCATGTTCGTGGTCAGACTCGCTGTAGGTTCCCTGGTCATCATCGAAGTTGTTCCGCACTGAAGCTGTGCTGCTGAAGCTTCGATGCCTTGATGCGAATGGTGTTGAGGAATGTCTAGATATGTGGCTCAAACAACTGGCGGCCACACCGAGTTGCCGTGTAGGTACGCTTGATGAAGCCCATGACGCCCGTAAGGCAGCACTTCCCGACAGCCTAAGCTGCCTTGTCGGTGCACGGCGGTACATTGTGAAGTGGTCGCCGATAAAGGAACATGAAAGGATTGGATCAAGGTGTCGATGGGCGCACCATAAATCCAATTGATTTCACTTCCAGCTCATTGGCCAGCCGCGTGGTTGCTGGAAAGCATGATCGACCCAACGCCGGTGCTGATAAGGAGCAAAGTCTTAGCAAACCGTTTGATAATCGCTTTGGGCCGGGGCTTTCCGACAAAGGCCGCGATATATCATCTCCAGAGCGGTAAATCTATTTGGCTTCCTAATTCTATACTTTTACATCCATTACGGCTACTCAGCAGACATTAAACGAGTCACTATCCATACAATTCAAGCCCAACGTCAAGCGGAATAAGAATACACACAGATGCCTCCCAATTGGCAGAGCATTGATTGGTTTGCGATTCAGCAAAGGACCGATTGAGACCACGTGACTCTGCGTCATATGTGCAGTAGCCAATGAGAAGCGTTGGATTAATGACTCCGGTCGGCTGATAGTACAAACGAAGAAATCTAAAAACAGCGCGGCGTAAAACGCAGTAGGGTAGCCGGAATTTTATGCGCAGACCATAAGACCATAAGGTAAAGGAGATGAAATCACACAGAAACAAGAAAAATAGTAGGTGACAGAGGGTCTTAAAAGAATATCTTTTCAGCTGTTCTTATATCCAGTATTAGTCGCGGTAGGATGGAACTCTTCGCGAGTGTAAATGGAAAGTGAATTGCCAAAGACTTTTAGACCTATTGGCCTAGAGCTATTCACTACTTGGTATGGGGAAATACAGATGCCACTCGCTTCTCCACAAGCCGGAGAAAAAAGATCCGGGGAATTATGTCTTCTTTCCAAGCTACTACTATGTAACTAAACAGTGGAAATGGATGTAACGTCATTCGCGAGAATGTCCGAATGTCAGGTAGAGCTTTGGGCGTTTAATGGCGGAAGTAGTAACATGGCCTTGTTCCCGCTGTCGTGCATGTAGGGCAGACAAGATGAAATGCATTGTAAAATTTTACTGGCAACTGAGATCTAAAAAAAGGCGACGACGTCAAACACAGAAAAAACGATGCATTTGAACTACAACATTGGGCTTTCAGAGAATGGCCTACTCGCAAAACCCGGTGTGGCCGAACTGGGCGCTTTTACTTGGTCTGCATCGTACTTCACTACTAAATGCATTGAAATCGGCTATCTGCACATCTATGCTTAACGCCCTCAAGCTGCGATTAGCGGGGCCGATCAAAGACCCCACGTTGGCAAGGCTGGGAAGATGAATGGCTCCGAGAGCCTCGGAAGACCCCGACACCAGCCACAGGGAGATATCTATCAATTGTAGAAGCGCAAATGGCGCAACGAGAGGAATTTTCCAGAAAGATGGATGGCTGGGGACTTCCACCGGAAATGTGTAGGTACTACAATATTTCAGATAGTTGAGATGAGTATAAACTCAGCGGCGCACAGGAGAGGCCGGTCAGAATTTTTTCGATAAGGAAAAGGGAAAACTCTCATCAGCCTCATCATGATGCCTATCTCGGTATCTCGGAAAGGCCGATTTCAACACCGCCCTTGGGACCTGTGGCTGAAGCAGCCACTTCATCATGGCCCGTGCCCGCCCTTTGATCCGTCCAATCGAATTACCCGAATGTTCCCGAACCCACCCTGGCATCAATTTTTTTTTCTTGCCCCTAGACTAGCGTCCGGTAAGAAGGGAACAACAGCGAAAAAGACCTCAGTCAAAAGCCGCTTTTCACCACCGCTCTCCCCAGACAAAACCTCAAACCTCTCCACGTCGTTTCAGTCGACCCTCTCTAGACTTTCTCTTTCTCTCCCCACTCAGTGTTTGTTCGCTGCTTCGATTCCTTCCGTCACAATGGCTGCTGCTCAAGTTCAGGTTCCCGAGCCCAAGAAGCTCGAGGGATTCTCTCTCTACTCTCGTTTCGCCCTCGCTGGTGCCGTCTGCTGCTCCGTCACCCACGGTGGCCTGACCCCCGTCGATGTGTATGTTTTATGCCTCCCGAGTTGTTCTTCCTGGATGGTGGATGATGGAAGCACGGATTCGCTCTGGCCCTTTGCTGGGCTGGCGGTGATGGCTTCATTACCGCCATTCTCTCTCGCATGTGAAAGCGAATCGATCATGGCTGACTGACACGTTTTCTTTCTGCAATATAGCGTCAAGACCCGTATCCAGCTCGACCCCGCTACCTACAACCGCGGTCTCGTCGGTGGTTTCCGCCAGGTTATTCAGAATGAGGGTGCTGGCGCTCTCCTGACTGGTGTTGGCCCTACCTTTGCCGGTTACTTCCTGCAGGGTGCTTTCAAGTTCGGTGGTTACGAGTTCTTCAAGGCCCAGTTCATCAACCAGCTCGGCCTTGAGACTGCCTCCAACAACCGCACTGCCATCTACCTGGCCTCCTCTGCCGCCGCCGAGTTCTTCGCCGACATTGCCCTCTGCCCTCTCGAGGCTACCCGTATCCGTCTCGTCTCTGAGCCTACCTATGCCAACGGTCTCATTGGTGGTTTCTCCAAGATGCTGAAGAACGAGGGTATCGGTGCTTTCTACGCCGGTTTCGGACCCATCCTGTTCAAGCAGTAAGTCTTTTCTTTTCCAACCGCAATTGGGTCGTAATGTTAGAATTGCGCTTACACCATCTCCAGGATCCCTTACACCATGGCCAAGTTCGTCGTTTTCGAGAAGGTCTCTGAGGCCGTCTTCCGTACCTTCCCCAAGGAGGATATGTCCAGCGGCATGCAGACCACTGCCAACCTGGGCTCTGGTCTTATTGCTGGTTTCGCTGCTGCTTTCGTTTCCCAGCCTGCCGACACCATGCTTTCCAAGATCAACAAGACCAAGGGCCTTCCCGGTGAGGGCACCACCTCCCGTCTGATCAAGATCGGCAAGGAGCTTGGTCTCCGTGGCTCTTACACCGGTATTGGTGCCCGTCTGTTCATGGTCGGAACCCTGACCGCTGGTCAGTTCGCCATCTACGGTGACCTGAAGAAGGCTCTCGGCGCCGTTGGCGGTGTTGAGATTGCCAAATAGATTTAATATTTCATGATTTGATGACACAAAATGGGGCTTTGGAAGGGCGAGTGAAAATGGACCGAGATTTCGAAGAGGGGGCAGCTATATACGGTATTGCCCAGAAGAGCTGGGCTTTCCTTGGGTTGCTGGGAGTTTTTCCTGTTACATATAGAAAGGGAACAGTTTCCATTTCGGCCGAGACCTTTTGAGAGATTTGGTTTCTTGTTCGATTGTTTGATCGGGTTGATGAAGAGGGCCTTAGACACAAGGCGCTGGTATACATCTCTTGATTGCCTGGAGTAGAGTATAGAAACGGCAGACCACCGGCATCCCCGCTAAGGGTTGTATAATAGTCAATCTTCTTGCGTTATCTAATAGACTGGAGTTTTCTGGTTACATTGCGTCTGTTTCTTGGGCAATCTTTTGTGCTGCTGATATGTGTCTGTTGATTGCTATCTCGGATGTGCAGTTTGAACTCTTAAATCCAACATATGTTGGCAGGCTATTGACAGCCGACAATTCTGGACATGTGTCACGTCACTTACATATATACGCCACAATTCTTGTCCTACTGTCGATGCTGGAACCGTTGCTTGAATCTTTACTATTCGTCTGTCTGTACCGCGGTTCCATAACTAAAAGGCTACCCATAGTCTCTTGGGATAGGTCTGAACGTAACTCACAGCAAGCAATCAGCTCCTAGTACTAAGATGTCATCAATGCCACTATGCCGATGCACGACATCATGATCCACCATGCTAGACTATTCCATCTATAGACGTATCAACTTAACAACTAATTTGGATTAACCCCGTTTCTCTTTATATACCCATCCCGATTAGTCTAGTGACTCAATGATAAGAGAAAATCAGATGTGGCTCACCGTTTGAGCAGGCAATCCGCGATATCACTCTCACTGAGCCATAAGACCGCCGTCCATAAGGTGCATTGTCTGCACTCGACATCCTGAAGAAATCGTCGCGCAAAGGATATGATACACGCGATAATTTTTGTAGATGCTGTGGCACGACAGTCTGAATTTTTGCCCCTTTGACATCGTATGCTAGATCAGAGTCCGTTTTTCAGTACTAGATGGATCGTCAATCCAGACTCCCGGCTTGTATCTCTCCTTTCTATCCAAACACGACTATCAACTGCCAAATAGCAGCGTTTTCCAAACATCTATGACCGTCTCGTGCAGATTTAGTTCGTAACACCTAATAACCTGTTGCTGCATAATTCACAACCGAGAGAGGAGCTTCTTATCTTTATCAAATTAATCCACTGATGTCTTCAGGTCGCCAGCTGGCTGCCGCCTTCGGGCTGCCACAGCACGCAGCGCTCCTTCCATACCTCAATCACTGAAATCAGGTGGCAGCCACACACAAATCTGTTTGCACCAGAAGCACAACACCTCAGACTGTAGAATCTCTTCTTCTCCATCTGCATCTTCTCTCTTTCTGGGAAATTCCGTCAACTGTCACTACTCTCTCGCGTGAGACACCGCTTTTTATTGATCGTTGTCCCCAGCGTAGCGATGGAGTCCGATTCTCTCGCTGCTGAGACAGCGGTTGCCAATGAAGAATTCCAGCATGGCGGCAACGATGATTCAAGCCATTCTCGAGCCGATTCGGACTGGCTTCAAATTATACTTCATGTTGACGGCGATCTTTTACCGGGCTTCGATATCGGCCACATTCACTCCATGGCAACAAGCGACTCTCCTGGACTCCGAGTGGAAATTCTAGCTCGGCCTGCAACTCTCGCCGTGCCTTTGTTTCTCATGAGATTGCAAATCAAATGTGGCGAGACATGGCATCGTTTGGCGACTATCGCTGTGCCATTTAGCGAAACTGGAACACCGTTGTTGGCGCATGTTCTTGACGTAAGACATACGACTGCAATGAAAGCCTTGTTTACCATACCATCTTCATATATCAGTTCAACTACTGTTATGGATCCTACAAATGGCTTGGATTTCGATGCCATGAGATTGGGGTTACCTGAGCCTCAACATGATACCGCCCCTTCGCGTTCTAGCACTTTCGTCTGCCCTCAAGGTGACCGAATAATCTGGATCTACGCGGAAGTAAAAGCTGGCCAAGTTGTTGTAGAGTATCCATCGTCGTTTTGGAGGCAAATCCACCGCCAATCAATAGCCACGCGAACCATCGCCAAACGCATCAAATTCATGCTCTCGGCTACGAATCCACAGGACCCGAAAAGATTTTGGATCACATTCCCTTTCTATCAAGAATGGAGACGAGATTGGCGATTATTCTTCGGCGATGGATACAAAGAGAGTATCTATGGAAGAGTCGCGGGGGAGGTACATCAAGCGGATAATACGCCATACCATCCATTTCGATCCCTTCTGATTCCCTTGCCTGACTCGGAATGGGTTGCAAAAGAGGACGACAAGCAGGAATATGGCACAGAGGCTACAGGACTGCCTACGGCTTACTTGATGGCTGTCAACATGAAAACTGCCCAAAACGCCATGCCCAGCATTGGAACCTTGGTCGAGATTGATTTGTCAGTTGCCCAGGGTTATTTCAAGATACCTAAACAGCCTCAAACTTCCCATCACTTCCGAAAGATTGCGGTAGAGGTTCATGGTGTTATCAGAGCGGCTGAAGATAAGGTACAAAGTGCTGCAGATGAAGTTCAAACTAAGCTGAGCGGTATCCGCGACAAAGAGGCAATCGCAGAAGATGTCGCCCGCTTAATTTCGGAACTTTATGTCGAAACCGCTGCCAGGGGCTTAATGCCGTATATCAACAAACTGTCGAATAAGGCAAAGGCAAAGCTTCCCTCCGGGACTGAAGATGCTCAGCGATGGGTAGACGCCCAAGAAGTAGCCTCTCAACTTCGAGCGCGTAGCGGCGAAAATGACACCGCGCATGTCAAACGTATTGCCAAATGGGCCAAATCTCAGGGTTTGAGTATGCGGACGTTGAAGCGAAGTAAATTCGGCGAGCCATTTTTGGGCTGCCGTTTGAACCCGCCTTGCGATATTCCTGCAGAGGTTGCGCTCTTTCACCTCGTAGTACCCAGGCAGCCAGACTGGCCACACGGTTTCAAAAATCCTCCTCTACGAATCGCCATCCCAAAGGTTGTTCCGACTGACGAGTCTCCAATCGGTGCATATAAGATGAAAGACTTTGTTTTTGCTAAAAAGGCAGAGGTGGTCGAAGTGGAGTGTCTCGAAATCCGCGTCGTGGACAATGTTAAGCTCGAACATATAGGAAGCGATCAGTTGGAGGCCACTATCCGAAAAGTTGTAACTGCAATAACAACAACAGATTAGGCTGTTATACCCAGCGATCTACGCATATTCACTTCCGTAACAAGTGGACTCTGCAAATCTAGGATGAGGTTGCATATGCACAGTTCAGACGTGCGTTCATTGCTACTAAATTTGTTCAAAAAGATCGACAAGGAAAAGGGAAGACAAAACAAAACAAGAGAAGAAAATGAAAAGAAAACACCCCACTTCAGAGATACTAGCCATTGGGACTGGCCATTTCCCTACCTGATATAAGCCAGACTGTTAGGATGAGACATGAGATCTAGATCACGCATCAGGATGGGGTTTGTCTTCTTTGCGATAGTTAGAGTTCGATACAATCGTCACTGCTTCGATTGAGCCAAGAGTACCTCATGTTAGACGCATGACAAATGCAATATACGACCGTAGCAATGTCATCAAGGAGATTTACAAGCAATCTGCGTTCAATTCCAGTTCGTATTCTCTTTCTTGCGTCTCTACATCTCTCCTTTGTCACAATACTAACCAATACGTAGAGCATTTCAGGTAGTTCAATCTCAAGATTATATCCGTAAGGCAAAGAAAGACACTCGAGGTCGTCCAACCACGCTCCAAGGATAATAATGATGTGTGTAGTATGAACAAGCGAGTGAACTGCTCAGTCTGGCTTTCTAGCAATAGATACGAGTACAGTGCAGTCCTCCACATGGAATACCACCGGCCCTCGAGCATAACAATATTGACATAAGCTACAGGTAAGCAACGTTGATAATACGAGACTCCTTTGTCCACTTTGGGATCCAATGACTGCAGCATTCCCGTCAGCAATGAGGGCAAATAAGAACAAGTTGGGCTGATAGCGAATGCGAAATTCAGCTTAGGCATCAACCATCGTCTGTGCTCGCCATCACCAGATTACCCAAGAGGCACGGGGCATATAGCGGACCACGGGCCTAACTAAATAGGAGTTTGGAGTATCTGAAGACGCCATTGGCCGAATGGATTACGAGGTGATTGCAAAAACCATCTCTCAACTGACGTGTTAGCTGCAAATGCGTTGGCAGAGTTTAGCTCCAACGACAGATCGATCGAATATCCATTAGCGATAGTGTTCACCGCCGAGCCAACAAATTCAAGTCAGAGACGGAGAATGAGGAGAAATGAGCAATTCAACTCGTCATTGAACAAGAAATTTTCTTTCAGCTGGAGTTCCGTTTAGCTCCTTTTTGTCCCTTGTACTCTACATACTGTACGGGCACCATCTTGAAAGAAGGATGATCCTATACACACATAGTTGAGTTCATTAGGATAACTGATACCAGTAGGAACATGATTTCACTGTGGAGACTTCAGACAACAAGTCGGTCGCTTCATCGCCCCGTTCGCCACCTTTCTACGCAAAGGGACGGCCTGGCGGTCGGGCCACTTCCGAGAAGGAGGCATCACCATGATGTTGGGTATGGCAGAAGATGGGGCATAGTGACTGGAGAAGGTGGCTGCCCGAGAATGCCGAGCATGTGGGCTACAAACACCCTTTTACACACGGCGTATTACTAAAATGAGGCAGTGATCTTGATAGAAAATGGCAAGATAACTCCCGAATAAGCGGCCACTCACGCGAAGAGTGGATTTCTCACTGCGTGACAGCAATGCAAGGGCTGTATAAGCTTAATACGATGGTTTCCCTATGCTGATCTGCAGGCAACATCAGAATTCCTGCTCGTACAAGTATGAGCTGTGATAAACTTGGCCAGCATGCTGCGTATACGAAGCGCTGATACTATTTTTACACATCGAGTCTCCGGTTTTCCACGCAGCAGCGACCCGCTCACAGAGGCCGCCGTGCTGGTGGTAGCCTAGGATGCAACTAAGCTTGTTCTCCTGTCGATAAATACGGGATGCGGAATGGCGGGCCTTGGCCAGTGGATCTCGTGTCTTTGCGTCTCTGTGCTCCGTACTACAAACTCCGAGATTTCTGCTTCTGGGAACTACCCTGCATGGACTAAAGGCTGCGGTGGAAATTGAGGCATCCGGTATTTGTTCACGCATGCGTAACAACAGCTACAATATGTCATCTTATCCAGCTACACAGCAGCAGAGGATGGTAGCTGTGATGGATATGACTGGATGGCACAGCTGCATGATGGGCTGGTGGCTGCAGAGTAATATGGAGCTGTGCCTCGTATTCAGACTACACGGGAAGATGCAAAATGGAAGTGGAAAAAGCCCTAGGAATGCTCTACTGCCATCGGAGCACACGCCGATAACAGAACGATTCGATAAGCAGAGAAGAGGGCTCAACTACGCAAGACTATTTGACCAATTGCCAAGAATATCAGGTTTTGGCAAGCCTCACCTAGCTGGTGGACAAATCACTAAATGGCTCAAAAACAAAGTCTCTCCTATGATGCCAGAGATCCATGAGGTCCACCTGAGACTCGCAGCATGAAAATTCGCATCTGGTGAAGCCAAGCCAATAGCTCAGTCGCTCCCCGTCTTGGTGCGGATTGTGCGACTTGGCAGACATGAAAATTTCGAGATCGGCGTCCCACTTCCAGCCCGTGAGTGTGCAAAGGCAAGCCTTGGAAGGCGGGAAAAAATTGGTTGGATCGTGGCGATCGTGGCGAGAGGGAAAAGGCGATGCGCGATCGCAGCTCGGAACCGAAGGGAGATGAGAGAGTATCACAGAGGAGCGGTTCGTGCCTTTGTGCTCGATGCGGTTGTGCGAGGTAGATTGGCCTTATTTTAGGTGCTGTGATCTGCCAAAATTCCAGCACTAGGCAGCCCTCTCGATCCAATCACTGTAAATGCATTGCAGCTACCTGAGGGCATTCGCTGGCGACGCTGTCTTGCGCTGTTCGGGCAATCAGAGACAGCACGAAGTACCTGTACGGGACAGCTCGTTCTTCGCTCTTCCATCCTCATCCTCATCCTCATCCACCGGCGTCATCGTCTTCTCTTCCAGCTGGCATCATCCCTCCTCGACTCGTCTTCCCCACCCTTGCTCAAATTCCAAACTGATCAGCACAGCCCATCAGCAGCTGCGACCCCTGCCAATTTGAGTGGCCACGGCGGCCCGACTGACCAAAGAGGCACGCCGTACGGGCTCCAGCGCACAAACAGCCACGGCTCACGGACGCATCTCAGCCAACCATTTCGCGCGGCACACGCTGAGGGCAATCTTTGCGCCTTGGCGGCCTGTCCCCGTCCGCTACGCTTGCCAGTGATGCAGCGCGAGCATTTGCACATCCAAGCTGCGTCGTATCGGTACAGCCCAGCAATCGTGTGAGTACAGTATGGGCATAGCAGCGGCAGCGAGAGCGCCTGCAACGTCACGATTCCCCGCCAGCCCGAACTGAACTGGATGCAGGGAGGGAGACGATCGTGCTCAAGAATAGCAACAACAGGTGATGGTGGTGAGGTACGCATGCAGTATGGAGAGCTTGGTGTGTCTTTGCCGCAGCTGCATTTCTGAGTGGACGACCACAACTGCCGCTACTCTACTCTCACCGGAACACAGTCACATCCAGATACGCAAGCGGCGGCGAGATGAGGCAGCAACGCAGCTTGTGCTTTCTCTTGCAGCTCCCGGGTACACATTTTACTCGCACGCAAGAAAGACGCCCAAGTCACGACCGTTTTGAGCGGAGCACGGACGCCACATCACAGCATCGCAGCTAACTCACGCTATTATGTTAGACATCGTCATTCTCCCTCCATGATCATTCTCCCTATCTGAAGATTGACGAACGATAATGTCACTAGTTTGATGAACAGCCGCGAGGTCAACTATGACGTCCTCAGTAAGACACGCAGCAATGGCGCTTCGCTGAGCAGCTGAGACCATGGGCGCTTAGATCCTCGTTATCGATCTACATGTCTCCCAACTCTGCTCTGTCTACTGTATGAAGTGAGTCCGCATGTACGAGTATGCACTCACCTCATGCAAAGCACAAAACCAGCTGCATTCATTGGCGAACCGGATTATGTAAGAATGCCTGCCGCCGAGCCGTGAGGAGGCAAGGCTCTGCATGATTCCTAATTTCGGATCACCGATATGGCGGGACTCCGAATCTCGCCAACGAGTCTAGAAGACGAGAGGTTCAAGCTTGCCACCTCGTTGGTCATTTCCGGTGGCCTGTTGACTCTTGGACGGCAATAGGCGATATGGAGTATAATATGACATGTTACCTGGACCCCGATACTGCAGGCATACGAGCGTCTAGTTGCTATTGATAGCAATTTGCAGAGTGCAACTCCGTATTGTTACTGCTGCCCAATATGGAAACTTGCATCGGTGTGCAATTACACATAGGGGGCGTCGAAAATGGAACGTGGGACGCTCGGAGAATATAGAGGAAAATGCAGTTTCTCCTTTGATACACCTGCGAATGGTATTACTCAATTTCCAAGGAAGTATACTGCCGCTACGACTGACACTACGGGGTACAAGGTAGTAACACAGCGTATTACTCCTTACGAGCCCAGGTGCACACTGTACTATGGACAAAATACTACAGTGACCACGTTTCCCCGTATCAACTAAACTGGGGTGTTTTGTCCTGACAGAGATTGCGATGGAGGAGTGCTTGTTTCTAAAGACTCACCGCGAGGAACATGGGGCAAAGACAGGGCAAAGACAGGGCAAAGACGGCCAGACAGGGCGCTAGTATAATGTTTTGGAAAAGACTGGTCGAGATTGCGGGAAACGAAGAGGCAAACGACGAGGGCAAAAGCAAAGCAAATGGACGGGCAAGCGACGGCCAAGGACGCCTGATCGATACGACCGAGAATTGGCCAACCTGCAAAAAGTATTGGTCGACAAGCCCCCATCCAGAGTGATAGGTACCGGTCGTCAATGGGCCGCGAGACGCTGGCAAGGCCCTCCCTGCACTTGCGTTGGCGGAAACGCTGCTGCGCTAAAGACCTAGTCAGGGGCGCATCGAGTGGAGAAGCACGCTTCTGCGCTTCGAGATGCTCGTAAGTGCTGGCGGTGCCTTTTTGGCCTCTCCCCCCTTGTCTTCCAAGTTTGGCACCACACCAGCGGTTCCACAGCCGGGTCTCTGCGCGCCACCAAGGTACCGACGGGGCACCACACCACAGTATGCAGACGCTGCCGTGCCAGGTACCGGTACCATTGCATCTGTGCTGATGTACCGCCCTGGTGGTGGCGGCGGCTGCGGCTGCACCTCAAAGGAGATGGATCCTGGATCCTCCTCTCAAATCATGCACGCAGCACAGCGTCTTCGGCTTCACCACCAGGGCCACCCGTGCAGGGTTATTTTCGTATTCCGGGCCTAGCACTATGGGCACTCCTTGGCTTGGCCAGGCCTCTCCTCCCATTGGAAACAGTGAAAGGTTGGAAGCGTGCAAACATATAAGGCTGCCATCCGTCCCAGAGTCCCCGGAATTGGAACCTTCTTTCCTTCCTTATCCCAACACATTCTTTTGCTGGATTACTTTCTTTTCCTCTTTCCTGAGTGGTTCATTCGTTTATACCCTCAGGTTTCATAATTTAGAGGTTTTATTGTTTTTGTGTTAACCATGAAGGGTGCCTTTGTTGTTGGCGCCATCGCCATTGGCGCGGCCAATGCCACGCACTTTCCCGACTGCGAGCAGAACAACTGCTACCGCAACCTCATCGATGCGCGCTTCAGCGCTCAGGCTACTCCTGCTTGCATGAACTGGCTCGCCGGTACCACTACAGCCAACGCGGCTATCCCCACCGACTTCTCCAACTGCCCCGACGTCGATGCTTTCAGCTCTGCCTGCTCTTGCGTCGCTTACACTGCTACCCACACCGGCGGTGTTGTCGCTCCCACCTCTCTGCCCGCCGTCCCTACCACTGCCGCTGGTCTTCCCGGCGATGAGGACTGCGACGAGCCGACCTCCCGCAAGCCCGCCCACCCAGTGACGACTCCCGCTGGCGGCTACACTCCTCCCGTTGGGGGCTACACTCCTCCCGCTCAGTCTTCTGAGGACTGCGACGAGACCAAGACCCACGACTTCCCCGGCCACCCGGTGACAACTCCCGCTGTCCACCCTACTCTTCCTACTGGAGGCTTCCCCGGCCGCCCTCACCCCAGCCAGACTTCTGAGGACTGCGACGAGACCAAGACTCACGATTTCCCTGGACACCCCACCGGCCCTGCTGGCGTTCCTCCTTACAGTGTCCCCCACGGCACTGAGACTGGCCCTGCCGTCTCCGTTCCTACCGGCCCTGCTGGCGTTCCTCCTTACAGTGTCCCCGTTGGCACCGAGACTGGCCCTGCCGTCTCTGTCCCTACCGGCCCTGCTGGCGTTCCTCCTTACAGCGTCCCCCACGGCACTGAGACTGGCCCTGCTGTCTCCGTTCCTACTGGACCTGCCGGTGTCCCTCCTTACAGCGTCCCCGTTGGCACTGAGACCGGCCCTGCCGTCTCTGTCCCTACCGGCCCCGCCACCACCGGCAGCGAGCTCCCCGTTACCACCGGCCCTGCTGTCTCCGTTCCTACCGGCCCTGCTGGTGTTCCTCCTTACAGCGTCCCCGTTGGCACTGAGACCGGCCCCGCTGTCTCCGTCCCTACCGGCTCCGTTTCCGTCCCCGTTGGCACCGAGAGCATTCCCGTTGGCACCGAGACTGGCCCTGCCGTCTCCGTTCCTACTGGACCTGCCGTCTCTGTCCCTACCGGCCCTGCCACCGGCCCTGCCGGCACTGAGACTTCTCCTGCTGCCACTGGCCCTGCTACCGGCACTGAGACTTCTCCTGCTGCCACTGGCCCTGCTACCGGCACTGAGACTTCTCCTGCTGCCACTGGCCCTGCTACCGGCACCGAGACTGGCCCTGCTGTCACCGAGACTGCTCCTGTCACCACTGGCAGTGCTTCTCCCGTCACTACCGGTGTTCCTCAGTTCAGCACCTCCACTGTCTTCACCACCTCTGTCCGCACTATTACCCAGTGCCCTCCTGAGGTTACCAACTGCCCTACGCGCCCCAAGACTGTGACCGACACCATTGCTCTGTACACCACCATCTGCCCTGTCACCGCCTCTGAGGGAGCTCACCCTACCTCCTCTGGCCCTGCTGGCTCTTCTCCTTCCGGCCCTGCTGGTTCTTCTCCTTCCGGCCCTGCTGGTTCTTCTCCTTCCGGCCCTGCTGGCAACTCTCCTTCCGGCCCTGCTGGTTCTGCTCCCTCTGGCCCTGCTGGTGGTGCTCCTCCCGCTCAGACTTCCGGTGGCTCTTCTCCCGCTACCACCGGCCCTGCTGGCTCTTCTCCTTCTGGCCCTGCTGGTAGCTCTCCTTCCGGCCCCGCTGGCAACTCTCCTTCCGGCCCTGCTGGCTCTTCTCCTTCCGGCCCTGCTGGTGGTGCTCCTCCCGCTCAGACCTCCGGTGGCTCTTCTCCCGTCACCACTGGCGCTCCTCAGTACAGCACCTCCACTGTCTTCACTACCTCAGTTCGCACCATCACTCAGTGCCCTCCTGAGGTTACCAACTGCCCTACGCGCCCCAAGACTGTGACCGACACCATTGCTCTGTACACCACCATCTGCCCTGTTACCGCTGCCGAGGGTGCTCACCCCACTCAGCCCGCCGGCCAGTCTCAGCCCAGCCAGCCTGCTGGCAGCCAGCCCCAGGGTTCTCAGCCCGCTGGCGGCCAGCCCGGTTACTCTGCCCCTGCCGAGCCTACCACCACCACCACGGCCACCTCTTACATCACCCAGACCTTCACCATCACCCGATGCCCTCCTGGAACACCTAACTGCCCTGTTGGCGCTGTCACCACCACTGTCTACCCCAACGGTCCTTCCACTCTTGTGTCTCAGACCGTCCCCGCAGTTGTGGCCACTCCTCCCGCCAACTCTGCTCCTGTGGCTCCTCCGGTCTCTTCCGCCGCCGCCGTCACCGTTCCCGTGGTCCCTATGCCTCCCTCGGCCTTCTCTTCTGCCGCTCCTTCCCAGCCGGCAGTTCCTCCTTACAACGCCGGAGTCCCCGTTGGAACTGCCCCCGTTGTTCCTCCTCCTGCTGGAACTGCTCCCGTTGTTCCTCCCGTTGGCACCGCCCCCGCCGGCTCCCCGGTGTACACTCCTCCGGCCAACCCTCCGGTTATCTCTCCCGCCACTCCTGCTGGCACCAACCCCGTTGGTCCCCCAGCTGGCGGTCCTCCCGCGGGCTCTTCCTCAGGAATCCCTCCTGTTAACTCTGCTGGCCGTGTTGGTGGCAGCATCTTCGCTGCTATTGCCGCTGCCGCAGTCTTCCTTTTGTAAGTTGGATAAGCTAAAGTGTGTTTTTGGGTCTGGAACATATACTGGGAGTCAACCATGTCATAATGTTCGGAAACGTGTAAATAGTATGATTTAGAGAAGGATTTTTTTATTGCTTTATTCTTAGCCGCGCTAGGTCCTATAGATTTTGGATACAAAGAGCAGGCTACATATGGTACGAATGCCATATTTGTTTCTTTATTCTATATTTAGTTGAATGAAATGGCAGTCTAAAATTATCTCTTGCTTACATGATGCGATGTGAGTGATTCATTCAGTCTCCAATATCTAGAGTAAAGATGAAGCAGCTCTCGATGCTGTGCAGTGGTTATGGCTTGACTATTTAAATGGTGGCATTTGGCTTCCCGTGGCAGGTGTTTTACGGTATATGAGCTTATGAATAGAGAGGATGCGACGCTTGTTTTCCTGGTAATCTATTAAATACTCTACGACTCTGTGTTGTTATTTCACTGCGCCAACCATCATCCGAGTCCCAACCATCATCCGAGTCCCAACCATCATCCGAGTCCCAACCATCATCCGAGTCTAATGGGCGTCGAGGACTGTGATCAAAAGACGTTTTGTTTTGAAAAGCTAGAAATCCAGACTTGTCTCCTCTCGACACTAGTCAGGAACCCGGATCCAAAAAGGCTACAACGTTCCGTCCGCCGGTGGCCGGGTCCCCCCTTAGTCAGATCTGGTGGCTGAAACAAGGTGTCGCCCGCAGACGGAAAAAAAGGAACAATGGGAGCTAAGCAACAGGGGTTACGAGAGAGAGAGCAAAACAAAACACCGCAGTGTGGGAGTTCTTTACTGATTTGAGTTAGAATCTGGTGATCGGGACTGAAAATTATGTGCTTTTTTTTCTTTTCGGTACTCGCCGAGAGGGATGGAATGCATTTACAAGGATGAATTGTGCTGGTTTACTGATTTTCGAGCAAGGAACCATAGCAGGCTTGCGCTTTTGAGAAATGCTAGACTGCTGCCGTTGTGCTTTCCGGCGTGGTGAGAGATGTGGCATCAGCACCATACGAGTTTTCTTCAGTCTAATCAGCAAATACCAGCATCCTTGATAACTTGCGGAAATACACAGGTATTCGTATCTGCAAGATGAGCTGCACAGTATGCAAGAATCCTCACAGAGTACTCCCTACATCGGCCGCCGGACAGGTACTCGTCCAACTCGTATAACATGCATGCCAGCTCACTAACAGCAGCCACGTACGCACACGAAAAGAAAAAAATTGTCACTCACTCTACCTGACACATGCCGATGCAGGTACCAAAGGCGCTTTTACTTTAAAAGATGAGGTCCTCCGGGGATCTGGTCTGCCGCTTTAGTGTTAGCCAAATTACGCAGGGGCAGCGACTGGGGAGGGGGAGGCTTGTCCACGAAAGGCCTGGCGGCATGTTTCATGGCTTTTCTGCGTCCCACGTTGTCTGTTTTTTTCGCTTCTCTTTTGGCGGACAGCGGGATGTCGGATGTGGCGTTGTTTAAGTGCTGGGCCAAGTGGAGGTGAGGCGTTTTTTTTTCTTTCGTCGTCTTTTGTTTTGAGGCTTTCGGCGCCGGGAGCCACTGTCACTTTTTAATGCTGTGGAGTAGACCAAGTTCCTTGCTTGTGTATATGGAGACTGCTTGCTTTTGCGTGTTACACGGTCATTGTTCTCCGTGTGTGCGTGTCTCTTCTGTTCACTTGCTTCGGCGTCTTCGGATCGCCAGTTGCTAGTGCGACGCTCGATGAGTTTTAAGGACGAGATGGTGCCTGGGCGATCACCGATCTGAGCAGCCAGGCCAGGCACCCGGGCGCTGATGGGATGCGCTTTTTCGCGCACCAGTGAGAGCGACAGGACCCGGGACGGCAGAGCTCACTCACTCCGAACTCCGCGGGTCTTGCGCCATCCCTCCTTGCAGGCAGCGCTCCACAGCGAGCTGAGCTTGAGCACATGCAGTTTGCCGTGCTCTCTCCGCTGTGTGCCTTAGGCAGCTTCTTCGTTTGCTACGCGAGCTGCCAGTCTTCCTCTTCCTCTTCACCGCTCGCTTCTCCGGGGAAATCGTCAATCCCCGGCTGGCACGAGTCGTACCGAGTCCTACCTGCGTTAGTATAGCTGCTCGGTTCGAAATCTCCTTTAATACAAGATTGGAATGCCTCTCTCTCTCTCTCCCCTATTGCCTTTTTGTGCTGGGGGAGCCTGTTGGCTGTGGAGCCCTGAACTCGGCACAGCCTGCGCTGCAACGTTTGCTTGCTGGATTCGGCATCCTGGGCCATTTTATATGGAGTCCCTCGCGTGGTTTGCAGCCCTTGCCCTGGATATTAACTCGTATTTGTACGCAGGTACAGGCATTCCCCTATTATATTGCTTGCTTCTTTCGTGCTCCACGCTGGGGCTTGCGCATGGTGCTTGTACAGGTACGAGGATCGGTACCATGCGCGCTGCACGTTGGAGTGGACTCGAGCGCAGCACTTGAAACTTGGGCGTTATGCAGGGGCCGAGGATGCGAGAGCAAAGATGCTGCTGGGACTAGGACTTGCAGCACTTGCGGCACCCAATGCAGTGTTGCCTCCAGTGGCTCTCTCCGCTGTGTGCCGCAAGTGTGCTGCAAGGATGGATTCACTGCGCTGTACTCCGTAGACGCAGAATGTTGTGTCGCAATCACTTGTGCTGCTCATACTGCTGCTGTAGGCTATTAGGTCAGACGCCAGATGCTGTGAATTCCACAAAGACTGCTCATAACCGGTCTTTTGTAGACGGCACGGCCGTTGCTGCCTTGGATGCCGAACATAACCGGCGCCGCATGACTATCGTGGCTGCTGACTGATGGCCTTGGAGCCTCGCTCGTCTGGCAGAGAGCCTTGCTGTTGGACGCAGGTCTTGGGTTTGTGGTTTGTTGCCTGATGCAGCCTCAGAAAGCGGCCGTAAGCTGCGAAATCTCTGCTGCCGGACAGCACTCTGGCCTGCGATTGGGGGCCGTGATGTCAGTAGTTAAATAATCTTCAGTGCTGTCGTGCTCCGCCACGAACCAGCCACACCCTCTCAGCGACCCGGCAGCAGCAGGATGGAGGCGCAGTCGCCCTTCCACCAATGATACTGCGTCATGCCTCGATACCAACATGAGCCGCGAGCAAGATGACCGCTGAACGCTGCATCGCATCGCATCCCCATCCGATGCACCGCGGCCGGCCGTGAGGCCAGACGCCCAAAGTCTCTGATGGGACGGTGGCACAGCTCGCGCGATGCTGTCGACGGCCCTCTTTTGCCTGCCTCAGCCATCATTTAGGCGCGGTTCAAATAACGTCAGAGTCCAACTAACATGCGGCGTCCAACACCTTTAATCCTCTCCGACTCGTTGATGCGGGCACAAGGGCCCATTCATCAGTCTGAAGCTTTCAATCAACGCTGAACTGGGCCCTGAGAGCTTCGTCCAGAGCGCCTGCGCCAAAAGACCAACCAGAGTTACACGAAGCCGAGAACCATGAGCCAGCGTCCCGTCACCACGTTGGTGATACCAACGCAAGCATCGTTGCCCAACAGCCAGCCAACCACCCCGAATGGACGGCCTTCAGCATGGTCCTGGTCTGCGCAGCGCAAAATGGCCCGGCTCTATCTGTACACCACGCTTCCGGCTGAAAAGATCCGGGCCATTATCAACGCTCATTCTCCCGATAAGACTATAAAGTATGTTAGAATGCCCTGCTAGTATCTTGTTAGATGCTGGTAGACTGGCTCTCCTATAAAAATCCGTTTGGCTCGTACATACTGAGTAGGCAATAGGCAAAGCTCCGCGAACAAGAAGCTTCAGTCTTTCTTTGACAAGGAACCGCGATGGCTCCATCCTCATGACAGCAAAGACATGGGGCGGCGAATCACCGAGCTGGCCAATTCGCCAACCCAGCTCCAGAAGGCTTGGGAGGTGCAGCTATCATCGGCTCATCTGGGCCACCAAGACCAGTCTTCACTCTATGCAAGAAGCGACTTTCTTGGCATCGGCGCATCACCAAGCGCTTGCTCCGAATCCATTTACGGCAGCGATGCTTTCTCAGAGTCGCAAATGTCTCTTTCTTACGCCGTACCCGATGCTTTAGGAGAAAGTCCGGGCGAAAGTCGTGGAAGCCGAGACCATTCTGTGGACGATGGCCAGGATTCCAGCCCATTTGTCCCGTTTCTTCAGCGAACCACTGGCATGACGGAGTCAAGCGCAAGGACCACAGGGACTTTTAGGGATCATCTCCAGGGATACACAGAGCCTTATATCAAGGTGGTCAAGCGTCTCGTCAAGAGATTTACTTCGCCGGCACTCGAACAGTCAAGCATATCCTCGCAGCACGACAAGCGCGTGGATCCCAACCATGATTGGATTGGCGAGCCGGCTGAAAGACTGCCTCACCCCCATGAGCATTGCTTAATCCTGCCTGGGGCTTTTGTCAGTTTCGAAAGTCTCGATTTTACAAATAGCTCAGGAGTGTTAGCGGCCTGGAGGCACTGGTGTGGCTGCATCCAAAATCGAGGCAAGATCTGCTGGTTGATGCCCGATGGACTGACAGATCTTGCCAAAGCCGTCTGGAATCTGGAAGCCACTCAGTTTGACGATATGCCATGCGACTGCTTTTCAAACACGGCGCTGCATTTTCTGGGGGCTTGCGCCACTCCCGAAGTATTGTGTCGGGCTCTCATGGAGGGCGAGTGTTCTCGCACAATCAGCGCCCAAAACACTGCTGGACAGACGTTTATGCATCTTCTCAATCCCTCAAATGGATGGAATCAACAATCAGTTCTTGGACTGATCAGTATTGCGCAGCACAAAGGATTCAACTTGGCCGCGCGAGACTGCCTTGGTCAATCCAGTCTTCATGTGCTCAAAAAGCTAAACATGCTGCCATACGGATGCGATTTTAGTCTTCAAGAGTTTCATGTGCGAGATGCCTTTGGGTATATTCCGGTTAATCACGAAGTGAGCCGCGAAGCGCATCCAAGCCACAGGCAAACGTTGCACCATGAAAACACTCAGAAAGGAAACGAAAGCCTTCAGATACCTGACCCTGCTCTGAGTCCCGGAGAGAGCAACAGTCCTGAGATATCGCAGGAGAGCCAGCTTTTGCAAAACATCAGAATGTCCATTGACCGTCCGCAATGGGAAGATGAGTATGGGCACAATGGCCTGCACTGCCTCGCCATGGCCACGCTGAGTTTGGAAAGCTTGGCAGAGAAACACGACCTGAAAGAGGAGGCGGAACAAGCCTTTACCCCGGAGAGTTCTCACCATTTGAGTGACTCGTCGATAGAAAGACTGCAGCTTCGTCTCTCAATACTGGAAAACTTGCTTGCCGCTGGACAAGATCCAAATCACAGAGACAAGTTTGGCCACACTCCTCTGATGGCTTTCGTTGCGGCGCTCCCGGAAGATGGCGAATACAAGATTGGGCCTGCCATCTTGAAGTGTCTCATTTCGAAGGGTGCCGATATCAATGCGCGGAACAGGGCGGGAGAAACCGCCTTGCACATTGCAGTGCGTTTCCATCGGAAGCTCGCCATTAGGGTTTTGACTGAGGCGGGGGCCAATGTCCACGTCACGGATGCTTGTGGCCGAAGCTTGCTTGCTGTCTGTGACGATGAGCTGGCAAAATATAGTCATCCGGCAGAATATGGCAAGTACTTGGCTTGCAGAGCGTTTTTGAGTGGGCAGGCTGGCGCGGTGCAGGATCCGTTCTTTTTGCAGCAGTGGATGGTGGAGAGTTGAAGGAAGAGGCGTTGAGGAGGTGTTTTGCTTTTTGATATCCTTTTCTCGAACAATGTTAGGCGTTTATTGCTGGATTTTGGGATTTGTTTGAAGCGTTATGAGCATAAGACGCGATGCAGGGCTCGCGCCGTATATATCTTGTGTTGTTGGATTTTCGAATGAGCAACGAGTATGATGATGGGGATAGGGCATATTATAATATACTACTGGATAGTTATTGGAATAGATGCTTGAATGATGAAATATCTTAAGTGAGTGTTGAATTGTGTGTAAAAATTGTAGAAGTATGATGAGAAGGAGCATGTGTTAGTTGACAGTGATAAAGAAGCGTTGCCGTAACTACATGTATTCAGATGCTAATTGCTATAAGAATGAATATATAAAGGAGCAAAACTTTTATTTTGTTGAAAGAAAGACAGAGATGAACATAACCCTTTTATAAGACCTGGCTGCTATCTATGCACAAGAACGCATTAGCCCCACACGATCCTCGATCGCTCTTCTTGTGATGCCCCGTCCCGAGAGTAGGACATATCGTAGATAACATGTTTTGGGATGATTTTGAGATAAAAGACTAAAAAGACTGAGTTTCTTGAGATTTTCGAGAACAAAGACAGCGGTGAGGCCGTGGCCATTGTTCTGGGTGCATGTCACGGTGATAGAACGTAATTGGGCTATGAGGAGGGCATTCTTTATCACTGCTATCACGGCGACTCTCCCTTTTGCCCTTTCTTCTTCTTCTTTCTTGTTAAGTTTTGAATAGAGAATTGTGACAATAAAATTGACAGCCCAGGGTCTATCTTAGCACGCGGCAGTGGCTCTTATCAACTATCTGCGATGTTGTTACCGGGATGTGGGAATATGTATTACAGCAAGTGATGTATGCATTGTATGACTCCGTTGCATGAATTCAGAGAAATTAGTGTGGCATGCAAACTACTGCCAAGCTGTCATAATGTCATCTTGGTAAGTTTGTATGTTAGTATGCGAGTCTACATGTTTCTAGATCGCTTGAGCGAAATGGCCTTTGTCTTAGTGTGGCTTCGGGGCGTTGACCATCGCCAATGTCTTATTGAACGATTTTATGCAACGTAGATTTTTCTCTTCTCTGCTTTCTTTTTTCATTTCAAGTTGAGAAGCAATTCATCAACTCAGAGAGCACAAAATCGACTCCCTGGTCTGTATTGAGCACGGATCAGCTGTTCGAACGTGGCTGAGTTTTCCCAGTTAGGTAGCGACGGGCCCTGTGATTGGCTGGTGGTCCTGGCCCAAGAGACGCTTCACTCGATAGTGAAGTGGAACCTTGTGTTGGTCATTTGTACCCTGCTTAGAGTCTCACAGAGCTCTGACAATGCTGTATTTGCCTGTGCGCGGCGGGGAATACAGTTTCAAAATTCCTCATAACAGTATGTTACTAAGATGGTATTCTGTGCTGCGATGGCGAGGCTGCCGTGTGCGGGCACCATGATTTTTGCCCTAGAGGCTGAGGATTTGACTTGACCTATTCTGGACCTCTAGGCTAGTTGCTCTAATGCGTCTTAGTCTTTGTCATATCTCGGCCCTGGGATGATACAGGCACTGCCAGTGATGTTCAAAAGTGAACGTGTGGGTGTATGTCAGTAGAGTATCCGACTTCTACTTATGGATGATTACGCGTCTAGTTCTCGGCCATGTCGCGTCCAACGCTTGACCAGACCACGGCGCGGGAGCTTCAGACCAGCCAGGAAACTCTGCTCTTCCGTGCGGCTCTGCGGCAAAAAGGCCCCAACTTTCCATCCATCCTTCTACACAACAACAGACGAACTTTGGTTCTAGCGCTCGAAGGATTCCCTGAACCGTATCCCTGGGACCAATGGACGAGAGGCTGATATCCCCCCTTTCTCCACACCCCAGTCGACGAGTTGGCTTCGTATATGTAGAACTGAATCATGTGCTAATATAGCTGGTGGAGGACTATAACATTTGTAGGTGGTCTTTGCTGTTCAACGGGTTACATCTCGGACATTGCCGACGTCTTGTCAGCATGCCAATCCTTCATACCAACCTCCCGTTTCCCTTGTCCTAGGAAGCACTTTTGAGGAACTATTGAGAGATTCGATAAGACTTAAACAAAAAGTTCAGCTAGATACAGTAACTCCACGATTGGCTAATTCCCACTTGAAGAAAGCCCGTCATGCGTGTCGGCCTAATAGCAACCATCACATTTCGTAGCGAAATGTTCTGGTTGTCCTAAATAGCAAGGAACCAGACTCATGCTCACCGGCGATGCTACGTTCCTTATTGCAACCGGGTGCGTCACATTGGGTAGCTGAAAAGAGCGCATTAAACTAGAGCGAACAAAGACATAGCAGCCGGCCAATCGTTCAAAACGGAGTTGCTTACGCGCCGCTTTGCTATATATAGACTATAGTGCTGCAAACACAACGCCATTCACCAGGCAAGGCGCTCAGGATTGAGTGCCAAAAAAAGAGCCTCAAAAGATGGAGAAGGATCAAAAAGGAATGTTTATTGCGTAATCTGGGAATCGAACCCAGGGCTCCCCGACGTTGCGGATGGCAACGGAGAATTTTACCACTAAACCAATTACGCGCTTAAGTGATTGTTGAATGGCGGTGCAAATTCTTAATCTATGAAGCTAAACATCTGCGAAACCATCTTCCAATCTGCATGTAGTGATTGTATTCCAGGGCTTTGTTTAGTCCATTCGTCAAATTATAGCTGGAGCTCCATGACTTGGGCAGCAAATTCATAGATTCTGTTTACACTGCGGTCTGTATACAATGAAGGCAAAAGAAGATCTCAGGACAAGCATAGACTCGTATTCAAATGTCTCTCATCTATCCTTGTTCCTATCAATTAATGTACATTTAATTACACCAATTCCCTCCACTCAGAATCCTCGTAGTTGTCTAGATACTTGCGTTCGCGCGCGATTATCCATGTGCCTGAGATGGATTACTGTTACCCCTCCTCACGCCAATGGAGGCACAAAAGGCCCCTCCAAGTCAACTATTCAACTACTCAAACTACCAACATTAATTAATTATACTTTTTGTTTTGGTGATCATTCGGGCACTCCGAAGAGAAGCCAAATCCTACCTAACAACAACGCACTAGACCTTTTCAGATTGTGGAGTTGTGCGGCTATTGCGACCAAAGCTGCAGGGTCCAGTTGCAGCCTCGTTTCCAAACTGCCTCCTATTATTGGGTATCATTTCTTTAATTGGTTTTGCTTAATCCATTTTGAAGATTAGCAATGTGTGTGAGTAGGGATTTACTCCTTTGGTGGCCTGCTGGAGCGGCCGAATTGCGTATCAAATGCCTGTAGCAACGCAGAGACTCTGGCTTGTCGCGCTGCTATGGCTCTTCTTTCCATCTCTGCGCTCTCTGAAGTTGGTATTTGATGTTGCGGAGGGCCGACAACTTGCCCGCTGGGGCCGATGAATCGATCAATGGCGTAGGTTGGATCGTTGGGGACCTTTCGAAGTGCGGAGTTTTTACTTCTGGGACTTGCTTTGTCTCTGTATAAGGCTGATGAGCACATGTAAATCGAGCGAGATGGGGCACAATTAAACTTTGACAAGAAGAGCGCATGCTACTACAAGAAGGCGAAGTGGGAGTGTGAAAAAAAGATGGACAATGCTTTGGTTTGTACTTACTTGGACTTGCCGTAATGAACGGTGTTGTGGGAAGACATGGCTGGTTGTAAGATGTCGCGAGGCAGATGCCGCTGTGAGCTGTGTAAGCCGTATGGTACAGATGGAAACAGTGCGTTCGACAGAAACCCGTTGGCATTGAAGGATTGTGAGTGAGGATAATTATTGAATAGGAATCGGATAAGATGCATTATATATATTTTTATCGAGCTTTTGTAAAAACCTCCAAATTGTAACAATTCCCATGTGTAGTCTTAAAGAAGGAAATACTACATGTATCTTGGCAAGCCACACTCCTGGGCTGGCACTCTGTGCCGGCATACTTGCTCGATCGGGCAGCATCCTTGTCTAGGGGTGGTGGGCTTTGGTCTTTTGGTAACACCTGTGATTGAATAGTCGCATTGAGAGCTACCTACTATACGCTGCGCAACTATTCGCCGACACAATTTGATCCTAAATGTATAACTCACGCGTTCGCCGGGAAAGTGCCGAAGAAAGCAACACTACATCCGGTATAGCTGGTTTCAAGAACAATCCGTGGAGTCGGTGAGGCTGTTTGTTCCATGGAGTGACGTGCAGAGCCATTTTGTACGGATTCTGCGCGCCAATCATGGCGATCTTTACTGCCCAAATATTAGGCATCACTTTTTCAGTACTTGAAGTCACGATCCTACATCATCGGATGAGATGTGGCAAAGGTCAAAATGTAGCACTCTGCCGAGACAAATATTTTTGCATGTAGCGGTAGCATTGGTCGATACAGGGCGCCCTTCTCTCGTGATCGTTGTGGTAGGGCGGGCTTTCTACAGCTTAGTACAGTTCATTTTTACTGCTCTGTACAGTATCTCGGCCATGTACTTTAGAGTACCTTTAGTGTTAACTAGCCCTGTTATTGAGACTGACAGATCCTATCCTGGCTTGTGCCATATTCTCCCCGCCACCCGTGAAGATCTAAATCCACTTAAAGTATGGCATATGAGACACTAATTGGCCTTGGCGTATCAGACATTGCTTTTTTCGTGTTATTGGGGTGTGGATGTTGAAGAGTAATAGATGTAGCTGTGCCTGCGACGAGAGTCAATATTACTATGGATAAATGCAATGATCTGCAAGCGTTCAGCCCTTTAGCCCCCCATTTTGGAAATTATTTGAGACTATTTCTCAAATAGGTAGACGACGAAAATATACCACACAGGAAAGGAGATAACACTACATCGGTCACCGATCATTAAGAAGGGTTCGGCGTACATAAGTACATGTAGCTGATAGATCCTCCGTGCGCAATATGACATAGAAGCCGGTTGAACGATACAGCTAGACGCTGGATGGGAGGATGGCTCCTACAAGTTCCTCGCTGGAATAGGCAGCACAATTAAACAAAGTAGAAATCTCCGAGAAAATAGGCAGCTACAATACTTGCATATCACAAGTGCGTTCACGCTTATAGATTGTATGAACGCTTTTTTTTTCCCCCGTTCGGGATCTTTTTATCTGCTACTACTTGAAGGCCGAAGACTTGCATAACGGAGAGTACGTGTATGGTTACTCCCCTGTCAATTGCCCGGTTTCTAGAAAACCGGGGTGTCGGTATCGCGACAGGGTCGGCCGACAAGAGCAAGGAGCTTCTGTTGGAAGCGGCAGAGAAGATGGAGATGAACCAGAAACGTCGAATCGGCTAGGCCGAGCTTGCACATCACTTGTCAGCCGCCTTTCTAGAATTGTCCTCGGCCACACGGCTTGTCTCCCCGTATACACGTATGCAGGGGGCGCTTTTCTCTTTTGACATGGAAGCTAAAGGATTGGAGGGGAAATGCTTGCTAGTGCCGGATCGCCTACTCCAGGCTATAGGATGGCCGAATCTAAGACAAATCGTCAATTATGGGTGATGGGGAATGCCTGATGGGTGCAACGTCCCGTGTCAAATCCTATCGTTCGGAAATAGAGTCCAAGACATATAATACGAATCGCCGTTATTGGAAATGGACGAGTCAAGCCTGCAAATAAACTGTTACAATGCGATTGCCTGTCATGCAGGGAGCAAAAACCACTGCCGTTCTACCACAATTAAATTATGTATAGCGATAGGCGGCGGTGGGGTTTGCTCACCTCTTGCCTGTTCAGCCTCAGATCTGTAGTGAAGTGCACGCAGGAAAACAAGGACAGTTGATATTGATCCTAGGGTCTGAGTATTATTTTTAAACAATCTAGTACATAGGACTTTACCTATTTCATAGCGGAGCTACGTACAATGCCTATTAGAAATGGGCCACGCAGACTACGTGTATCTTTCGCAAGGCGATAAAATCTATTAGTCGCTCATCATAACGTAATCTAGGTATGCGTGCATTCGTAATGTTTAGGCATAATGACCCCATCTATCTTAACAGGAAACGAATCATATAATGCGTAGGCGGATTCCTTTTCTCTTGACTAGCCCAAGTGTTGGAGCACGCGTACCTCGACATCCCCAGATGACAGGAGAGCCTCAGTTATAGAGATCAATACTTTATAGCCGTAACAGCCCCCGTAGTTAGTAATGGAATCAAGCATTTTAATCCTATCTAATTGTGTCCTACGTGACTTTGTAGCATGGAATCGGGATCCGGCTCATCTCTTGTTCAGCGTCCCCGCTTGTCCCAGGACACCAAGTATTCATCGGTATGGCCTCACATGTATGAATAAGGCTTTATGTGTGATTTACTGTCACATCAACCCAAGAACGCCTTGCCAGTTGGCCCTCAGTGCGTTGTCAGCTAGGTGGGACTACAATCTCTTGAAGCATTACGGGGCAATGGGCACATAGCGGGAACACAATTATATTGATTATGGACAGTGGCCAATAATATGGTTGCATTCAATGTTCTAGGCCTGCAAGGCGTTTTATTCCCTCCTCGTGTTCAATTAATCCCGCTTCCTTTCGCTGCTAATGGCACATTAGCATCTGCCTGGACATTTACTGCGCCTATCAATACACGTTGCACTGCATATGACTAACTGAAAAACACGTATGGCCTGCATGTGGCCCAAATTGAATATTCATAACAAAATTCTCCCTTCCAGTGAGGTCATTACCGACAGATAGCCGTGACGCAAGAACAAGGCTGTACTGACGCTAAATTTGCTGAGAAATCAAAGGACAATGAGGGCATGATTATATCAAGAGTGGCTGGGCCCAGCACGAATTAAATAATATTATAGAGAAGAATTTTTTTTTTGGAAAAAAAAAAAAGGTTGGTGCGGAGTATCTGCCAAAGTTATAACTGAAACTTGGAGTTATTGTAACCCGATCACTGAGAAGATGTAGGTATCTCCAGATTACCATCCATTTGGAGCGGGGTTACAGATGAGGGGTTGCTTTCTTTTCTCCGGTTATATTTCTTGCCAACATATTTCCTGCTCTTCTACAGCAAGCTATTTCTCTTGTTTATTTCTTTGGTTGTGGCCCACTTGCCACGAAGGCCTCTTGTTGTGGCGCTGATGCTGACTCCATACAGGCATGAAACGCCTGATTACCTGTTAAATGACATATTACGATCAATCGATTAGCGACAGGAAACCAGCGAGCGAAATAATAGGCGGGCGTGAGCAATACGGAGGCAACTTTCTGGGGCGGTTTGCCGTTGTCTGATGCGACGGTATATGCATTGAGCTCAGTATGCCTTGTGAAGAGCCTATCATTTCGCGAGAAGCATCACATACAGTTCTCGACTAATAGTCACCGCCACTATCTCCACTACCATAATGTGATCCTTCGACGAGCTCTACGCAAGTTGCCTTTCCTTAGCGCAAACAATGGCATGGCCTCATGCATGAGCCAGAAGCTATGCGCTGTCATATATTTGCCTCGAACGCCTTATAGATTGGACGAATCCGAGTCAAGAAGTTTGACAAAAGTACGACGATAATCCAATAAAGCGTGAGCCCAGAACACCTAATGGAAAGCCACCATGGCAAGGCAGCGCGAAAAGCGCTGAGCGCCCTCACCAAGCTGGTTATATGGCGCATGGCAAGAGGGAGTCAACAACCGGTCGAGTCATGGCACGTTATTGCGCCTTCCACCCTCCTGCTTTCAAACCTTTGCGAGATAGCGCATGGTTTTCCAAAAAAGAGGGGAAATCTTCTACGAGTGAATAATTTGTGAAGGGGCGCTGGAATCACTGTCGTGCCTGTCTGAACCTCATCTTTCGCGGTAAGATAGCTAAAAAGATTCCTCCCCTTGCTCTACTTTACATCTTTTAACATACAACGATGAACCTATATCGTAAAGGGATGAAGAAAATTGGCGGCGTTGTTGATTGGAGTGGCACAGAATGTGACAACTGGTCATCACACTCTGGGGAAGATTAAAAGTTGCATGAGGCGTACCGAGTTACTAATAATAGGTACAGTGCTAACAAACATAAGGACTAGAATTATACACTTTTGCGGCTCTGCGGATCTGCGGCTCGACGACTTTGCGGCTCTGCGACTTTGCGGCTCTGCTGCTTTATCCCTACTTAGCGTGATAACCGATTCGATGACGATCCCATCGGCTCGACGACGAGTAATAGGAGTCAGAAAGTATGCCGCCCAACGATACATCTACATGAGTAACGTATACACCTGGCCGCAGAGCCTGAAGCCAAGCGCTTACATGAAAGGAGAGATTTCAGTACTGCTGTTGACGTGGCAGTGATGATCCCACGAAAACCCGGTAGGAGTAGCCACGTTGGCAAAATATATGTGCTCAGGGGTCTAAGAGGCGAGGTTATTGGGGCGACTATGGGATCAACCACCCAAAGATGCGTGTCACGACTCCACTGGTTAGTGTGCTGCGTGTGAGGACGCCTGGTCTCTTGTGTGCGAAGTGATACGGAAGGAGGAGGTGCATGAGGGGGGACGATAAGACGCAATATTACACACGCCTTTTACCCCAAGACAAGTTGGTGCCTGTGCCAAGAAATATGAGAGACTATGGGCTGTCAGCGTTTAAGTTGTGTTAAAAACACTTTGACGAGACTCTCAGGGCCAGACAAACCATACCTAGACAGTTTATGTGTATTTTCAAGCGCTGTCGCATTTCTGAGATGGCATTATATAGACAACTAGTATCATGAGGGAGGGGACGGCACGGCACATCTTGAAGTTAGCCTAAGGAGTGGGCAGTGTACATCGAGGGGGCAATAGCTTTTCTCGAGCTTTGACCTCCGCATTTCTCCTTACCATGCCTACACGCCCAGCTACCAAAATCGCAGTGGATCTTTTCAGAAATAGTCTCGCATCCAGTTACCAGATATTTATGACAGCAATTATTGGAAAGGGGTAATGGCACGAGACGAGTGTATTCAGCTGCCTGAACTAGACGTTGATCTCTGGGTTGGGTGTACATCGTGTCCACGTGATGATACAAAAATTTCGCATGACACCCTCAAATTGTGAGCCTTGTAGATCAGACTTCAGTATGCCCTGACCACACGGAGATCTGGGCACATGCTATTTGGGATGATCCTGTTCCTTGCGCGAACCAGATTTGGTATCAAACTCTTGCAACCGGGCTTGGATGCGACTAATCCTCGCATCTAGGGCCTCCAAGGGCCCGATTGTACTGAATGGACGATCGGAGTTGAGGAAAGTGTTCAAAGCATAATTGGGATCGTAGGGAACTTGGTCGAGAAGGTCTGGTGTAATCTCCGCGGGGGGAGCGGTACCGTTGCTGTCACACCATAGCGTTAAAATGGGGTGGCTGACACATACATTGATGGTAGGTGACAGCAGGTGGTGTAGCCAGTGAACAAAGGAAAAGGGTGTGACAAAAGCCGAAATTGGACGTGACCATCCATACATGGTTGGCGATGTGGCGATACAACGTCTATTTTCGCGTGGAATACAACTTGTGCATCACATTTTCGTAGAATCGTAGAGAAACTGAAATTTAAAAATACGGCACCTTTCCTCATTTTCCGCAGGGGCAGCGTTTGCCTCATCGTTAGCCATTTTGGAGATGAAGGGTAGAACGACGCCGGACGTTTGGATGTTGTGTCTTCGAAGACGATGAGTCGAAGGGCTGAGAGGCTCGGACGAAACTACAAGATTTAGAGCGAGTAAGGATGACAGAAGTGTAACAATGAAGAGAAGGATGAAGGAAGATTTTACTTGAAAGGGGAAACAAAGCAAGACAAATGAGGGGGGGACCATGGTCTCTTTAGTTTTTTACTGCCTCTGCGCTGCCTCGTAGCTCTAGTGTAAAATGCCTGTACACGATTACTACATGCGCTGTCTCCTGCAAGTACATGCGTTTAGCGGCTTTTGATACACGATAATGGACTCTTTCTTGCGGCCTAATAGAAGAGGGAGCTCGCTGCAGCACTATGGGCGCACATCTCGCGTAGTTTCTCTGGATGAGTAGCTTCTTTGGCGCGTACTCTTACCATTGCAGCATCAAAATAAACAATGAATAGCTATAAGCTCTCTATATATCTATCTCCCGGATAATAATGAGATGTCGTAATAGTCAATAAACGTTGACGATATCGTTACTTTATGTTACATTAAAACGTGATCGCAAGCGTGCCGGAGTGGCACAAAACCCTCTGCATACGTAGTGTGACTAACGCTATACATAGCTAATATAAATCCCTACCCCTTTCACAGCTGTATGAGTGCCGAGATTAAGGATGGGAATCAGAGTATGCCGGCTCCACATAGGTACTCAAAGTTCGGATGTGCTAAGTCACTCACAGCCAAGTAAGTGGCGAAGAGGTAAGCATGGAACATGAATGCTGCGGCACAATGGGCAGTGCCGTGCAAGAGCGCAGCTACGAAAGGATTTGCAGCATTGGAAGAGCTAAAAACTGGTAAAAGTATAGGAGATGTTGGAAGCCGAATTTTGCCTTTTCCCTTCTTTTTATCCGAAGCGCATAGAGCCCAATCAGGCGAAGAAGAGGTCTGGCTGGAGTGGAGGGTATTCCCAAAGTTTCTACATATGCCCGCACATACTGCTGCTCTTATGACTTGACCCCTCTTGTCTTGACAGGGTGTCCGAGTACGGGCTGGCTAGAAGGCTGCCTACCTAAATTAGGTAGAAGATGGGCAAGGCAGACAGACATGCAAAGCGCAAGAGTTTTCAAGGCGCTTTATCTTGCTTCTGGAGCTAGCCCATAACGAATATGGAAAGATTTGTACAGCAAAAATGGTAACACACCCCAGCACTTAGGCTGAACATGAGAGCTAAATAGGGGGCCGCACCACCAACTTATCTTCCTAGGTGCCTGGTAGATATACTCCGTTCAGATCTCGGAATGTAGATACCGAGCACCTAATGCTTAGCGCTCGCACACCCACCTTGGTCGCTTACAAACCCGAAAGTACTAGACTCTTTCAGCCTTCATGTTCATTTTGACAACGCCTAAAACGCTGTGACATTTGTGTTGCTGTCGAAGTAATACGCCCAGCCGACACAAGCTCCATGCTCGCATACATACTGTATATATCTTGAAAAACCGTCATTCAGATCGTGCGGGATGATTTCTGATAGAAGACGCGGAAAATAATGAAAGCACAATACACTGCATCGGCTATGTAAGCTGCAGGTAAATGTGCAGCGCATAGCCGAAACAATGTTCAAGAGTGGCTTTCTTCTAACCTTGGTATATAACATGTGTTATCCTATGGTCATTTATGCATTGCTCTCATTTATGTATGTTTTCTGAATCAGGTACGGCCGCATACTCTGATTGGTTAAAGCCTCGTCCTCCAATCGCGTAAAGTGCGACGCATGCTACTTCCCCAGCACGTTTTCATTGGACTGAATGGGCTTCTGAGGTAAGGAGACCTCGGTACTAATGTACGTCATCCCTGTGCTCTGCCAATATGACGTTTATATGTAGTATGTATATACAAACATGTTCACTGCGACGTGGCTTTGCTCCCGCGGTCTCCATAGCCAAAATCCGAGAACCGCATGAGCCCATTTCCACGTGGCATACTGGCTGAGTCTCCAGTTAATGCAAGGATCTGATGCGCCCGCGATTATGCATGAAGATAATGATTACAGAGCTTGAACCACCCCAGAGCTACCTATATAGGATTAGATCGGTTGAAAGCCAGAGGGGTGAAAACGAACCGCCGTTGCCCGGAAGCAAGAAAGGAGCAGCCAGTCTACTATTAACACTGAAGTTTTAGTAGTCTGAAGAGTTGTTTATGTCAAGCGGCCATTTCATATAACAGTTCAAGTGATAATGGGTCCAGAATTGACTGAAAGCAGGTGAAATTTAGGTTGTGTCGCTTTAATCATAATGATACTACTGGTACTAGTAGCGAAGCTAAACGAACCTACGGCAGAGATCAGGACTAGTGGCGATTGATCGACTCTACTTAAGCCATCCAGATTCAATACTAGGCTCCAGTGGCTGTGCTGCTCTCTTTACAGAGTTTTATCTCAAGCAAACTGAAGTTTCTGGACGTCAATTGGATTACTGGTGCCACTAGCAACCAATGGGGGAATTTCTCAAGAAAGTCACTCTTACGCATACATAGAAGCCAGTCAGCGAGGAGATGCTTGAGCTTTTACAGAATGACTTGGCAGATAAATTAACATCCATGCAGTTGTACATAGCATTTTAGGTCAATACATCTAAACTTCGCTCCAACCCTCTTCTTCCTTGCCACCTTTACAATCCTGAGCACATATAGTCGCTTTTCAGGTAATGTATTAGCGTACTGGCATAAATACATCTTATTACAAATAATTTTTTTATCTAATGACGCAAGAATCCTTTGCGAGAGCCACAACCTTGAATGAAAACCAGATTTTGGACTTGTTCAACAAACGAGGAATTTACAATGACCTGTTGCGACTGCCTAAAAGGGCTATTGACAGCTAATTAGAATAAACAGCTTTTGTGTAAATTTACTTCGTTTCATTGGCTTGATGCACAATATTGAGAGGCAGTTGTTATTGATGCAGTTTTTGACATTCTTCATTACGGTGAGAGGCGAAGACGAAGTTTGGTGGGATACACCGCTAAAGCGTCGGGTGAGATTAAAGCGGGAACGTTATTCTCCAGCCCCCTGATACCAAAAGTATGTATCTCATACCACTGCGGGGTAGTAAACAATTGAGATCAATTATAAATGATATTCTGTCTATTGTGAAGCACTATTTGCAGGGCACCAAAGCCTAATAGTAGACAATCAGACACGCTCTACATTGGGTGATTTTCGTATCCATATGGAAAGTATATATATATTGTATTCAGAATGTATCAATCAGAAACCCCACACACCTGCCCGTGTAACGCTACATGACGCAAGCTGGCGATTAATTAATACCCGAATGCTACACATCTAGTTTCTGGAAGCCATTGTGACAGGGTGTTAAACCGCAGACGCTACCCTACAACACACCCTTAATATACCAAGGTAAATACCTAGCCTTGGAAGATTTCGTACTCACAGGCACTAACAAATACCGATCAGCTAAACTTAGATAAAAATGGATCAAGGCTGCTCCCCATTTCTTCAGACATAGGAGAGATATCTATCGCTGCTTAATAATATAAATTATCTCAACCTTGAGTTGAAGTCTAGATAATCCTTGTAGATATCTACATGCCGGTATGACAGGGCTTTGGGTACATCGGGGTGGCACCGACAATTGTTTACGACGTTTGATTCGGGATCAGTATCTCTAAGGAAAGGAAAATGATGGTGAACAGAAAGGAAGAAAGCCTGCTTAATTCGTGCTATTATTGGATTTTGGTAGCTATGATTCATCTAGACAACGAGAAATCTTAGTAAGGTAGGTAACAGTAGATACTGGGTGACGGTTCAGCCTTGTCTGCCTGAGCGTGGAATAACTGGAGGTGATTCTCTGGGGCAGTGGCGTCTTTCTTCCTCGTGCAAACCGGCGATAGTGGAGTAGAAACAGCTGTCTTGTTTAAGTAGGCTTTAGTTAACTGATCCTTCGTATATGGGTACTCGCTATGTTTATTTGATTAACATCGTGTATTTGCTCTGCTGAATTCGTTTTCTATAGAAGGACAAGGCAGTACTATCCACAGATCGCGACTGGCAACCTTTCGCCTCTTCTTGGCAATGTAGGATCTTTACAGAACAAAAAGGTAGACCAGGTTCATGTCGTCATGTGCGGCGCTACGTAGTCCATCTGAAAAGTGATTTGACTCCACGCCTGGGGCGGATCTAATCGCGTATTACCTCCATCCAGCTTGATCGCCGATTTTAGACGGCCTGTCATTATAACGCCCTCCGCAGCCCGACACATTATCCGTGCAGTAGATTCTCTCACCGTTGACTCGCAAGTGCTGGATTGACCAAGGAGAACGCATAAATGGTGCGGTATTATGTGCTAGTCCTTGCCTCCCCGTTCATATGCAGCCATTTACCGACTCAGCGGGACCAAACCAAGGCCAAGTAGTAGCGGCTGACATGAATGTCACACGGCTCCGATGGCTCCATAGAGCTATAAGCTTAGCGTTTGAGGAAGATGATACATCACGCCAACGCTTTCCCCCGCTGAGTTCGTACAAGGCGAGTCGCATCGCTATCTATAGTAGGTACGGAAAATTCATTGCCAAATTTAGACGGTTGCAGGCAATTTTCCGCTCTAGTCGCCTTATTTTATTTTCTTACAAGATTCATAGCACTCAGGGGAATGAGCTATGCTATCAAAGACTCATCTACACGTAAATATTGCCGGCGACAGTAGCGACATGTGGAGAATCTCCGTCCGCGTCTCGCGTATCCATCTTGGTCCCACTGGTTACAACAAATTCCGGTGGCAGTTAGGATATTGGCTTTCCTATTATATACAAAAATAAAAACTAATATACCATACTTTCTAGCGTATATCTAGATAGAAACGCCAGGTTGCTTATATATAGTGATCGCAAATGTACAGGTATATGTATATCAAGAGCTCTCTACATGCGTGTCTTTACAATGCCAGCCTCTTACAAACTACTTATGCTAGACCATATTAGCATCTATTTTGGTCTTAGCCGATTGAAAGCTAAAGGAAAACCTCGCTCGGACGAAGGAGCCGCTCATGAACAGTGTGCGAAGTGCATATCTTAGTGGCAGTAAACAGACCAGTGAGTGGATGTCGAGAATATCGACGTGGCAAGTTGCTGTCCCGTCCTAGGCCATCCTTTTATTATTAGTAAGGAGAAAAAAAACTTTTATATGCATCATAACATAGCTGGCACTCTGCTAAAAGGTGTGCTTTGCATTTCCATATTCTCATGGCTAGTTCGATAGAATCATATAAGAAAGCGTTTGTTTGCGTTTTCCCTTTCGCAGCAAGAGAAAAGCGTCTGCGGCTCCAATAATTTCTCTTTTTTTCGTGTCTCATCTGGCATCGAGCCGAGGAGAAGATAATTACGGATCTGCTTGTGATCTCATTATGCAGTGCAGCGTACCACGGGCCACGAAAGCGACAGTCGAGATAGCCGATTGTCGTAGGAATCTAATGTGAATCCAACCGTCCGTCTAGCGTCATTCTAGAATATTCTCCTAGAGTCGTTTTAACGTTTTCCCTACATGTTAGTTGCTTGCTATCAAGCGTTGGGCCTAGATATCAGATGGAGCTCTTCTTATACGCTGACCTGGCGAATGCAGGCAGATGGCAGAGAGCCAAAAGGGCTGGGTGATTCTGTATTCCCCTACGCAGGATTGGTGATTCATTCCATGCATCCAGCGACTCGCCGGTCACGCAAACAGTGCCAGGCACTGTAAGGTGCTGCTTCTACTGCTGTGCTGTAATGATGGACATTGGAGGATGGCCTTGGCGGATGAGCCCAAGAAACTACGCATGTGTCCCTGCAGTGACACCTTACAAGTAGCCGTACCACTGGCGTGTCTATCAGGCACAGCTACAGACCACTCTTGTCGGATGTGACATCGAGATCTTCCTGCTCCATTTGTGTGCATATGCAAGGCCTCACTAAGTGGTGGTCTGCTGTCTAGAGGGGTCAGCTCCAGATTGATAGATCAGCATCCAGCTCTGGTCTCCTCATCTGCGGGCAAAGTGTAATGATTGGATCGAGGATGGAACCATATATGGGTGTGGGTGGGGATCCGCACCCAAGGCACAACCGCGGTACCTGCCGCAGAGTATTTGCCATAGTTTGGGCTCTTGTACATACCAAGTATAGGGGCGGCAGAAAACGTTTTGGTTTGCGGCGTAAGCTTACATGGCATCGATGCATTTTGGACGCATTCAAATGTCCATCGTCACCATAGACCATAGAAGTATGGTATAGAAGTGGGAGTCAATGGAGTGGCAGGTATCGAGTTTCAGAAAACAAGAATCCGGCTACGATTCTGCGCTTGGATCTACCTATTTAACAGTCCCAATTCCCTCTCTTTTTCTACCCTGTGTAGCTCCCTCGATCCTTCTCCCATACCAATTAAGTGCGTCGTCAGCTTATCTTTTATTCTTGTGGTTGTTATATACTGCCCGCTGTTTGGTATACCTGTGTACCCTAACCTTTATTCGCTTGCCTTGAACGGTTTGCTTTTCAGAATGGCTAGTAACGCTGACTTTAATGATAATGTGTGAGTTCTATCTCTTAGTACTTAAATTTCACCCCTTCAGATTAGTCTTAGCAAGTGTTATCGACGCAGCACAAAGATAAGGATGCTATATCTGTGGCAGAGAAGAGTATGGGCTGGGCTCTAGGTTCATTTTCAGCGCCGTCTCTATCATAAAGTTACATATATATATACACTATTTAAGCAACATATGTAGTTAACCTGCTCAGTTATATTTAAGGGGCAAACCATAGCATTAACATATGGCTTATAAGAAAATTCACAAAAAGCAGGACTTATAGATAATTCATAAAATACCTAGGTATATTTAGGCAAATTATAGTAGTAGGATATCTATATATACATTAGGTATATATTGCGCTAATCCATCCTATTAAATACTAGATAAAGAGTAGAATAATAGTATATAGAATCTTACATGCTGAATTATATATAGAGGTATTACTAAATTTCTCATTAAAAGCGCGTAGCTGCATAAACATTTTTAATTCTGCTTCAGCCTCGCTTAATGCTTGCCTCAAGCCGATAGATGGATGTTGGCCTTGATCGGAAAGAAAGCGGTGTACGATGAAGGTGGCATCCGTTGGGACGAGAGAGATGGTGGCTTGAGTGCATCCAATGTGGATGCGGGAGGGGTTGCGGGAGGGGCCGCGATGGGCTTTGGTTAGCCCAACGCAGTAGCAATGTTCAACAATCTAAAAGGCTGTGTTATTCTGTTTGTATAAAGGGTACTGATCAGTAGATTGAGATTGGCTCGGGGCAATTTCCATGCCACACCTTGCATCGAAAACGCCCAAACACTGGCCTGACAATAGCACACTTTTGGGATTGCAAGCTCTTGTCTCTCAAACTGCCCCCATGACGGCGCACATCAAGCACTGTAGCAGCCTCGTAGCATCTCAGTCTCCCTGCGAACGCTCTAACAAACGCCGTGGGGCAGAAGAGCGCCGTCCGGACCACAGGCATGGTGCTACTTGGCGGGGACCCCGGTTGACGGCGCTAGGTCAAATATTCAAATCCAGTGCTCCATTCCATCATGCCCACAACTACTGGGAAGCCTACACGTAGGCAATTAACGATGCACATTTCATCCACCCATTAGTGCCAATATCCCAACTAACTTTATAACAATTTAAGCGGCTTGTAGTTGGAGGGGGTCACCAAGTAGAAGATGTAGGAGATGTAAGGGTTTCTAGGATTTAATTGGCATGCAGTGCGGGAAAAGAAACGCTTGTCGTTACAGAGTTCTAATGCTAGGTCGGTAGCGGTGTGTTAGCCAGTGTGTGGGCTAAGAATCAGCATTGAGGTGATGCCTATGTTCTGTTAGTAATACCGTCTTATACATTCTGCCATAACTCTTTCCACTTACATCATCTCCACAAAGGGGGGTGTAACCGAAGAGAAAAAAAGTATAAAAGTCATATAAACCAGATTCAACACTGTCGTAACTAATGCGAGTATATTTACGGTTCCCTGTACATGTACTAGAATTCACATATCAATTTAAACATATGTAGGTGCAGGATGCTGAGGGTGGGGGTCTTGTGAAAAGGCTGCAAATTTGTATAGGTAGGTACATGTATTCAACACCATGGCTGTAGTATCGTTGCCCCCGCTTCCCTTACTAGGTAGATAACACTGAAGATTCTCGGCGCAGCATCCACATCGTTACTGCGCTTCAAACAACAACTTTACTCAGTAGGTAAGTACTTCATTTTTGCGTGCATGTAGGCTTGGCCTCTGAAGATTTATTGCCAGATCCGAACTGCATATCAAAAGCACGGAGATTGGCAGATGCGCGTGCTTCACCCGCAGCCACGGCCTCATCCTCTTCCTGCATGGGGCCGAGGCCAATTGGGGGGGCTTGGTCCTGATCGGCGAGGAAGCGATTGATGTTGTCGACGTAGTGGAGACGGACGCGTTGAAAGTTGCCGTTGCTAGCGGCCGGGGTGGCGGGGTTGCTTGCATTTTGAAAAGCAACTGTAGTCAGCATTGTTGCTTGGGTAATCACCACGAAGTTTAAGGAAATGTGAGACATGTGAGTTCATGGTTTGAAATTCTAAGCCCGATAGAAGGTATATATAAGTGATGAAACTCAATATACGTATATGAATGCTCTATCCTCATAAGAACAGGCATCTTTCTCTTAAGAAGAAGAATGGACATGATGAAGGGTCAGGTCCCTTATTATATTAATGTAGTACATACCTGTTGCAGCCGTTACCCATGGTATAAGTAGATGTTGAAGGCATTTTAGCGTCAAAATCTGAACGTACAGGGAGAAGCTCAGCCAAAAAGTATTTCATATGTAGATTAGAATGGATGAAATGAGATTGAACTGATATTGATCAATATCCATAATGATGAATAGAAATAATAATAGCAGAGTGGCGATATATATACAGCTTTACATGTTAAGAACAAAAGAGGCCGTAGGAATGAATACCCAAAGGAAGAATCAGAGCGCCGGCCGCGTATGACCAATGACAGTTATGGCACACATACAATCGAGGTTAGTGGAAAAAAGTTTACATAAAAAGCCGCACCTAGTTGCCACTAGTTTGGTTTTTAAATATAGGATAAAAAGTTTGCCTTTTTTTGTAGCCCAAAAATCTTGGATGAAACAAAAGGTCGAACTTGTGTGCTATAAATTACACGCAGAATGTGTTTTCGTTATTTTTTCAGACTGCATAAGACACTAGCGCATTAAGGTACAAATCTCAATAGGCACGGGCGGGAAAACAGCTGTATCTACTTGTGCCATCTCATTACATGCAGCAGGCTACATACGTGGTTTGCGGATCCCCTCCATTTGATGCGGTGCTCTGCTGGCTAGCTGCTTATCAGGCCCCAAGCGCTGCGAATGAGACGGCGCCTGGCAGAGACCCTTGCTATGCATGGAAACTGTTGTGATGACCTCATGTGGGTACCCACCAGTGGTTCGCGCCCCTCGACCCTACAGGTACATACTACTGGTAGTACTACAGTACAATTCGGATGGAACCAAATTCGGATGGAACCGATATCAGATATCAGGCGAAAATACGCCTTAACGAGCAAAAGGGAAAAGGCTAAAGGTGGAAAGGCCTCCACTACCTTAGTAGATAACCCGAAACTCCCCTTTCTTGGTAGCTACATGTTGGCTCTTGATAGATGTCGTTCTAAATTGCCGAGTGACCGCTACAAACTTGCCTAGATGATGTTAAAATGGAAGGATTTTCTCGCCTCTAACGCCATGACGCCCCGGTGTGTAATTCCGTGAAGGGCACTGCGTCTCTTGGAGGCGCCAATGCGATTGAACTACTACTACCCAGGTACCAGCATACGGCAAAACACAGAGACGCCTGCGCCGAATGGAAGCCCAGAACAATAACAAGATCGTACTCCGTGAACAGTAACTGTCCACATGTATTCCTTCTATATAGCAGTATTTCGCAGTAAAGGCATTGTTTCCCCCTATAATGAACAGGTCTTCATGCTAGGGGGAAATATACATGTAGTAGATCATCGGAAAAACATTTACTAGTCAATCCATCCCGTCAGCTAACCATAAAGCAAAAATCCAGCCAAGCTTCGAGAAGAGTTGTTAAGCAAATTTATACTTAGCTAATGAAAAATAACGTTGAGGAGCACTAGTAATATCTGCTTATTGCTGAGGCAAAGGTATCATATCGGCAAGCGGAGATTGTTCTCCAACGCCAAGTGGACGGCCAATGGCCTCTAGGGCGCTCCAATTTTTCATTCGCACTTTGCCTTGATGGATTCGCAGCAGGCAGTATAGACTTATCATTGATTCTTCTATTGAGGTCGCAACATTCAAGGGAAACAAAAAAAAGACGTACCTTAGGAAAGTATACGAAATGGCGGAATTGAGCGAAAGACGAGCGTTGTAAATCCCTACTGTTGATATGGAGCGTGCTGAGCTCAATACTAGCTGCAGCAATTTTACGGACAGGCTTCTTTATCTCCGAGGCCATATTGGTATAGAGAGTATTAATATTAAACGAATGTGTCTCTTACGGAGTAATCCGATAGAAAAAAGTGATGACACGGACTGGATAGACCACTGAAGCCGATGTTTGCGGATCAGTGGCTACGCCTAATACGCAGCAATACAAAGTCACAAGTCGGCAGCGCAGAAAACTGAGTTCTCTCTCAGTGATCACTTTCAACCACTGGCGCCTACATGTAGTTAGTAAAGCCTTGGGGCGCGGTTTGCTAAAGCATCAATGTGATGCCAAAAGACGAGGATGCTCCGACGCACCGAATGATGCGGTTCGCTCGTGTACGTTTCTTGGTGGTGCGGCATTCCGTGAATTCTTTGCTACGGCGGTTCGACATTACACGCTGCAGAGTTCCATTAGCCGTCAATACGTGCGTGTACTGTGCCTTGTTTTGTATTGGTATATTTACCTGCAATAGCCAGGAATGGAGGCTGAAGGCATTCTGGCGTCCAAAACTAAACAAAGCGTAAGCTTATGTTACGGTGAGTATATAAAGTAAGAATGAAGGAATAATGGGCTCTATCAACGAAAATAACGGAGAGAGCAGCAGATTTAAGAAGCGCAAATCGTACAGTGACTCCAAATAAACAGGCTTAGAGCTTAGATACACAGGCTAGATATTTCTCGCTTCTGTATGCTCCCTAATCGAGGCGGCCGGACGAGGAGCCTAAACGAAGAGCCCAAATGCGGAGATGTCTTAGTTAAACATCCTTTTCTGAGGGACGTTATTACACCTTTTCTTGAAATACAAAGCAGCTACATGTATGTCTCGCCGCGTCACCTTGCAGAAAAGCCAATGAGAGAAGTTACTAAGATATCTGCAAGCTCCATATGACTCAAGATACGAGGATGCCTAAAAACAGCCACAGAAGCTACAAAGGAAAAAAAAAAGACAAAGTCATTGTGGCCATTCTGAATCATCCACTTCCAGCAGCCTCAGGTTAGCTAAGAGTTTCAATCGGCATAAAATTAATATACTGAGTTTGAAAACAAATCAGTTGAGATTGTACAGAAGTATTTAACCCTTGCTAGTCTTAAATTTCCATAAATTCAAAGTAGAAATACCTTATCAAGGCAATTGCGATGGTGTACGACGAAGCTCGCTCTCACCGTCCTCCTCTCACGCTGGTAGACGATGGCGGGGTGAAGGCAGCTGCATGTGAGCATGGCTCGTAAGATACGAGTTTGGCACTGGTTCAATTACGTAGGTAGTGGAGCTTGATGGCTTTTATGCTTGCCTCATTGGCGATTATGCTGCGTCCCAGGTCAATGTGAGACATTAGACAGCAGTCTAATTATTTTGAAATGACAGTCCGCGGCCAACATTTGATTTGCCTGGCAGTATAATAGCTCCAAAGATGAGACAAAGAAGATCAGCCATGCGTTGTATTACTACACAGCCCATTGCAAGAGCCATTTGCTACTGCATAAGATCCATAATTGACAAATTCTAGGCATTGAACGCTGGAAACCTCTTTGCCCGCGTTTTAGATGGAGACTTTCTGCTTTCTCAGTCTGTATTCTGAAACCTTTTATCGGCCATAAATTTAGCTGAATATGAAGGTAAAACTTTCACACGTGCCATCTTCTAACACCAGAGCCTCCGCCGTTACGCCGTCTGAGGAGCTAATTTCCGGTTAAAGACGCCGTATGGAAAGACTTCGGTGACTTCACTTGAATGATAAGGTCGTTTGATCTCAACCCCAATATGCCCGTCGCATACATCAACTTGGTGGCAATGAAACAGGTAGAGAACATGATGGCACACCGTTCGCCTAGGTCCCAAGGGCGGGGTGGGCGAATAATGAATGTACAATTGTCATAGTATTAGTACAAACAGTCAAATTTTCACTATCAACGTAATATGGGTTGCCGTCAGAGTGGTCTCTTTAAGATAGGATGCAGTTTATTGCATATACTGCTTTCACGACTGCGGGCTATTTCTGTGACACTAAGCGACTTATAAGCTGTTTGGTCCAAGAGGGATGCAATAGAATCTAATCAAAGTCATACTAACTACTTCATACCAGCAATATAGTGCCATGGTTGGTAAGCAGCCTGGCTCTGCGATTGGGGCTCGCGTTGTGCATCGGCCTGGCGCGTGGGGGCAGGGAGGGCTTCTGCCACTGTATCCCACCCCATCAACGCTATGTCGTACTCTTAAGCCTGAGGATCGCTGAGCGCATTCATGCGACGACGTGTGAGCCACATTGATGCACGTTGATTGGTGCCGGCTTTCGGTGTTCGGAGCATGCACGGACTGGGGCAAATGGAGAAACTGGCACATTGGCGTCGATGTTGCCTACCGCTCTGCGACTTACAAGGCACGGAGGCACGGAGGCACGGAGGCACGGGAGGTAGGATAGGTCTAGTTAGGGTGTCTGGGACCGTAGCTGGACTCTCTATTTTACCAATCATATCATCGTCTCGGCCGTGTCAAGCTGAGTTTTATCCAGGCGAAGATGCGGCTGTTGCTATTAGCTAAGCCGCCACCTAATGGTGGTCTCCCCTCACACACCCTGGACGAGGCGGCACTTTCTGCCTCCCCTGCCGTGTCGTCTCTTTGTCATTCTCGCACTCACACCCTCTTGTTTCCTTGCTCAATCTCGCGTCTCGCCATTGCTGACAAGCTAACATTTCCCTCTTGCGTATCGGCTTTTGATCAACTGGCTTGTCACGACCCATAGGCCTGGGGCCAGTACCCAAAGCAGCGACCTGCATACGATACAATTCTGCCACCTCACAGCCTGTCGCGACCTGGCATTGCCTAACAAGGTCAGATCGCCCCTCTAGTCTACGCTTTTGACGCTCCGAGAGCCACCTTTGACCAACGGCCCACCGGACTGACGCCAGCGTCTGCAGCAGCTGCAAACACAGGACGTGTGTGTAGAGGGTCAATTCGCCTACTCTCAACGGCCGCTGCTGCCTTCGACCCTACAAGCTTAATTGGACGTACTCTTTGTACCTGTACGCCCTCCTCCATTCACCCCTAGGCCAGGACAGCACCCCGCAAGGGCTGGCTGCGGATATCTGTTTAGACCTTTTTTTTTCCCAACATCCATGCCAAGTAAATCGTGGCGGTACCTTGAGATGTATGAGCGCTAGTATGGACAGCTGCGTACCTGGTGGTCTCGCGGACTGCAACTTGGTTTGATGGACAAGCCGAACTGCACCTGGGCGACAGCTTTGAGAAAAAAACTAAATAAATCCGGCCTACAATTATATTCTTGGACCGATCTATTTAATCATTGCTATTTCCCTCTCTTCTCTCTGTCCAGTTCTCTTGACTCATCCAGCATACCGACCAAGTGCGTCGTCGGCTTATCTCTTATTCTTGTTGGATACTGCTCGCTGCGTAGTCTACCCGTACGTCTTGGCTTTGTTCGCCCGTGCAGAAGTGTTTTGCTTTTCAAAATGGCTAGTAACGCTATTCATAACAATACGTGAGTATTATCTTTTGGTACATGTTGATTACTTTTGCATCGCTGGATTAGACTTCAATGTTGGCAAGTGTTACCGATGCAGCTGGCACAAGTAATAACACTTCGATAACTGCAAGGGGTATCTGTTGAATACATGGACCCGCCTCTTCTCTCATGACATAGGTCTAGGGAATCTGCGTCGCCCTCTCCAAGATCCGTTGATAAACTGCCACCAGTGACACTCCTTTTTATTTTGGGCTAACTAAAGTCTATTAGCACCGCCTCCTCTACCGCCGCCCCTCCCGAAGCCACTCCCGTAGCCACCTCAAGCTGCACCCAAACTACCGTCTCTCTTATTCCTGCGGATCCCGCCTTCACTGTCCGCCGTTTTCTCTCTGATCAAGACCAACACCCGCCTCTCGGTTTGAGGCAAGCACCAACCGAGGCTGAAGCAGAATCGAAAATGCTGATGCAGCTGCGCGCGTTTGATGAGAAGTTTGGCGATACCTCTGCACGCAATTAGACATGCGAGAAATTCACACAGTGTAATCCTGTTCTTCATCTGGTATTGTGTGGAAAGGGTTTTTGCAGTATGCACGCATGCATATTATACTCTTATAGTTTGCGTAAATATAGTTTGATACCTGCATTGCGAATGGATGCAATCCGCGATTTGATTAGCAATTCTTGTAAACCGCACATTAGCGCCACACTTTGCCTGAAAAACGACTGAACAGGTTGACTGCATATGTTACTCAAGTAGTACATGTACGTGTAATCGTACGACGGAGACGGTGTTGGAAATAAACCTGGAACCTAGCATGGCAGGCTTGTTATCCAGTCTACATAAGGGGTGCTGAGCAGAAGACTGAGATCAGCGTGGAGCTGGTTCCATGTCGCCAAGTGATGGTCATGGATGACTGGAGAATAGGATGGCGATGGGGCAGCTTGTGGAGGTGGACTTGTAAGTGGAGACGCTGGGGTGCACCATGCTTCGAAAACGTCTACAGTAGAGCACCGGGCCTGCTAATTACTTTTTCGGGATTGCTCTTGTCTGCCAAACTGCCCCACGGCAGCTTATGTTAGTCACCAGTAGCCCGCCTCATCCCAACTCGGGTTCCCTGCAAACGCCCTACCAAAAGCCATAGGGCAGAAGAATGCCGTAACACCGTTTTCTGCTGCGTGGGTATATATGCTTACTTGAATCATCATAATTCTTCCAAGAATAGAGGCATGCAAGAACAAGAGAGAAACAAAAAACAAAACAGGAAAATGAAGAGTCCATATTAGCCATATAGGATGTCTTGAAAGTTACATAGTTTCAAGACTACCTGTCGCAACCGATGCGAGTACATCAATGTGCTGAGGTTGGGGGTCTTGTTAAGAGGATGCATACTTGTATAAGTCACCGTCACGGCTCTCATTTCCCCCACTCCCTTTGAGAAAAGTGCAGTCCTAAAATAGCAACCTAACTTCTTGAAGCTTGACTAGGGCTCTAGGCACCAAAGCGCCGGACCGGAAGAACAACATGAAGCGATCTTGAATGATCCTCCATACAGTCCGGCTCTCGCTTCTCGCGTCACATCGATGCTTTAGTGCTGCTCCGCCCTAGTGGCCGGAGAGCTGAGAATCATCACTGAGAGAGAGGATGCTCACTTCCCTAGATAGTCCGCGTCGCCGGTTCATGGCTTTCAAATTCAATCACGCAGTCCCATTGACCTGCGCACATCAGCTCCAGTGGTCCAATTAGCCCATATCTACTAATGGTCCTATTCATCTGCTTTTGTGCAAGAAAACAAATTGATGCTCAGCACTTGTTATAACACCACTAATCGTGGATCAGGCATGCGCGGAGAAGTTCCGTTGTCGCCTGTGCTTAGCGTGGTCCGCGGCCACGCCTATTGAGTCAATGGGTGATTGTTGATGTTCTTCGCCTGAACGTTTTCTTGCTTCCCAATTTAGCGCTGCCGATGCGACTTTTCATGTACACGAAGTGTGGCCATCGCACGGATATTGTCCGTGGAGCAAATATTTCAAGGAGAAAGGCAAGGAAGGGGAGAGCTGTGGAAAGACTCGGAAAACGGCCGGGCCTCCTTATCAAGACTTGGTCAATGGCGATGGCAGGGCCGGCAACAAAAGCAACTAACTATGAAGCTGCAGTCCGGTGTTGCCGCTTAGGTACATGTAGCGTTTCATGTTGGCTTTCCAGGTTGTTATTTGGCGTCCCGTTTTAGCGGCAATCTAGCTGTTCTAGCGCTGCCTCTACCGCTGTGGCTGGATTGCCGTCAAACGGTATCTCGATTGACGAAACGGCGTTCGACAAGGGGGCATCTCAAAAGTGGAGACATCACAGCCTCTAACGCACATGTACTTTGATCTTGAGCCTGCTATTTTTTGTGGATGCATGTTCTGGACTCATTGCCTGTTTTCCCAGCCGACTTCTAGCCTGAAACTCGGCACGAACCTGCGTTGCGTTGCATTAGAGGCACACGTCAACCCCCTTTTGGTTTGATGGCTAAACTCCAAGGCCTCGACAGAGACGGCACGATGGAAGGAAGGATAGGTCGCCTCGTTAAGTCTAGCAGCGCCGGGGCAGTTCAAAAGAGAGCATTGATGACAGCACCAGGAGAACAAAAATCTTCCCATCAATCCGCTCTTGGGCTAATACAGATACTACTAGGTAGCTAAACATATATACACGCATGTAGGTAAGTGGGTTTGCAACTTGGTGCAGTATATATATATATATATATATACGTTGTAACAAATTGTTATTGTTATTGCCTTAATCCATTGCGAATAATGGGGCATCATTCGAGATTTTATCCAAGTCTACTTCTTATTATAGCACAGGAATTCATGCCTTGCAGTCAGCCAAGAAGCTGCCTTGTGGATAAGAAACGCAGGGCGACCGTAAAACAATTGGAAAGGTCCCAAAAGGGTAGGTGGTAAAAAGCATCGGCTTTAGTAGTTTATCTCGATCATGACGACCTATCGTTTCTTTGTAGCCAAGTAGGCAGGTGGTCTGTAAGAGAAGTACAGAGTGCGCTAGTACATACTTGATGTAATTACTTTGCATGCCAGCCTGACTTCGGATGTAAAGGTAGTGGGTAACGGGTTGTCTTATTGCAGATTCGCTCCAGGTACCTCGTGGCCCAGCACACACGTTGTGTCGGTCGGCAATGAGATTCCCGATGGCGCACTTCTCATTCAACTCAAATGCTCTGCCTAAGCTATTTTCTTATCCTTTGTTCCTCTTGAAGGCTGTGGCCCACAGAAAAGGAAAGGACCAGTTGTAACATGAAGCTATGCCGCCAGTTGCAACTCCCGCGACACAGAAACGCTAATGCGGTTCAGGACACCACATCACAGGAGCCATTGGCCGCCTATGCGAGGTTGGGGTGTAAAAATTCTTCGCCGATAGATTCAGTGCAGGTGATATCGGAGATACCCAAGCACATGTACTTAGATGGCATCACACCGTAATCTGATTTTGCGGTATCTGAAGGGCCAAGCTAGCGGCGCACGTCGGGGATGGTGCCGCGCGGACCCTCCGTCGACTGGTCGACTAGGTACATACATGTACCGGCTGGCAGTCCGAAAGCCCGGCGGCGTCAGAAAGAGAAAATAAGCTTGGGTGGCCATGTGGGTGAATACGGTGAAGTGCCGCCCCAGGGGAATGCATGTGGTAAAGTCACGCAGCTTTAGAGCCTCTTGCTGTGGAGTCAGCAAGCTAGTAGCTATTACGGCATCATCCCCCCGGCGGCCTTTAATATTCCGCCTGCGTGGTGCTGCGTACTTATCCTAAAGAAGAGATTATTGAGCTTGGAATCGCCATGACTAGACTTCAATTTCAGCCATCTAGTTGCCTGATGGTGCTGCAATTGATGCGAACAAAGTGTTCCATCTCCATAAATAGCGGCCATGGCCCCTTTTCGTTTTCCCAGCGAGCTGCTCCATTATCGATCGTGGTTGTAGCTTGGTCAAGGTATCTGAGCTTGTTATAAGTTCTCATTGGCCCAGAAAGAAGCTCTCAACCGCTCTCCAGTCTTCCCCCATGCCTACTTCATCCACAGGCGCGACTTATGGGGACGGTGCTGTGTAAGTGCAACCCAGATAACATCCTTCTAGTTTACTTGTCTTGTTTCGCTTTGTTCCTCGGCCTCCCTCTGTTTCCTCCACATCAAACATTTTCGCCCTGGCATCTCACATGCAGATCCCTAATCGACAAATGAATTGGATATCAAACCTCTTACTCATCCCCCACATCTCGTCTCGTACCTGGCTAACACGCCACCGCTAACATCGCGCAGCGCCAACGAACCTCGGGCCGCCACTGATAACGCCACACAAGCCACCACCCGTCCCTGCGTTCCCGTTTCCAGCGATCTTAAACACAGTATCAGTTGTTTTCTTGAAAAAAGCAAAGAGACAGCAGCCGGTGGTCTGCGCCCACCGCCGGGCTTTGGCAAGATACAGTCCGACGCTGAAGCAATGGCTGAAGCGGAAGCACGCATGCGCAAAGAGCTACGCGCCTTTGATGCGAGATTCTTTGGTGGAAGCTCCGCTGGTAAATAAAGCGCGTTGATGATGGGCGTTTCCTCTTTGCTTTCTATTTTCTTTTTCTTCTTCTTGTTTTCTTGATGAGAATACGCGTGAAATGTGAGCACATCCCAGCTGCCCATGATCATCGCTGAGGTTTTGTTAGCTGGCTCCGCTAACTGGATGTGGCTTATCCGTACAGAACAGGATATTCCCTTGGATACATGGATAATGGTATAAAAATTGATTCAACGGCTGGGGAAAAAAAAGGATAGTATAATTGCGACATCTACATTGTTTGTATTCACATGTATTTTTAGAAAATTTATCCGTTTACGCACTCAATAATAGTTGCTACGATCTTGTTTTCCGTGGCGCGCATTTTCAACTTTCGCACTTTCGCAGGATATTCTAATGCATCAACGCTGTCACTTTTGCTAGCGTACTGTCGGCGGCTCGCTGGTGGCTCCGGCCAAGGAATTGAAATTAAGCCAGAACTTTACTTAGCCTTATGAGAGCGACAGAATAATAGCTCCCGGACAGCATTCCACCAGCACTCTCCCCGTAGAGAGCAATGACTGTTGAACAGGGCGCCGCATTTTATAAGAGAAGGACATTGCTGAAGCAATTTCTAATTCTGCCGGAGATACAGCACAGCAGGTTTGAATAATTTTCCCAGGAACTGTAGCTCTTTGACCAAATAGGGAACCAGTGGAATTGTCTCTAAACTGCTACAAAGGTAAGCAAGGCTTCAAGGTTCTCTATAGTTGGCAGGATGAGCCTACGGCTCGTGGCTCGTGGTTCACAGCACTGCCTGTTTCCACTTAGAAACATGGGCCAGGCTTACTCCGTGTTCCGCGGGGGCGAAATTATGGAGCATCTGAGGATGCTTGTTCACCATTCGATCCTAAAAGTATCAACGTCAAAACAAACAGTATTTGGATAGCCATGTCCTAGAGTCGAGGAAGAAGGTGGCTACTTAAAAGAGGCATGATGTCCAATTGCTGTGGGCTCAGCTATGCTCATACATCTCGGCTTTGAACACGTTCAGTATTGCAAAGTACGCTCGTAACCCGGCAGAGACCTTCCTAGCTCCGCCGACTACCACCTAAATCTATGTATAGATGGGTATCTACCGCTTTGCCTGTTTTGTGGCCTACTGCGGCATCAACCCTGGAATTGGCCATCCTATCGCCGATCCCAAGCTTTACATCACAACTCGCAGCCGTGCAATTGGCTACAGCGTGCATCCTTCAGCATCCTGTTCCTGCCAAATTATCTCATAGCGCTTCATCGGGCTGTGAAAGCCGGCTAGTGGAACGATGCGACACGAACCTCGCTCGAATTTGAGGGGAGCCAGCCACACATAGGCTGATTTCACCCAAGGAGCCCTGCCAATTGTCAAGTTTTCCTGCGTCATGCGACGCCATGTCTCGCATTCTTCTCTACCAATCTCTCTTCTCTCTCTTTTCTCCCCATGTGCTATTTGTTTTCTCTCTCCTTCTACCTGCCAACGGCGAGAAATTCCAGGCGCCAACGTTGATACCCATGAGATCGCGCTTTGCCGAGGCCACAGGGCCTGAGGTTTTACCAGAGGTTGATGTTGCGAGAAATGGCGACGGGGCTCCAGAGCCTTTCCGTGGCTATGATGGCTTAGAAGTGGTTGGCACCGATTTGCCTGGCTCAGGCGTCAAGACAAAGCCCGAGAATGAAGCTGCAACAGCAATTGAAAGCACAACGCCGCAGAAAAACACGAGAAGGAGACGGATAATATGGATTGCGGTCGCTGCGGTCGTTCTGGTCGTGGTGATAGTGGCAGCTGTGGTTGGCGGTGTTCTTGGGTCGCGACATCACAACTCCGCAGCGTCCTCGAGGACTTCGAGTGCTCCCTCGTCCCCTTCATCGACTCCTTCATCATCGTTGCCCAACGCCGCCGCCTCCAACTCAAGCCTTGCGGTTACAGGTTGGTGGGAGACTACTAGCCAATATAACATCCGCCTATTCTACCAGGGTAAAGATGGCCAATTGCGCATGACCGGCTACAGCTCCAGCAGTGGTAAATGGTCAACGGTAGCAACATATCAAACAGACCCGCCACTCAGGCCAGGTTCTCCGCTTGCAGCTAGTTGTTATAATTCCACATTCTACTTCAAAGACGAAGTGAACTCTACCAGTGTAAGCCTTGCTTCCCGCTCTCTTTGGCCGCTGCGTCCACCTATCTAATGCGCCAATCCTTCTCAAATAGAATTATACGCAAATCGATGTATTCTACCAGGGAATTCAGGGCTATATCAACAACTGGGAGATCCAAGAAGAAGTCGCCCCCGTGCGGACCACGACCGATAAAAAAGGAACCCTCTCTGCGAGAGCCTTAAGAGCAGGCATGAACACGAGACTCGCAGCACATTGGCCAAGCGTTGTCTTTCAGAACGGGGTGAACGGATTAGAAGAAGCCTATTATTCGATACACAATCGCTGGGCTCACAACACTTTGAACCTCTCGGCCGTCAATCATTCGGCACTGGTGGAAGTCCCATGGTGGGGATCAAGGACTGGGAGCGCCAATTTCATCTATCAACGAGATGATAAAAAGCTTTTTGCGGAGATGAGGCACAATGCCAGTGTAGATGCAACTGCAGGTGAGATCTAACTAGAAGAAAACTTCCTTTCGATCGCTTTACTCATGATTGACGTATTTTTGCAGATGACCCAGCACCCAACATTTCCATCCCGGCACAAGCAGCCATTGGGGCGTTTGCTATCCCCAAGACCGCTGGAAACCTAGACAGTCTGATGAATTTCTATATTTTATGGCAGAATGGGACTGTCCTCCAAATGACGAAGAATGACGATAACAACGGATGGCAAATTTCATCACCGCCAGACACCCTTGGAAGCCCCGACGAAGGAACAGATATAACGTGCCTTACTGCAACCGACTACGTTGTAACTCCAATACAGTCCAAATATGACATGGCTCGCTGTTATTATATGGTGGGTGGAAAAGTAAGAGAGGTGAAGTACGATGGATCAACTTGGTCTGTTGTTGGATATGTGCCATTGGATTGATACAACATGTATTTTCGTTTATTCCTCGTTCAAGCATTAAAGGAGTTGGATTATTTATGACTAACCAATAATACGTCTTTAAAGATTTAACTGGATAAATCAAAAGGAGAATATCTTTTAATTAACAAAACATACAACTGCCATTATTCGCCGCAACTACATATTGTCTACGGATCGGAAAGCGTGGTCTCAGAAGCTTTCTTAGAGCTTTCAGATGATAAAAACTATGTGTATACTCGCCGTAAACCTGCTGCTCTAGACAAGCAGTCACTTAAGACGACGTTTGAGTTGCCTTATGGAATAGATGAGGTTTCACTATTTGACAATGAGCTGGGCGAGATTGTCATAAAAACCATGTATGGTTTTGAACATCCGATGGCCAATGTTGTTTCAATTGCTGCGATGTCATTTGGTCGATATGCTAGCGGGAGCCATATTAATCTATCGTCATCCCACATCACCCACTCTGAATCCTCGCTGAGGCCAATGCCCTGGCGGAAAATAGAGGCATCGCCGCCAGCAGGTAGAGACAGTGAATCTCTTTCTGAATCATTTGATGATACTGCTCCTGTTCGGGTTTATGTTCATGTCAGTACGGTCTACCTTTACATACAAATCTAGAGTAATACGTGCCCTTTAATATAAATTGGCCTACGCTCGTGGAGAGACCAGGCGCCATGTCATCGAAAGATATATCACCCGAGGCGTTATAGTTGATATCGACCGTAGCTATACATAGGCCAGTTGAGACACTCCAAATCTCTAGAGCATGATATGGTCTGGGCAAGTGTGCTTCATCCCGCGGTCGCGATATTATTGAGGCCAGCAGCGTAGAGTTGCGTGAAAAGACGACAGCCCATGGCGGCCGTTTTTTGTTTGATCCTATAAGTTTTATTTGGCGCTCTACTGTAGAGATATTCCAAATATCAATATTTCCATCGTCCAATCCTGATGCAAGCATATTGTAGTCGTGGGAGAATGCGATCGATTTGCTGCTTAGTTTACTCTGGCCTTCAAGCGTTGCTGTGCAGGCAGCGGTGCGAATATCCCAGATCTTTACTGTGCGGTCGCCAGACGATGATACAAGTACGTCTGATTGTGGTAGAAAATCAAGCCGACTGACCCAGCTGGAATGACCAATGAGAGTAGCTATACAAGCATTTGAGTCGATGTCCCATACTTTGATTACTCCATCCGCTGCCGACGCTGATGCAAGAAACTGAGAGTCATGAGAGAATGTGACTGCACTGATTATAGAATTTTTTCGCCCATAATGATATTTGAATTGTTCCTTCTTTGGGGACCATACTTTGAAATATCGAAGGCCGTTATCTTCAATAATGGGGGGCATTGGATCAATATCGCCCCATGGCTTGGCTAAAAGAATTGAACTGTTGTCACCCTCTAGCGTAGCTATATTAACGCCTGCCGCGATATTCCAAAGCTGAACTTGACCATTTGCGAATGAAGTTGTTGCGAGTAACTGGGCATTATGTGCAACTGAGATCGAGTAAGGCAAGGTGTTGCATCCAGTAAAGGTCGCTGTGTGAGAAAACGTCGGCACATCCCACAGCTGGATTATCTCATCTGCTGATCGTGACAACAACATCTTCGTCCCTTTGATGAGTTTGACGCTCGAGATGAAGTCTCCATCCGCAGTAGAAAGTGGTATTTGACTGACACCAGTCTCAAGGTCCCATATTTTGATAGCCCCATGTGACGACGCTGATGCAAGTAGCCTAGAGTCATGCGAGAAATCGAGTGAGTGAACTATCCCGCTGTGACCTTTTAATGTTGCTATACTTGTGCTTGTGGCAATATCCCAGAGTCTCACATCGTCGTCAAAAGATGCTGATGCGAGCATCTTGGAATCGTGCGAGAAACAAAGTGCATTAACTGTCTTCCTGTGGCCTTTCATTATTGCCATACATTCGCCATCAGCGGTGGTCCAAAGCCTAATACAACTGTTGTCGTAGTGCGAAACTGATGCAATTATCCTGGCATCGTGGGAGAAGGCATGTGATTGAGAAATATCGTTAGCGATTTTTGTACTTTTATAATCGCCGGTAGTGACATCCCATAATGTAATAATAGAAGAGTTAGAAGAGTGCTCTGAGAATGATACAACTGCTGTAGAATCAGGCGAGAAAGCGACCGACTCGATCGATTCCCAGTGGCCATTGAGTGTTAAAGTACACATACCACTTGTTACATCCCATAGTTTGATAGTACAGTCGTGGGACGCCGAAGCAAGTATTGAAGAATCATGTGAAAAAGTGATGGAAGAGACAGAGTCGCCGTGGCCCTGGAGGACTGAAGTACAAATACCAGTTGCAACATCCCAGAGTCGAATATTGTTCCTTGACGCTGATGCAAGAATCTTGGAATCATGTGAGAAAGTAATGGCATAAGGTTCTAAGTCGGGTTCATTGAACGTCGAGATGCAGACACCAGTTACAACATCCCAGATCCTGATTGTCTTATCCCGCGACTTCGACGCAAGTATTTTCGAATCATGCGAAAATATAGCTCTAAAAATAAAATAGCCGTGTTCGAGCGTTTGTAGGCATGCATCCCAGTCGGATGGGACTGGTGGCGATATAGCTAACCAGAGAGGTAGCTCGTTCTGAAATGTCTTTTTGACAATGCTTTGTTCCGGCGCAAATACAATGGCGGAGTAATAAATTTGGAGAGGTGAAAGGTCGATGATTGCCCGATTGCTAAGTACAATTCGTCGAGTATCTCGAAGGAGAGCTGATATGAGGTTACTTCTTTCCGCCTATTCATACAAGGTCAGCTTAATCATGGGCTCGATATCGAGGGAGACATGGGGGTGATGTACATCAACTAGACACAGTAAGTCATTTATCATTCCCATACACTGTGAAATACATCCAATCAAGCTGAGAGCTTCAAGCCAATACAACAAATGGCTATTCAAAAAGTGATCCACGAGCCCGCCATCTTCAACGCTGCACCGACTCTCTTTCCAATGAGTGACCCAATAAATACAGGCATATTGGACCTCAAGTGGTAATGCGGCGTCAATAGTCCGCTGGCTAACCTCAGATCGAGGAGCGCTTGGCGGTTTCAAACAACAAATGTTTCTCTTAAGAGTACCCTCTCTCATCAGGAGTTCTAAACAGTGTACTGCCAGCTTTTTGTGGGTTTTCTGCTCATCAACCCAAAACGGATACCTTTCTTCCATATTGGCTTTCTCCGGATCCACAAGGAAATCGCGGAAAGATAGATGGAGTAGACGTACTGGAGTGTGTGGATCAGGGGGGACGTAAAGTACTGAGTGTAGAAAATCCAGTTGCTCTTCTATATCGCCTAAAGGTACTTGTAAGAGGCGGGCGAGAGAGGTTACGGAAAGAGGGCTTGCCAGGGTGACTATAGAACCGACGATGTGCTTGAACCGCCCACAAACGTGAAGCTTTTCTGCATTCGACAGCCCGGCCACCAATCCATTTAATATGGGCAAATAGGTAGCGTCCAGTTTAGATGCTAAGCCGTGACTTGAGTGTTGCTCCAAGATCTTCACCAGTTGTTCCTGAGGTCCACCAATCCTTCGGTCTCGGATAAATCGGCAGACTGTTGTGGCGAAGATGAATAGAGGCACAGACATGGAAACCAGCTGTTGGACGTTTTCGGCACCGGGCCAAGAGAGAGGCAGCCGCCTGCTTGGGGATACAGATTTGTTGTAGTCTTGCAGAATAGCACTGAATTCATGTTGCAAAAACATCTCGATGTCGCGCTCAACAATAATCGAAGGCACTTGATGAAGAATCAGACCTTCATATTGGTCGCCAATATCTGCAAAACCGAGCCGGATGGCAAGCTCTGGTCTACTGGTAACGAAGAACTTTAAGAATACAGATGCAGAATGCATCGCCTGTGAGAGGAGGCGGATGACCAATCTCACATGCTCGACGTTATCGCATTCGTCAAGTGCATCAGCAACAATCACTATCGTTGGCAGTTGAGAAACCTCTGATAGGGCCTTGACGGGATCTACAATAAGTTTGTCGAACTGCTCCTTTATTGACCTTTCATGGATAGTAGGGTCAGCATGGACTGCTGCGAGGATGTGTGGTGCAATCTGAGGGAACGTTTGGACAAGCTGAGACGCTATCGTTGGAAAGAAAAGCGCCATACTGCCGCGGTCAGCTTCTCCTTGCTTGAAGAAGAAACTAGCTCCGAGCATTCTTTTATCCATAAACGATTGCGCAACAGTTCGGGATATTGTCGACTTGCCGGTACCGGCTCCGCCATTCAGCCAGAAAAGACGCTGAACCTCTTGGTTGGTGCTCCAGGATTGGATATGTTCCAGAATATCTTTTCTTGTCCCGTGAAAGCATCTGGAGCTGCTGACGTGACTGGGAGAGTCAAATGCTGCTCCTTTGGCAGATTTGAGCTTTGCCAACACGGCATCTTGGTGAACATTAAGTAGCAATGCGCTGTTGACAGATTGTGAGTGATGCTGAGAGATGGAAAAACAGATGTAAAAAAAAAGGTCATACGTACGTCTGATCGACCTGTAAATCCAAGGCAATCGCGGCTCTATACTTCTCTAGCCGGCTGATTATGCCGGCAACTTCGTCTTTTCTCAGCGGCCACGTTATCTTCTGCAGTCTGGTTCCCCGCTCTAATTTAGCGGCCAGATCTTGGAGTTGCAAGCGAGACTCCTCGACAATGTCAAGAATATTCTGCAAAGACGAAAGCTTTTTGCGATGGGAATTGTTAGCAAACAGATTCTCCAAGCCCTTGAGTGTTGCCGTGAACCTGTCGGCCTCGTTCAAGATCAAGCGAACATCGCGAGGGGCATTTTTGAGGCCTGAGCAATATACGGAACACTGAACGCCGACTTTGATGAAGAGATCGGCGACCGCGACTACGTTGGAAATGGGCCCAACAGTGTCTGCCATTGCGGTTCATCAGGCGCGCATAGAAATATGATCAATCTTCATATGTTTAAGACGATGCCGGTTCAATCAGACGACGTTTGGCCCAGCTATCTAGTGCAAAGCGGACATGAACCAAATCTCGATTTGGAGTATACTGCTCTGAAGAGCCGCATTCTATCACCAAAAGAATAGCCTGATCAGCGCTTTATACGGACTAGTTATCTAGCAATGACCCATGCTCTTTTTTCAGTTGGTAATAATGCCCCAACTAATTGCATAATTGAATCCATCTGACATGATTGGCGAAAGGAGACTATCTCATTTGTCGAAAGCGGGGAGACGTGGGCTTGAGTTGGGCAATTTGTAGACAACAAAATGCGCCAACAGAAAAACTTAAGTCCTATTATAAAAGAAGGTCCTTTTTAAAGGATTGGGTGTGTCTGAGAGTGCTCATTATTGAAAATACGGAATGCCAGAAATTTCTTTCCAAAACCTATAACAAAAAGTAAAGTTCAGTGTGAAACCAACGAAAGCAGCGGGGTTTTCAAACACCCGCGAACTTGCAGGTGGATTCTTGCATTGATGCGGCGCACTAAGTCGCCTGGTACAGAGTGGTGCATCAAGTATGTGACCTGTATGCGCGATTTGTACCCCTCAAGCCCATCCTTAAACACATTTTCCGGTTCATGTCCTCTTCAGCTGCGTCTTTCATTCCTTCTATCATCATGGCCTCTCTGGATCTTAAATCGCAATTCCATTGCCTTGGCTATTATCTCACCCTCTGAATAACCTCATATATTAGCCATCTCTAATATAAGTTAATGGCATGTTTCCAATTACTCATCCAAGGATCAAGTCAATATCTTGACGCTCTTGTGCCTCCCACAAACTCCTTTCCACTCGTCCCAATGCTTTTCGATATGCAACGCCGTCTATCCACTCAATCCACAAAACGTAGTAGTAGTCATACATGTCATTATCCTTCGGCCTCTCTTTATGGTCCCATTCATCCATGACTTGGTAGCCACCGAGCCTTTGGCGAGCATCGTTCGGGACACGACCTAAGGCAACTTCTACTAGCTCGAGTTCTTGGCCTGCTAAGCTACTGCCATTGTCTGGGGATTCTTCTTGTAGCCGTATAGCGCCGATCCAAGCTGACGTCTTGTCTCTCAGCGAAATGACCGTAGTCCCTTCCATGTACTTCGGTATGATGACTTCGCTACCATACAAAAAAGCTCTCTTTGTCTGACACGAGATGAATGGTGCGGCGACATGGCTCTTGAGGATCTGCGATGGATCGGGTATGGGAACAGGATACCAACACTCTGACTCGGGCTCTGAATTATGCTTGTAAAAAAACTTTGGCGAGCTGTCGATCTCAGGTGGTGGAAAGGTGAGCCTCCCTGGATGTGTTTCAGTACCAACACTATATCTGGTCCAACCAGAGGGACATGGGATCTTTTGTGTTTCAACGGCATACTTCTGCCTATATTCAAACCAGGTATTCCGGATTGGTATCCCGGGAGCCTTCAAGCTCTCTCTCCAATGCCACTGGACAAGGGGCGTAACTATGTCCAAGTAACTTACATTCTCCCTAGACGCTCTAACTTTGACAAAGTCCAATGATGGATGCATTGCAATTGGCAAAAGCCAGCCTTTCCAACCTATCCAGCTCCAACTTGGGAGGCATATATTGCCACTAGAGCCCTTTGCTTTTCGACGAGTGAGTGGATCGCGAGCGTGCCACAAAATGGCTATATAGAACATGGCGGCAGGCAAACCGGAGATGAAGCCGCCGTCGAAGCTTCTTCCAAAAGAATTGAGTATACCGGCGAACCCACCAAGTACATCCTCGGGATACGTCAAGTCTCTCATATTATACGCACAGATCATGTGCCACCACAGATATGGATCTGGGATAGAACTAGATAGCGCCTCTTTCATGCTGGTGAGACTACCAATTGGTCCTTCAACGTTGAAACCATGCTTCTCGCCCACCTCAGCCCAATTGTCACTCTGGCAGACCCAACGAACCCAGCCACCCTCGAAGAAAATCTGCCGCCGAGAAAATAAATCCTCTTGGAACGTCCATCCTCGCGTTCTCCACTTTGTATTCTTCGGCGCCATGAGGCACTCAACAATTTGAATGCTTGGCCGCAATGTATGGATAACCTGGATCGCTGACCTTGGTTCAGTGAGACCACTGAGTCCTGGGAGGCCGCTATCGGCGTCAATGCCGTCGGAAGCAGTGATTGTTATGAATGCGTTGGAATATATAGATACCATCTTCTTAATCTCTGCCTCTTTGTGCACTGGATCATCTTGAACGATGCATAATGAATCTATCCAAAGATAGCGTTCATCAAGTCTCTCAACGCAACTCATCGCATCGCGGATCGTCTTCGGTATGGGCACGCTTGTCTTTCCTTCAGACAATGCCAACGGCTTCAGTAACTGAGCAATATTGTCCATTCGAGCCATCAAGGTGGGAGTCCCTCCCCAAACATAGCTCAGAGCTATGTATCGATCATGCTGCGATGGGCGCACGAGGCATTTGTGCCAAACATCAATGAGCCACGTGGGTCGAGCGTCGTCATTATAAGATGACCGTGTCTGTGTTGAGCCGCAGGTTTCGCCATGAGAAGAAAGGCATTTTTCTTTCCACTGCCTAAGGAGACTGTGGTCAATCCACCGAGAGTTTACAAGCCGTGCACTGCCTTCTTGATGGAGTTTTGGATCTTTTTGAAGCAGGTAGATTTTCCCTGACCTAAATTGTCTGGACTTTCCGGAGGTTTTGATATCAGCATGAACCTCGATGTGGTCCCACCCGGTGCTTGCTGACACTCCAAGGGAAATCTCGTCGGCAGCACTAGGCGCGAGATCTAATTTCAATATTGACGCGAGAAATTTTGGGTGATGCGGACATTTTGATTCCACGACTTGTTTCCACGTATTGATCCTGATGTGATTCACGATGAGTCCTCGAGTCTCGGCTGGGGTTTGAAGCGGCTTGAGTAGCTTTTCGCAAACATCACAAGGCTGTAGCTTTTTTTTTTTATTAATGCTATGCTCCTGAATTAAAAAGCCAGTCTATTTTTATAGATTATTTACCTGTTCATGTAGCTGGTCCGGCTTTGAAGATTGTAGCTCGGCGGAGAGCCTCCGTGACGATGGAGCGACCGACATCTTTCACCCTTCAGAATCGTCGCCTTGTGCTGTCTCGATAATGGATCAAACTGAGATTGATGTATGACGCTTCCCTAGTCTATAGAGTGGCGGCCAATTCGTGGAGGCTCTTTGGGGACATTACGGTAACGGGATAGAAAGCCGCATACGAAAGAGCGCAGACGCATGGTCAATCGGAGCCTGAGTGACGAATTGTGGGGGACATTGGAACGATCACATGATGATTTAGTCTCGCTTCGTTTATACATGAATCTAGGCTGCAAACTCGGCGGGGTTTGTTTACCATACATGCATCAATTCCCAATTAGGTAGGCTGCGCAGCCATCCAAAGAATTATGTAGACAATAATACCATGATATAGCTCTGAGAGTACGGTTAAACTCAGACGGAGAATGATCTGTGCATTTGATCTCCTTTTTTCATCTGTTTCTTGTATATGAATGCCTATTTGGCCTAAGGGCTAGTATTTTGATAAGCAGACTCATGTTTATAGTACTTGATGCCCAACCAAAGCCTGATTCTAATGCGAGCTAACTACACATTCTGTACCAGTTTTTGACTAATTGTGTTATTTAAAGATGCTGAGGAGTTTGCCAATCGCATAAATGTTACAGAACCTAAAACTATAGCAAGGCGTTTCATCCCCATGTCCTCTGTCATGTTAATTGTTGAGGGCAAGGAGCTTGTCATAATACTTACAGGCGCTTCGTAGTATTGTTTCACACATAGCAACTCCCCATAAAGAACAACGACTCTTACAATATATTCTCCGGAGAAATCCATAACCACTTGGAACTGTTGTTTATTCTTAGTTTTTGCTCCAAGACGATGTATAGAATTTTAGATAGCAGTAGAAGTGGTAAAAGCAGTAGAAGTAGTAAAAGCAGTAGAGGTAGTAAAAGTATTAGAAGTTACATAAATAGTAGAAGTAGTTAAAGAATTTTTAATTAAATGTATTTAAAAAAGTTATTCAGTCTTAGATAACGTTCTTCCACAGTTCCAATTAGCCGTACTCTTCAAATGCTGCTTGAAATAACCAGTTATGACCTCCTTTATATCTGCTTGTTGTGTTGCAAAATCTGACTGTTGGCTGCGTTCAAAAGGCTGAAGTCCGCTTTGTTCAAGCAACTGTAGCACTGGTGTCTTCTCAGTCAACTCTTCGTGCTGAATTTTCAGCTCCATTTGTGACTTCCTTTGGACATGTTGCGCTATCTCATCCAGTGACAGCCAACTATTCGCAGCTAATATCCATGAATCTTTATACTTGGATGGGTTTCTAAACGTCTCGGCCAAGATACGCCCGATATCGTATCGAATTATGAACGGATATTGCGTCTTGCCATTTCCAGTGACGGTAATCAAGGACGTTTGGGGATCGACTCTGACAAAGAGTGGTATTGTCCACTCTAAGAAGCCGGAGGCGACAGCGGTCCATCCTGAGAAAGCCATTAGTATGTGCTTGGACAACTATCATTGATACAGTGGCGCTCGGAAAGGTTTATACCATCAGGAAAGTTGGCTTCCTGCACGTATTTTGCAATCTCTATCTTTGCCTCAAAGAAGGGTGCTCTAACAGTGCGATGATCCACGCCAAATTCGCTAGGGATGAATCGTTTGACACCGTCTTTTTTCGCGCGATCGATTAAAGGTATCTGCTCATACATCCCATGGTGACCTTGGGAGTGTAATGCATCAGTCTTTTGTATTGAACGGATTGCCTCACGATAGTAATGTCGTACCAACTGCAGAGATGATCACATCAAATCCGACAAGCGATCCCAATGGCTGTGTTGGAATGCCCGCGACAACCTATTCATCTTCAGGACTCAAGGCTTCGAGAACATTGGATATCTGACACCTACCGTATTTTGGCGAGAAAATGGCACCACTTCAAAGCCTTCATCGACCAAGGCGCGAATTACTATTGAGCCGCGGTCAACTTACTACACGACTCATAGGCAAAGTGGAACTGATGTACTAACTTTCTGAGCCTAGGTGGCCAGTTGCGCCAAAAACACCAATTTTGCGGTAGACCATGATCAGTTCTGGCGGTACTATTGATCTTAGACCCAAGTCTATCTCTATAGTGGGCCTAATCTTCAGCCGGGGTCGTATAGTCATATATCTTCAAACAATACATCTGCCTGGGCTGACAAATAGGGGAGTGAATATGCTGACAAATTCCAACGGTCGTAGGATTCATGCGATTGGGGGCTTATTTACCTTGATACGTAATAAACTAGGTCCCCTGGCACGGATATAATTTTAGTTTGCCCACGGGCAAGTTCCTTGAAACGGATTTAAGAAGAGAGCATCAAACTTTGGATTTGATTGTGAGCGGATTTGGCTGAGAATATGCTGCTGAAACGCTCTTGGACGGACTTTAGCATAGTCTTCTCCCCTGTCGACCTACATGTATTCTAAGGTACGCCGAATCATGTGACATACAAGTATCATTGATGTGTAGTGAATCTGTCCTCCGCGTGGATAGCTGTCGAGCCTAGAGCTGCTCATTTCAAGATCTAGAGTCGACAAGGGCCGAACAAAGAAAGAGTTGAGACTTTTGAAGCCATGGATTCATGAGAGTTTGGTGAAAGCAGAGTAAGAGCTTTGAAAGAAACCTTGGTCGATAAGCAGGCTTTAACTTCATAAAAAAGCTTTAACTTTAATATCTTAGGGTATAAATTCGTCGCCATGCGCGCGTATGGCTTGCTCTACCTGGCCGTAGTTTTGTTTACATATATATGCTGGTCCCTCGCCGTTATTTTCCCCTTATCCCTTCCTGTTGATCCATTTCTGTTTCTATTGTTGCCACTTATTTGTCTCTTATCATATATAAATAAGCTCGATTCTCTGTCACCCTCCATGCATCGAGACCTTTACTTTCGTGAATCCTCGGAGCCGCTCTGATATACATCGAGTTGACTGAGCTCAAAGGGGAGCATACATAGTCAGAGACTAGTGCAAACAGTCACTGAAAGGTGGCAGGGCGTGAGTAGTGCAAAAAAAAAAAATTAGCTGATTTGTCAGTCTGTAGGTACACTACGAAAATGCATGTGATCGACACCTTCTACGGTTGTCTCATAAGCATCGCCTCATTCGTCCTCTCCCTCCACGTCCATCGTCAGAAGAGGCGCGTAGGGAGGTGTGATAGGAGTACTGAGTGCTGCTATTCCTGATTTCTCTCGCCTTGTCAACCAACGAGAACTACGAGAGCAAGCCGCTTGGCGTAGAAAGAGGTAAGTCGTGGTTCTCTAAGACTTCGTTCGATCAGAACAAAAGTTAAACTTCGTCGAGAGCAAATATGTTACCGCGGGACCGTGGCTTAGCTTTATGTTGACAGCTTTTATAACCGCCATCGCGCCACTATTACGTAACTATAGATGCTTTTATTCAAGCGAAGGATGTAGATAGTTGACGCGTCAGAATGAAGGCACCTAATGTACCTTCACGCTGTCAGATGTACCTTCTGTTGATACAGAGAGAAGAGATCTGACAATGCGTTCTGTATTTGCGGCGTGTCATAGTCCCCTTTCTCTATTTCACAAGCCAAGCTGGCGACTGGCCGGTATTTTCACTGAGGTATCGAAATTGCCGTGTTTTGCGCTTGCTACAATTAGAGTGCCCGTATAATTAAACTGGCTGTTCCGTCTGAGACAAAATTTAGATATGAGAACAAATTCTCCTGGGTCAATATTGACAGCTTGAAGTGGATACAATTCCGCAGATAGACAAACACTTCTCGGTCAAGTTTGCTTCATGCCGTTTTTTTGTGTACGGCATCACGCTCGTAGAAAGCGAATGATTACCAGGGAAAGTACAAGACTATTTCATGATACCATACAGACTTTAGATTAGGGTTCACCATGTTATGGCAAATTGGGTCCGGGTGTCAGGCTGGACAAAATGCAAAGTAGAATTATTGATCGCTAACAAAATAAACTACACGCCAACAAGTCGCTGGAACATATCCGTAATTGACGAATGGAAACTCTCTGACATAGCATCCGAGTTAGAACAATGTCCTACAATTTAGAATATTAAAAACTCACAGAGCTTAGACAAATGACTGCGCCAAGAGCTGGAGCCAAGGGGCAGTGGTGGTGATTGTGCCAGCGGCGACGGGGCGTCAGAAGATGAGGCACAAAAGGATGATGGTGAAGAGGGTGGTTATGGCGCTGGCGATGATGAAAATGACGATCCTAGGATCGATATCGAGCCTTGTGGCCCATTCGGAGGGCTGGAGGTAGCGCATACTGACTGTAAGAATCGTGAAGAAGACAAAGAAAAGAGCGACTTCAAGGAAAATCAAGAGAAGCGGATTTGGTCCTTGGACTTGTCTATGGCGAGCTGATTGCTATCAGCCAAGTTCTCGAATGAAGAACTGATTTATTGTGCATGCACTTACGCATGGTGAATGAGAATTTTCTTTCTTTACAGAAAGAGAAAAACGATGAATCGCGAAGGGTAGTAATCGCTGATGCAGACTTCTTGGAGATGGTGTTGCAAAAATGTTGAAGAAAACAAACAGTAGGTAGACGGAGAGATACAAAAAAACATTTTCTTCTACTCTCTTGCACATGACGGCAGAAACAAGAGAGGGAAGGGGCACTGGTACCGTTTAGATCTACAAGGACAGGAAACACGAATCCAGAGATTGAGTTTTGCAGTAACGATTTCCACGAAAGAGCTCGTACGCATGAATAGATCATATAGAGCATAAAATTTAATATTACTATAAGTGGTATTGTCTTCTACTGCGCGAAGCTAGCTGTAATCATAAAGGCGAGGAGTACAGGGAGCCTACAGGATATGGTTGTCTCGCGTTCTATATCAAAGGCCTAGATAAAGTGTACCAGGTCAAGAAAACATTGTTATTTGCGAGCAATATACAAGGTTCAATAGGATCGCTTCTTTTGCAAAGTCTATCTGAGATGCCAACGTCAAACGGCCCAGGCCACATAGAACAATAGTGCATCTTGCATTCCGGATTCTCAAAAGAAGGCCTATTCCTCTTAATTTAGATCACCATCTTCACAGACATTGAGAGTAATACGCGTTTGAGGCTTGGCAGCTGTATGGAGAGGCACAGACTGTGCATCCACTGTAGCCAATTCCGCCACATTGTGCCCAGTGAGCTGCAGTACAGCTGGGGCCACCACCGCCTCCTGACGTGCTCGTTGGACCTGAAGGTTGTGTGGTAGAACTTGTGGAAGAGCCGCCCAGAAGATTGAAGAAATTGAGAACCTGTTATAAACGTCATTAAACCTTCATAAGAATGCAAAATGGGGTACCGATATCAAGGCAGTCGAACACAACGACAAGGCAAAGCCAGGAAAAGCGCGGCAAATGTCCAAGAGATCTTGAGTTGTACTTACATCAGTTTCATGGAAAGGCACAAAGTGGCCTACGCCCGCAGCACTATAGCCAACCAATCTCGTACCGTCGCCGTAAACTATCTTCGTATAGCCTGACTGCGGCGTGTTAGTCTCGTTGTGTGAAAAGCTCAAGCCCATGACGTTGCTCCACTGATCCAACTGGGCCTGAAGATTACCGATCAACACCAAAGTATCGGCGGTCCCCTCCCAAACTTGCATCTTTGGGTACTGGCCAGTGTAGCCCGGATACTCGGCGCGTGCAATGTCTCCCCATTGCTGAGCAGTAAAACCCTTCTGGGCGCGGGCGCAGCTCTGGTCCGGGTTGGAAGGTGTAGAGGAGGTCGCGTTCTCGAAGCATCCAGCTGGCACTCCGCTAAAGCCTGCGCCTCCAGCAAAGACGTCAGGATAGGCAGCCATAAGGATCGGCATCATCATAGCTCCAGATGAAGATCCCACCGCGAATACGTTGGAGGCGTCGCCGTTGTATTTGCTGAGAGTGTACGAAACCATGGTTGCAATGGCCTTTGAGTCGCTTCCGCCATTGTGAAGATTAGTTGCGGCGCTGTAGCAATCCCAACAATTTTCATCCTTTGTCGTCTGGGGATAGATGAGGATGAAGCCAAGTTTATCCGCGTACGAAGGCAGCTGAGTAAGACTAAAGTACTCCTGCGCAGAGCCTCCGCATGGATGAATCTATTGGGCCGTTAGTTTTGACATGCCGAGTCGGCGATGAATACTGGTTCATACCGCCACAATAACTGGAGGCTTGGCTGCCACCCGGTCAGGTATGTAAATATACATGCTGACCCCGTTGTCGTTATTACCCCAGTTAGAGACCTGGGTTAGAGATGCAGCAGATGCAAATGATGACATGGCTAGCATGGCCATGCCAGCTGCTCTTGCGAATACAGACTTTGATACCATATTTACTCCTTGGGTAGTTTTGTGTTGTCAAATAGACTAGGCTGATGGGGTTAATCGATTCCCGTCAGGCATTGTACTTGGTTGGTTTACTCTTTATATAACTGTTTCTGTCTGATTCACGGCAGCTTGCTTCACTATAGAACTTGACGAATTCATGTTGATAGGAAACGGAGTATCACATGCATTCCTCAAAGGAAGCGAATCCTAGATATCCATAACTGCCGTCTTTAGCCAAAAAGCGGAAGTCTACTGCGGCACTAACAAACAAAATGCAACGTAAAGTCGGCTTCGATTTCGGCAACGATTAGTTATTCAACTGACAGCACAAAATCAATTGCGATTGGTACGTTTAATAAGTTGAACAAGGTTAAATTAAGGTGCTGTCAACATTCAACATCCCTGCTTGAAAAGAAATACGAACACTTGATCGCAGATATACTGTCCCGGTGTCATCAAAATTAGCCTAAACAATATGGAGATGCGGTAATTCTGCTCGGCATCTGAACGCCAGAATGAAAGACACACGGCACATGGATTCGGCATCTGAAAGTCAGAAAGACGGTTACATTTGAATGCCAGTTGCCAACAGGAATCGGTTGGACGTGAACTGTTTTAGCCTCAAACAACATCACACTTGAAGGAGTATCGTAACCTTTTCTGGTGCTTAATGGATATCATTCTTCACAAAGGGATTTGGGTAGGTAAAAAGTTATTAATAAATATTAAACTAATACTTGACAACTCATTATTGCTAGTAAGCAAGTCTGTGTTGAACTAAACCGAAACCACATGGCTTATTATTTATCTTTCACAATATAACGCACTTCTTTTCTTGTCTCTTGTTCTCAAATATTGCAGGATATTGACAGAGTTATAAAAATCGATCCATCCAAATGCCTGGCCAGCCAGTTACTTTGAGGTGGATAATCCCGATTCAATATACTCCGCGATATTTAACCTTCTTGTCCTCCATTGGTAATATCGCTGTGCCCAAGGAAAGAAGAAGGTGTTTTGTCCGCTTTCATTCAAATAATAAAAAGCAGGGCCGTGTTCCGGGCTAGTAGCTAGTTTGTTGAGCTCTGGCTGCATGGATGTCGTCCAAGCTTCTTCCGCTTCACGGCGGGGTTCAATAGTATATCGTGGAAGCGTGTCAGATTGTAGATAGATGCGTCGAATGATCTTGAGATTGAATGCTGCTTGCATCTCCAAACCTTTGATCAAGCTTGACCATGGCGTAGTAGTATTAGGGCCGTTCATGAAGATGAGATTGGGAAACTTCGATGTCATCGTTCCTAGTGTTAACATTTGATTAGCGGCCCTCTTATAAGATTAAAAGCCGTGTATATACGCACCATATAGAGCATTAGGCGAATCTTTCCAATGATTGCTGAGAATTCGATCATCACGGCCTATTGTAGGCACTGCTCCACCCCAGCCTTGCATTTTAAACCCGGTTCCCCATATGAGAACATCTGCCTTAATATGCAAAGTCCGTGATTTTGGTTGAGATTCTGAACTTCGATGGCTGACTGCGACCGAGTCGTCAATCTGCAAAACGACATCGTCTGTGTGTGGTCGCTGTGTAACAACACCATATTCGTCTATCGCAATAATGGGGTTACTGATTACCTCAACGTTATCCTTCTGAAGCGTCTCAAAGAATCCTGAGAGAGAAACCAGCGGCCTCTTAGATCCAAATCGGCCGACTGGGGTTAGCTTTTGACGCAAGATGTCATCAGGCACTTGCTTTTCTAAAGTGCGGCGACAATAGCGTTCCGTATTCTTCGCCACCCAAGACTTGGGTCGAAAAGCGAAATATGCCCAGATACCAAAGAGATTTCCAATAATGAGGGCGTATAATGCGAGAAAGCCGGGGATCCAACGGAATGCCCACTTTATCCAAGCCGGATATTTAAAGTTGTTGAACGGATGACAGTAAGTCATGCTTCGGCAAAATACACTGACCGACTTTGCTTGGGCTTGAAGATATGGCAGTACCTGAACAGACGTTGGACCAGTTCCAACGTACGCTACAGACTTGCCAGTGAAATCGTACTTTGCTGGCCACTCAGACGCATGCCACATGTCGCCCATGAACTGGTCCATTCCCGGAATTTTCGGTGTGCTTATTCGATTATACGTTCCGGCAGCCTGTATGAGAACTCGACAAGTCCAACGTTTGCATACCCCAGATAGGGCATCTTCAACGTCCACGACCCACAAAGATCGCTCTTCGGACCAAGTGGCTTGTGTAACGTTCTGGCCAAAAGTAGTACAGTCGGTAATATTGTAATATTTGGCAAAGTTTTGATAGTATTGGACGAGTTCTGAAGCCGTGGGGAAAAGATAGTTCCAGTCTGGGAATTATTTAAAGTCAGTTTGCGAGATCAAGATGAAAACAGCGTTGCATCATAGAGCAACATACCTGGGTTCCGATGCCAGCTGACCTGATAGGTGCAGCTAAATACATCGCAGGCAGCACCTGGATAAGTTGCAGCTTTCCAGACGCCCCCATAATCGCTGTGTCGTTCAAGGATTTGCAAGTCCTGCAACTGTAAAACTTTCTTTCGCAGCAACTCTGCAGCTTGTACAAGGCCGCCTACACCAGCGCCAACAATAATGCAAAATTTGAAAGTTTCCGGCTCAGAGTCCATGGTCAAGGATAATGAATGTAATAGCAGCTCAGTTGCTTGTCTTGGTTCGTTCTGTTGAGATTAGTTACAGACCAACCAGCTTATTATATGTGCAGACATACTGATCGCTTCATTAGATGGTTTGGAATCATTGACTGACATTTTGAACCTAAATGCTTGCTATAGATGACGATTCAAGGGGGTGTGACGTAGCTGTACCTTGAGCTTTTACAGAGAGCTGCTTTATTTGGTACAGAGAACGCGAATGTATGTATTTGACAGTCAGAACACACCTTGCTGGCATAACATATTGCATCCTAGGGCTTATCTGCAAAGCGCTCCGTATTCGTATTCACGCTACTTACCAAAAGCAGTCCACCGGGACGAATAGTGTGAGGAAACCAGCCACCACTTACGCGTATTTCTCTGGGCTTGTACACAGCCGCCATGATCTTTTTTCTGGCCTACTAACGCTTTATTATCGAGAGCTTATTTTATTAGCTTCTATTTAATACTTGATTCCAAACAGCGAATACTCGCGTTGGACTTTTATGTGCGGTGTATTACGGTAGTGAAAGTGGCGTCCTTTCAAAAACCTATATCGCGACTAACGTTCCCAAGTATCCTATATTGTTGGGCTCTGAATTCTTTCAATCAAGATATCTCTATTTTTAAAAGTAATCATCAGATATATTTTGGCATCACCGTATTCCAATTCAGAATCAATAGATACTGGTCGTCGTCGTTAGAGTTCGAGGTTTCTCACAGCGTTGAGAGTCCATGTCCCCGATTGGCATGGCCGTTGCCCATTGGCACATTGATTACTCATACGTGTGGCTTAGGAAGAACTTGCCCTCCCCACCTGAAATAACTGCCTGATTGGGAAAGCCACAGCGCTTCAAGCCATTGTTTCAGCCAGTCATACCTTTAAGTAGCTGGGTATATAAACTGCCGCAGTTGTAGGCCACCAGACCTCAATCATCAACGATAATTTTAATCTCACCAACGATCGAATTGACGAAGAATGGCTAGTCTTCTTTCTTGGTCCAAGGTAACAATGGGGTGGCAAGCCATTCCAGTTCCAAGACTCTCTTGCCTTTATGGCTCAACAAAACGCAAAAGAAAGGATGCATGTTTAAGTCTTCGATCATGCGTGCGAGTCTTGAAATTCTTCAAGCTGGAACTTTCAATATTTTCTCCGAGCTTTGGATATTGATCAAGGTGCCTGTGCATGCAACGAAGAGGCTATGTTGTCCAGCAATTATTATACATTCTAAACTCCAATATGCTGCTTGCTGGATCTATAGCCTTCAACACCCATATCGCGAACATGGGGCGCCTACAAGAAACCCTACAGGCAGATCTTCGTGGCTATAGCCAACATGAGATCAGTTTACTCATCAAACGGCAATTCCCAAGGACGCGAAAACATTGTTTACTTTGACGTTTGTTACAACCCTCCTCAAGCTGTCAAAGGCTTCACTAAGCGCGTGTCATCCAAATTTTATGAAAATTGTGAATTTCCTGGCCATTGCAAGCTGGAGCATCCAAATATCAGGCTGAAGCGGCTGCCGAAATTGCTACCCAGCACCCACCAGGATCGTGGCGCAGCGGATAATATTTATTCTGAGCCAGACTATTCAATTGATTGCAACCTAATAAGATTGAATATTACATTCACAGTGCTAGATAGTAGGACTGAAGCGCTGGATACATGTAACTGCCCCTCGCGTATTCTTACATGTAGTTTGGAACTAATACATCCAGCAGTGTTTCTAGCCGCAATCCGCTCGCCACAGCATATTTGATCGCTTTGTGAGAGTGGGTCATGGATTCGATCGCCAGAAAATCCATATAATGAGATCTCGCAAAAAAGTCACTTATTAACACGTCCTGGATTGGAGATCAAACATTTGCGCTACCACGAGTCGTGAATGTACCTGGAGAAGCGTGGGGATGACGGGATGTGGGGAAGGCATATAAGCTCCGCGTACTGGAGCCTCTTTATAAGCTCCAAAGAGTTGACTTTCGTGGAGGCCTATCACAATTGAAGGCTTCGGTTGAGAGCTGCATTACCGTTTGATGATTCAGGCACCCCACGCGCAGCGACTATCAGAATATAGCTGCTGTATACCTAAGCTTGTTGAATTTGTAGCTGGCACTGCTAGACAAGTCTTCCTGTTTCAAACAGCTAATACGAGAACAGTGCAACGCTCAGGGTCCGTATCTCCACACTAGCTCTGCTCCACTCGGGAAGACCCTGAATATGGCATCAGCCTTTCTGACTCCGTCACTGCATTGGATCGGGAGCATCTCTCGCATCAAGATACCCGTCTTTGCAGGCGGGGCAGAATCATTCTAGAGCAACTTCTTCACGAATCTTTGTCAATTCCCAACCAGAAATGCTTCTTTCACGCAAGCGCCGAGAGCCCATTCGCCAAAGCTTAGCACCCCCCGGTCCGAGATTTGCAAATTCTAACTCTGGACTTGGAGTAGCTTCGTTATGACCCACCAGCTTGCTCAGGAACTAAACGCCCGGCTGGCCGGGGCTGCCGGGAGCTGGCCGAAGCGAAGCCATCACGTGCAGACGGACATACAACGGATTAGGAATCTGTTCCAAGGCGGACTGTTCGCAAATACTTTTGCACCTGCAATGCATTGAACGCCAGCGCTGACCCCTTCGTTGGGATCTTGTCGTTCTGCAGCATGCCCACGGCAACAGCTTCCAGCGGCGGGCGGCCGAAGCCCTTTTTCCCCCGGACAGATGCGGTCGTCTTGTCGACGAAGCATGAGCCCCCGCCAGCTCTCCCGCAGACCGTCTGGCCCATCTTCGATCCGGACAATCTCGATAAGCCAGTTGAGCCGTGGAATCCTGATGTGGAGAAAAACTACTATCCTTCGCAAGATGATGAATTTGCGCCGTCCAAGGCCCCCGATGAGCCGTTGTCCCAGGATGAGCGATATCTGCGCGGCTTTTTGGCGGAGAATGAGAGGCTCAGGCTGTCTATGCTCTGGTACTACACTCGAGATATCCTCAACGAGCCCGAGTTCCTCTCTGGGTTGCAGCAGAAGGCCAATCTGGCTCAAGAATCCAGTGGCTGGGACTTTGTCATAATTGGCATTCAAGATCTCAATTACTATATTCGTCTAGCAGCCGTTGGGCTTCCCTTGGCCATCCACCCACGAGGAGAATCTCTTTGTGCTCACACAATCACTCAGAATCATGTATGTTGATGGTTTTTGGTATGTAAGCGACCACTAATCGTATCTAGGATATTTTCCAACTGCCCAACATGATGGAAGACTGGAGATTCAGAGATTGCCCGTATGCTAAGGCTGCTGGACTTCACGCATATGCCGGAGCTCCGATTCGCCTGCAAATTGAAGCTGGGGAGCGCGTCAATGTTGGGAGTGTTACTGTGAGCTCAAAAACGGCCCAAGAACCGTTGACCAAGCTGCAGCAGCAGACGCTTGCTCGGCTAGCTGACTGGGTCGCCGCCGATATTGTTCAATCAGCGAGAGCAAGGCGCCAGCGAGAACGGCGCCGAATTTCAGAACTTCTCTCTGCAGCACAGAGCGAAGCAGACAACACAGGAGTGGAAGAACCACTTTTGCGGATACTGAGAACGATATACCCAGAAGCGACAATCACCGTACAATCATGCAAAGACGCTCATGTCGAGATTGAGAATCATGACCCGGTGCCCTTGTCTGAGCTTGAAGATGGCCTATGGGAAGATACTATTTACTTGGAGGATTTCATCCAAACTTCAAACCAAAAGCCTTTCCCATCAGACAAGGTGGTGCGTGCAATTGCTGCTCCATGCGAAACCTTGTCAGGATCCTCCCTACTTGTTGTGGCATCCAAAGACTTTCGCCTAGTGTTTGACGATGTTGACTCCTGGTTTGTCCAATCATGCGCAACTATGCTCTCTCAGATATGGCACAAGCGACTGCTAAGGGAAGCGATGAAAGCAAAGGAAAAGTTCCTCCGAGGATTTTCTCACCAGCTTCGAACCCCGATTCATGGAATCCTCGGCTCTGCAGACCTACTAACAGAAGAGCTTGCGTCGCAAAAGCATCGTGAAAGCAGAAAGATGGAGCCATTGCCAGAGATAAAGCCGCCGGGCGAACCCGAAGAATCCATCATCTATCTGGATACCATCAAGTCGTCAGGGCGAGATTTGATTTCCATTGTCAACAACATGATTACGCTAAACAGATGGGCCGACATTGCCATGAAGGACCGGCAGTACGCTCTGCATACCGTGTACGAGCTTGAGACAGAGCTGTGCAACGAGATGCGCAAAGCAATCTCCGATGATACTCGTTACAGGGCCTCTGTTTTCTTCAATCACGACTCCCAATTGGATTGCGTCAGCTTCCGAACTGACATTGGTCTACTTCGTGACAGCTTGCTTCAGCTCATCATCAATGCCATACAGAACACTTCGGAAGGCGTTATCACGGTTACCATAACGTTACAGCCAGACCGCCAACAGCTTGTTATTGATGTCGAGGATACTGGTCGTGGGATCCATCCAGATGACCAAAAACGTATATTCGAGCCTTATGAAAAAGTCGGAATGCACTCTTCGGGTGCCGGCTTGGGCTTGACTCTCGCCTCCAATTTTGCAACACTACTCCATGGATCTGTCAGTCTAGTGTGGTCAGAAGTCAACCGCGGATCACATTTTACGGCAGCCTTTCGGGAGATGGAGTGTGTTTCTTTACCACCAGCACCGCCGCTCGTTCAAAAACTCAAAGGCTTGCCTTCCAAATTTTACAATATGACGTCCGGCTCAGACAGCGCATCATTATACAGCAACTTCACCCGCTTTCTCACCAGGAATGGGTTTAAATCTTCGGATAGCTTGGATGACTGCTTTGTGGTTTTTGACTTCGTGCCTGGACCGGAAAAGCATCATTCACATCTATCTCAGATCCCATCAGGAAAAGTTGCCATCTGTCTTGTCCCGGCATCGGAAGGAAACATTTGCTTGGAACAGCACTCTAGGAACATATTTTACGTCACAGCGCCGTTTTTGACTTCTACGATGAGCTCGGCACTCGAAGACGCTGATGACTATCTCTCGGAAGTTAAAGCTTCACAAGCCTACATGTCTCAACTGACTATGCCCACTCCGCCAGAAGACAAACTTCCATCTTTCTTCGATAGACACACGACCAACCCACCAACTGGTAACGATGGTTTATTAACGCCTCCGTCTGATCGTAGCGGGAAAACTTCTGCGAAAGCGGGCTCCGTTGCCTCGATTCCCCCGTCTATCGCTACCTCCAAGCCAATGGCCCTACTTGTTGACGACAATAACATCAATCTCCGAATATTGCAAATGTATTGCACCAAACGAGGACTTCCCTACTGCTCCGCGACTGACGGCCTACAAGCCGTGGAGGCCTTTTCGAAGCAGCAGTCATTAGCCGCGAATGGCGAAGGAACATGGATTCAGCTGATTTTCATGGATCTTCAAATGCCGGTATGCGATGGGTTCACGGCGACCCAGCAGATACGGCAGCTGGAAAAAGAGAACAGTTGGGGAGAAAGCATTGTCTTCATTGTGACTGGCCAAGATAGCCAATCGGATAGAACGACGGCGGAGGAAGTTGGTGCCGATGAATTTTTGGTGAAGCCTGCTCCTGTTAAGGTCTTGGATCGCAACGTCGTCCGACACTTTCCATCATTTAAAGTTGGCTGAACTTGGATGCTTGTACGGCAGCTGTACACCAACATGTGCGCGGTTCTTTTGCTGTTTTACTGCGTCCCATATCTAACACACACTCATTAAAAGAAGACCGTATCTGGCGATTCTATCGAGCGACTTTAACCTACGTTGCGGTTTTTCAAGAGACTGATACTTCAGCAAGGCCAAGCCGCCGAAATCGCGCCCAGTGTCTGTCAGCACAGTTGCACACGATGAATTACGACGTATGAGAATATGTTTGAGCAAGGTTTATTTACGCATTATTATCAGACATTATGGCCTTTTGGGTCCTTGGATAAGATATTCCTTCGAGTGAGCCGGTACGAACATAAGTTGACGCTGACTTTGGCTTCACACTAAATATACGGAGTACTGTATCATTTTATGCAAGTAGCGGCTGCGACTTGAAGAATGGAGAGCTCGACTATAGCCGTGTTACTGAAAATAAGCACCCATCATGTTTTTAGCAGATTATTCTAAAGAAGAAAGAGCGTGTGATCAAATGACCAGGCCTACCGAATCACTCTTTCATTGTTGGGTAGCCGCATGTACACAGAAGAAAGTCAAAACTTATTATTGGTTACGTAATTACATTTCACCATAAATGTGAAGGATACGGATAGTGCAAACCAAGGCATAAGTGTAAGCTTTCTGCAATGTAATGGCGGATCAGCATCGCGCGCGCTTACCAGGCAAGGGGTGCGAAGAAAAAATGAAGGCCGCAAAGTAAAGATGCACATACAAGTTTAAAAGACAAATATTTTCATCAAAGGAAACACTCAGCGCTCCAGTTCTACTATCTAACACCAGACCCTAGTATATAAAGCTGGTTACCTAGTAGTAATAGTAATAGCAATAGCAGTTCTGTAGTATGTCTGTAGTACCTTATGTAGAGTTAAGAAATGTACATGTATGCTGATTAATCAAGTATTCCCTCTTTCTTAGCACCCCTTGCCAGGAACAGTTAATCAACTCCCACAGCAACGCGCATGTATAAGCCCGAATTGTATCCAATAACCAGGCACTTTGGCTTGCACCTCCCAAGCCTCCGCAGCCTTTTGCACCTTTGGTCGGTTCGACGGAAATCAGCTGTACCAATTGCCTCTGAGAGACGGACCTTTACGTACATGCCTGATGAAATCAACGAAGGTTTCCATCTTCATTCAAACACTGCGCTTCCTCCGTCTGTCTCTAGCGATTCAATGGCACCTCCTCCACCAGAGATACTCTCCAACCAAAGAGCTCGAGCCTGCGAAAATTGTAACCGGTAAGACTAGCGCTGCATTGACTTTGCAATTAAGCAGACTGCACTGTATCTGCGAACCTAGGCTGACGAAGTGCTACATGTAGAAGAAAGAAAAAATGTGAGTTGCAATTGTATCCTGCTCAAGAGTCTGCGTAGAAAAGAAGCCCCCGTTCCGTAGTAGGATTCTCACACCGTGTCCTCAGGCAACGGATCGAAGCCGCAATGTCTCCTGTGCACTCAGGCCGGATTGGCCTGCGTATATCCTTCTTTCACCTTGAAGCCGGGGCCGCGCAAGGGATTCAAGAGAAAGAGGCCTGTAGGTAACGAACTACGAGGTAGGTGGGTCTATTTCGCCTTTATACTGGCCAGATTTCGACTCACAGCCATCTCAAGAGAATTCATCCTCAAGAAAAGCGACAATGGGAACACGTCGACGTCTTTCGTTTTCAAATACTCCAAATCTAGCTACCGGGCCCCAATCACTGTCCTCAGAAGATTCTGCGACTTGCCGCCCTGAGGATCATTCTTCAAGTCTAGACCCTGCAAGTGAGAACCGAGGATTGGTACCAGCACCTGAGACCGAATCATCTCAATTTCAACGAGATGAATCCCCGACAGACAAGCCTGTTCTTCCTCCAAAAGCACTCATCATTCATCTCGTGAAAGCTTATTTTGACTATGTTCATCCGCAGATTCGGCTTCTTCATCAACCGAGCTTTGTCGATTGGATCCAAAACGGCTCACTTGCATTTGACGAACATGCGACATTAATTCTCACAAGCATATTCTCTTTGGCGGCGAGATATTCCGACCATCCTGAAATAGACCTTTTTGACCAGTCACTGCTGTTCCAAACTTTCAATAGCTGCGACACTCAAGACATCGCCTTCTACAAAAGCCGAAAGCGTTGGGAGCGCGGAAGAGGCTTTTGGACCCAGGCATACAGACTTCTCGCGCTTCAGACGTCAAAACTGGACAAGGCGGAACTTGAATGCGGCGACATGCAGAAACCACCAATTTTAGTCGTCTAGGCTTCCATACTCATTAGCTTCGCGCAGCTGGGAATGGGCCTAAACAGTCGAACTTATTCTGCTCTATTAACCGCAGCTCGATTGGCCTATGACTGCGGTTTGGATCAAGTCGACTACGAAGATGAGGTGGTTCCTACAACCGGGGCCATCAATCTCGATTCTTCTAACCTATGGATTAAGAAAGAGGAGCTCCGCCGCGCCTGGTGGGCAGTCGCTTATCTGGAGAATTTTATCTGTGTGACCAAGAACAGGCCTCGCATGATCAATTGGGGTAAATGCAAGACAAGACTTCCATGTGACGACAAAGACTGGTTTAGGGGACGTCAACAATTGTCAATTTTTCTGCCAGCAAATGTCTACGATTTACGAGCGTCTCTTCCAATACCGCGCCACCTTTCCGTCTTGGCATATCGAATTACTATGCATCTAGGTGGTCAGATGGTAGAGGCGGCCGTTAACAGCGACGGCTTGTCCGACTTGGGCAACCTTTTCTCCATCATTGAAGAGTGTGCTACGTCTTGTAAACAGAATATACCGATGGACGCAAGAATAGGATCCTCGCCGCAGGGAGACCCTAGGCAATCTAACGATCTGGCACACCATGTCCATCTACGAATAGTTCTTGAATGGCAAGTTACACCATTCCGCTTCAGCCTATTTGCCATTGACCAAAACGTTTAGTATATTCTTGATAATGAACAAAATGCGCTCGTTCGCAGGAGCAACGCCGTCCGATATCTCTATATACTGTCGAGATGTCTCTCAGCAACGACGACAAAACAGCTTCGTTGCCGCCACATCTGAAGGATCCAAAGCGTTCTCCCAGGCCCTGTCTTCTTCCGACGCAATTTGTTCTATTATTCGCGATTTATCTGCTGAAGACGTAGCGCGCTGCAACCCTTATCTCGCCAGCACTTTGTGGGTGCCTTCGTGCCTCCAGCTGCTCGTCAAATTATTCGCTCGGGCCGATCCAGAACTGGCAGAGAAGGCGTCGCTATCCTTGAGAATTTTGACCATGACTCTAGAGAGATTTGCAGAACATTCCGGCCTTGGCCAATTCATTTTGAGTACGTTGCAGTCAATTTTTAATGCGTCTTTGCGGTTTTCGATGAAGTCAATAACTAATGAGCGGGTAACAGCTGCTTTTCGGCGTTATGAACAAAAGTTAACAAATCTCAAGTCAGCAAATGAAAAACTGGGCAATGACGACCATTGGATTGCAACACGAATCTTGTGCTTTCCAAGCCATATAGACGCCTCATTTCTACAAGAAGCGACTTCTCTCAGCCATGCAGAAACTCAAATGGGCGCCACGGCTGCTTGTCACCAGACAGTGGAACAACCTGGCAGTTACACGACTGCATCGTCCGGTGTGCAATCAAGCACGGAAGGAGATTTTCTTCTTCAGGGTGATATAGAGAGCCTTGACTATATCATTGAAGACGCGGATTGGATGTGGTCGGAGGGCTTCCCTGGATAATCACTCTCGACACCACCACGACCTGGATTCGAGAGCAATTGACTTACAGCCTCTGAGAAAAATAACACTCAAAGAACTAGTAGCCACAGAAGACATGATCGATGTAATGCGTGGGGAGCAGCTAGAAGAAGCATTTTGAGCAGGTCTCAGTTGGCATTAAGATTCACTAATTTTACCTTCCATCTCAACTGATTTACAGTTCTAAGCTGTACAACCCTTTTTGCCTAAAGCGGTCGGTCATTATAGCTAACCATACCAAGCTGATCTAGAATAGACTCCTCCGTCTTCTTGAGCGGATAATCATTTCACGTCAAACGAGCGTGCACGATTCATCCAGTAATGCTATCTGCGGCGGCCTTTCTAGGCGGCCTGTCTATGGCTGGCTATGTAGGCGGGCGGACAAACTCTTCAGGCGGGGGGATTTTCTAATCAGGGTATTCCCACTCTTACAGCGGCTCCGAGCCAATTGATTGCCACGCTGGAATTTCGCGCGTTATTGCCGACGATGGCGAAAAGAAGCTCAATGCCATAGATGCTTCGAATCAGGAGCGGTATATCGTTGGAATTAGCATCCAAAAAGGCAGCGCTTATAGCATAGAATGACTCAAGTGCATGTACACATGTCCACATACATCTATATGCAGTATAGGTAATCTCAATGCCTCAGAACTCAGCCCTTCTCAAATCAATGCCAAAAGGTCAGTATCAACAACATAGTCGGTAAATAGCGCTTATCTGCTATAATATGGTACTTGTCCGCTGTAACATGTATTAATTAGTAGGCAGTTAGTAGCTGACAGCCAAGACTCGAAGCCTCATATCGGCACTTTTTGTTGCATGGAAATTGCCTGGAAATATTTGGCAAAAATCCCACTTTTTGGTTCAAATGTTGTCATTGGTGCTACTTAGTAATTACTGAGTAACAGAGACTCAGTAATAACATAAATCCGCTACTGTCGTTTTATTTACTTCAAGACCTTTGGAAAAGCGATATCGCGAGTCTTAACAAATCTCCTCCTTTATCAAACCAGCCAATTCTACGCAATGAGTTCCGAGCCTCGGCCCACTGAGGCCGCCAATGGACACAAGACGCAAAAGTCCGATCCAGCATCACGACCGCCATGGGATGAGACCGCCTCGACCTTTGTCCAAAATCCTGAGCCCGGCTGGACCTTTGGCTCTGGCGCCAACCAAACACACGCACGAGCTTCGGCTTCCGCGGCGACTGCTAAACATGTTGCCATCGACCCTTATGCCCCAGACCGTAAGGCAATGGACAACTACAGGCTGCTCGTGAGCGGAGTCGTTCCGCGACCCATTGCCCTCATCTCAACGCGGTCTCCTGATGGCACAGTCGAGAACTTGGCGCCGATGAGCTTCTTCCAGATGGTCAACATAGATCCACCAATCTTGGCAGTCGGATTAACGAGCTCATTGAAAGAAGCGAAAGATACGTTGCTCAACCTCGTTCAGGCGAGGGAGTGCGTCGTAAACGTCGTCAGCGAAGGCTTCATCGAGGCAGTAAATGCCACTTGCATTAATGCCCCTTATGGGGTCTCTGAATGGGATATTGCTGGCTTGACTCCGGTGCGTGACTGCCACACTGTGTCATGCGCACGAGTCAAGGAGTCAATTTTCAGTATCGAGGCTCGTCTGGAGAGCGTTCGCGAGTTCTCTAGCCGGAGTCAACCTGGAAAGAAATCGGGCTGCCTTGTATTGCTTGAGGTTACATACTTCTGGGCGAGAGAGGATGCTATCAATGAGGATAAGAATCATCTGGATCTAACGGTTTGTCTCACTGCCTGCCCGCCTAACTTCTCGTCAAATCTTGAGTTGCAACTTTTCTATCTACTCTACCCATTTGATACAATGACTTTTTACCCTAAGTATCTAAAAAATAACAATCATTTGCTAACTGATTAAACAGGTGTTACGTCCGATGAGCAGACTAGGAGGTAATATGTACGGCAGGACTACCCAAGTAATGGAACTGAAGCGCCCAGACTTTGAGATGGATTTGAATGGGTTCGAAGGCTTGGAAAAGCTAAAAGAGGCCAAGGAAAAACAATAGTAAGCATTCCAAGACAATCTTTAGTCCATAGTAAGCTGGGCGTCGGCGCAACTCTTTGTATGCAAAACAGTTACATGGCGAATACCTATAGCAAAGCATAGCCTAACATATGATCTCAAATAGAATAGCAATATAAATTCCAAGAATTCAAATGAACATTTATCGCGGAGGCTACATTTTCGTTCAAATTTGAGCTGAATCAAGCTGCGTCATAACATGCGCAACTCCAGCTGCCTCCCGTGCTTGATGGGGGTGCTATCAACGACGATTATGAAGCAGGTTAAATTGAATACATTGTCTTATTATGCCACTAGAAAGTAAGAGTTATCCCTGTCATTCACCGCATGAATTCTCAAAGTTATAAGCGATCGTAGGCACGCCCATTGAGAGTTGGTCCAAGGCAAACGCAACTATTCTAGTTCTCAATACAATCTGGAAATGAGCTAACGTATGATTCTCAGCTTCGTTCACGCTGATACTCCTTAAAAATATCCTCCACCTGAGTCTTCGAGTTCTTTTCTCCCGCCTCAGCAGCCCAACCGGTCAAATAGAGAGGGCACTCAAACTCAAAAAGCCCAGACGAGATGCCGCCATCGTGCACCATCAATGGCTTAGTCGTGTCCGCTGCTCTCAACGCCTGATAAAGTTCGTCTCCGGGGCCGTGTGTTGCCATCGCCCCGTTGAGGAAAGCCGCTGCAGGACCGGATTCGAGTTCAAGGTGGTTAAGCGGACAATCTTCACGTTGAGCGCTATTGATGCCGAAAACGAACTCTTGCATTGTGTTGCGATGGTACCATGGGACTGGATAAGTATTCTCTGCCACTTGCCAGCGGGGTCCAACAAACGCAAAGTCAACGACAGCAGTGCCAGGAGCTTTTCCGAATGAAGGAGCCGTCAACACAACAAACACCGATGGATCGGCGTGACCATAACGAATATTGGTTATGGTATCCACGCGAGCCAAATCATACTTGTAGGGATAGAGTGTGCCTTGCCAGCCAACGACGTTGAAAGGAGTTGTAGCTTGGGAACAGCCCCATAGCTTGGTGTTTAGGCGTGAGATGATGGTCCAATTGCCAGATCCATTATTGGCGACGGCAATCTGCTCTCCATTAGACCCCTGTTCAAGACCGCCTTGAAAAGATGCCTTTGGAATCTGAAAGTCATAAGAATTGGCCAGGCCAGTCGTCCCGATGATGCCAAGCTCAGGGAGTCGGAAATGGCCCTGATAGAGTTCGCAGATATACCCTCTGCATGGCTTCCCTTCTGGCAGCGTCACACGGTATTTGATGCCACGTGGAATCACCGCTATCTCGTTCTGCCTCACCAAGATCTTGCCAAGTTCAGTCGTGATATCGAGGGCTCCGCTCTGTGGGACAATGAGAGCTTCGCCGTCCAAGCTGCTGAAGACCGTTTGCTCATCCATATCTTTGTGTACATTGAACAACCAGATGGCGAGGCCCGTTTTCTGCTGTGGGTCACCATTACGTCCAACCAGGCGCTGGGCCAGCCAATCTCCCTTGGTCTTCCACGGGAAGGATGCCCAAGTGATGGAATTCGGGTCAAGGTTGGTCGCCGGCGGTGGATTGCCGTATTCGAGATTGTGGTTCCACGCTGTAAATTCCTGGTGGATGTAGGAGGCTTGGATTCGATACATGTAGGTATATAGGTTATGTGCGCGCGGGCCTACCATCGAAGTGCCAGACATTTTCTCTGTACGTAGTCCCAGAGGGGGCAATTGTGCGTGGGCATTTGGTACCGGAACCGCACCGGGAACTGCTTCAGATCTATGATAGAATGGTCAGAATACATGTCTTTCCGGCTACTTGGTCTATATGAAATTCACCTAACATGATTTCCGAATCCTTCATGGTACGTATACTTCTCCTTCAACGCGAAATCAGTCAAAAGATGCATTTTCGATCCTGTTTTTGGGTCTTTGAGAATGGCTGATATTGTTTATAGACAAATTCTGTCGGGAGTCGAGGCTGTAATCGAGGTTATAGTTTAAAAAGGTTGGACCAGCATAATATTGATGCCAATTTTGCACATATCATCCATCTTATAGAAATACCGTCTTAGGACAAGGGAAAGGAGAGTATCATTACGCCGCGAGCGCATCCGCCAGATCCGAATGCTTGCTTCGTCATAAAAAAGCCGCTGCAGTATATCCTTTCAATTCTCTATATGACATTTTAGCTCTTTGGGTCAGTTACTGTTGATACCGCTCCCGCCACCAGATGACAGGCCGCTGAATGAAACTCTAGATGCACCGCTCCCGCGATATACCCAGATACGCCGCCAGGAAAGTGGATCCGCCGATAATTTCGATGACAGTTTAATTCAAATGGGAAATGCACAAAACACATGTCGGTTTATGTAACTCATGTATCGAAGTTAGTTGGTCAATTCAGTATCTAATTATCTGTATCAGACGATTATAAGAAAGGAAGCTCACTGATGGAGTGAGTCACGAGCAATGCTTGAGGCCGCCTTGGTATTGTATGTCGTGCCACGCCATCCACTCAAGGGGCACCAACACTGTTACCAATCACAAACATTTAGAGTAGCCAGGTATCTGTAGACCGCGAAGAAGACGGTACAGGTTGAGTGCGGCACAAGGCTCTGGAGAGCTCTGTTACCGGTATTTAGGTAGCACTTCTGCGGATCACCACAAGCTACTGCAGTAGCGTCACATCGGCATCCGATGAAACCCTCAGCTTAACCAAAAGCCTCTCCATAGCTACTTAGGCCGTAGTCTTGAGGTGCGCCACAGGTAGCGGGCACAGCATTGCACTGGCAGCCTTCAAAGAAGTTGGTACACCGCAGGAACTGCGTACCAGAATGCGCCGTTGAGGGCTGAGCCCGCACAGGATAAAAGTCTTGGCGATATTCCCTTCTTAATGCGCTGGCCTATGGCGCCAGTCTAATATCTGATAAGAAAGACGGGTCTCTGTTAAAAATGCTTCATGTCCGGGCGTGTTTGCACACCGTCTTGTATCTTTCCAGGTCAATGAACTTCCGTTCTTCGAATGGTTTATTATATTTGTCGCGAACTACTGTAAGTAAATTGCCTCCAATCGCATACAACACTAACGCTGAATAAATTTAAAACACTAAGGCAGATGAACGATAGGGTGGAATTTGAATCATGGGTGCATTAATGTATACTCGTAGTCAGCAAGATAACGGTGAGTCAATCGAGACATCCTCCGCGATATCTCTCCACCCTTAGACGCAAATACCCTAGATGATTGCGCAGGCCATGATGGCATTTTGGGTTATTTCACCGCTTCTATTCAATTTTCGCCAACTTTGGCTTCAAAGCGAGAAGAGCTGGCCTCATATCTGGCCCAGTGGCAGTTTGACTATGCTCTCTCTGTATGCAGAAATCTAGGGAAGAGTTATCCTGCCCATTTCAGTTTGGCAGCATTCCAGCTATAGCATGAGCTCTGATGCTACTGATTATACTGATAAAGCACCATCACATGTAAGTCGCGCACTAATCAGGTACACCGCGCTGAGTCATGTATCTGATCCATGTAGTCGATTGCCTATTTGGGAAAGCGAGGAAAACGAAGGCTCGGGAGCAATAGTACGTACATACTTCTGCCTCTCAGAACCACCCAGGCGGTAACTCGCTCAGTTTCTCGCCTCCAATCAGAGGTCGCATAAGCGTCGCACTCCAATTGGCAAAGCCACACGTTGATGGTTCCATAGAAAGCTCCGTAGATAGTCCGTAGATAGCAAAGTAATGCCCTTTACAATCGTATCTTCACTAACGCTTGGGCCTCTTTTACTAGGTCCGGGGAAGCCCACCGGGGAGTACGGACTTGTTTGACTCATGGACCACTCGACTTCCATCCCCGTATCACTATGGACCGCGAAACAGATTAGAAGGTGAGATTTCCACATCTACGGAATACAATATCCGTAATGCAGGAGCGATAATACCCCGAATTAGGACCCTTAGCAGGATCATTCACTCCATAAAGAGCCCCAGGCAGCAAGGGGCTAGCGAATGGAGGAACCAGGCTCACAAAAGTCCCTTCCTCATTCAGCTAGATTGGCCCCATTGACTCACACACCGACGGCGAACTCTTTACGTGCGCGTGGCACTGGACCCGTGGACTGGGTCCCGCTATTACGCATTTATTCCCGACTTATCAATATTGCTCTCTGGTTTAAGATCTCAATGCCAAGCCGTTCCTGTTTTCAACTCCAGTGAGTAGTGTTTGCAAATCGCAAGGCGGCGAGGCAGACAACTGGATGCGCGATGGGATCGCTTTACCAGCCAGACTATTGGGCCTCGGGCTTGGCGATTTTAATTGCGCTGCTGTCTATTCCGTTTATTCGAAAGCTTGCAACTGGCAACCGAAACGCCAAGAATCTGAGTCAAGATGGTATCTTATACGAAGATGAAGATGGAGTCGCGAGTGAGGAATCAGCGGCTCGATTCTCGAACAAGCGCCAGTTTATCGCGATTTTCACCATCACCCTGTTAGCAATCGCAGTTTCGATTGCAGATGCAATTTTCGCGGCTGTCCAAAATGGATTCGACTTTTCACGTTCAGCAGTGCCCCTTTTGGGGATATTCTTATTGGTGCCTGCCTGGGTAAGTCGCAACGCGCAGCACATTTTGAGCCTGAAGCTGATATTCTCTAGATACTTTTACTGTTGCAACTCACAGTCGCTGCTAGAGAAGTTGAACCAGTGGCGAGATTCAACACTGCTGCCTCAAGTCTCTATTCCTGCAGCTCAATTACTGCTATAGCATCGGTGAATCTTTATGAAGTCAATGGCCTCAACTACGGCTACCGCGATGGACTTTTTGTTACTGCTATCTTAGAGGGAGTCCAAATTGCCGCATCACTGGCTTTGTTTGCAACGGTCTGGTTAATCCGAAGACGTCCAGACGTTTACCGCCCGAATGGAAAAGTTGTCGATACCTTATTTACGGGCACTCTCTGGGAGAGATATAGCTTCAGCTGGAGCTTGGGAATGCTCGATGCCGCCGGCACAGAAAAGTTTGAGAATTCTGACATGCCATCCATGGATCACGCTACGAGATCGGAAAACTCGACAGCAGACTTCAAGCGGATGATATTCCGAGCAGATAAGCTTCCTCTGTGGGCGCATATTACCTGGAAGTATCGATGGACATTCCTTTACCAGTGGTCCATGATTCTCTTCACAAACTTTTTCGATGTCGCCCCCGCCTTTGCGAATTTGCAGTTGCTTCGATACCTCGAGACTCGCAGCGACAGTGGAGTGATTGACCCCGTTGCGTGGAAATGGGTCGCTGCAATTGTCATTGCTACAATTAGTTCGCGCTTAGTCGACTCCAGAGTCATGTGGTCGGAGATGGCTGGTATGAGATTTCCCTGCCCTTTCTATCGAGTTTTTAAGCTGCTAATAATTTTTGCTTAGATATGGTCATTCCGCTGAGGTCAACTTTGACCGGGCTGATGTACGAAAAACTGATGAGAATCGAGGACTCACTTCATGTTCCCAAAAAGGTAGGAGAGGATTCCTTCATCTAACAAAGCATGACGACCCTATTCTTGAATCACAGCACATACAAGGAAGAATTATTTCCTCATCATTTTGATCCAAGCTAATCTTTTATTCTAGGAGTCTTCGGATTCAAGCGCTGAGGAGTCCGACGAGACAGAGGAACAAGACGGCCAGCCAACTTCAAAATCCCAGCAGGATATCGTCAACATGTTTTCGGTCGACTGTGATGCAATCGCGAGATTTGGATCCCAAAGCGCACAGTACGTAAATTGCGCAGGACAGTTCATCATCATCGTTGCTTTTCTACTGCATCTAGTCGGTTGGCAAAGTCTGGCTGCGGGAATGCTAGGAATCCTGATCCTCTTCCCTATCAACAAAGCTCTCGCGGCGGTCTACGGCAAAAACCAGAAAGTCCTGATGAAACTACGTGATGAGAGAGCCGCTGTCACCACGGAAGCCCTAAGCGGAATTCGACAAATCAAGTTTTCCGCGATTGAAACCCAGTGGACGGAGAAAATCGAGAATGTGCGTGAAAAAGAGCTTTCCATGCTTTGGAAGACGCGGCTCGACAACATTTACATGGCCTTTGCTTCAGAGCTTACACCCATCGTCATTACTGCGCTTTCTTTGGCGACGTACTCGTACATCAACGGGATCCTACTGCCTTCAGTTGCTTTTACGGCCATTACGCTGTTCAGAATCCTTGAAGGCATCGTGGAGCACATCCCGCTGTTGCTGGTTACAGCTATCAACGCCAAAGTCAGCTGCGACAGAATCGACAAATTCTTCCGCATGCCTGACAAAGCCGACAACGTTCACCCCGGCGCTGCGATATCGTTCAGCAATGCTACCATCACCTTTCCTTTTGGCTCCGACGGCCCATCTGATGACCAGTTTGCCCTACGAAAGCTTAACCTAAGTTTCCCCAACGGCGGCCTGAGCGTGATTTCAGGACCTACTGGATCTGGAAAGTCTCTGCTCTTGGCTGCGATTCTCGGCGAAGCTGAAGTTCTCGGTGGTTATATCCAAGTTCCAAAGGCGCCTCCTCCAGAGCAACGATTCGACAGCAAGGCAACTCCCGCCAACTGGATCATTCCCGACGCAATCTGCTTCATCTCCCAAACTCCATGGATTGAAAACGCTACCATCAAGAACAACGTACTATTTGGCCTCCCGTTTGACCCCGTCAGATACCAAAAGGTTCTCGAAGCTTGCGCCCTTGCTCAGGACCTCTCCCTGTTCGAAGATGGCGATGAAACCGAAGTTGGAGCTCAAGGAATCACACTCAGTGGTGGACAGAAATGGCGACTGACGTTGGCACGAGCTTTGTACTCGAGAGCAGGCATCATGGTCATCGACGACGTATTCAGTGCTCTCGATGCGCACGTCGGAAAGGACGTCTTTGCGAATGCACTTTTAGGCGACCTCGCGAAAGAAAGAACTCGAATCCTGGTTACGCATCACACTTCGCTTTGCCTACCGCGTGCGGATTATGCTGTCCATCTTTCAGCTGCTGGAATCGTCGAACATGCAGGATTAGTGGAAGAACTACGACGCACTAAAGTCTTGAACCAGATTATCGAAGCCGATGACGCCGCCGCGGAGCCCGAAGAAGGACAGGAAGACATCGATTCGGCGATAGTAAAAACCAACGGTCAAACTTCAGAGACTCCCGCGCCCAAAGCTAAGAAACCACCCAAGAAGCTTGTCGAGGACGAGAAGCGAGAGACTGGAAGAGTGAAAACCGCCGTCTATGTTGGGTACCTCAAATCGTTCAGCGGATACACCCTTGGCGCTTTTCTCGTACTGCTGTATGCCTTGGCTCAAGCGTTCACGCTTGGTCGCACATATTGGATCAAAATCTGGGCTGGTGCGCACGAAGAAGCCGCTGCTACTTCTTTCTCATCGCATGTGTCATATCATTACCAGAAGGGACTGCAGACACAGCTTTTTGCTCAACCTGCAAGCTACAACTCTACAGATGCGGCTGCAAGCATTCAATCAGATGCTCAAATCAGAAGCCTCTGGTTCTATCTGGGCATCTACTGCGCTATATCGCTCGTATCGGTGATTGTTTCCGTTAGTCGTCTCTACTGCGTCTATCTCGGCTCACTCCGCGCATCACGACGAATTTTTCAGGGTATCTTGCGCAGTGTACTCCGAGCACCGCTTCGATGGCTGGATACTGTGCCTACGGGAAGAATCTTGAACAGATTCACGGGAGACTTCACTAGCATGGACGCTTCATTGGCTACCAACTTTTACTATTTTGCCAACGTAATGTGGGACATTGTCGGTGTTTTGGTTGCTGGTGTATTTGTCTCAGCATACATGATCATTATTGCGGTTATCCTTCTGGCAATCTGCACTCTCTATGCTCAAAAATACATGGCTGCAGCACGAACTATCAAGAGACTCGAGTCTACCAACAAGTCCCCAGTCATTTCGCATTTTGCGTCTTCTCTCAGCGGCTTATCAACGATCCGAGCATTCTCCAAGTCATCCGAATTCACCGGCAGGATGTTCACTCTTATCGACGACTGGGCAGCTTGCACATGGTATATCTCGGCTTTCCGAATGTGGCTCATGATTCGCATTGGCATCACAGCTTCCATGTTCTCTGCCGTCATTGGTATCCTCGTCGTTACCACGCCAAAGATTGATGCTGCTCTGGCCGGATTTGTCCTCTCCTTTGCGCTGAACTTTGGCCACTATATCAACTGGGGTATCTCCGTTTCCACTCAGACGGAGCTCGATATGAACGCAACCGAGCGTATCTTTGAGTACACAGGTCTGGATATTGAAGACCAGGGTGGAGAGGAAGTACGTGCAAGCTGGCCTGAGGAGGGAAAGATAGAGGTCGAGAAACTGGAAGTTGGATATGCCGAAGGCTTGCCCTCTGTTCTCAAGGGGCTGAGCTTTACTGCCGAAAGGAACCAAAGGATTGGTATCGTCGGCAGAACAGGTGGAGGTAAGTCCTATTTAGATGCATCCCACAAAGCTAGTAACCCATGCTAACATGAACCAGGAAAATCTACCTTGTCGCTCGCTCTTTTCCGCTTCCTTCACACTCGATCAGGCAGTATTACGATTGACGGCGTTGACATTTCCAAGATCAAGCTCTCCGACTTGCGCACGCGTCTGGCCATCATCCCGCAAGATCCTTTCCTCTTTTCGGGCACCATCCGCTCGAATCTCGACCCTTTCAACCAATTCACCGATTATGAACTCCAGAAAGCCTTGGTGCGATCCCATCTCGTTCCTTCGAGCCCTGGCACGCCAGTTGGTGAACCAAATGTTGAGGATGTAATTCCGTCTTCCAGCGCGACCATCAATTCCGAGACGAATTCTGCTTTGACACTGTCATCTCCTGTTGCATCCGGCGGATCCAACCTTTCACACGGCCAGAAGCAGCTGCTTTGCATTGCACGTGCAATTCTTTCACGTCCAAAGGTCTTGCTGTTGGACGAGGCGACTTCGGCGGTTGATATGGAGACAGATAGACTCATCCAGCAGTCTATCCGTCAAGAATTTTCCGATTCGACGCTATTAGTTATTGCGCATCGCCTGAGCACAGTGGTGGATTTTGACCGGATATTGGTGCTCAAGGACGGTGTCGATGCGGAATTCGGCACTCCTAAGGAACTTTTGGAAATAGAGGGTGGAATATTCAAGGAAATGGTCTCCCATAGTGGTGAGAAGGATGAATTGGTAAGATTGATAATGGAAAAGTAGAGGTTTAAGCATATATAATAAGATTGACAATATTGGGGAGGTCGGCACATCCAAAGGCCAATAAGACGATATACGAGAAAGGCAGGGTTAATATGGAAGAAAATATAGAAGTGATAACAATAATAAAGGTTCCATAAGATAAGGAGGAACCAGAAGCGTAAATACATTGTGATCTAAATAAGACAGACACCTAAAAATGATTACTTTGCTCTGCTACTGCTGCTACTGCTGCTACTACTACTGCTACTATTAGCTGAAGAAATTATATTTCAAAGGTCTATTTAACATCCTAAGCCTACATTTAGAGTTTTATTATATATAAAATAATATTTATACCATTTAAGTACTCGCTTTACAGTTTGATACGTCAAGTTCTAAAAATGCGTTGTCTTGGTCAACTAATGTCAACAATATATTACCTACGGAGCTAAACAAAACTGTCGCATGTGTATTTGCAACTGTCAGTTCTACCGGTTAGCGGTGCTCGTGCTTTATAATCGGTGTGTGCTTAAACCAATCGTCACCATTCTTCAAGATCGTATCGGAATGGAATGTTTTCAGCGGCGCAGTCTGAGACAGCGTACTGTTTCGGCATTGTACCAATTTCCTTGAATGCTGCGAGAGCAAAGCCGTGTTCGTGGTGGACTTTGACAGAATATTGGTTATCAAAGACGGAGTCGATACGGAATTCGGCAGTCCAAAGGAGTTGCTTGATATAGAAGGCGGATTATTCAGGGAAATGGTATCTCAAAGTGATGAGAAGGACGAATTGGAGAAATTAATTTTAGAAAAATAGAAGCAACGGCAAATATATAGCGGTAGTAGTTTAGATAACTATGTCCTACCATGATAGACAATGTACTCGGATGTACAAAGAGCGTACCGACCCAAGTATTTTCTTCCCCGGGCCAAGACGTCGTCATTCTGTGTCCTGAATAACGGGGCCTTTTATTTTGGACGTGCCCAAGGTCTCATATATAGCCGAAGCTAGTTATTCCGGCGCAGAAGAGGGGAAGCTTCTTCAAATGCCGCCGTTCCTTTCTGATCCAAGCCGCCAATTCTGGATCGACAAACCCTAAGACGCCGTACCAAAATTACGTACACAAGGACGGCAAAGTCATCCTTTGTATGAACAATTACGCCGATAGAGGCGATTTGGCGAAAGAAGGCTCCCCGAACAGGATGCTTTGGTTCGACTTGATGGCACAATGCTTCTTTCAAGTCATTCGTTATCACCACGGAGACTTGCGCAGCCTTCAGGCAATAGTACCAGAGCTCCAATGTTGGTAAAGTCTTGCTCTTGCAATCTTATACTTGATCTCCTGACTCAGCTCTATTCCTAGTGTAGCTTTTGTCGGCGGAAATGAAGTGATTCGAAAAGATTACCAATACTACTGTCCTGCTAGATTCTCACATTCGATATTTCACTCACTCCATCAAGTCTATGTAGGCTCATGTACAAGAAGAGTTGTCAACTAGTTCAGCAATTGTTTTGGGGTCCGACATAGGACGCTCACTTTTCGACCATAAACATAATCTGCAGTTGGCTAGGTGAATCATAGGGGTTTGTTTCCAGAGATCTATTAGCTTGATGCCTATGCTAACAATATATTCGATCCGACCCATAAATTGCCATGCCTCGCAAAGTGTTGCACAACATATCCGCCTACAGCGACGCTATGAAATCTGTAATTCTTCCCATTTGATGAATTATATGTCATCTAAATAACATGAGTAGAGAACATCAAGACCTTCTATCTTCGATCTAAAAAGAAGAGGGAAAAAGTGCCAAGTGTAAGTATGTAAGAGTTATAAGTTGGAAAATTAGTATCGTAAAGACTGCTACTGCGAGCGTCATTCAGCACATCCATTCAATATACTGCCGAATCTCTCGCTCCTCAACATCTATATATTGTTGATCCCAGTCTCTACCGTTGCGTTGTAGCTGCTGGAAGCTCCACCAGCTCTTTTCAATATCCACAAACCGAGTAGAAGGCCCAATCACCTGGTCATACGGCATTATATCTCGCCACCCAGGACAAGGCATATCTGGATCCCATGACGCAACTGAGTCGGGCTGAACACCAAATGCCTTGATATCGCGAGCCTCTAGTTCCATCAAAAATGTAATAGCAGTCCCCAACGTCGTTTTGACTGCGGTTTCCCCAATATATTCGTCAATCTTGTCATTGATGGACTCAAACGTGATAGGCGAACTTAGTCCAATCTCCACCCCAGTGCGCGCCATCGTAACGGGTAGCCTTCCTATTAGACTTGAGCCCTCTCCTTTCCAATCTTGGGGATAAATGATAAGGATCAGAGCTTCAAATAATGGCTGGAGGACATAGTTCTGGTGGCCTTTAACAATGCGATGGGTGTCCGCTCCCGAGGCGATCGCTGCTGCGTATTCTTTACGCCGTTCATGGACATTTGTGCATATGGTCTTATTTAGAGCGATAAAGTCTTCAACGGAGGCCACTATTTGCTGAGAGCGATCTTCTGCATCTATTGGGGCAATAAATTCAGTCAAAAAACGTCCGTTTTCAATCTCGCTCCGCAAAGACTTGAACCATCGAGAATATATATAATTGAATAGTGTGGCAGCAAGTCGACAATGAAACCTAAAAAAAATAGATTGGAGCCGATTTGTTACAAAAATTAGGAAATTCGATATGGTGTATGGGAGGCAATGGCTGGTTGATGAGAGGCTCGTAAGTACGCCAAATAGAGGGCATAAACGTTTGGCCGCGATGTTCTATTTCTAGACTCCGCCGGAGGTACACGAGTTTCTCCTCTCGCGTAATATCGCTATGAGGACGATCATAAGCCCTAGCTAGGGATTTCTGGCCGCTGTTCAGCTCCATCATGATATAGATGGCAAGCGGCGGGTTTCGAATAATGGATAGAGCAGCGTCAGATAATATTATGGTGGTAGATGATAAATAAAAGAAGCAAGGAAGTAATTTGTAAAGAGAGAGAAATTTAATTGCAAGTTTTTAACCCACTCCTTTTTCGTATAACGCAGTCTCAGTAATGTGTAACTTTACAAGCAGTCCGCAAACGTATAGCAAGTTTTTCACCTGTTACAGCCACCGTGCCACTTTTCCAGTTGAGTCATCAGCGCGGAACTTCCAATGCTTCTAAAAAGACGCCCCATAGTTCACTTCCAGAATAAACCTTATCAGACCAAGTTCCTATACTCCAAACACGGAACTATATCGCCCCCGTATCCCAACTCTCAAAGGGCGCCACCGCATAACAGCGCTACCGCATAGCGCCCTGCCCCCCCGTACCGCCGCTCCGGTAACCTTGGTGACTAAGCACTCGTTTAATTTCCCGCGTCGGGCAATAGGAGCATTTCACTTGTCCAAATATGGCAATTCCTCAAAAACACGAGACAAAAAGACTTCCCGGCGCGGGATGAGTATACACGTATTACAGGCATGCAAGTCAAATCATGTACCGTAAACATCTTAAAACTGATGTACAATCACACAGTGAGAAATGTTTGAAGAAAAAAAAAAAGAATAGTTCGTCATGTTGGACTGACACGCGTATGCCTCGCGGCGCGCTGACACGGACTGAAAAAAATCCAAAAGCCACTAGTATATCGCAGATCATAACCGTAACCCCTATTCCTCCCTGCATAACGGAAAAAAAGAAAAGAAAGGAAATGCAGTCGGTGTGGTATTAACAATAACAGAGACAAACAACTCGCTAAAGAAAAGCTATCTCGCGTTATTATAGATGCATAAAGAGTAGGTATGATAAAAAAAAAATAAATGCCCCATTTAACAATCCCTTTATATATAAAAAAAAAAAAACTCAGATGATATCATTCTCAAAAACAAATAAAAAAATTATTTCCAACTTTCTCACGCCTTTGTTTAATGATACCGCAGCGAAAAGATGTCCCAAAGCAGAAATAGGGCCTAAAAGAAGAAGAACTGAAAGACAGCGATAGAAAATCTTTTTTTTTGGGTGTGTGTGTGTGCGCGGGTTTTTTTTTTGTAGTTTCATTGCCTTGACCTTGTCCGTATACCCGTCATGGAAGACGAGCTTCTGATGGAGCTCGTGGTGGTAAGCATCGCCGGCGTACCGCCCTCCATCCTCTGCCGCATGTCAAAGTCCTTCAAAAAGGCGTATACGCTGCCCAGCGGCAGATATTCCAGCAGCGGGCGAAGTTCGTCGGGAAACATTTCAGCGCCATTGTCGCGAATCTCCTCGTTGGCGCGGTTGAGCCGCAAGATCTGCATCCAAGACACGATGTCGTCGCCCAGCAGAAAGGCCGGGAAGCGCGCCTTGGACATGTCGTCGAGAATCCAAGAGTTGCGAAAGTAGGGTCGGTTTAAGAATCTGGAGATTGCCACGTAGGCCGGCACGTCCCGAGGGTCCTTGATGCCCTCGGGGATGTCGCTTAGGTGCGCCACGGGGGCCATCCACTTCATAATAGGGGCATAGTTCTCAGGATGGGCCTCGCGGTCGCCCGGCTCGCCAAAGGTGCGCGGCATCACCCTGTCCCAGGCCTTGATGATCTCCACGGCGAGATCAGACGTCGAGTCCTTCTCGCCCAGCCAGCCGACCACCATCTTGGCGTGGTGGTACGCCTTCGCCATGTGTGACCGCCGCTCGGCCTCCTCACGCGCGTCGCGCGGGTTGATGCACAGGAGATCGAGCCATATCCGCAGAGGCGGTGAGCCCTTGGGCACGCCGCCCGGCTCGGCGAGCATCTGTCGAACGCCCTTCAGGAGAGACCGCAGCCAGCCAGGGGCCTTCTTTGGCGGCGCGGGCAGCGGCGGCGGTGGCATCGAGCCCGGGCCCGGGAGGTCAGTGGTTGAGGCATCTGGAGTTGGCAGCGACGCCGCCAGGAACACGACTCGCATGTACTGCAGCGCCTGGGCGAGGTGGCTCGGGATGGTGATGCTGGCGCCGTTGAGCAGGATCGTCTCGGTGGCATTGATGTCGCCGTATAGGGCCGACAGGCCGATGAAGTTTGACGCATCGCTTAGCTTCTCGTGCACCAGGCGGCACACGACGCGCTCGCTGATGTCGTTGGTCGTTGGCGGCTGCAGCTCGAGCAGGCGCACCTCGTTTCCGGACCGATCCAGCGGGCGGTACCGAATTGTCGTTGCAACTTCGGGCGGGGCCATGATTGACATGCGAAGGATACTTGAGAACTTTCCAAAAGGTTACCTTCGCGCGGGATGGAAGGTAAGCAAACCCAATTTTTTTTCTTTGGTAATCTCGATTGGAGCGGCACTTATAACAGCCTTGGAAGGGGTCGTGTCATTTCCGCGGTAACATTGGGCTTGAACATGAGCCCTTGCAGCATTTCCCCATGCCGGGGTCAGCTGTGCGGGAGCTGCATCAAACAACACCAAGTGCCGGCCAGTCCAGTCCAACAGACCAATGGCACGGTCCGCCGCTAGCTGGAGGCCATGCCGACCAACGGCAGATTCGCCATTGGCCAGAGCGTACGCGATATCTCGACGTTGAAGATTTCGAGATGAGGCTTTCACGACAACAGCTCTCTACCACTCTGAGGCTATACTCCATGCGTGTAGTCGCCTTTCACCAGCGAATACGGGTCACTGCAACCGAGTCTTTTGCACTCTCTCCACAATTAGCTTTTAGTCTTTTAGCGAAGGCCTGTCGAGGCCTGTCTGCCTTTCCAAATGCCGCGAAGCGCGGCACGACGCGCGGTATTGCCTCTGCGCATTTGGCTTGATTCAGCCTCGGCACGGCCGGATTGGGTTCGCGTCGGGGATGACTACCCACCTCAGGTAGACCGGGCTGTAGTTGAAGCTGAATAACATCCAATCACATCTTGGCTCTCAGCAGAAACGCCCTGTCACTCGTCCAGCCAGTGCACATGGCAGGGAAGAAGAGGTGCTCTAATCATGTCATTGGCCGGGGTGCAAGTCGCTTTACCTAAGTTTTACATGGTAAAGCTCTCAGAAGTGACACATATTGATAGATACGACTGCTGCTCTTCTCCATTCTCTCACGTGTCATGACTTCATGTTGCCTATTGTACAAGTGCAGGAAAGTTCGCTTTCAATCCTGGCAACCAGCAAGGTTCAAGAATCACGCAACAGATTGCCGCCTGGTTGTCGTACAACTCCTACGAACCGTAAGCAACAGCCCCAGCTCAATCGCTGCATTCAGCGTAAGAAATGCAACGCATTGGAGAGGATTCCGATATATCGTGCAGGTGATCTTCCAGCATAACGAGCCTGCCATGCGGCTGATGACCCATCGCCGATGTTACATCTCTACCTTGTAAGCGGGCGTTGACGATGTAAAGCCCCGCCTCCGAAATCTCGCATTGTCTTACCAGCACCTGATGTTGCCATCATCAGCCAGTGTTGATTCCAATCTCAAAGTTAACACAACGGCACTTGAAATGCAAAGCCATCACAAAAAAAAAAAAAAAAAAAAGCCATCTTCTCACCGCTACCTCGCCGTAGACAGCACATGCATGCGACTATCCCAAAGTCAGAAAGTGGCGACAGGAGAAAACATGGATGGACCAACAGAATCTGATATCATTGTGGAGAGAAGCTGCATAATCGGACTGCAGGGGGCCCCTCATGTTCCTGTTCGGTCCTGCGGAGAGGGTTGCTTGAAAAGTATGTACGAATGTGTAAACTTCTACATGCTCAACCTAGCAGTAGTGCCAAGGCATGTGGACTGCCGCCATTCGTTGTCTAACAATGGCACTATGTACCCTGATCCTTTGCTAGCATTGCGCCAATCGACAGCGGCATGGACCGAGACGTTAACCGAGCGATTCTCCCGTGGTGGCCTTTGCCAACCTGGCCTTTCCGCCCTCGTACTCAACCTTGTTTGTTTCGTAGGACTCTGTAATGTGAGGGGATGCAGTGCTCGCACTTCCCAAAAAGTGCGTATCAACATCAGCTGACCCGGGGTTCGTCTTCAGCTGGCCAGGTTGAGAGCTTGCTTCCTCCCTCGTGTCGTGTAATTATCCCAGTTTTTCCAGGTGGAAAATGACATGTAGTGCTGTTGGTTCCCCCCAGACCGAAAGAGTCTCCATCGCGGTGCATACGGTCGTGGAACTGCATGCGGGCTTTTCAAAAGCACACCTAGGCCAGGAAAAAAAAAGGGCCCTTTGAAGTGCCCGCTTAGAGTGCCCGCATGCTTTGGAGACTGTCCGCAAGTTGAAAATCCAGATAGCAGGTAGGTATATAAGAAGGTGGAGGAATCCAATGCTGTTCGTAGTGCAACTAGTAAACCATCAGTCCAAGTTGATACCTCTTTCATCAAGCATCATGGTGTTCTCTTTGTGTCATTTCGAGCTTCACCGGAGCTACTGGAGCGACTTTGATCTCAAAGGAATCAAGATCAACGTCAAGTCACTCAAGAAAGGCACTTTCCGGGACGGTTCAGACCAAATCCCACGATATTTTTGGGCCAAGGGCTTCAGAAATCGAGTAAGAAGAGTTCTCGGACGCAAGCCAAGACATCATTCTTTTCCCATCCATTCCGGCTATTCCGAAGCAAGAGCTTTGGTTGGCGATGGTACTGTTCCAGAACTAGCAGCCCTCTCTGACCAAGCCCGGGGTTTCGTCGCTGAAATCTTTGGGGACATCGGAGATCAGCCAGAAAATTCGTCCGTGGACGAGAAACAGTCTTTATCCTCTTTCGAGTCAGGACCACGGGTAGTTCAGTTGAAGCTTGCCCCCGACCTCCAGAACTGGAAAGATAGTCAGCATGCGGCCGGCAACATTTTGCCACCCAAGGGAACCGGACTGAGTAAGGCTTCGGACGTTACCCTCAAGAAGTTGGGCGCCTCAGACTGGCCCGACGCACTGCAGACGAACAATGCTTTGTTTGGCTGCGGTATTGCCTCCCTGCTCATGGGTGCTGCCGATGCACGAACCATGTTCTCCAACTATGTAACCGACATGGCCTTTTACTATGAGCACGGTTACAATTATGTCTTTCCGACATTGGAACCGCTTCTGCAAAGAGGCCTGGAAGATCCACATGCGCTTCGCACTCCGGGAGGGCGTGAGCGTCGAGACGCCGTCTCGCTTGGCAAGCAGTACATCCAAGGAAAGATTGCTCTTGAGAAGCGCCATATCAAGAACCTGACATATCGCTCGGCACGAGTTGATCGACGTACTGCACAAATTATTTCTCTGTCAGAAAGCAGCTTGCTAGGCATGGCAGCCGAGTCGATAGCACGAGGCTTCGACCCAGGTGCCGTCATGGCCGATCTCGTCTTCAGCTCCCCAGGCACCGACGTTGTCGACGTTGGTTGCGACCTGATAAACTCCGAGGTCATGAACTCCTTCCTGAATGTAACGGACATTACAGAGACGGGCGTCGTTAGCGAAGAAGTGCTGCGCAGTATATACGACGCCTATGCCGCAACAAGCGCCAGAATGCTGACCCAAAGGTGGTATGAGCCAGTTGCCAGAATGTGTGCTGCTTTGTATACCTGGCACATTCAAAACGACCGACACTTATTCTTCCGTCGTGCTCTCTTGGGCTGGCCCAAAGCACGAAAGACTCCCGCTCAGCCTCAGTTCGAGGCGGATTTCGATGAAGTATTTGATAAGCAGTACCGTACAACTGGCTTCAGCAGGCCCCTTGATCCCAAGTACGCATGCAACGGCGATGATACATGCGATCACGTCGACCATTTCCTTCATCGCAACCAAGACAAGCCAGTCCTGCGGGAGCTCTGGGAGTTCCTCGTCACCGGTCCACTGGAGTATGTTAGAGCCGGCCAGGTCGATGAGCAGCGTGAGTACGAACTGGTTGAGGGTTCGCGATTGCGAATGGCCGAGCTCTTCTCTCGCGGCCAGGTGCTCGAGATGGTCTGGATTATCGCTCACGCGAACCACCATGCCTGGCAGGTCAACTACCTGTTCGAGGCCGCCATGTTTGGCAGCATCCTGGACGGAGGCAAGCTGGCCGGCAAGCTGGACAGGGCAGACGAGGCAGAAGAGGTAAAAGAGAAGTAGGAGTGGAGGTGGGAACTGGCGTCTCGACGATATAAGTGAGGAATGAAGTTGAAGCCCAACGGTATAAAGTATAAAGTACCAGTGGGGGTCTTTGTCATGTGTTGGGCCTTCCCTGCATGGGTACATGTAGGTATACATTTATCTGCTTTTGGTGGCGGGGCCCTGCACATGTACACCTTTTTCTGCTTTTGGTGGGAGGGGCATAACACGGTGGAGGCGTTCTCGATTTTCTTTTACGAGCGCAGCATCAATGCGCGTATGCAATGTATGAGATATGAATTAAGCTAGAATGACTTATGTTAATGGAATAATACACGAATAATTCTTGCCAAAACTCGGCGCATATCTTGAGACCAGCCAGTGAGAATGCTGCTGGCTGCGAAAACGCGTATCAATGTGCAGAATACTACCATACACAGGACTTGAAACAATAAAACAATTGACAGCGCATCTTTTCATTCCGCACATTAATCGTCTTCCAATTTAGACACGCCTCCGCCATTTTCTTTCATGTCTTCCGTATTGAAATTCCTCTCAACAGCCTTCTTCTCATGATTACAACGAGTCTGCCGCTAGTGTAGTTGATTCGCATACCATAATGGCCTCTCTCAACCGTGCAAATTGTGAGCATTTTCATTTTCGACTCCTGTTCTACTATTCAGCACCCCTTCATTCGGCAATTCAGCTATAGCTTAACAGGGCAATTAGTATACGTGTAAAATTATCTCATCGGTACATACACTTAAAAGCATCAGCAGTATCAGTCGCATCTGCAAATGCCTAGGCAATCGCCTTCTTCTCTCTCAACGCCAATTCAATAGTTGCGGCTTCAACCCGTGCAGGGCCATTCTCATGAAGCATCTCGAAAATTAAACGTTCAACCTGGTTTTTCAGGCTCAGCTTATGCCTTGCCTCAGCGATGGACTCCATCCACTCTCGCGCCCGACTATATGAGCGGGTCTGCTTGTCATGTAATTTGTGCATGTAAATGCTCTCGCGAGGGCTTGGCAGAGCAATCTTTTCCAAGACGAGAAGCAACGTTACGCCTAGAGCCCATATATCACCTGGGAAACCACGAATTTCCCTACGCAGAGTATCAGGAGGGACGAACCAAGGAGTTCCGCCATGCGGTTCTTTTATAGTGGCGACCGAGTCGGCCATGCCAAAAATCCATGAGCACAGCACCTCTAGGGGGAGAATATGCAATGTTTGCCGGCTTAATGTCATAATGTATGATTTCCTGTTTTGATAAATATGCGAGAGCAGATGATATATCGCGGAGTATCATCTTTGCATCAGATAGATCCAATGGCGACTCGCGTACATCATTCAGCGAAGGAGGGAGATGCTCCAAGTAGATTGCAAAAGCTCGGCCGTCAAAAGCTTTCAAAGAGACGATACTTTTCTGTAACCAGTCAGAAATAAGTTTCTCGTACAATTTGACTGCTTACATGGTGCAAATTGCTCAACGCCTTCTTCTCTTGCTTCCAGCTTCTTGAAACGCCGACCAAACTATAGATTGAGTCGCCGCTGTAGCGAAGGACTTTCGCTACTACATCTCCAGTCGTTTTCGAATGCTGACAAGTAAATACACTTGTGGCTGGGAGCTTGACGACATTTTTAATTTGCTGTAGTTGATATTCGTCTTCTATTTCTGCTGAACCAGCTGTCGAGACTTCGACAACGGCTACCTCTCCGTCTGCAAGGTCCAGAATTGGAGAGATACTTTTGTTGCAGATCCCCCGAGCTGTGTAGTTATGCAGAAAGGAATTTTCGTTATTTTTATCAATCAGATCTGAACTGTCGACAGCGACTTTGCTCTTGCCATCATTTAGTCTTTGTCGCTTAGCCATTCCGTCGTTGCCTTCAATAGACCGTTTGGATCGTAGCGAAAAGTTTTCCCTGTATATTGTAATGCTGAACCTTTTTTGAAGTATCAAGATCATAAGAACAGGATGATACTCGTCAGAGGTTTGACCCTTTACAGAGATCATCCACGTGCCTGGATGTAGTACGTGCATCCGAGAATCTCGATTCGCTTGAGGGGAACAGGCATGGTCAAAAATACCTCCCAACCAGATGAGCGATTGATGAGGAGGCAGTTGTCACTTGTTGGGTCATACAAAATGCAAAACTCGATTTTTTGAGACCATCTGAGAAGGGAATCGTCAACGGGCGGGTGGCGATAAAGAGGTGTCTCGAATATAAAATCTGCATGACTTTTACTTTGGATAACGCCAAATATATGCTCATAGATATCTTTCGCCGGAGGATAAACAACGGAGTAGTTTTCGGTTTCATTTGCATGGTTGGAATAAAGAGATTTGATGACAAGTCGAGCCTCCGGCATCAAACTTGAGGCCTTTTCGAGAGCTTTGGTTATGTCGCTTAATGATTTATCATCCTTTCTCACGACGGGATATTTTGACGGCGTGTGGACAGGAGAAACGTCTTGTAATGAGGTACTCGTAGATTGCCTTTTTGGCTCTTTGGACAAATTCTCTCGCGCTGCTTTAATGCGCGACTTGAGCTCCTTCTTTTGAGGAGAAGAAATGGATTGTAGTGAAGAGGCCAGCTGTGTTGATTCTTCGACGTAATTGTTGTCAGCTGGCCTTATCTCTACGGCGGGTGACTCGATTCTTATAGCTGGAGGGGAAGATTCTCGCGAGGAAGCCAGCTGAGTTGATTCTTCAACGTAATTGAGGCTGTCAACTAGCTTTCTTTCTGCGGCGGGTGACTCGACTCTTGTTTTTGGAGGGGAAGACCGTAACGATGAAGCCAGCTGGGTTGAGTCTTGGCCGTCATTTTCGTCCACAGGTCTCTCAATTTTCGTTTCAGGGTAAAAGACAGATTGCAATGAAGAAGCTAGCTGGGTTGATTCTTCAGCCTCGGGCTGATCCGCAGGGCTCCCTCCTGCTTTCACGATAGACGGTTCAGGTCTTATTTCGGGAGGCGAATTAGACTGGGTGGCAAGTTGGGTCGATTCGTATAATTCATTGTCGTCCACATGGTCATGGCTTCTGCCCGCTATCGTGGTATGCGGCTTGGCCTGTGTCTCAGAAGATGAAGTATCAGCCTGCAGCTTGTTTGGTTTTTGCTGCACTGAAGACATGCTGCCAGAGCAGAGAAACTGGCTGCATGTAGGCACATGCCAATTTTCCCATTGTCGCTTCCAATACCTAGACTATGGGTTCTATATATTGCCAGAGGTGACTACGAAGTGCTACGAGCTGCTTTGTTGGTGAGAGGAACAACCCCGCTTGAGGTCTCTTTTAACGGTCCTGCAATGTGACGCTGTCGCGACATTTTCGCGAAAGCCGTGTCGTGCTGTAATAAGTCCACGGCCTTCTGTGTCCAGGGGGCGGCAGCGCGTCTGTGCGTCTACGATTGGCTCAGTACCAATCAGCCCGCAAAAGCCGGTGAAATGGAGAGAACAGCATGCGTGCATATGCACTTTTTCAATGGAAGACAACGCAAAGAAGTCTGCCGTCTGTAAGTTAAATATCTCTTTGAGACTCGTGCGCGTGCATGTATCCTGGTTTAGGTACATGTACCTACTGCATGTACATTGGGCTGCAGCTTATTCCTAGGCGGTTTCACCCGCCAAAGCCCCTGGTAAGACGCCGCTATCTTATCGAGTAATCGGGCAATTTGGGCGGCTGCCAAAGTCTCTTTCATACATGCCACGAATTCACGATATTCATACAATTTCATGAGGCGGCGACCGCGACTCGCACAACCATAATTCCTCTTTTCACACTGCCTACGCCTCCTAATGGACAGGTGAATACGTGGAAACAGCTTGTCGGACCTTGGGAAGACAATGAGCGATGGCGTGGATCCGAATACCGTCTATCAGAACCAAGGGTTCTCTGGAGAGCTTATTGGGAACGCTTCAACATGATCCAAATCCCCATCTTCCCACCGGATGAATACTTCGAAATCGCAATAGAAATAGCCAAAGTCGCCAAGAATAATGATGATTTTTAAAGGACCTTTGAAGAAAGAAGCAAAGAGCGATTAGCAGAGCTAGAAGCCTTCTTGTCTGAAGGCAAAAGCCGGAGCGTGCGCGACATGAAACATTTTCCATGCCACGACGCTTACGCTCGAACGGTTGCAGCCTGCTGCAATCCTTATTTTTTTAACTTGATGCGTCTTCTGAAAGGCAACGCATTTGGCTGGGAAGCCGACGAGCGGCATGAAACAGTTATTGAAGAAGCTGATATTGATTCCAATGGCGAATTTCATGATCCAAGGATGGCGGCGCAGAATATAGACTATTGGATGGAAGAATACGAGGGAGATATGGAACCTCGAGAGTATATACCAGATGAAGATTTCATTCTGCCCAAGGGAACGACCAGCAGTTCCTCCAGTTCTGCCAAGGGGAAGCGGTTAGTAAACTTTTTTTTTTCCTGTACATGCTCCGTCAATAAATAAAGGCTAACACATAATTAGGAAGAGGGTGCAATTTGATGATGATAGCATTGGTCCTAGCGAACAACAGCATCAGGAATTAAAAAATGTCAACTCTAACCCTCCTTCTGTCCCGCAAGCGGCAAACGAAAGCACAATCAAGTCCAATGGTCTTAACGAACGGCAACAAAAACGTCGACCACTAGAGAGATCACAAGTTTCTTCTCCCCAGCCATCCACTGAGACAAGGAAACAGGAGAAGAGATCCAAGCATGATGATGATGAAGGTCTTTCACGTAAACGTCAAAGACTAGGGAGTCCTACGATGCAAGCACCAGCCTCTCATATTTCTTTCCCAGGGAAGGCTACTGGGAGTAAATCATCCAAGAAAAGGTCCAGACAAGATGACGAATATGGTCAATCACCTAAACGACAGAAATTGGAGACTCCTGCTACACAGACACCTACTTCTGATGCTCCCGTCTCCGCTCTGTCAGCCGCCGAGCAACAAAAGGGAGCGAAAAAGAGGTCTAGACATGATGATAGCAATACCAGCCCACATAAACGCCAAAAACGACAGAGTTCAGCCGCGTCTAACACGGCATCTCCTCACACTGCCAATCAGTCAAGTCCAAATGACGCGTCAACCGTGGGATCCGGACCTCAGAAGAAGAGCCATCAACGCGGAAGTCAAAAGAAAAAGACTACTGCTGTGAACTCGTCGCGCGCACGGTCTCCGCCATCCAGATCCCCAGTTACGAGGTCATCGCGAAGAAATGGATCAGCCGCATTGTGGGAGCTGGATGATTCGGGCGCGGCAAAGCTACGATGATCCCCTGAAATCAAAGGGAACCAAGTGCAGGAATCTGCTGCCATTGAGTTTTTCTCGAAAACACGGTCGTTATCCTGGCAGGGCTGGGTGCAGCGGCGCAGTTTGAAGGAAGGACTGGAGACTCCGGTATTTGTTATTTCTGTATTACATGGTCGTTAACCCGGCAGGGCTGGGGGCAGCGGCGTAGTTTATGAGAAAGAAACGACTGGGGCTCCAATGCTGTGATCTCTGAAGAGCATGGTCGTTATCCTGGCAGGGCTGGGTGCAGCGGCGCAGCTTCAGAAGAGAATCCAGCATTGTACTTTGGGTCCAGCAGATTCAGCACTTGGTTCATGGTTCGTCATTTCTCATCGTGCTACTTGTTTCGATTCTCGTTGATATTAACCAGCAACTTACTATGATGATACCCAATGTTCCACCGCTGGGGAGCAGTTTATATAGATTTGTATTATTAGCATTTTTTTTCCCTTCGTCTTGTTCACAAGCACCATTGTTTCCCTAGGCCTAATACTTCTTGAAAAACCCTACCAGCAAACTTTGGGTCACAGCTGTAGTGCTCTCGTGGCAGCGTAGTTTGAGCGTTTGTTGCACGACAGCAAGCTTATAAGATGAAATGCATCCTAGGGTTTCTATATAGGGGAAATTTATTCAGCACTCTTGTGTCATTGTTCATCACCGAGCTGTAGCTTAACAAGTTATTTGGACTTACATGTGATAAAATGCTTATCTGCTGTTTCTGTTAAAGGTAGTGGTAGCGTCAGTGGCCATTATGGTCCCGTTATGCCTGGAGCACCCGTAACATAACGGGGTACTAAATGACTTTCCCCCTTTTTTTTTTTTGACTTTACGATAGGTATTGACTATTTCAATACACATTGCGATTGCATAATCGAAACTCGTACATGGCTTCTTTCTGGAGTATGGCTCATGGTCTTGTAAGGGCCCATGAAGGTCTACAGGGTACATACATGTGTGTCAGCATCTACGGCAATAGCCGTGACCTAGATCATGCACAGAGACCAAAGCGACACCGAGTCATATCGTATTTGTATCAATTTCGCAAACATAGCAAAGGGGGGGAATTTTACTCATTTCTCATACTGCAGCACTACTGCATGATTACTGGAGGGACTTTTGCAGCCACTCGAAGCCATGTTCCAAAAAGTTTCACGCCAAATTGTTTGACCTGGCCGATTATCCGATGGAGGAATGCTGTGCCACCACCAACCCTAAGCTCCATGGTTGCTCAAACGGAAATAGAAGCCTTAAAGAAGGATGTCAATGGCAAACACCCATCCCGTAATTCGCCGCCAGAGCCGACCTGATCTGATGAACCGCGTGCGTGCATGATTCGCGCAGCCTCCGCCACGACAGCAACATGAGCGGTGGTTGGAAATAAGATGCAGACCAACGCAAGAGAAGTGCGTAGATCCCACCTGTTTTTATCACCGTAACGCATACCGTGTTCTTGTTTTTACCTTACATCTCACATGCAAACGCATCAAACGCGGGGGGAGCAGCAAGCGATAAAAGTGCACCGCTGGAGCATCTGGCGAATCACGTCAAGCTGTCAGATTTGATAGATTCACAGTGTGCAAGAACCCCAGCTGGGAAGTGCCTCCAAATAGCTAGACGATAATCCGATCGGCAAGGAAAGATATTCGTATGCAGCTCTATATTCCCATGTAATGGCACCATCCACAGCGCCTCACATGATGGATCATTGCGCGGGGCAAGAGAAAGGCCAAGACAGACGGACCGGCCCCTTTGTTTCGCTGGGCAGTTGATAGATCAGAGCCAAGAGACTCATGATTCAGCCGAGGTTTCTCTTCTTTCTTTCTGTTTCCAAAAATCGTGCAATTTTTAGCAACCAAAATTATAGCAAACCATGCTCAGCTAAAGTTCATGGGCTGGCTAATGCTGATAGGTACATGTAGGCTTCGGGCACACACGGCCAGCAGTTGGGGGCCGGCTCCCGTGATGGTCCGCAATCAAATCTAGATGAGCCGTCCGAGTTACAGTTAGGCGCCGATAGATAAGCATAAACTGGACGGCAACAAGGCAAAAAAAATAGGGGGCTGTTAGTGGCAACACACGGTTGGCTGCTTGTTCTTCCGGAGTTGCCAATGCCGGCGGGTGGTAAACGCCAAAAAGCAATATTTCACGGGGTATCCCGGGACAAACATCCTTGGGGTTCGGGGGGGGCTGAAACTAGCTGAAAGAATTAAACGGCAAATATTTGCCAATCGGGCATAAAGTAGGGAAGAAAAACGGGCATTCAGCCCCCAATGGAAAGCATAATTGTAGCCCGAAATCCAATAAAGAGAGGAAAAAGTAACGAATAAGACTTAAAAATAGTAACAGAAAAAAAGGGAGGAAAAAAAGTAAAGCAGAGAGAAAAAAAGGGAAAAAAAAGAAAAGAAAAGAAAATGCCCTACAATAAGGCATAACCATGCCGAGACCTTGGCTGGTTTAGGCGAAGCTCTGTCTCACTTGTAGCTTCGCATATTGAGAAGCAAAAAACGACATGGGCAATCACTCGCAGTTGGTACATCTGAGTCATCACGAGGCGGGTGAGACAAGGGAAGAAACGAAAATGAACGGGAAAGGCGCAACGATTCCGGCAAACCGGATCGGCCTGTCTCACAACCGCTTGCAGAGGACTGGCAGATGGAGAATAAAAACCCGCTGGAATTCTTGGTTGTTTACCATTCAAAAACGATTGTTGATAAAACAAGCACAAGATCAAATGATTACAGGCAAATGTCGAATTCGTCATCCCTGATTCCTGATTCCCAATCCCGCCCAGCCAGCCAAGCTGCTAAGAAAATCCAGCCTGAGGAGGCTGCTAGTGGCCCTTTGGCGGTTGCCGCAGTGGATGCGCGTCCCCTGTAGCAGCGACGCAGTGACCCCACGCACAGCGCCTGCAGTGCGTCAGTGCGGCCAATGCATCAGCGCTGGCGGGCAAACCTTGCAGCGGTAGCTCCTTGGCGGCCTTGCATCGTCCAGCTTGGCTTTTTCATTTCAGGTTCTGTGCATCGCCCGGATTTAACGACAAACGCACACAGCTTATCGATTACATTCAAACAGCACATCGGCAATATCATCAATTGCCCGATAACAGATGAACCACCGCCGTCAGTGCTGTACTCTCCGACTGATATAGCACAGCTCAGCTCAACTGCATCCTCCGTAGCGCCTGCGCCGTCCGCAGCTTTCCCCAGGACTGGCCTCCGGACCCCCATTCTCTGCTTCCGGCCCACGGGCGTCTTCTGGGGCCATCGGCAGTTCCTCCATCGCGGCCTCGGAACCGACGCCTCCGACATCAACAAGTGACGACACCAACACAGCCTCAAATAGAGGCCTTGTACAGTTGCAAGTCCCCACCGATCCACTGTGTGTCGTCCGTCAAGCTTTGGCGCTACTGCGATACCAAGCCAGACCAAAGTCCACTTTATCTTATACTTCCATCGCTGCTTCTACGGCGTTGCCTCTTTTCCAAGCCCTTGGCGCGGCTTTCGGGCTCTCCATCCCCTTCTCGTTTCTTCTCTTCTACTACTAGCGTGGCAATCTTGCCCGTTGCAATTCTTATCGTCGTCCTCATCCCGCCATCGCCTACACGTGCTAACCCACTTCTCTGCTCAACCCCGTCCACCTAACCTTGTCCATTCCCAGTTTCCTCTTCTTCCCATTCGTATCGCTCTCGCTCTCAAACTTGTTCTGCTTTCCTTCCTTCCTTCTCCTGCATGTCTCGCCATCAAGACATCCCTGGCTCGGCTACCATTGACTGGGGCGTCAGACCAAGATTGCAGTGCCAGCCCGTAGGCCGCTGCTTCTCCCGGCACCAGCTTCCGTCAGGGCCTCGACCGGCGCCTTGAGCCGAAAACCGCAGAGACCCTGTGATTTGATTTGGCACGCGAGATCGGATCTTGAAACGAAGCTAGAAAGAAAAAAAGAAACGAACAGAAGGAGGAATTGAAGGAGAAAAGGGCAGGGACGCCAAAAGGCTATTACCCTCTGGGGAAAAAAAAATTCATTCGGCGAGTGGCTTCGAATTTACTTTGTTGGGAGCAAACGCCTCGAGTGCTGGGAAGGAAAGCGCTGTTGGGAGGACAAAAAAGAAAAGAGGAGGAAAACGGAGTCAGGCGACCCCGAGAGGAGGAAGAGAATATAATTACAAGGTGGGAATTAAAATAACCTCCAGACGCAAACACAGACCTACACAACTCCGCCAGAATCGGATATCGTCATCGCATAGGTATACACGACCCACGATCCAATCGCCGTCGACAACTCGCCCGCCATGGCGTGGGACAACCTCGACATCACCAAGCCGCACCTGGTGTACATCATCCTGGGCGGCTTTACCTCGCTCTTCATGCTCTGCTCGTCCATCATCAAGGAGCGCATGTACATTGGCGAGGCCACCGTTGCCACGCTCTGCGGCGTCATCTTCGGGCCTCACGCCGCCAATCTCATCAACCCCCAGTCCTGGGGCAATGTCGACACCATCACCGTCGAGTTCTCGCGAATCGTCCTCGTCGTCCAGTGCTTTGCTGTCGGTGTCGAATTGCCCAAGTTCTACATGGAGAAGCACTGGCGCTCCGTCGTCTTTCTGCTGGTGCCCGTCATGGCCGTTGGCTGGTTGCTGGTCAGCCTCTTCGTCTGGTGGATGATTCCGTCGCTCAACTGGCTCGACTCGCTCGTCGTGGCTGCTTGCGTTACTGCCACCGATCCTGTCCTGGCCTCGTCAGTTGTCGGAAAGGGCAAGTTTGCCAAGCGCGTGCCCAAGCACTTGCGAGATCTGCTGTCCGCCGAGTCTGGCTGCAACGACGGCATGGCCTTTCCCTTCATCTACCTCTCGCTGTACCTGATTCAGTTTAACCGCGACGCCGGCGAGGTTAGCTTCCACTTCGTCGTCTACGTGATTCTGTACGAATGCATCTTTGGCGCCTTCTACGGCTTCATGATTGGCTACATTGCCCGCCGCGGCATTCGCTTCGCCGAAGAGCACGAATTCATCGATCGCGAGAGTTTCCTCGTCTTTTACTTTGCCCTCTCTCTCTTCTGCGCCGGTTCGGGTAGTATCCTCGGCGTCGACGATCTGCTGGTGGGCTTTGCTGCCGGAGTCGGTTTCTCTAACGACGGCTGGTTCGGCGAAAAGACGGAGGAGTCACACGTTTCCAACGTCATCGACTTGCTTCTCAACTTGGCCTACTTTGTCTACTTTGGCACAATCATCCCCTGGGAGCAGTACAACAACGGCTTCCTGGGCATGGAGGTGTGGCGTCTGGTCGTCATTGCCATCTTTGTCATCTTCTTCCGCCGCATCCCCATCATGATGATGCTCAAACCCTTCATACCAGACATAAAAAATTGGCGAGAGGCCCTTTTCGCAGGCCATTTTGGCCCCATCGGCGTCGGAGCCATCTTCGTCGCCATCCTCGCGCGGTCTGAGCTGGAGCACGACGAGCCCGTGCCGCTATCGGAGCTGCCGTCGTCCGATGCTCCTCACTTCAACCTCATCTACCTGGTCTGGCCAATTGTCACGTTCCTGGTTATATCCTCCATTCTGGTCCATGGTTCATCGGTGGCCGTCTTTACGCTCGGCAAGCGCATCAACACTTTGACGCTAACCATGTCCTACACCGCCGCCCCTGACGATGGACCGTCATGGATGAATCGACTGCCAAGGATCTCATCCCAGTCAAGATCCCAGGCGCGCACCATGTCAGATGCGTCCTTGGATGACTACAAGGTGCCCGACTTCCCCCCCGGCACCATCCCCCCACCCGGGCAATTCCTCCGCCGGCAGCGAGAGAAAGAAGACGATACCAATGGTCGCTCAAACAGCCGTCCGTCGTCATTGTCGGGCAGGAGAAGAAGACACAAAAAGTGGGACGACGGCCTTGGGCCTGGAGGTCCCATCAGCCAGTCGGCCATCTTCCCTAATCGTCCTGCTTTGGCATCTCCCCCACCCGAGAGAGAGACGCCGTCGCCTCCAGAGCACCAAGATTCCAATTTCTCTGGTGACAGCCCTACAGAGGTGGATGTTGAGAAATCGGACGATGTAGAGGAAGAACGCGGCCGCCGCAGGAATAGCGACCATAGCCCCCGGGCGCCGCATGTCAATGTTTACGAGGAGGGAGAGCACCTGGTCTTTGAAAATGATGACGGCGAAGTTGTAGCTCAGCGAACGGTTCCTCATGAAGGTGGAGGTGGAGGAGAAGAGACGAGCCTCCCAGCACTTGCTGGCCGACACCATTCCAAACCCGAAGCACAGCCATTCCATTGGACGATGAGCGGCATCCGACGTAAAATGACGGATGTGTACAGCTCCGAGTTGGAAAAGCGAAAAGAAAAGGACAAGTCTCACCGACGACATGAGCCTGCCCGAGCCTATCAGTTCGGCAATACGGTATGAATCCCTTGTACGCCTTCTTGTACTGCGTTGACTGACTGACCTGTTACACAGATTATCGTCGAAGACGAGGATGGAGAGGTCGTCAAGACTTATGAGCTCCCCTCGCAGAAACAGCCGGGCCAGGAGGGTATGCGGATCAACAACAGCCTCAAGTACTTTGGCCTTGGCGCTCTTGCGCGCCAGCCCGATAAATCTGCCGAATCTGCTGCTGAAGAAGGCAAGGCAGGCGAATCTTCCGCTGCTGGTGCGGCCGCCGCCGCCGCAGCATCCGCCGCATCTGCTGCATCTGCTGCCACGACTGCGGCTACGTCTGCGGCTACGTCTGCGGCTGCATCTTTAGCCAAGCCTGTATTCAAGCCTGGTTGGACTACCGGCTTTGGTGTCCTCGGCGGTGGTGAGGGCCGCAAGAAGAGCGTAGCGCAACAAGAAGACTCAGACGATGACAGACAGATTCGCTTCACAATTGGAGGAGTCGGACGACGCATGACCAAGGACGATTTCATCCGAGAGGTGCAGAAGCTGGACGTTGGCACGCGCAAAGAGGTTGTGGACCAGTCGACGGCATCTAACGCGCTCAAAGCAGTGGCCCGCCAAGATCTGCCACAAAGAAGAGCCAGCCGCCCGTCCAACATCCCCGAGATTGTCGAACACGAGGCCAGCACCGCCTCCGAATCCACCTCGGCATCCACCTCTGTCTCTCCCAGTCCTCATCACAGCGCTCGAAACTCTGAGTCCGTCTCCCCTGGACGGCAAGCCGGCCCTCCACGAGGCCGTCGCAATAACACTTTGCATCCTTCCGAGCTACAGGGCGAGACTGCCGTGGAACGGAGCCGCCGTCTCGCAGCGTTGGGAGGCCAGCAGAGCGAGCTGGAAGGCAGCGGCAGCAGAACGAGCCAGTCACAGAGGCGCGATACGGCAGGCGAAACACCAGCCGAGCGAAGGCGACGTGAAGCAGCCCTGGGAATGGGCGGCGCGGCAGCTGCTGAAGACAGTGATTCGGACGACGAGGGCACGCCACGAGTGCCACCGGCCCGAAGGGGCATTCGCTTTGCGGAGCAGCCCAGCAGACAAAAGTAATTTTGTCGGATGTTTCCCATTTTTCTGCTGATTTTACTGTCTTTGTTTGAAGCATGATGAGCATTTGATTTATCTATCTGCCTATTTCCATTTAATTACTGTGCTACATGAGGAAGAACCTGATACCACTATCCACATAGACTGGTTTTTTTATCTTTTCTTATTCTTTATTATTATCACCCGCGGAAGAAGAGAAGGAGAGCTGAGACGAACGACGAAGCTGAAAAGAAGGCGGGGAAGAAGAGAGAAAGCAAAAAAAGGAGTGATGTGATTTCTTGATATCATGTTGCATAGCGTGATCTGCATTAAGATGTATGACCGAATGACTGGGAACCAAAAATGGGTGTTTTTATTTTCTTCTTTATTTTCTTTTATTCTAATTTTTGTTAGTCATTTCTTTACTTACGAAGGGGTTATTTGACGTCGTCAGATGGTTTTGCCGGGATTGTACGTATTGCTCGTTTGCGAAAAGGTCTTTGTTGTGGGGAATATACCAGTGAATAAAATTGAGTTGTTTGGTGGCTTATTTCCTTCTGCTCTCTTGTGATGTAATTTTTGAGTTGTACCAAAGACGTGGTCCTCCCGTAAATCATGGCTTCATGGCTTCATGGCTTGTGACGTTTATTCAACCATCTGCCCTGCTCCATCTCGGGCAAAAGTGGTTCTGCCCCTGACTAGTGCCCAGCTATGGAAAGTGGTCCAAGCTCAAGTATTTCAAGAAGCCTGTGATAGTATCAGTTTATTCTTTGTCCACCGACAAAGCAACACAAAAACGATGCCGCAACTAAAAGCCATCTGTCTAAACCTGCAGTAACTATCCAATAACCATACATCTAAACGCCACCCCTCAATTGGGTAGGAAAAAGGAGAAATGGACTCCATCAACAACCAAGACTCGCCGCTCTCCACGTCCGCCAACGTCATCGGCATCCTCACCTTTGTCGTGGCCATTGCCGCCGCGGCTTATGCGCGCATCGCCTTTCTGCGCAACAGCGACGACGAGTACTTCCGCGTAAAGACGTCGCTGTCGTGGTACAAGACGGAGTCGACGTGGCTGGCGGAACTGCTCCGCGCAATGGACGATGCGCGGGAGGAAGAGGGCGAGAAGGCGAAGCTGCACAAGCAACGGCGGCGGAAGCAGCAGCAGCAAATGTACAAGTTTGTCATGGACGACTTGCTGAATCTGGAGCAGAGGCTGCTGGACCTCGTTACGGACATTGAAGTCAAGTCTGCGCTGAGGGGCACGTCGGAGTGGACGCTGCTGCCGAGACGCTGGGCTGCGGGGGGCACGACGAGGCCCTCTGTGGCGGTGTCGTGGTTGGCCGTGCGGACAAAGGCGCTGGAGCTGGTGAGGCAGCGGGAGGCGCTGACGGCGAGGGTGCAGTTTTTGCAGGTGAGCATGATGGCGGCGCGGATGGGCGATTTGGAGGCGAGGATGAAGGTGTTGGAGAAGAGTTTGGTGAGGGCGGATGATGATGATGATGATGAAGAGACGGCTGAGGAGTGGCAGTCGAATTACGAACAATGACAAAACTTGTAGATGAAAAACAGATAACTTTTTCTCTATTCGCTTGATTTTTTCTTGCTTTAACAAACGGCAGTTGAAAGACTTTTCTCTAATTTCCTCTTGTCGAAAACAAAATGATTGCTTTGCCTTTATTTGATCGAATACCCATTCACCCACAGATACACGGCCGTGACGGCCACACTGGGCACGGCCCATAGCAGATCCAGCTCGACCACGGCCCACAGCCAGATGCACCCCAGCGGCGGCGCGCGCTTCATGTTGGCCAGGTAGCCCTTGGCGTTTGTAGTGTAGACGAGCGCGCAGCCGGCGGCGCAGCTCATGGCGAAGAAGAGCAGTTGGCGGAGGGGCCGCTGGAAGCGTCGCGGCAGGCCGGGGACGAGGGTGGCATGTGGTTCAGAGGGGTGGAGGGCGTAGAAGAGGAAGAAGAAGGCTGTGGATTCAACGTCATGATTAGCACAATGTATCTTTGGGAAAGAGATTTAAAGGAAGAAAGTTTACCGAGGAATGCTCGGCCGGCGTTTTGAACGACTCGATCCCATTTAATCTCCGTGGCGTACTGCTTCATCACCAGGACGTCAAAGGTTACGTGCAGCGTCACCAGCGTCGCCGTGTACAGCAGCGCCTCGAGGAAGCGCTCTGCCCCAGGCGACATTTCCCCCTCTTCATCGTCGTCGTCGTCTGCGTTTTGGTCTCCGGCAAGCTGTCTTTCTCGCCTGGCGGCCTTTTTGAAGAGCTGCTGGTCGTCGGCGAGCTGGAGCAGTGTTTGCTCGGTTGGGGCCGAGCGATCGGGCTGGCGGAGCTTGATGGCCTTGGGGGGCTTTTCTTTGCGATTCTTGACCATGGTTGCGTCGATTGAAGTATTTGGATGTATTTAAAAATTATTTGTAATGTGAATTGAGATGAGCTAGGCGAAATAGCGGCGGCGTTGATGTGTGTGGTGTTTGCTGGCGATGGTGAGATACGTGTCTCGTGTTCAGTTGAAGAAAAATAACGGGCAAGTTGGCAAATGACATCAAATCGGTCGACATCAGCCGAACAAGGCTTGCGGCCGGGCCAATCAGCGGCCACAGCAAAACCTCCGCAGTGGCATGTCAGTGGGGGATGCTTTATCGATAATGCTCCCAGCAGTGCCCCTGGCAGTGGCGCTATCGACGGCTGTAAGCTGCGATTTAGAGTAGCACAAGATCGGATGCATCAAATCATTCATATGTTGATACTATTTGATGGCACAAGTCTAGCTGTCCATTAAACAGGTGCCTAGCATCAGCGCCCCATTCCACAGCTACACCTTGCATCTTCCCTTCAACTGCCGCCTCCATCCCGCCGCGTGATCCCTCGCCTCGGCCTCCTACTCGTCCGCTGCAGACGTCAAGAGCCGATCCCTTGCAGCCAAATCTGGCGCGTTTCACTCTCCTGTCCAATGGCCGTCTGCCCGCTAAAACTAAAACTCAGGCCCTGGAGCCACAGCGCACGGCGGCCTGCAGAGGCGCTTGAACCGGGCTTCGCTTCCCCCACTTGTCCATCCCGCCTTTTCAATTTTAAAGCCCGCCCGTCGCAGAAAAAAGGCACTCGGCCTGTTGCTTGTACCACTTCCCCAACAAAAACAAAAACAACCACCACCAGAACAACATCGTCGACGTCAAATCGCGGCTCTTCCCCCTTTTCCTCGAGGCAGTTTGTCCCAGCGGCCACACACGCGCTCTTCTCCCGCAGCTTCAGCCTCAGCCTCGGCTCGCTTATCGTCCGTCCATCCATCTCTCCGTCATCGCCGCCGCCATGCCCACCAGCCTCAGCCTGCCCTTCGACCTCGGCCTCAAGCTGCCCGACCTGCCCATCGACTCCAACGCCCTGCTGGTGCTGGCCGCCTCTGTCGTCGCCGCCGTGCCGTGCATCTACATCTGCACCGCCAACGCCGTGCGCAACCGCTTCCCGGAGCTGCTGGAGAAGCGCGTGTGTCTGCTGATTGCCCACCCGGACGATGAGGCCATGTTCTTTGCGCCGACTGTGCTGGCCCTGGCACGCCCCGAGACGGGCAACCACGTCAAGATTCTCTGCTTGAGCTCAGGTATGGCGAACCCGTCTGCTTCGTTGCAAGCGTCCAATTGCTGGCGTCTCCATGGCTATGGCTTTCCGTGCGGAGGAAGAGGAGGGGGAAGATCCGGATGATCATGTCATGTGGGGTGTTTTTACTTGTGGAGTATCGGCACTTCTTCAGCCACGCGACAGTGACGAGACCGGAAAGCCCAGCGGGATGATGCTTAGAAGAGGAATTTGCGCGCATACGAGTGTTGGACTGACGTGAGCTTTTCTAGGCAATGCGGATGGACTGGGCGAGACGCGAAAGAAGGAGCTCGTCCAGAGCGGCCTGGCCCTCGGTCTTCGGGACGAGTCCGACGTCTTTGTCGTCGACAACCCGTAAGTATCGCCAGCCTCTACGAGCGCAAAACAAGGGCAACACTGACGCGATTGGCATCTGCAGCAAGGACTTTCCCGACTCCATGACCACGCACTGGGACGAGGCCAAGATCGCAACCCTCCTCACAAAGGCCTTTGCGCCGCAGCTCGCGCAGCAGCGAGCCGAAAACGTCTCCGAGCCCACGGCCAACATCGACGCCCTCATTACCTTTGACGGCCATGGCGTGTCTTCCCACCCCAACCACATCTCCCTCTACCACGGCGCGCGAGGCTTTGCAAAGGCCCTGACCGAGGGCAAGCCCGAGTGGAAGAGCCCCGTCGACGTCTACACTCTCAACACCGTCAGCCTGCTGCGCAAATACTCTGGCGGCCTGGACCTCTTCACCACCATCGCTTCATCACTATTCACCCCGAACAAGGACCCCGAGCGTCCGGAGAAGCTCATTTACGCCAACAACCTCATCGGCTCAGAGCCCAGCCTGGGCACTGCGCTGAGCGCCATGACCACGGCGCATAAGAGCCAGATGGTCTGGTTCCGCTACCTGTGGCTCGGGTTCAGCCGATACATGCTCGTCAACGACCTGAGGCTGGAAAAGGTTGACGAGGAGAAATGAAGTTGAAAATTATCGAATATGCAAATAAGCAGAAAAAGATGGAAATATTCTGAATCAATTTGAACAAGACATTACGAGACTGACGTGTAGAGAAGCCGCCAAGGTAGGGAATTTGGGACATATAAATGGATCATTGGGGACGGAAAGGGAGGGGGGTGGGAGGCGTTGCATGAGCGGCGTTTTTTTGTATTGAGAGCCGGCTTACTTTTTGTTATGGGAGATGTATGAAATGACTTGCCTAGATCTATCTGAGTTTTACGTTTATGATATGCATACGTCGTGTTTGCGCTCCTCTTACATTGTGATGTTAGTCTCTTGATTCGATGGTACTAACAGCCGATTTTGAGATGTTGTCTTGAGAGCTGAATTAATGAAGACGGGATCATAACGTGGGAGCTATTGTCGCCCGCTCTTTCGCAGAAATATCTGGAGACAAACCTCTCCTCTCTCTTACTCCATATGAATACAGCGATTTTGCGAACGTTATTGTCTTGAGAGCTGATATTGTCAAAGACAGGTCTCAACGCAGGAGCTATTGTCGCCCGCTTTTCCGATGGGATATCTGGAGACAAATCTCTCCTTTCTCTTCTTCCAATATCGCTTGGCTGGCCCCTGTCATGCTTCAAACCATTGGGCAGCAAAGGGGTGTTATTGCAGTGGACTATCCACCAGTCTCGACTTGCCGGCAAAGAGCGGCCAAAGATTGCGAGGACTCCAGGCCTTCATCGACTTTCTTCATACAAGAGCATGCTCTTCGTGCTGCCCATGTTCTACAGGTGGCTCGATCGATCGCTTGGCACTGCGCTCTTTGACTTGATGCCAGGAGAGGATCAGGACGTACTAGTTGTATAGCTGATTGGTGCGGAAGTCAAGCCGGGAGTGGGTGGATCTCTGTGTATGAGGGCCTGGTTGCTGTTGAAAGTATCCATTGCGTCCATTGCCGGCGGCTACATGTGGGATTGCAATGTTCGTGAGTGCCTATCAGGTTGCTCATGCCCAATCAGTTCGCTCATGTCCATTACACGCTTTGTAGAGGGAGTGCCTATGGATGCCTGATGGGATACTGCTCGGCTCTCATTTACATGATGAAGCTGAAGCAAAGTTCTTCATCACACTCATCGTAACAATCCAAGTCACAGATTGAAAACAAAAGCAACGGCTATCATCGGAGAGCACACAAGCAATAATATCAATGCCACGCCCTCACGACAATCATGTGTTTTACAATAGCTTCATCATTCGACGTTTATGCGCCCCTTTAACTTACAACTGTAGAAATCACACGAAAGCGTATCCACACGGACAGCATCATCACGACGAAACGTTCAATCCACGTGGGCAGCAACGTATCCATCCAGCAGAAAAGAATCCATCGCCCCCCTAGCAACCGAAGCTGACCGCAATGGATGTATCACTTGAATCTCATCCAGGTAACAAATAATCCAGGTCATTCCACCGTATATAATAAAATTCACAAGCTAGCAAGGCCCCGGCAGTAATTATTACGGCAAAGAACCACAATCCCAGCCCTGCGTCTCGCCACGGAGTCCACTTACACGCCACCATTCGCCAACTCTTTCTCTATTCTTACAACTTTTTTGGCTGTAGAAAATACAAAACCGTATGTGATGCTCCACTACGGCAGCAAATAATTTCAAGCCACAAGATAAAAGTGGACGAGTACCGTAGCTAAAGCTAATGCGGATCCCGGCCAGGCGGGTCTTACGGCACACAGAAAAGAGGCTCGTGGAAAAGAAAAAAAAAACTTCATATAGGGCTGCCGTGCATTGGAGGGGCGGGCGGGAACGAGCAGGGAAAAGGGGAAAGGGGGCGTTTTCTGAAGAAGAAAATATTGCTGTGATGCTGTGGAGATGCTACTTTGTCATGAATACGTGTATGGGGAGATGAGGATACCAAGAGATATCCACTATGTAAGTACGTATTTACCTGTGGTTTGCAATGTGAAGCTATTCACAATCTCTGCAGGCCGTACTCAGAGATCAGTCATCGCGCATGCAGCTGCCTGGAATCAGTGAGTAATCCGTAGAAGCTGCTCGTATCATCGCCAGTCACGCCGAACCATCGCCCAGTCATCGCCCACGCCGATGGCCCGATCAGGAACCAGCTGCCATTCCCGCTTCCATCCACTTCTGCAGCTTCCCAGCTTCCAACGCATCAGGCTGCGATACACGTAAAGCAACAAAGCAAACCCCTGTCCCCAGCCAATCACCAGCCCAACCCTCGTCACACTTAACCAACGTCTCATCAAGCCACATCGATCACAGCAAAAAAAAAAAAAAAAAAAAAAAATCAATTACAAGATCCCTGTCTTTCGGCCCGAGCGAGCTTAACCCGCGGTTTACCGTGGTACGTACCTGCCATGGTACCTGAAAAAAAAAATATTCCAGCCAATATTCTCCGGGCTGACTCAAGAACCAGCGAAAAGCTGAACCACACCTCATTACTGAACCCACTTTTTCGAATCACAGGTAAGAAAAAAAACCTGCAATAGTGTCATGGGTTTTTCTAAAAAAGGAGCTTCTTCGTAGTGGCTACGATCGGGTTGTGGGTCACACCGGCACTCAGAATGGATACCGCTTGTTTTACGGACGGATCCGCCGTGGTTCGTGCCAAAAAAACATGTTTTTTGTATGGAAGAAAAAAAATTTGTTGCAGCCTTGTATAGGTAATACGCAAGGGGGGGCCAAAACTAAGGGGATGAGGATGGAAAGTCGCGGCATCGTGAAGAGTACGTACCAATGGAGTCGTGGAGGAATTGATATATAAGGAGCTGGTGGAAGATGCTTTTTTTGAAAGAAGAAAAAATCATCAGCATCATCAGCATCAACAAGCTTCAATCACAAACAAAGCTTCACTTACACACACACACACACACACACAAACTACTTCTTCTTCCACTTCTCAAAAACAACCACCAAAATGTTCATCGACGACCTCGTCCACATCCGCGCTCACCTGAGCACCGGCAAAAACCACCCCAAGATCTTCTCCCCCACCTCCTCAGCAACCTCCTCCGCGGCTCCCACCCCGGACAACCGCTCCATTGCCTCCAACGAGAAGAAGCAGAAGAAGAGGCTCAGCTTCTTCCCTTCTTCCAAGCCGTCCAAGACCATTGGCAGCGTCACCCAGACCAAGGACCACTCTCTGCACTACCAGCAGATTCGCCCTATTATCCACTAAAGAACAAAAAAAAACAAACACTTGAATCTTTCAAACTCAAACTTTTAAAACGATTTACGACCACCGCAAATATGCTTTCTTACTCTCGTTCAAAAGAAACATGCACACCTAAAAGTTTTTGATTCTTCTTGTTTTTTTTTTCTTTGGGCTGGGACATTTAGAGGCTGGGAGCACACACACACAAAAAGTTTTTGATTTACATCCTTATACATCATATACCCATTTGATTCGATTCGCAAGGATACCTTTTAATTACTACGGGAGAAGGGATATCAAAAAAGGGATGCTTATGGGCATCCAAGGCAGGAGGAAAAGGGAGAGATAAAAAGATCGGTTTAGATATCTACTTCAAACCATTTAATAATCACACAAATTCTCATTCCTAAATACTTGTTTCTGATGCTTATCAAGTGAAATGCTATGAATATTCATGTAAATGAACAAAAGCTCAACCGTGAATGATGCTCTCCGAAATCTATCTCGTAATCTCATGTCCGGTATAATGACAAGCAGCCTGTATGCTTTCCCCTACTCCAGCGCCGTTTTATAAAAGCAAAAAAAAAGACAATCATTCCCATGCACCTAGAATAACACGCTCTGCTTCTTTTTCATCTTCTTCCTCTTCTCTTCGTCACTCTTCCCCCCTCCAAAGAAACTCAGCGCACTGACCCGCGCAGCCGAAGGTCCAGCATAAGGCCCCGAAGATCCCCCTGGTACTGGCGGAGACAGCTTATTGCGCCCATTTGTCTGCGGCCGCTGCTGCTGTGTAGATGGCCCCGGCCCTGCGCTGCTCGGTCGTGGCGGCGGCGCAGGCTGCAGATTGTTGACGACAGGCGGGCCGTACAGACGAGTGCCCAACGCTCCCAACGCTCCAGACATTGCCGGCACCGCGTTGGTCGCTTCAAAGGGCCGTTGTGACGAAGAAGGCTGCGGCGGCGGCCATTGGCCCTGCACGCCGTACTCTCGGCGCAGACGCTCCGTCTCGGCATCAACCTCGGCTTGCCGCCGCCGCCGTTGCGCCTCTTCTTCCTGTTCCTGCTGCAGCATCCTCCTCGTCTGTTCCTCCTCTTGACGCGCAAGGCGCTCCCGGCGCTGTCGCTCTTCCTCGTCCACCATTGCCTGCAGCCGGCGCGTCTCTGCTTCAATTTCGGCTTGCTTCGCCGCGTTGCTGTTCGGAGGTGGTCTCGCCGGTGGTGCAACGTTGCCCAATGCGCCCGACACAAGCGTTGGGTCTGGCGCCAAGGGCCGTGAGCTTCTTCTCGCACCGCCCGCCGGAGCCGTGCCGACGCTGGAGATGTTGAAGGGATTCTGCCGAGGCGCAAAGTGCAAGTCTCTGACGACGACCGCGCTCAGTAGCAGCACAACTTCGAGGCCCTTGCGGTCCTCGACCTCTACGCGGGCCATGTTGGGCTCGTAGATGCTCAGCGCATCGCCCTGCTTCTCGCTACGATACATGGCCACGGTGATATCCGGCTCCTTGCTCTTCTTGCCGCCCACGACCTTCCCAGACATGTAGCACGTCATGTCCTTGTTCAGCCGCCCATCCCGCTTCCAGTGGAACAGGATCTTGGGCGACAGGTCCGACACCTCGTTGCTGCCCGTCTCCTGGTCCAGCTTGCTCACGCTGGGCAGCTTAAAGGAGCGCTCGGGGATCTCAAAGCCCCACGAGTCGGTGCTTTTCCAGCCGCCGGCGTTGCGCTTGACGGCGATGCTCTGGTCCGGGTTGTACAGCAGCACGGCAAAGGAGTCCGGCGTGATGGGCACGTTGGGCGGGGAGCCGCTCTGGCTGCGCAGCTCGGCGGCCGAGAGGCTGGGCTGCTGCATCTCGGGCTTCACCAGCACCTCGCCGTAGATGACGGACTGGTGCTGGGCGTCGAAGAGGGCGACGGCATACTGATTGGCCGACGACGAGGGCGCAGGTCGCTGGAGCGTGTAGGCGCGGGCGGGATCCGAGCCGTTGTAGGTGTAGAAGAGAGTGGCCTGCAGCGGATCCTCCTTGGTAGAGACCAGGCGGTACGTCGGGAAGCTGTCGTCGAGCATGGCGTGCGGGGGGATGAAGCCGTCCCCAGAAAAGACCAAAGAAAACCTACGGTGAGACGTGATGGAAAAGAGGGGTCCAAAGAATAGTTATAGAATCCAGCGGCACCAGAGATCAGCTGTTCATCTCGCTCCAACTCAAGGCTTGGCTTCAATGAGGGCGCCTATAAAAACGATTGGAGGTTACACCAAGCTGAGACGCGAATGTTTCCAGCAGAGGGGGAAGGATGCTGAGGATTCCACCTGCAGTAGCGCCACGCCCAGTCGCAGCTCAAAACGCCAATGGAATCAATCAGTAGGTGGAATCGATCAACCCACAGCTGGATAAAATAGGGCGAGAAAAGGTGAGCTCAAAATATGCCTGCAGCAGAGGATTTACTGAGTCGCAGCTTTACTTACGCACGACTGTGGCTCCCCGCCAACGTCATTGCTCGTGGCAGAACCCGCTGCTGCGCCACAGCCGCGCGATGCTCCTGTGTGCCGCCAATTGGCTGCGGCTGCTGCTCTGACACGCCCCAGTCTGGGGTGGCTGAGCCGCCATTGAAACAGCGACAGCCGGTACGTACCTTGCGCTTGCATCGTGAGTGCCTTTTTCTGCTTCAAATGATTGGCTGCTATCATTAGAAAGGCACACAGCATCGTGGCTGGCTTGCTTTATTCAACCATGTTCAAAACTTGAACACAAAATGCTCTTATTAGTTAATTCATTGCTATTTGGGCAATTCTCATTCCATTCGTAAGCATCTCAGCCCGTGGCTATCCTCATTAAACTCGTCAGCTCTGACGACCTGATACTCTCGCAAAGCCAAACTCAACAAGAAAAACATGTTGATCCATCATCCCCATAAGCAAAAACGCCTCAAACTCCATCCCATAACACGCGACGCGTAATCCCAATTTATTTTCCCTTGGCAAACGATTCCCCGGATATCCCTACTTTACCGCCATCCAACGCCGTGTAAGTGTACCCGCTTCAAAGAATAAAAGTGAATAATAAAAATGCAACTTGTTGCCCTCACACCTCCTCGTGGCTCACATCATGACTCTCATAACTCCCCCTCTCGTCCTGACCAACCTCCCACGGCCTCCTTTGCGGCCAGTTCTGGTTCACCCAGGCCTCGTCCTCAAGTATAACGAGTCTGCGGCGGATGTTATCGTTCCTCCTCTGTAGTCTCGACCTTTGGCTCTTTCTGAGGCAGGGCAGCCAGCAGCACAGCACAAAGCTGAGCACGATGCCAATGGCCATGCCGATGAAGAATCCTCGCATAATCTTCTCCCCGCTGGTGCCGCCTTCGGCAATGTCCTCGAATCCGTGACTATTGCTGGCGGGCGTTGGAGAGGATGTCGCCATGCTTCTGGTGATACTGGAGATGATATCGGTAGCTGTGGGTGTAGTGCTAGAAACAGGGCTCGGACTTGTTTGGGGAGGGTTCTTGGGAAAATCTGGATAAGGCTCGACGATATTGATGCCCATCTGTATAAGTTATTCGTTAGCATAGGCGAATGGTAATGGTAGATGCCTTGTATAATTTTGGGAGCTTGGAATAAACCCTACCTTGACAGTGTATAAGTGTATCAACCAGTATGGTGTATACTCTCCTCCATTCTAGCCACCCAATGCAGTATAGACGTGCAAGGCAGTATCCGAACAAGGAAACAGGACACAATAGTATACGACAGTGCTTTCAAAAGCGAACAACAATAGTATATTTTTTTTTCCCTTATAGTATAGATCGATCGTAGACGTATGCCAAGAAAAAAGAAATTCCCAAAAAGCAAGGCGACAACCACCCCTAAATAAAAGGGCAAAACCAATCATCCTCCATGTCGAACCCGAGGAAAACGAGAACCGACACAACCAAAAGGATTCCGCACTAGACAACGACTACCCAATACAGCAACAACAGCAAAACGCCCATTTTCTAAAACGGCGCAAGCACGTCACAAACTTTGCGTCCGCGCGTGTTCAAGTCAACTGGTCACTAACAGAAGCAAAACCCCCAGCTCTTCTCTATGCCCGCCGCCTTGCGATTGGCCGCGGCCTTGAAAGCCGGCGATATGACTCAACCGGTAGTGTCTATAGCGTTTTGTCACAAAAAAATGTGGCTTGCCTTGTGGAGAAGGGCGGGATAGGCAGCTTTTGGCTCTATAAGATACATTGTCTTGCTCAGTTGGTGCTAGCGGAGAACGAGTAATAATTGTGGGTAAGCCGAAGCCGAAGTCGAAGCCGCGCTACAGCACCGCAACCCTTCCATGGCCGACTCCGACTTCGAACAAGGCAATCGTATTGGCTTCGCTGTTTCGGGTGCGGCAGCCGTTGTAAGTGACAGCGGCAATCGATGACGGCAAGCCGACAAAAATGCCGTTGATCCAGTTCCCATTCGGCATACACCAAGTGCCGTGAGCCGGGCTGCCTATAAACCGAACATACCACTCCAACAACGCCGAACAACGCTTCGCTTTTTGGCGAAGCGGCCATAAAGCCAATCTCTATCCTACTGACGCAAGCCACGCATTTACTTGAGAGCCAAAAGTTGCAAGATAAACAGGTCTGGTCCCTTTTCTCACATAAGCACCTCGCGACTCATGGTGCTAGCTCGCCCGCACCCAAATCTAAGCGTCGCACCTCGCACCTCGCACCTTGATAGAAAGCTATCCATGAGCCCAACAGCTGAGCTACCCCAGCTAGCTACATCTTCTTTTTTTTTTTCCTCGTCTACGCATGTCGGTGTACGCAATCTGCTCATCGGGTACATGCAGCCTATGTACATTAGCCAGCCAACAACGTACGACGACTGTCCACGTTCCCGTCAGCACGTATTCCTCGTTTTCGCCCCACCAGTCAAGGCCAGAGATGTGCATATATATACATGACGAAACAGCGTTTGCCCAAGTACTACAACTATTAATTCATTTCCCTCTTCTAGGCAGAGAAACTATGCGTACAGAACCCCCCAAATCAGTACCATGGATCTCCAAGGCTCCGCAGCAGCAAAGCCTCTTTATTCACGCGCGTTTAGAGCAAACTAACAGCTTCAACATCACACTACCCATCTAAGCAGTGGCTTGACACCAGCTAAACTTCGCTCAACTCTAAATTCTAGCTTCTCTTTTTCCCTTTCTCCATTTCTTTCCCCATCCAGTCCCCGCAAAGCCTTACGCAGACACAAGATCCGATTACGGAACAGCATTCCGTAACTCGATACGGAAATCACCATTCAGTCTAGATAGGGAAATGCACATGTTCATTCACGGCTTATAAAGCAACGACTTGAAATCGCCAATTAAAACAATCTACCAGCAGGGATGATCCCTCTGGGCAGCTTAGCACGTAGTAGCGGTGATGGCGTCTTATTTACGAAGCTCCGTTAACCGATAACCGACGCAGCAGCTACCTATTACATTTGACTGTGAATCCCCCAGATTCACGACTCAATCTAGCTCAGTTTTCTTTGATGATCAGTATCTCTGAGTAATATTTTAATATGTGTTAGGCATGTCAGCTCGAGTCAAGTCGACTTACATCTCCGAGTTAATACTGTATCACACCATCATGCTCTATAGAAAGAATTTGAGCCTACGCTTGCCACTATTCTCTATCATAACTTACAGGTATTGAAGCATTGTAAATCCTGATTATTGTTGCCGGCTATAAATAATTTTTAATCTCTATAATGCGATCTTCGCGAGGGAATTCGGTCTTTCCATTACTCTTTTCCCCCTTTGTTGTCCATTATGAGTCTTTGCGAAAATATTGGACCAGCTATAGCTTAGTGACAGTATTTTAAGTGATTATGTCTTGCCATTGCTCCTGATTAGAAATGAAACCCATTATTATGCCCATTTCCTACTTTTTCACTGCTCTTCACAGTCTTCAAACCCAGCTTCACATCCATCCCCCCTCTTCCTCCCCTCATCATACTCCAACTCGCAGCTCACTTCGAGCCCCTTCAAGCGTAAATTTCTCGTTCATACGCTGCTTTCCCAAACAAGAGCTCCCACTAACAAATCACGAACCAAGACGGGAAAAATAAAAAGCTCAATATCAAATATCAACACATCATGCTACTAATACATTAATCCCAAAATACCCATCACACTTACACATTCACTTCTTTATCCACAATCCACAATCCACAATCCACGTCCCACGCCACAAAGACGAAAGATATATGAAAAAGACATCCTCCTAGCCTTCCATATTTTGTTTCCCAAATCTGCTATTGTACATCAAAAAAATAAAAATTCCACCATGTTTGTTTGCTTGTTTCCCCCTCCCCATAATCCCCTTTCCTGCGAATGTATACATATCTGTGCATAGGTAGATGCCCGGCGTATTCAAAAACAAATTTCTCGTCCAAATACAATTGTGTCCACATGATCATACAGATCAAAAGAGTCCAAGCTGGGAGCTCTGTCGGTCGAATCCTCCATTATAGTCCGTTCACCTGGCTTTCAGGTCTCTGCATCATCCTCAATGTCACAAGCCCATTATACTGAGGCATCAGGTCACTCCGTTGGCTCTTGGGGAGCCTGCCGGTGCGGCAGTCGCCAACCTCACTGGGCAAGTAATGCATAGACCAGCCGCCCTTGTACGAACTTGCAACCAGGACATAGGCCGCAGAGTATAACTGGGCAAATAATCTCTATCCTTGCCCGCTTTCGTCGCGGCCAGATTTTCTCCCTTTTCCCGACCAACTCCATAATGCGCCCCAAATATATATATCGCCGTATCGTCCAGGTTCCAAAAGCTGGGCCCTGTTGGCGAATAGTAAAAAATGTGAGTAATATGTCAAGAGTTTGTTCCCTCTTCAGATGATGCCTCCCGGCGGATCATATGGCGTGGCTCCTCTGGCCGGATCCATGCCCATGCCACCATCCGTCTGGGCGCTGTTAATCTTGCGCAGCATGAACATGGGCTTCTTGCCCTCCTTATCCAGCTGCTTAAACAGGATCAGGGGCTTCTCATCCATGCCGAGACAACGCTCCTGGTCTCCGTAGACGATGTAAAGGGCATACTGGTCCCAGGGCGCATTGATTTGATACTTCTTCAGCGCGGCCGGTAGCACCTTGTGGCACGGATCGTCCATTTCCACTCTAAACGACTTGAAGATTTCGACAGAGCTATTTGAGCCTGGCGTCTCGGGGACGGGTGTTTCGCGACGTCGAATCGACCCGGACGTGAGCTTATTATCTCGTGAATTGTAGTTGAGGTCGGAATCGACAAAGGTCGTTCTTACGGAGGGCGTGGTGGTAGAGTTGTAACTTCGAGATCCTAAAGTGGTTCCGCTCAAGTGATTCTGCGGCGATGTGGGTGATGGTACGGCTGGCCAGGGGTAGTTTGAGGCCGAGGCGTAGTTTGTGGCCGAGGCGGATTGGCTGCCACCATTCATGGCCGCCAGGTGCGACGACGACATGACCGCCCTCTCCGCCGCGCTGGACGGATCCAGCGTCTGTTCCGACATCATTCGCTGGTCGTGCGTGGCCTGTGTCGGAGAGTTGTTCTTCGGCGTCGCTCCAATCAAGATTCGTCGCTGGGAATACTGTCGCTTGATGCCTTTGTCGCCGGGCTGGGCTCCGGGTGGCGTCGGTGCGGGCGGAGAGAGGGTGGACTCGAATGCGTATGCTTGGCCGGGGCCGCTGACATTTGGCAGTGGGTGCTGAGCATCTTTGACGAGCCGCAATGCCGGCAGCATATCTTCTCTGAGGCGCTTGAAATCTTCGTTCATGCGCCGCAGGTCTTGCTCCAGGAGGCTCATCCGCTCGTCTCGCAGCCGCAGCTGGTCCACCAGGCGTTTGATATCTTTGAGTGTTGCAGTAGCATATTGAGCTTCGGCATCGGCGGCTGCATGAGAAGAAATGAACAAGTCAGCCAACCAGTCTTGATCTGTGCAAAAACTGGGGGATTCTCGGGGACTCACAGAGTGGCAGATATTGGTCGCTCTCAATTGGGATATCCTGCGCCTTTTTGACGTCGTAGACGCTCTTGAGGATCGTCAGACGGTGACCAACACTGGCAATGCCCATGCTCTTGAGATCGTCATGCAGCAGGGCAACCAGGGCCTCGCCAACAATGTCGTTTTCTGTAAACACGCGCCCGCGATCAGCTACATGTAACCCAGCCCCATCATCCTATCGTGGTCAAAAACGTACCTAGAAATGTGTCGGCATACTGCGGCAGTCCGATGGCGCTGATAAAGTCGGCGCACTCCTCCGCCGTCCACTCGGTGACGATGGTCTCGGGCAGACGGTCCATGCTGCTGCGGTGGCCGTATGTCGTGGGCGTATGCTCTGCAGACGTCGACAGCTCAGAGCCTATGGGAGATGTCTCGGAGTCGCCCACCGGCGAGTGGTCGCCCAGGTGCTCATACTCGTCGTCAGCGTCCGACTCGGCGTAGCCCGTGCCTCCTTCAAAGCTCATCATCTTGGGCAGACGCGGCGGCGGCAGGAGGTCCGTGGCCAGCGCCTCTTGCTCGCTCGTTTGTTCGTTCCCTCGCGCAGGCGCAGTGTCCTCCCCTATTCAGTTGCTCTTTTTCGCTCTCTCTCTCTCGCTTCTCCCTTGGGCCTCTTTTTGTCCCTCCGCCGACACGCTATTCGACAGCAAAGGCGATCTTGTTCGAGATGGACGGTTGTTTTCGCGGCGTCGAGCTTCGCTCCAGGGGAATGCGGGCTGTGTAGGCAGGAATTGAGGCACCACGAGAGGAGAGCAGGGCGTGCGGAGAGCAGAAGCGCCAGCGGGCGGCTAACTGGGCGACGGGTGCGGACAGGGTCAGCGGCGGTTGGACAAGGAAGAAAGGGCAGCAGAAGCAGCGGCAGAAGAAGAGTCTTTTGCTGCGTATGACGAGATAAGAGCACGCAGCACGCAACAGAGCAGAGCAGAGAAGCGTTTCCGGCTCGCTGTCGATCGTCGCTTGCGAGCTGCGAGGAGGGGCAGCAAGGCAAGGAACGAGACGAAACCTGGGAGCCTTCGCGTTGGACTTTCGCAACAAGCCCGAGTGTCAAATCTCGGCCAATAAATGCCAGCCGACAGGCACAGGTGCGGGCGCCGGCACAGGCACCGCAGCGCCGCAAGTTGCCGGTACCAGCGCGGCAGCGGCACTCGCAGCGGCAGGCCGTGTACAGGTACCCTCGCAGGCAAGCCACTGGACCAAGAAAAAGGGCCCTGGGGGCTGCTGCTAGCCGCCTGCAAGTCCACTACAACACCCGCCCAGCAGCTTGTAACTGCCCATAACGCCGCCGCGGCCTGGGTACCTGCAAACGCCGTTTTCTATTCCCAGCAGCCGTTTTCTGCTCGGGCCAGGGCAGCGCGCGCCGCTAGCCGCAAAGAGGCCTAGTCCCCCACATGAAAAACCTCCTGTTTTCCGTGGCTGAGCAGAAGGGGACCGAAGAAAAAGGGCACATGCCTGTAAGAATGATGTCGATGGCACGGCCAAACGATACGCGGATAGAGGCAACGGCTGGGCGAGCTGAGCGTAGCAGTGCTAAGGACGGGACCTGCTTCAGCCGGGCATTCAGGTGGTATCGCGAGTATTCGAGTCAGGTCACTCGTTTGCCCAGAGGCGGCAGACGAGATGGTGGAACGCCTACCGATATGGACTGACCAGCAAAGACTTGTGTATGGAAAATAAGAGTAACATAATGCAACTCGTGATTCGAGCTTCATCAATTGAGCCTCTTTATTACATCTATCAATGCCTGATTACAAGATCAACTATCCAACTCCTCGTAGAGCTATTGGCCTCCGCAAAGACAGCTTATCATCACCGTCTCGACGCAGCCTCGCATACCCTCCCTTGCCTCGATTCATCTCCCCATCTACACCAATCAGCAAGCAAAAAAATTATGATCAAAAGCAACAAAAATAGCACTCGCCTTTCCCTTGCACGTGCCGTACGCAAGGGACAAACGAACCCATCCTCACCCCCTTGCAGCGCCCTCCTCCCATCTTCTAGACGTGTTTTACATATTGGTGGGAATAACCTCGTATTAAGCATCACTAGTAGCAGCGCCTTGACTCTTTTCTAGACACCGAACATGACTATAAACATTCTATTATAGCGCAGTGCTCAATTCCGAGCCGCCCCCAGAAGGAGATCAAAACCAGAAACACCATCTCATACCTCAAACACGTCTCATCTCAACCCCCAACCACCCCCTCATCATGAAACACCAAAAGTTCGTATATCACTACTACCGCCAAGAAAAACTAAAACACCCCCAAAAAAAACTTCTCGGCCCATTACTATTGCGTTTCAAATTACATACCACTCGTTCTTTTTCTTCTTTATTTCTGTTTTTATCTTTGTCTTGGCAACTTGCTAACTTGAATTACGAGGAGTAGTAATAGCGCTATAAGATCGCATTGGGACAATTGCTCAATGCCATAGCATACTAAGCACATCAAATATTAACTAAGAAAATCACAAACAGGGGTTCATGGCCTCGCTAAACTAAATCCATCCCGCATTTCCACATCCCATTCATCTCCCAGGGACCTGATAAGAAACGAAAAGGAATGTCGCGTCAAGGCACATCACAAATCACAAAATGACAGATGCTTCATAACATTATAAGTCAAATTAAAAGCAGTTTTATTATAGATAAAAAACTGAAAATAAAAAGGTAATAAAATATAATATTTAGTTATTTAACTAAGGCTTCAAAATACTTTTCCTCTTTCTTTCTCGACATGTTCTCTACTCGGCTTCTTCAGCCTATAAATGAGCTTACCGTAAACATGACGCCTAAGAGACAAGCACCCGAGACCCAGACTTCTCAAGCGCTGAGCGAACACATCTTAATCAGTAAACGCTGGACTGAATTGGAAATTTAACGCTGGACTGAATTGGAAAGTTTCCCGACGAGCGCAATGTTCGCCGCAGCCTCGTCCCCAGTAAAGGCATTACTAAAAAGGGATGGCAGGCCGAGAGCTGCAATCTGGTCATGAACGCACCCGATCTTGTTCTGGAAGATTGCTTTACCACCTACAAACGTCAGGACCGTGGGAATACTCTTGGCAAGCGTGATGTGCGCAGCTGCCATAGCGGCTTGGCTCAGAGGGACATTCGCCAGCAGCGAGATCACCGGATGGGCAAAGAGCATCCCCATGTTCGTTGCGGCCAGTACTTGGACGCCACAGAACCGTGCAATGTAAGTCTTTGCATCAAACTGAGTGAAAAGACCCAACCCAACTCCACCAAAGTTTGACCCAGAAGCATTATGTGTAGGAAGCCGAGCACTGTGATACTGCCTACCCAATCGATGGCCATGAGGCCTCCTCTAAGATTAGTCCGTGGGCTGTGAATATCCAAAAGGAGTACCAGCAGAATGAAAGTCATAGCACAGGGCGGCAGGAGGATCCAGAATATCCAACGCCAGGGCGCATGCTGAACAAGGACACCTCCGAGAAGAGGCCTGACACCTCCAGCCACAGCCCACACGACCTCGAGGAGTCCAATATACAGCGACCTATAGCGCATTCTGAAGAGTCTGGAATTGTGATAGAAACAAGCTGGACCAGTCCGCCAGCTGAGAGACTCCATGTACAGCGCGACCTACGATCGGCATGATGATAATGCTAGCGGAGAGCGCACAGATGATGGAGCTGGCGAAGAAATCAGCAACCGCACAGGGTAAGGCGAGCTTGCGGCCGCAAACCTGGGACAGCTTGGCCCAATGAAGCTGCTGACTTTGCTGGCCGGTATTCAAGCATAGCTAGACTCTGAGTGCAATTCTCTGGTGATCGTAGGAAGCGCATTGTTGAGTAGTGTCGTATAAGGAAGTGATGAAGAGCGTTGACAGCAGAGCGACGATTAATGTAATCTTTTTAGCCCAACTTTGCATCTTGGGGGCTTCTGCTGGCTCCAATCTGATAATCTCGATCCGTTCTGCCCCAGGAGCAGGCAAAACGACAGGCTCTTCACCAACACCGTTGGCTGTTGCAGCAAGAGCTGTCAAATTTGTCATAGTATTACGTGCAGCAAAAGAGTTTCAGAGTAACTTGGGCGGCAGACCTTGGGGAAAAGATCTTTAACCTGTTTTAAACCCCCTCCCTCCCCTTTTACTTTCCAGTCAAATCCATACTATACAAGCTGAGACTCATACAACAGCGCGGCCTACTTCAATCAAGAGACTTGTTAGATATCGTTGAGTTCGAATTGAAGGGGATATCGGAACAATTGCATACATCTTATATGTATCAATCTGAAAGCGGCGGCCGGCCATGTCGAGGCACATGACCTGCTTAAGAGATCGACATCCAACAGCATAGACCGCAATGAAAGAGTAAGGTGAGAGTTGTGAGTTATTCTTGCAATTTAGTTTCGCAACGCAACTTACTCTACCTGACCTTAGTCTTCTAGCATGGTTGGTTTCAGCCATTTCTCATCACTAGACTCCACGCCCTCGGCAGCTAGATTCTCTATTATATCCTTATCTCGCGCACATCAAGCAATAGCCAGACAAATCAAGACAATCAAAATGCACTACGCTTTCAAAAGACTCAATTGCTATGGTTCAATCGGACCCGTACGACGAGATGATAGGATACAAAGACCTGAGTCTCAAGGCTTTGCAACAATCACCGTTTCAATCTTTAGATTATCAACGAGTCTTTAACGTTAATTATGCATTGCCTTGCCGCCGATTATGCTATAGAAGTTCTGGCCCCTGACTGATTCTACTATGATCAGCCCTTTTGTAGGCTGTGTTTGTAAAATTCTCAAGCAATCCAATGTATCTTCATTGTCTGTTTATGAAATGATCATAAAGTCTTGTATTTTATCTAAATTTCCAAGACTTCGTACGATAGCAAAACTGGTTGTGATGTGAAATACAGTGCCATCTGAATGTGGCCTACGTATCTTTGATTCCAGCACAATTATGCTTGGCTTGAAATGGAGGCTATTACCATCTCATGCTCGCGTGTTCACACGGGGATACATTGATATATACAGACATGCCCACACATGCAAACACCGGTGTAGACGTCAGAGAATATTATAGTTTATTGTACTTGATGCAATTTAGCTTCCCTAGACCAAGATACTGACGAAATACTTGAACCACTTCTATGCCAAACATCTCTAAAGATTACCTGCACCGCCATCAATGCCATAATCCGCCCCAATAACCCAGGCTGAATCGTCCGAGGCCAGGAACAGAGCCAGCTCAGCTACCTCTTCAGCAGTGCCCAGTCGTTTGCTTGGATTGATCTTGAGGTGGAGATTCTTCTTAGCGGCACCATTGTCTTCGGAATGCCGCCCAAAGAACTCGGTGTCAATGGGACCGGGGCTGATGGTGTTGACGCGAATCCCGCGATCCAGTAGCTCTGCGCTCAGTGTACGAGCCAGGCTTCGTATGGCTGCCTTGATAGCCGCGGTGACGTTGGTATTTGGCCACCCTTTGCCGGCCACGACTGATCCATTGATCAAAACCGAGGCCCCGGGCCGTAAGAGAGGGACAGCTTTCTGGATACTGAAAAAGGTGGACTTGAAGTTGGCACCTATGTGGTCGTCGAATGATTGCTCTGTGACACTGAGAAACGGCTCGAAATGACTCCATCCGGCATTGCAAAACAGTATATCCAGACCACCAAATTGATCCTGGATGTTAGCAAAGAGCCGGTCGAGATCGTCGAGGCGGCTCACATCAGCCTGAATGGTGAGTGCGCCTCCTGGGATCAAGTTGGCGGCAGCTTTGAGCGTCTCCAGATTGCGACCGCAGATTGCCACTCTTGCACCCTCTCTTGCGAAAGCTTGTGCCGAGGCCAGGCCTATCCCAGCGCCGCCACCGGTTACCAGAGCAAGCTTTCCTTGTAATCTCCCCATGCTTTACGAGTCACTTGAGATTGGTTTGTTGGCCGAAGATTGCTGTGACACATGTGTCTGAAAGTTGTCCAGATATTAGCAGATATATATACCTATACAGAACAGACTATTATCAACACATCTAACAGAAGCAAGCTTATTCGCGGTTAGCATGCTTAACAAGCATTTCAGTTTTTGTAGCCCCCTAGGATTTGGGTGATATTTGTCAAACTTGAGACGCCATCTCCGATTTGATCTTACGGATCACCCAACCGAACTTGACCAGATACATGTCGAGGCTTATCCGTGGCCGTAGCTAAGTTGTCTGCGGTCTTGCAGACCATCTATTGACTCGTCGTCATCGGAATATGATGCGATGTGGTCTCCAGGGTGCGAACAAGGCGCAGATTCTCCGCGACAATCCCTTCGGCGGCGTCCAAAACCCTAGCGCCCGGCCTAGCCTCCGTCAAATCCGCGTCTACGGTCGCTGGAAGCGTCATGATTCTTGGTAATCGACGCTAGTTGTGCAACTGAACATGAAGCTGACTTACCGTCAGCATCCCGTTTGGCTCATTCGGCTTTGCTCCGCTTCTAGTCCTCTCTAGCTCGCCTGTCTTGGTCAGCGCGCCATTGAAGAATACTAATCATTTATAAAGCCATATCTTGCGTAAAGGTAACAGGCAATTATTGAATTGGAACTTTGAGTATCCTTTCACTGTGCAGTTTTTACACCCCAAACACACTTGTCCAAACTCATGTATGGATTTCGCAAAATGGTCACAAGTCACTATTGGGGCTCTGCATCATCATCAGACAAACCCTGGGCACCTTATTTCCATCCAGAAGCAGCGGTGGTATACTATCCACAAAAAGCGCAAAATCTCACGACCATAGACTGCCGAAAATATTATTGCCTAGAGCAGTCATAACCCTGGAACCGACAGCATGATCTTTTATCAAACCTGGAGTTACTTTCGGATTTAGAGTCTCAGTATAGGTTGACTCAAATTCATTGATGAGGTCCATGCTCATTGCTTCCAGAAGGTCTCCGTCATACCAAGAGTGTTGAAGAGCTCCTGAACCTTTTCAGGCGACTTCCGATCATAGTCATACTCTGCTTTATCGTGGTACCATTCCTAAGCCGTTAGATGCGGTATTTGTGTGGGCAGGATTCGAAGCTTACTTTCGCCAGTACTAGAAGCTGCTCAAATGAGATCAAGGCTCCCTTTGAGATGCCGTGCTTACTCAACTATGAAAATCATTTCATTAGATGTGAGAGATGCAAACTCATCTCTGGCTCTTTGGCTTACCCATGGTTCCACCTGGCTTTCCGATTGGAAAAGCTGAATGGTTGAGCACGTGTAATGGACGTCGATCCAATACTTCGAAGGGACGACTGCGAAATGAGCCACGTAATCTTTGCAGCCAGTGGTGACCAATTCGCCATTTCGCCATTCAATCTGAAACTCATCGTTGCGCGAGGCTGCTAACACTCGTAGAAGGATTGATGACTTGGCATTCTCGCGAAGGAGCATTGATACCAGGCCAAACCCACACCAGGGGCAATTCACCCACCAATTCTGGTCACCACATTGCTATGGTTTTTAAAAGTTAGCCGCGTCATATCGGGGGAGAAAAATTCGACGTCTTTGCTGCTCACAAGATGATATGATGTAGGACTTTGACAATTTTAGCATCCGCACCTTGACCAAGGGCGTGTGTCTTACAGATGAGAAAAAGGATGCACCATGGCAATCGGCGTAGGTGAAGGTACCCCTTCTTTATAGAGTGCCAAATGATGCAGATCTTCCAGTTGTTTCAGGGATTTCAAAACAGTTCCAGGAGCCAGGTTCGTACTCTTGGTCAATTCTTCCAGCGTTGGAGGACGGCCATTGTCTAGACAGAACCGCATAATGCGAAAGCGGGTGGTGCGTGCCTCGGTATCCATGTTAGGGATTGCTGAGCCTTTCGTCTTGAAGATTGCAAACGGATGTAGCAGACCTGCCAAGTATTCAAAAAGTCCAGTAACAAAGAACAAAGAGTGTTTCTCCGCGCATGGGAACAGATTATTAAATAGTCTTGTGCTAGCTGGGGTCTGTGGGACATCAACACAAGCCACTAAGAAGTACCGAGGGCTATGAGCTCATATGCAGTATTGAAGAGGGGTTCGTCCAGGGAGACTGACGAGTCATATACTCTCAACGCTATCTCTCTGACCATGGTATGTTGCGACATCGTCCGCTGGTCATAACTATCCTGGGCAACATTGCTACCTGAGTATTAGCTAACCGCCGTGTCACCCTCAGAGCCTATTTCCGGCAGCCAATATGTTTGCCCTCTAGAGCCATTCTACAACGTCTGAAAGTCAATCATTTGGCAGAGCGATCGCGATATTACTGTTGTGTGTAGGCTGCATAGAGGTGCAATCAGCATCAAAGAATAATAGGCGTCATCTGCACGAGCACCATCCGAGATCAATTCATAAAGCGTCACTTAAGAGTACGAACAAGGCTTACGTAAAGGCAGCAGGGTTGAAATGGCGTTTGCTTTTCGTAAATCAAGCATCCCATCAAATCGGATCTTGAGTCTCCTTGGCTGCAATAAGACGTCTCCAAAGAGCCAACGGAAGAATTTTAGCGAGGGATCGTGCTAAATCTATAGTTCAAACCGTACAGGGGCTGAAAATACAAATACTTCACAAGTCACATAAGTTCTGGGCTGAACTTGCCCATACTATCAAGTCAAGTGCTGTACAATGAATAAATAGTATTTCGCATAAAAGACAGGTGCACTTTATCGCTGTCCATTGTCTTACTCAGTGTTGCATTGAACAAAACCAATGACTTCTACAGGATCGATAGGGTCCTCATCTGGGATCTCTACTTCCACATTCTGAATAAGCTTCCCCGACAGATCGAACCACTGGCAGGCCACTCTCGAGAATCCATTATCAAACGGTGGGGTGACGAACACGCCCTCGACAGCCTTTGAGAAATCTGTCCATGATGTTAGCCGAGAAAACGTATATCACTATAACAAGGTGTCTGTGGCCCAAAATTCGTCACATAGTCGACCCAGGAATGCATACTAATCTGTACTTTCTCTGGCGAGTCAGGCACAAAGAATGATGGAGACTCTGTAGTGTCTGCGAAGTCCAGACGGAGTTGGATATCAGCTGCGCTGGTCATCCCCGCAAGGAGCAAAGCTACAGCTACACCGGCACGCATCTTCAGTAATTTCGTGTAAACTGTAGTAAAATCGGTGATTCGTCGTCCAAATTACAAGACAATGCTGATGGCTAAACTATCAACGCTTCAGAGGCGAACAATCTTACTTTTATATTCCAACCTTGACGCCCTGTTATGACTCTCCGCTGGATTCGTTGTCAGCATCATGTCAGCCTGTATGCAGTGGAAGCAGTGGGCGCTTGCTATGTACTACCTGCCTAATTCCAATTGACACAAACGACGACTACCTTGTTGGTGTAAGCCTTGCCATTGTTCGACATCGTTAACATAGACATTAACGCTTGGTGCGCCTCTGGAATTTGGTCAAAAGATGAAATCGCCAAGCGATTCTCCCTCTAACTGTACTCAGAAAGTACAATTCACCATTTGTGGTCTAGCGAAGGCCAGGGCCATCATGCACGGCTGAGGGCAATGGCGAGGCCATATGAATTGTGATATTAACGTCTTGACAACTTCATCAAAAGCCTTTTCTGCCGTAAAATCGGAAATAATACAGCTCTATAGCTCCATTTCGTGCGTTTTCGTAAGTTTCGAGGTCTCGAGACGTTCGATTTTAGTCTGGTTCCGAACAGCGCATCTAACATGATATTGAGGGGACAGTTCTGGCTGAAGATTCAGGCTGTCAACAAGAGTCCCAAGTCGAAGTTATTAAAACACAAATTGGGGCAAAATATGCAGCCTTGAACCTCTCATCAGATTATAAAGCATGAATAATCGCAAGTTCATGGCAGAACCCTGCCTGGCTTCCTAGGACAGCATGAATCTGAACGGGTCGATCCAGTTGCGGGATTTGAATTGTTCCGGAGGGTAACAGAGACATGATGGATTGAAATATTACAAATCGCACGGGACACCACGGCCACAATTTAGATGGTCTGGAGCTAAACACACTTGCATTAAGATCGTCACAAGTTTCCACTCACTCTCCTCTTCGACATGCCCAGTTTTGAAGCCCTCAGCACGGTGTATTCTGGGTATACCAAAAATTGCTGGTATCCAAGCCTCTAGTTTGGTCTACATTTACCCAATAGAACTCATTGCCCCGAGACCACTTTGTGTTCTTACAGCGTTCCGTGCCCTTTGCACAATTCGTCGCTTCTGTATTTACCATCAAGAGCAACCAAAAGAGTTTCTTCAGCTTGGTGGTCAGATATATCTTCCTTGATCGAACCTTGAGCCCGAAATTGGACAATGCTCAAGGTACTGAAAGCAATGCTAATGCCAAAAATCCCAATAGACGCGCCGCCCAGTGAACCCCCAGTCTTTGATCCACTCAAGGAGTGCTTAACCTTTTATATTAGCTTATTGGTAGGGGTAGACTGACCTTGAAAGGTATAGAGTGGAAATACGCCCGCGAAACCGTACCTTGTAAGACAATTAGGGCTTATAGCACTAGCTACAATGTTTCCTTGATATGTGTCAGAAATGATGCACAATCGAGATGGAAATACGTAGGTTGCCCCCCGCAAAATGTAACAATAGCAGCAGCCGGGCTTAACTAGTGAGCATCCTGTCGAGAAGAGGCCGACAGGAATCCAAAAGCTGCCAAAGAGTGCTGCATAGAGCCGATGCTCGGGAGGTACCTTATCTAAGGCATATTATGACGCCTACTGGCGATAAAGAAACAAGTCGCAGAACACAATGGTAAGCAAGCCCAGCAGGCCAATGTCGTCAATGGAGAAGCCATGAATAGTGGCAAATGAGTCTGGAACACGGCAAAGAAGATGAATAGAGCACCAAGCTTACAAGCAACATATAAACATATCAACGACTGTAGGCTCAAATAACAGCATGCGCAGAGGCCGAATGACAACTACCACAGCAAAAGCCCGCAGCTGGGCTAGAACTGGATGCCCCGAAGGATTGCTTGCCCCCTCTTCTTAGCGAGCCGTGCTTTGATGGTTGGGTGGAACGTCTCTTGAGTGGGGGGTTAAACAAAGGAAGCTCCAAATGGCGAAGAAGAGCAGGCTCCATTGTGTCCATCGCCAGGATTTCCCAGTAGTAGTAGCAAATGCCCCAATGACCGGGCTACACAGCAGTAGTAAGCTTATTTGTTCGTGTATTTAAAGACTCGGAGCTTAATAGAGACCCATGACTAGGCCCCAGGAAGGGCAAAAGAATGCAAATAGCGGACACCAGGCTCTCCCAACTTTGGGACCGAAATCGAGCGCATTTGTGTATGATGTGACTGGTAGGTCCGCCTCAGTGCTGCTGATCTTGCCGTGAGTTCAGTCTAGAGGGGCTGATGATTGCTGTGGCGATGGACCAGGAGCAAGCTTGGTTCAGAGACAAGTGTAGTTTACCCAGCTTTTGTATTTATAGTGAAAAGGGACTACGCGGTAAGGGCTTGTGACGAAATCATGACAACCATGACTATTTCCTTCCAACTAGAGTCAATTCCACATGTTTTCGGGATCGTGCTCCCACTGAAGAAATGAACATGATTCAAGTTCGACATCAGTGGCAGACCTGACAACCTCCTGACTCTTGCATTTGAGGGCATACCTTGCTAGATTGATACATGACCATGCTTGACCTTTGTTGCTAACATGCAATCCAGAACAAAAGTTCTCTTCATCATGACAAATCTTCTTCCCATTTGAAAAACTTGGTAGCTCGGAGGCCCCAGAGTTTCAACGAGTTTTCAACATGTTCAAACTTGAGCATTATTAATTGTTTCTTTGTAAGCCTTGAACAATTGATTTCGCTGATGTCAATTTCAGTCCAAGTTAAAACCAACCCAACTCTGAACATTTCCCTCTCTCATCAAGTCGGCGAAATGTGTTTACAAATTCGCAACCTAGGCAGTTGCTCCAGTACCGAGGTACTATCTGCTTTGTCAAACACAAGGTCGCAATTGTTAGACATGGCTGGACGCAAGCTTTGGCTAGCGTCCATCATTTTCCGTCGAAGCCCGTAAGCGGAGTTCAAAGGCCCTAGCCTCCGAAGAAGTGGCTAAAGCTGTGGGTTCATCCGCGCCCACCAGAAAGAAACCCCGTAACTACATGCATGTACTGTATTCAGTTGACAAGCCGTTGCGAGACATGTCTGAGTCTCAACAAGTCACTCTCAGCAACGTGCCTCGGGCGAGAAGAGCTTGTCGCTTTTGCACAAAGCGCAAGGTACGATGCTCCAAGGAACTGCCCCAGTGCGATTCATGTCGGCGGTAAGTCATTTCACCGTGCGTCGGGATATCAACGCCATGCCTTGAGCTTACTAGCAGAATCTAGTCAACAGCAAACTTGCTACTATGAATACTTGTACTCGGGACCTGGATCGGCAACATCGTCGAGTGAAGACGGAAATCATCGTTTGACAGGAGCCGTCTTCCAACGAGGCCAACCACAGGCTGTGACGGCAAGTCGCCGTGCCGCCATCCGATTTATAGACTATGACATGTTTCTTCGCAGCCAAGTGGCAGGCTACATGATCAATGCCTCGGAGCCCATTCCAAATTATGTACAAAGTATGCTTGGAGAAAGACCAGCGCTTCAACAGATAGTAGCCAGCTATTACCGCCTGGCCGCCCCATGGCTGCCATTTATTTCCAAGCGGAGGGTGGTTGATCAATTGCTTAACCCTCTTGTGCCTTTTGTTGCAGACGCAGCTTTCCTACTCTTGTGCATGAAGTTGATCACGCAGCCCCCTGGGGAGGATGATCGATGGTCAGATTGTTATGCTGCAGCTTCCAATTTTCGAATAGAACTTCAACTGCAAGGGGTGCTGTCCCTAAACTTACTTCAAGGCTGCGTTCTGCTTTCTGTGTATGAGCACGGCAACGCCATGTATCCGGATGCCCATGTTTCCATTGGTATCTGCCTCAAGCACGCGTCCGCCCTTGGCCTTGGATGGATGTATTCGAGACCTAATTCAGAGCATGCCAGCGTGAGCATGGAAGGCGAAGAGAAAAACAGGACTTGGTGGTCTATTTTTCTTCTGGAGAGGTGCGCAGCCTGACATGTTGTTGGATTTGATTAGCTCTCTCTAACAAAGACTATCCATTCTTGGTAGACTCCTTGGTCTTGGCAATCCACGCCAGCTGTTCATGACTCCGGAGCCTCAGATGAATGCTCAATTGCCGTGGTCCGACGAAGATTGGCAAAACGGCACCGATCCTGGGATTGCTTCCACGTTATCTTCGCCACCATCCTCAGTGGGCCGCTTCGCGAGCATCGCGCAAGCTAGTTTTTTACTGAGCCGAGTTTTTCAGCATATATCTGCTCCAGCCATCGATTCTGATTTTCGACAACAAGAACTGGAACAACTGGAGAGAACACTGAACGCTTTGATTCGTTACTCACACCCAGAGAATGGGGCAAGTATCAGATTGCTATGTTATCAGAAAGCAGTGGCTTTCTCGTAAGTAGAGCCATGCCGTGTTTCACGTAACCACTTTTCTTTCTAACCTACACAGTGCTCTCATGGCTCTGAGATGGCCACATCTTCAGTTGAGTCAAGCTGATTCACGCCTGCAACTTGCACGGGATGCGTTGGATAGTGCAGCTCATTCCGCGGCCGACGTAGCTGGACTCTATCTCACTTCGGAACCGGCACCGTCGCTGCCAGGCGATACATCGCCGTTCCTACTGCCCTGGTTCTATATGAGCGGAATTCGGTGCATAGAGACCAAAGCGGAGGTTGATCTTGGGCTCATAGAGGCCGCTTTGGGTAAACTGAGGTATAAATGGAAAGCTGCAGGTATGTCCACAAGTAAACGCTACTGTAGGCTACTTCGATAGCGTTGCATTTTGTTTTTCTCTCACATTGTTTCTTTCTTTCCTTCTGTTCTATCTTGTGGCCAGTATGTTTATCTAACACGTTCACTTCAGATACTTATTTAGAGCTCCTAACGGCAAGGAAGCTGATGGGACTGAATTCGTAATCTGCGACTCGTTGGACGGAGCTGGGCCCAAGTGCTACATCAAATCCAGAGCCATATACAACCGGATTTGCCAACTGGGCCTTTATTTACAATTCTATGCCAACTTGTTACGTGAGATCCGCACAGATTCCCCTCATTGTGGTCCTTGCTCATGACGGTCAGCCACATGCTTTATCGACCGACACCCGTCAATTCATGGGCTCGTGGGCATTGTTTAGCTTCTTTCCTGTGCCAATACAATTGATACCTGGACGGAAACCAGTATCCCAGAAGTAACTCGGTCAGTAATTGACGCTCCGCGCCGTTCTTTCTACAAGTCTCTTGAGGTTAATGCCTTTCTAGTAAAGAGTCCATGATCCGAACCTGACTTTGCTTCGATTAATTACATGACCTCAATCATCAACAATCGCTGGGAGACAACTTTGCTGCAAATTGGAAGCAGCAAGTTCGCTCAAGTCACCTACACGGGACACGCAGCCATATTCGAAGTCCTCGTAAAGCCGCTGGTAGTCACAAAGGGTGATGGCCCTGACAATGTAGCAAGTTGGGTGGTGAGAAATCCAGTCGACCAGAGCACTACCTATCTTTCCATGACTTAAACCTTGTCACAGAGCCGGAATTGGATATTTAAGCGGAAATTCCAGGCCTCGAAAAAATAGCTCACCACAAGTATTTATGTAATTCGTCTCTCCAGTCATTGGTCTCTCAGTGGTTTCGCAATACTATTATGAAGGGGCTCTCTGATATACGAGGTCATGGAGTCTTATTCACCGCCGCATACCTCTTCGGTATGCCGGAGCATTTTCCAACAAGTTTCCATTACGGCCATGCGCAATGCCCGTTCCGTTCGATGATGCATGGGAATACAACGACATCATTTCGTTCTTTTCGCAAGATTGCAAAAGTGAGGCACATCTTCAAGGCATCAGGTCTATATAGAACAGCGCTAGATCAAGTGGAAAGTCATACTTGGAACATGATCAACGGCATTCGTTGCGCGGATTGCGTCCGCTGGGGATCACCTACGGAAGTCCCCTCGACTTTATACGATGCAGCATCAAGTCTGTCTGCATTGCGGCGGATTGCATCCACCGAATGCAAAAAAAGTGTCATCTATGCTACAAAAGGTCGTTATACCCCAAGTTATGCACCTCCCCAAGCCGAGTTGCCGAAAATGTTTGCCTTCATCGCAGATGTCAGTCATGGGTAACCAAATGTCTTTCAGGTACTTGTTCTAGATCTGATTTTATCGCAACAATCAACAATACAGGAGACGAGCAAAAGCATCAGTGTGACGCTGGCCGGAACTGCCCATTGAAAGAGAAGATGATGATGTTGCGTCACAGAGTGTCACAAGGTGTCACGAACTGGCACGGATATACGAGAACTTGATTATCGCGGTCAATGATCATTCTCAAGGGGCTAACTTTCCGGAAGTCTGTGAGAACATCTTTAATATATAAGATGCCTATCTAGAGAGGCATCATGGCTTTTGGGATACTATCATAGGCGTACTCCAACAAACTCTCTGTATTTATTTCTGCACATGTATTAGCTTCTTTCCATCCCATTAATACCTAAACCGCCGTATATATCCTACAATCCCACCCAAGTATGTCGCCCTGCACTCATGACCATCTGTAATTCTCACATTCATGGCCGCTCTTTATCAGGCATTGATCACATTAATTAATTATATAGTAGTAGAAGTATGGCTGACATCAAATCAGAGATAATCGTAATACTCTGGATGACCATAAAGCCCCATTAGTCGAACATTATTATACGTTTTGCGTGATTTTCTTTCCTTCCTTCTTTCTTTAAACAAGGTGTTGTGTGTGTGTGTGTGTGTGTGTGTGTGTAAATCTCCCATGAATAGCTCAACACTTGACGCCTCAAACACCGGGCCATAGTTTGGTTTTTTACCCGTTCTATGTAATTTCTTCTTCCTTTAACCAGAGAAGAGACAGCATTAACTGACTAATGAAAAACAATTGACAGTATAAAAAGAATCATGTGGCGCTTATCGCAAAGGAAGCTTGCAATCGACAGCACCTCGTCGAATGACCTCTTCGACATCCCATCGAGGAGGCTTGATGGCGACATTGTTGGCCCTCCTCCACTCAGCCTCATTCTCCGGTGCCACACCAGCAGGCAGCGGCTCCAAGCCGCCAGCAATGCCTGATGAGAACTTGAGCTGAAGCATGTCGCCGACCTCGTCGCAAGCTCTGATCATTCGGTCAAGGTCGTCCTTGTTGTGAGCGGCAGAGATGCAGAAGCGAGCACGGGAGCTGATGAGTGGGGTAGCCGGGTAGCCAACGACGACGACAGAGATTTTGCGCTTGAGCATTTCGCGGCTGAAGGCAGGCATCTTTCCGGGGTTGTACAGCAGAACGGGGATAATGGGAGAATCGTCAGAGCCGGCAACAATGAGGCCAAGACGCTTAAGTCCAAGGCGAAGATAGCGAGAGTTGAAGGCAATTCGCTGGAGACGCTCCTCGCCCTGGCCGGGGCAAATCTCGCCGTTAATCAGCTTGATCGAGGTAAGAATCTGCATGAGGACAAAAGGAGAAGGGGCTTCGCCATAGATTGAGCAGACGTTGGTGGCACGGAGCTTGTCAATGATGTGCTTCTCTGCCGCAATGTAGCCTCCGTTGGCGCCAAAGGACTTGGTCAGGGTGCCCATAAGGATGTCAACCTCGGAGGGATCAACGCCAAAGTAGTCACAGACGCCGCGGCCATGGGGTCCCAGGGCACCAATAGAGTGAGCCTCGTCAACGTACAGGTAGAACTTGTACTTGCGCTTGAGAGCCACAATTGCCGGCAGATTAACCATAGTGCCTTCCATAGAGTAGAGACCTTCAACAACGACGAGAATCTTCTTCCAGGGGCGGTGAGTCCTTGGCTGGCCCTGGGAGATGGCTTCACGGAGAACACGCTCCAGGTGGTTCACATCGTTGTGCTTGAAAGACTGGATAACAGCGCCACTAAGACGAGCACCGACACGAATGGAGGCGTGGTTCAGTTCGTCAGAGACAATCAGGCAGCCCTTTGACACGAGAGCAGGGAAGGTACTGGAGTTGGTAACGTAACCCATGGAGAAGACCATGGCCTCTGGCTTTCCGACAAAGGTTGCAACTTCGCGTTCAACTTCGAGGGCCAGGTCGGAAGTGCCGCTATCGCCGCGGGGGCTTGCAGCGGTAACACCATATTTCTTAACACATTCATCGACAGCATCGGCACAGGGGCCCTGCGATTGAGCAAAGCCGAGGTAGTTGTAGGAGCTCACATTGAGTGTCTCGACGTGGTTTCCAGTGTAGTGGTAGTTGCGGTTAAGCCTGTCTGCCGTGCGTTCCTTGAGAGTAATGAAGCGGCCGGGAACGCCGTAAGTAGGGCGAGCAAAGCAGTCGTCCAAACGACCCTTGAGCCGGCGGGTGTAGAAGCTGTCGAAATCATCAGTGAGAGGGGCGAGTCCGTTTTGCACTTTGAGGGCGTCGTAGCGCTTTTTATCGCCGAAACGCTTGCCAAAGTAATCGCGACAATGGCCGATAATGATCAAGAAGAGATAGCTCAAGTAGGTGGTGAGGAGATAAAAGTACGGAGGCATATCCTCAATCGGCTCCGTGAACACCTCGCCATTGGACTGGCTGACATAGCGGTGGGACGGGTCAAGCAGAGGGCCAAATTGAGACTCGGCGAGTCGTCGCTGCTCTTGCTCCTCGGCCGATTGCGGCTTGAACAGCATCTTGGTCGGCTCGATGCTGTTGGGCTCGCCAGTCGCCGTCGACAGCGAAATGGTGGGCAGCGATACCGTCGACGGCGAGATGGTGTTCATCTGGCTCTGCTGCATGGTGGCGAGTGGTGACTGCTCCTTGGACTTTGGGCTGGAGGAGAAGAGCTGGCTCAGTCGGTTGGTCTTGGAGGACGAGAGACGTCTTTCGCCAGTCTTCTCGGATGCTGACATAGCAGACTGGTTGGAGGAGAAGGGGTTTGCGAGCCGTCGCGGCATGATCTCCACGAGGTTTTAACCGAGCAGATCCAACTCGCGTGGTTGGATGGAAAAGTCGGCAGGCCCAGAACAAGGCTTTCTGGGACGAGGCGTCTAGTGAAGGAGCAAAAATCGAGGCTGGTTAGCTTGAGCGTCCAATGGGAGTAAAGCAAACTTTCGGCAATGATGCAAGCGTATTGTGGGCGTAAATTGGGGGCAGAGGAAGCTTTTGGTTCGTGTTCAAATTTTGATTTTATTTTTCGCTGCGCTGCTTCGGCAGCGACCGCGACGAGCCCAAAGTAACGGCGCGATGCGGTGTGGCCACATACGCTTTTAAGCCTTGCTTAGCAGCGCCACCAGCTTTAGACGTCCGCAGCAGGCAAAGCGCCTCGATGAAGGCCCAAACAAGCTTTCAGCTGTGGATGGTTGCTGATATAGGCACTGCCAGTCCACATGAGGGAGGAGAATGGGTGACGAGAGGTGGAAAGAGGCCCAAAGCCTCGTTGATGTCAAGAGGTGGGTTTCTCCTCGCTGGGGTGGAGGGCTGGGGGTTCAAAAGCACTCGCGCAGAACATCAAAATGCAATGCGGGACTTACCAGTCTGAAAACGACGCCGACGAAGCTGCTGCTGAGTCTCTCGCCGTTGATAGCGACAGGCTCTTATTTGACTCGGCTCGAATCGAATCGATCGACGCTTGGGGTCCAGCACAGCCCTGGATGTCGGCGCAACGATGTCGTGACAGGCCAATGCTGCAGTGGAGATCCGAGTCTGAGAGCACCAGGACACCACGCGAGGGGGGGAGACAAAGAATTAAAAAGGTCCACGATGGCAGCAAAGCAGGTTGAAGAAGGCAGGTTTTGGTCTCTGGGGGGATGTTTCGGCTGGGCTGGACGATAAGGTAAGATGAATTGGCGAAAGGGGGTCCTGGCAGCGGGCCAATGAGACGGCGGCAGCGCAGTACAGGGCCCGGCCGGCAGAGGGAGGGCTCAAAAACAGTCAATCATAAGCTACGCTACTGGGGCTATAGCGCTGTCTGGTTTTTTTCCACCTGCTCCATCAACACCTTTTCCTTCTCGCTTGAGTTGTGCTTCATTTTTTCTCGCTGCTGCCAAAACACTGGGGCTACGGAACTGCGGCGCGCTGCGGCCAAGAGCGTAGCGTCGTCGGGTCGGTCAAAATCAGCCAAGTCGGAATTCAGGAGCGGCCAGACAGGGGGGGCTCTGCCCAGCAAAAGTGGGCGCCTAGCCTGGGCAATGGGGCTCTTAATTTGGGCCTTTTTGCGCTGTCCACTGCCAATGTACAGGCAGCTTCAGGCCGATTTCAGGGCGCCTGATGGTCCGGACGCAACGCGGGACGCCCGCTGCAAGTACCGATGCACCAGCGGTTCTACCAGCGGGTACCAGCCCGTCTCCAGCAGCTCATGTCTCTCGGCAGACATGGGCTTTCAGGCAATCGGCTGGCAGGTTATCGGCTATGGCATCGGATCCCCCGGGGCTGACCAGAGCTTCGAACTGCGAGCCTTCTCCGGCATTGCTTCGTGCATTGCTTGGGATGAGGTCATTCGAGCGATATAGTGCTCTCAAGATGCTGCAATTGCAGGTTTGTGAAGCCGGAAGTTGCCATCCATCGGCATCGCGGCAGGATGAAGCCATCACGCTCAAGCTGCGAGTCAATGATATCCAGATGATACAATGGTCTGCGCCGACAATGATGCAACTCTGTACCTGTGTACAGCAAGGTAGCATTCGGGCATGAATAAGCCGCGGCCGGCAGTCATACAACAGCAGATACTACAGCATACAAACTTCTACAAGTACAGCAACTGCAGAGCTCCGGGCAGTGCTCGTCGCACGACGTTGAGATCTGCAAGGGGGCACCCGCGTGATGACATTTCGCAGCCCTCTCTATCGCTCGGAAAGGGGGCGGCGCTGGTAGCGGGAAAGGAAGAGGGCTGAGAGCTCTGCGAGCTGCTGGCAGCCACTACAAACTATTGCCAGCTGGGCGGGTTCGTTGTAGCTGGAAACTCTCCGAGGAAGCCGGGCGTGTGTCATTGGATGCGTGTTGTTGTATATATGCCTCCAAGCTACTATACTGTTCTATTTCTCTTGCAAACAATCAATCACACGATCGATATGGAGTTGGGTCTCTATTTCATTTTTCTCTCCTTGTCTAATTTGCCTCTTTGTTTTAAACTTTTCGGGGTTGGCTCTGACATTGGCGATCCTTTCTTCATTTCAAGTAGGTCGACGCAAGGGCCTTGTAAACGAACAGTGCCCATTCATCCCACTCCAGCAGTGGGGGCAAGTGTCTCACTGCTACTGGATCTTTTTCGCGCCAACACAGCAAAAGTGTGACCATGCGGAATACACGGAATTGCTCCTCCGCACTCAAAGCTATGTTGTACGCGTAGCCGTAGAGATGGTGTGGAGTGTTTTATTTGTTGCGAGCTCTTGACAATGTGTTTTGATGACGATGAATCCTCTACCTGAGCAGTAAATGCCAAGCTGCTACCTACAGTAGTGAGAGTCTATATCATGTATCTTGTAATCGCAAAAGACCTAGCCTCGCTCAAATGATGACACAAAAAGGAACGATTCGATAGTAGCCACTTTTCTTATCCTCGGCACTGCTGCATTTCGCTAGATCAAAGCTTACAGGCAAATGGTGCTATGCAGTAATTCCATCTTAAAGCCATCACATGCTCCAAGTCTTCGCTTCGCTCGCCAAGAAAACTCAATCGAGTAGCACCAGCCACATCAGCAGTTTTCTCGCTGTCACTGCTCAGCCACATTATCGCTCTGGGTTAGTCATCGCTCCTTGCCTCGGCCTCCAGCCACAGTCTCCAGCCACAGCCCTCCTCCGCAGAACAGCCGCAACCATTCTCCCTCACCACCTCAATTTTAGTCCCGAGGGCTGTCCGCGGGTTGTAACGGCTAAGATGGAGGTGCGCAATCGAAGCCGATTCGGCATTGGGCCAAGTGCCGTCAGCGATGAACCCCAACCGATTTTTGGTCCCTGAATCTAAGTAAACTATTTGGCAATATTGAAATTCCGTTGTGGGAGAGGCAGGAATACGAAAAAGATCCCCAAACGACTTCCCTGAGTCTCTTTCTCTTTTGCATTCGCTTTGCGCTTCTCTTCTCCTTCTTCTTCACCCTCGACTTCACGGGCTATTCACGGCGCATACACCATGGGGGAGTCTATCGATCGCATCGACATTGTTCCTGGCGTCGCGCCGGCAAAGGAGCTCTGGAGACATCCAGACCCTGCGTCCACGCCCATGTGGAAGTTTCTCCAGACGGTGAACCAGAAGCACAATCTGCGTCTCAATGGATACCCAGACCTGTACAAGTGGTCCGTCGACAACGTTGCCCAGTTCTGGGACGAAGTGTGGCAGTTTGTCGGCATCGTCAGCTCCAAGCCATACTCTTCGGTGAGTTACAGCCCTAAGTGATATCGACTGCTATCAGCCATGATGGGATGCCTGTAGATACTAACTGGCACTTCTTCATGGCAACAGGTCCTACCACCGAATGCGCCCATGTTTCCTCGCCCCGACTTCTTCTCCGACTCCCTCCTCAACTTTGCCGAGAACCTCCTATTTCCTCCCACTCAGGAGCCTCTCGACCCCAACTCCACCGCCGTCATCACCACCACCGAACTCCCCGGTGATTTGCGCTCAACTACCTGGGGTGAGCTGCGCGAGGCTGTCCGCCAATGCGCCAATGCTTTGCGCGCTGCAGGGCTGAAGCCCCACGATATCGTCGCCGGTTACGTATCCAACCATGTAGAGGCCGTGGTTGCAATGCTGGCTGCCGCCTCCATAGGCGCGATATGGACGGGCATCAGCCCTGATAGCGGCGTCTCAGCCGTATTGGATCGACTGAGCCAAATCGGACCTCGTATCCTGTTTGCAGACAATGGTACAGTTTACAATGGCAAGGAGTGGTCAAGCACATCCAAGACAAAGGATATTGTGGCGGAGCTCAGCAAAATGGGCTTGCAACAGGTCGTTGTCATCAACAACATCAAGGGCGAGCTTGGCATCGAGGACCTTGAGGCTCACGGCGTCAAGGCTGTTGAATACCAAGCGTTCCTCGCCAGCGCATCTTCAGAGAATCTCCAGTTCGAGCAGCTGCCGCCATCACATCCACTCTACATCCTCTACTCAAGCGGAACCACTGGTCTTCCCAAGGCCATTGTCCACACGGCCCTGGGAACACTCATCCAGCACAAGAAGGAGCACGTGCTGCACTGCTCATTGACCCCTGCGTCGAGCATGCTCTACTACACAACTACTTCTTGGATGATGTGGCACTGGAGCATCGGTGCGCTTGCTGCTGGGGCCAAGCTGATTTTGTACTCGGGATCACCCTTCCGACCCAACGGGTACATGTCTCTTCCTCGCGTGCTGTCAGATCTCAAAGTCACTCATTTCGGTACTTCAGCGGCCTACCTCACGGCCTTGGAGGCCAACGGCGTCTATCCTGTTCGCGATCCCAGCATTGATTTGTCTCATCTTGAAGCCATCTACTCCACTGCGTCACCACTGCCTCCATCCACCTTTTCATTCGTCTACGAAGCCTTCCCCAAGAGCATTAATCTCGGCTCAATCACTGGCGGCACCGATATCATCTCTCTTTTTGGTGCCTCTTGCCCTCTACTTCCTGTACGCGTTGGTGAGATTCAGTGCGCCGGCCTGGGAATGGCCATCAGAGTTGTCGATTCCGTCACTGGAGAAGAAGTGCCCGCAGGAGAGCCCGGCGATCTGGTCTGCGTCAAGCCTTTCCCGTGCCAGCCCCTGACCTTCTTTGGCGCCAACGGAAACGACAAGTACAAGGCCGCCTACTTTGAGCGTTTCGAGGACGTCTGCGGTGTCAAGGGTGCGGTATGGCATCACGGCGACTTTGTCAAGATCCCCGATGCCAAGACGGGCGGTCTCCTCATGCTGGGGCGGTCTGATGGCGTGCTGAAGCCTGCTGGTGTGAGATTCGGCTCGGCCGAGATTTACAACATCTTGATTCGGTTCTTTGCTGCAGAGGTAGAAGATGCAGTCTGTGTGGGCCGCCGACGGGCCACGGACACTGATGAGACGGTGTGCCTCTTTGTTGTCACGACGCCGGAGCACAAGTTCGACGATGATTTGAGGAACAGGATCAAGCAGAAGATCAAGAGCGAGCTCAGCCCGCGTCACGTCCCGGGCGTGGTGGAAGAATGCGGAGGCGGCGTGCCCAAGACCGGTAACGGTAAAAAGTTAGTAGTCACCTCCTCTCTCCCTCTCAGAAATTCGACGAGAAGTAATGCTAATTTGTGAAATTCATTATAGAATCGAAGTTGCTGTGAAGCAGATCCTTTCAGGCATGACGGTCAAGACGAATGCCAGTGTGGCCAACCCCGAGGCCTTGGCGTGGTTCAAGCAGTGGGCAGAGGCCAATTAATGAGAAATGGAGAAAGATCGTAACGTCGAATAAACTATATAAACTCGAAAGAGGAGGAAATGAAAGATATAAAGGTCAGATGGGCATGCAATGAAAATCCTTGCCGGCATAGCGCTTGGGCAGTATTATTGATGCCATGATGAAGAAATGGAACAACTAGGTGCAAGCTATATATGATTTGAAGTTTGAGTTGATGTGTCCCTTGGGAGTTGGGCTAGCTTAATGTAGAAGCTCGTTAATAATCGTTTGGCCGAGTTGCTTTGCTAAGGGGAATAGCAGCACATTGAGCGCAGCTAAATCTCAAGGGGATTGTGATATCATATATGAGATTTATCCGTTGCAGCATCCACACCTTTAGTAGCATATCAATGCAGTAAGTATTTTAAAAAGCTAGTTCTATACTCCAAGATGCATGTGTATACTATAAAATAGTATGCCGCTATCACTTTTCATCTCCTCGGGATGTGCCCCCTTAAAAAAGCCTCACGCAGGTACCGATTCGGGAGCCATTCCCGGTGAATGTATGTGCATTAGCAGCTCCCAGGTAGTGGCACTATTGCTACCACCATGTAACGCTTTGTTGCTTCATTCACCTTTACTTTTGCCAACGGGAGGCCTGAAGTAGTATCAACTATGGGGTTTTATAAATAATACCAACTGCTCATGAGAAGGCGTCTGAACCATCCAGTACAAGCGATTCGCAAATGACGCTTGTACCAAGTCCCCGTCTTATACGACTAGCAGCACAGGGTTGATTTGGCCATACATCGAGATCATCTGCTGCGAACTGCTCCATTGGGATAGAAGCATAATACGGAAGCGTGAGAAAATGTGCCGAGAGGCATACCCTGGAAGAGAGACCATGCCAACTTTGTGCGAGCAGAGCTACAAGTAGAAGTCGAAATGCAAGCAACACATATGAGCAGGCAGGTAAGCTGTCAGATTGAAGCAAGATTTCTAAGCTGAGAAGCATAAAGCGGCAATCAGTAGCACCAATGTTGTCCATGATGGTTGACAGATCGTGACAGCATATTTGATGTGCAAATCATGTCTCGGCAAGCTTTGCTAGTCTCTTGTTAGGAGAGCTAGTTGGGCAGATCTGCTCGCCTGCGGAATAAGACTGGATATTCCGCATACACGTATAAATTAGCACAGCCGCTGGATCCTACTTGTATGAATCGCTCAAAGCTCCTTTGCCCAGGTATTACGAAGCAGATACCTCTCGTCGACAGTGACAAATGCAAGCTCCCGGCAAGCTGCCTCCCGCTGTTGGAGCACAGTGTGGTCCTTGCGCTGGCATTATCCATCCACACGGCATTGCGGAGGGCCTCGCTCACATTTGCGTGGTCCATCCTCTGGCCTGGCAATATCCGGTGCTCTGGGATTTCAAGGCAGAGCTGAGTCACAGGCAGGCATGCGATTCTACCATCCCTCTCTGTGATATCGCGCACACAGCTTCGAGCAGTGACTTCGCAGCCTGGTGCGCACCAGTGCGGCTCTCGTCGTCAACACGAGACTACCAAGCTACAAGTGCAGCTTGCTTGCAAATTACTCGCAGCAAGAGCAGACGGATCCATCCACGTCGAATGATTGCTTGTCCACGGCCGGGATCGAGTGCGGCAGCAATCCGTCTTGGTAGTGGACCGGGGCCAAACCTGCTCTAGAAGGTGGGCTCGGAGGAAGAAGCGGGTCGCCGTGCAGGCATCGTAAATTGCGTCTCTTGGCTTGGCCAGTCCTGGGTCTGCGGTTTAATTCCAGCCGTTTCCTGTTGCTGCTACTCGCCCAGGCAGAAAGACGCAGCAGCGGCAGCAGCATTGAAAGGATGGAGGCATCGCGGGTATCTGCCTTGTGCGCCTCGCAGGAGACGAAGCGTCTGCACGCCATTGATGCAGGATTCGAAGCCTCTAGCTTGGTCGTTGGTGCTACATATCACCGTCGACATTGAAACCACCACCATTTGGCACCATCTGCACTGCATCCCGCCCAGGAGACGAGGCAGGCCAGCGGCCAACCAGTCTGCGCTGCTGGCAAATATTACTCGCACCCGTATCTGAAGCATTCAACGGAGCCCATCTTCCGTGCTCAGCGACTAATCTCATCAGGGGTTAAAGCTGCAGGGCTACCGGCCAGTGGCGTCAACGGGCGTCAGTGGAGTGTTGAAGCTGGCTGGGCCCTTTTGGCCAGGAACCAAGCCGGCGCGATTCCCACTCAACGCAGAGATTTGGGAATTGGCCGGGCTGTTGGCCGATTGATTGATTGAAAGGATTCGGCGGTAGCATCGGGCTTGACTGAATGGATGGATGCAGATCGTGCGGCAGATGGTGGGAGAAAAAGCAACGACGCAGAAAAATGGTGCGTGAAAAACAAAAGAAGAGCAACACCAGTCCCAGAAATGGACGGCAAGATTTGAATCTGGCCCCAGAGGTCTTTCGTGCACGGAACTAGCGAATTATTCCCTGCTCGTACCAGTACTGCGCCGGAAGTAGCCAGTACATGCTCGAGGAGGTAATTCAAAGCGCACCCTGGTCGCAATGCAGAAGCGAAAAGAGAAGAAGGGAAATGTTCTTTTGGCGAGGAGCGAGACTCCACCGGCCTCCTCTCCTTGCCCCTGATGTAATAACCATATTGGGAGTGCTTGTTGGTTGCAAATACAGAATGTACTGCCGTATCTTTTTCCCTCTCATGTGAATCTGGCCTCATGCGGCTGTCATCCTGCAGCAAGGCCATAGACGAGACTTGATAGAGTCATCCAAGATTTATGACAGAGCAGAGGCATGAAATAGCAATACCACGGCGTATCAACTAATCCAACATCCTAACCGTACAATTAGACCGTCAAGGAGTTGACATGCACGCAGCGAGACATAGAGTACAGCGAAAGTACAGCGACTTGTACTCGCATCTCCAAGCATTCCATCTCGTGCCCGAAATCCCGGAAACCAGAACCGCGGGTCGGGAGGCGATTAGAAATGCCAACAAGCTGAAGGCGAGGGCTGAGCTCGTACAAAGAATCACGAAACAGAGGCAGTCAAACACGAATGATGCAGAGCCAAGAGCGCATCTCTGCGTTTGCGCTCTGTTGCAAAGCTGGGACCCATCAATGCGTCAAAGTACCTCGACCCGCGCGCGAGACGGACGCAGGTACCGGTACAGGCGCGACTGGTGGCAGAATGCAGTTATCCCGCTCGTCCTTTTCCCGTTGCAGCATAAGCGCAGCGCAGCTGTTAGCCGTAGCGTAGCCTGCGCTGTAGCAGCAGTGGGTGGTCCGCAGCGTCTATCAGTTGCGATATGCAGCAGCTGCGAAATGGGAAAAAAAGGGGACCGCAGTGGATGCGCGCGCGCGCTCTCACCGGCTTAGTAGAGTGCATACATAGATAGATACCTGCTACTTACGTCGCGGATAGCTATCAGGTCCACGATATTTTTTTGGCTAAACTGGCCGACATTGGGTCGAGTTGCACGCAACATCTGTAGCGCAGAATAGCGCAGAGTAGCGCCAGCTCGACCCGGCCCTAGAAGCAGCCGATTCCAGCGCCTCAGAGGCCATCGCGCGTTTGCCTCGCTAGCGACCCTTCAGCGCTGTTCCCCTACCCTCTGCTCAGGGCCTGGCAGCCCACCGTCAATTTCCCATCATCCGCCCCCAGACAGCCGGGCCCCAGCCAAGCTAGCCCAACCCCCCTGGGATAGGAGCTAACGTTGCTGTAGCTCAGTTCAGTTCTCTTCCCCCCAAACCCCCAAAGCCCAGCGCATTCTTTCTTCTCCTCTCCCTCCGCTCTCCACAATCCCAAGTTCGTCAATTCAATTCCCCCCCGACGAGCGAATCCGCCAACAATCCGTGCAGAGAGAATCGCCTTCGCCTGCTGCTCGACTGCCCTTTTTTCGCCCGCTCACGCTCGAACCCGTCGCCATGAATTCGCAGCCCAACGATGTGTCGCCCGAGGCGATGCAGGCGCGCATCCAGCAAGCGCGTCGCGAGGCCGAGACGCTGAAGGATAGAATCAAGCGAAAGAAGGATGAGCTGGCCGATACCACACGTATGTTTTGAGCCTTCTCTGCTTTGTTTCTCTGGGGTTTTCGCTGGCCGTGCAATCACCATGGCGGGTGGCTACGAATTTGTCTCACCATGCGTAAAATTCAAAAAAGAACAAAAGTTGCTGCAGTTGCTAACGCTCTCGATTTCTCAGTCCGCGCTGTCGCCCAGCAGGCTCACGAGTCCATCCCCAAGAACCAGCTCATGCGGTCGAAGCGAACGCTCAAGGGCCATCTGGCCAAGATCTACGCCATGCACTGGTCCACCGACCGACGACACCTCGTTTCCGCCTCGCAGGACGGAAAGCTCATCATCTGGGACGCCTACACCACTAACAAAGTCCACGCCATCCCCCTGCGATCATCATGGGTCATGACCTGCGCCTACGCCCCCAGCGGTAACTTCGTCGCTTGCGGTGGTCTCGACAACATCTGCTCCATCTACAACTTGAACCAGCAGCGCGACGGCCCTACGCGAGTGGCCAGGGAGCTATCCGGCCACGCCGGCTACCTCTCTTGCTGTCGATTCATCAACGACCGCAGCATCCTCACCTCGTCCGGTGACATGACCTGCATGAAATGGGACATTGAGACGGGCCAAAAGGTCACCGAGTTTGCCGACCATCTCGGCGATGTCATGAGCATCAGCCTGAATCCCACCAACCAGAACACCTTCATTTCCGGTGCCTGCGACGCGTTCGCCAAGCTCTGGGATATCCGTGCCGGAAAGGCGGTCCAGACTTTTGCCGGCCACGAGTCCGACATCAACGCCATCCAGTTCTTCCCCGATGGCCACTCTTTCGTCACCGGATCCGACGACGCCACCTGCCGACTGTTTGATATCCGTGCCGATCGTGAATTGAACCTTTATGGAGTATGTCAAGTTTACCGCCTTTTCCCTTCAACCTCCAACGGAGAGTTGTGAGAAGAAACCTGCGATCAAAGATGCTAACGTGTCAACCTAGTCTGAATCCATTCTCTGCGGTATCACATCCGTCGCCACATCCGTCTCTGGACGTCTGCTCTTCGCTGGTTATGACGACTTTGAGTGCAAGGTAAGTTATGCCTGAGATTAATAGTGATGCACCTGGTGCTGACTTTCTGCAACTAGGTCTGGGATATTACACGAGGCGAAAAGGTTGGCTCACTGGTGGGCCACGAGAACCGTGTGAGCTGCTTGGGCGTGAGCAACGACGGCATCAGCTTGTGCACAGGTTCATGGGACTCTCTGGTATGTTTTCAACAACCGTAAACTAAACTTTTGTCTGAGATTGACCGCTAACTCCATCTACAGCTCAAGGTTTGGGCTTACTAAATGCCTTATCTATGACACAGACGGGCTTTTCACGCATATGCCGATTCAAGTCTCTCCCATGACTTCTTCAACCATCCGCATTCAACGACTATATTACCCGCCAATTTCGGACACCCGACCACACGCATATCAGGCTTGCGAATACTGGCGTACGCAGGACGAAGTGACGAAACGTGCCCTACTTACACCATTTACTTTTATCATTATTTATTTATTTTTTTTGGCCGATGCATGAGCAGCACTTCCATGTTTCGTGGAGGCATCTCAACCCACTTCTTTCGGCAGTCGGGAAAAAAAGGAAAACCGGCCGACTTGATACCTTTTGCTTCCCCAAGTTCCCTTGATCTCTCACTATTTTGTTTTTTCTTTTTTACTCTTTTTTTCTTTTCCCGCCTCTGATCCCCCAAAAATTACTTGCACAAGTTTTGCGTTTTTCATTTTGCCGATAAGCTTCTGGGTCGTTGGCGACGGGCGGAGTGTATTACTTGATGGTTTTATTTTTCTTCTTCTATTGTCCTCCAGGTCTTTTTGTGTCTATGTGTTCTCTAGCTCTGCTTCTGTGGTGTTTTTTTTCTCCACCCTTTTAATATGCCGCGGTCGAGCGAGTTTACTTGTTTGTTTGTTTTGTTTTCTTTTTTCTTAGAAGGACAACGCATAATAACAGAGCTCATGAGAACCCAAAAAGAAAGAAAAAACCTGGAGAATGAAGACGAGAGAGAGAGAGGAGGGCGGAGGATTTCATTTGGAAGAAGGGGAAGGGAGGGGGGTTATAGCGATGGGAAATGGGATGTTGGTGGGTTCTTTTAGTTGGTTGACTTATAACAAAGGAGGAGCACAAGTTCAAAAGCTTCCAGATAATACAGTACAATGATTCAACAAGACCGGGCCGCTTTTCTCTTTTTCGTTTTTCTTTTGTTGAGAGCTCTGTTTCTGAATATAGCTCTGTTTCTGAATATATTATGACGAGGTATATGCAAAGAAAGAGGATGCAAAAGCACATATAAAATGAGGAAGAGAGAGATACGCGAGAGAAACAAGACAACACGAGGAGAGAGATGTTGTTTGCTTTTTTTTTTTTTTTTTTTTTTTTTTTTTTTTTTTTTTTGGTGATGTTTTAGAATGAGTTTGTTGGAAGGGATACGATACCTTTGGAGGAGGTTTGCTTGGTTTTCTTTTCATATTTGTTCTACCTTGTCATTTTCTTCTTCATTTTTTTGCATTCTGTTACATTTACATTGCGTCTTGTATATTTTTTAGTTGCTCTTTTGGGTTAAATATGTTATTTTAGTAACTAATGAGCGTGATGCATTGCCTACATATATTCTTTTCCATTATCTGTACGTGCATTACATGCTAGATGAGTCCTACCTTGCCCATGGCTCTGTCTTAACAACAAGATAAAAATAGTATCGAGTAGACTACATGTAGTCGCTACAGGAAACGTTGTGTTACTGATTGTTGTGTTTGCTTCGAGGATACAGAAAGCAACACCTCTAGTCCTAACCATAGATATCAAATATGAAAGAGGCGGAGGTTGCCTGTTGGAAGGGTTCAGGCGGCCCTTTGATTTGAAGCGTTCCAAACGCTTTCAAATGACGCAGATGATCCGGTGAGACCGATCACGCTTTCTTCAGCATCTTTCTTTTCAGCGCTTCTTTGGGACAGATAATACTGATATACGAAATAGCACAGCATACAGAGCACATGAACTAGGCATGCCGTGTTAGGATTGCGCTCTAACCAGGAGTAAATAATACGTTGCGCGACTGTTTCCAGACAGTGGAAGGAGAACGATACCAATGGAATCAGCTGGAGGGGCTGCAGCGGCCCTTTTTATGCTTCTCGGGCAGCAGTTACCTAAATATAGAACCTAGTAACAACAAAGAAAATTCACTACCTGGCAACATGAGCGAGTCTATAAATAAGAAAGAATGAAATTTCTTGCGGAAGAGAAGGGTAGAGCCGGCCTAAATTCCGTTTTATGTCATTCTTGTCAAGACTACCACTAGTGGTAGGAACCTACTTATGTCATAGAAGTGCTCGCGTACTTACGGCAGATTGTTCAACGGAATCAAAAGAATATAAACAACGTTCTCTGCTTAGTTTCATTGATGCTGCTGTGGAGATGTAATTTTGCACGACTGTAGATGGCTGCAGGTTAGGCCGCTGACCATGGAGATTACATGTATTCAACGCAGTGCCTTCTTCATGCACAATGCGGGAGGGTTCAGTGACAGCCAGAGTCTAATAAATGAACTAAGCTTGTTAAGCTTATTCATCTCCCGTGTTATGACGATGAATTAGTGGACATGACAATGAAGCGCCGTGTGTCTTGTTGACGGACATGTGGATGCGATTTTGCAACATTGTCGTCAGCTATGGCCTGGACGCCTCCTTGACAGTGATGTAACACCACAAAGTGTCATGAGTAACAAAACCCTAGAAGCTTCTTAAAAATGGTAGCGCCATTCATGACATGATCCCCCGTCATCAAAGAGCAAAAAACAGCAGGTTCTAGTAGCTGTAACGGTGGAGAGATGGAAGGCACCCGTACATGGCCCGTGTAAGTTTTGACTCGAGACGCCGTTCTAGAAACGGTGCCACGGCAACTCCGGCAGCGGGAGTGAATCAAGTAGATCGGTCATGCCATGTACTAGTTTTCTAAAACCTGCTTCTATTTCGCTATTTCTAGAAAAGAACAAGGAAGAGGAATATTCGGGACGCAGCACTTGCATATCATGCTTGTTTGGTTTTGTGGCACTGGTGGTGCCGTGATGTGGGAGCTGGTGCGGGATTGCGGAGAGGTCTAGAACCACAAAGGCCTTCGAGAAGGAAGGAAACCAAGTGCTAGTGAGCATGTGAATGATATGACTGGCAAAGGCATTAGACATTGAAAGAATAAAATGATTGCATAAAGGTAGGGTGGCAGCAATCAGCAGGATGTAACGCAAACGGGTGTTTGCAGCTACATCACGGTAGTCGCCGATATGCGAACCCAAGTAATAAGAGAGAAACTTTTACTGTAAAAATAGAACCAGCATGGCACGATGTGCAAATACTTGGTAGCCAACGTGTTATCCGATAAGGTGTATTCAATCGCACTCCTGGATATTCGTCATCATCACCATGTCGCTCAGCCGCAAGGCACCTCGTATCCGGCTCCCTCAATCGCCAAATCTCGCCAGTCAGTAATTACACATTGTTTGCTGGCCGTCTCTTCAAATAACGCAGGACTTGGCAATCTGCGCCACATCACTTGAGATATCTTGGCTTATTATTTCTTTGCTAATCTGTTGAGAGACAAGGCCATAATCCAGCTGGAGCCAATGGCAGGGCCGCAAAGAATTGCCGTGCGCACCCAGCAGACAAGGAATCACACTTACAAGGGTCATTTAATATAAAAAAGGCCTGCTCTTTTTTCCCATTTTCCCGATCTGCGCGCATGGAGGATGAAACAGCTCCTGAAACAAGCAGCATGAAATGGCCATGCCTGATGCGGGATAGCCTGTGCACACCATGGATTAAACATGTCAGATGAGACGCCGCGATTCCTTCTTCACCTCACCTTGTCATCGCCTGGCACGGCTGTATTGCCGAGAACTGCTAATGTCACTGCTAGGGCTGGGACTGGGACTGGGATAAATGGCTTTGGTGGACATGGCGGTGAAGACAGACCGGACGAGACTGAGACGGGCATGAGACGCGAGTACGCAGTTCGGATGTCGGCTCTTGAAGGCACTTCTACTGATGGATTCACAGTATACATGTATGCAGCAAGGATGGCCATGAAGAAGAGCCAGCACGGCCAGCTCAGCGAATGACCAGGCATTCGGGATCCTGCAGCGTGGCCATCAGCTTACCCTTCTAGAAAGGAAACATCGCCGTGTACCGCTCACGATGCCCTCATCCCGACTCGTCCACGTCAGCCACGCTGCCATGTGTCGTCGTGTAAGGCTCCGGACCAAGGGCTGGGGGGTGTCCTTGGTTCACCGTCTTCTTTGCGAGATAGGGCTGGTCGGCTGTTGAAACTTTTTACAAGTCCTTCTTTCGTCTAGCCGACCTGGACACGCCCTACAGTAATTGGATATGAACGAATGGCCTGAGCAATGCGCATAAAGGTCGGCCCAACCCGACGCCCGGCAGACCTGATATTGGCAATGCCTCTCGCCCTGCCCTATGAATAGAAAATGATGTGTAGCATTCACAAAGCTCGCCATTGCGGGGGAGAGGGCCAAGCGCTTTCAAACGGCGCATCCAACCAGCCGCACCTGCGCTGCATGAATCGAGCGGAGAATTGTCATCTCCCTGGGTGCAATCACAGTGGAGCGGGCTTGTCACAGATCCGGCTTCTCACCACGTGTGCGACTCGGTGGGCGTTGACAAGAGCCGCTCGCTTCTGGCCAAAATGACATATTACTCGTGTGCTCTGGATTAGAGCTGAAGCAAGGGCTCAGCCATCAGTCGCTCGTTTTTGCTAGCGTCGGTAGTCCGAGGCAGAGGAGCCAACAAGGCCTGTCACCCCAGCTTTTGCTGCCTTTGTGTCTGTCTTTGGAATCTGGCCCGAAACGCAACTGGAAAGGCGACGTTGAAAAGCTGAGCAGTCAGTTCCTGGGGTCCGCAGCAGGACCGTTGGACTCATTGCTGTCCATGCATCTGTCGTGCTTTGCTTTGCTGGCGCCACTTATACACTTGCCCACTGGCATGACCGCATTACGGCCCAAAGCAAAGAACAAGGCCACGGCCCCTGGGCTCAAATTATGGGCGTCTGGGCCGGCTTCAGCCTCGCCAACGTCGTATCGATGATTCCACGCGGAGCATGGCATTGTCTGCGACTTGTTAGTGAGGTGGGAATATGAGTCTTGTGCTAGTACGAATACCGCTGGTGCAGGTATAGCAGCGTAGCATCAGGCAACGCGGCTGGACGCTCTCTGCTTCAGAGTTATTAACTGCCCTTCAGCTGATCAGCAGAGATTGGCATCAGCTCCAGAGCAAAAGTCGCTGCGTTGCGTCAGCAGCGGTGATCTGATCTGATCGGGCGCTGCAGAAAACACGTCTAGCCCGCAAAGCCACAATATAACGTGAAGCCGGCCCATTGTATATCTCGACGACGTTCCGCATCTTGCGCCACAGCCCCGCGCGCCACTTTGGGCCTGTCCATCTTTTACCCACCAGCTCCCAGTTCCGCCAATCACGAGCGCCGGCCATTTTCTGCTCTTGAAACTACCGCCTGTCGTCAAGCCTCCCCCCTGGCCGTTGACATGCTCTGATCTGCCTGCTGAAACGGCTTGAGGCATCAAAAAAGGGGGGCGTGCGACTTCTCCAGGGGCCCCCGTTGGCCGTCTCGCCAGCTCTCTCTCGCTCTCGCCGACGATTTTGCCCTCTTCAGTCTCTCGATCCGAGCGTCGCGCGAAACCCACCGCAGCCCAATCCAACGAGTTCAGCAGAGCAGAGGCTTCACCAGCTCAATCGTCTCACACCCTTGCCGCCCAGCTCCGCTTCTTCTAGAAACGCGCTGCCCGAGCAGTCGACGGCATAAACGACAGCCCACACGCCCCCTCCCTCACATATCTTGTCTCTCTCGACAGAACATTCTCTTTCCACACACCTCGCATTGTCTGCTAGCTGGAGCTTGCAACTACAACGACGCCTCAACACCACGTTTCCACCCATCTATATAACTACCCTCGGCCTCCCGCTCGTGATACGAGCCCCCTTCTAGCCCACCATGACCACTGAAGCCCAAGACGAATTCGACAAGCTTGTCGCCAACAACGCCCATCGTGAAACTGTCCACCCTGAAGACCGTGACGACGCCGACTCCCAGCACGGATCTGATCTCTCTGAAGAAGAACAATACCGCAACGCCAGAATCGAAGAGGCAATGAGAATGCCTACCGCCGCCACCGAGTTCAAGCTGCCCCCCGTGTCTTTTGACAGCGGCCGCTCTACCGGTGTCAAGGGCGTCATTGCCGACGCCAGAAGCTATGAATCTGCCCGCAAGACGAAGTGGAGGGCTCGCGCGCAGTCCGTTCGCAAGAGCGTCTTTGGCTCCCCACGCAGCAACAAGAGCGAGAGCGAGAGCGAAGAGGCCATATTCAGCGGCGGTGATGACGAGGACGAAGAGGAGTTCCTGAGCATGTGGCGGGAAGCGCGGCGGCAGGAGCTTGAGATGGAATCCGGACAATCCGTCCGGGCCAGACGGACAAGCCCCAGCACCCGCATCTACGGCCGCATGGACGAGGTGGATGCCCTCGGCTATCTGGACGCCATTGAGAAGGTGAACCGAGATACTACTGTTGTTGTCTTTGTCTATGATCACGAGGTAAGAGCTCATTCTACTTGGCCCTCTATGCGAACGGCATTCTAACATTAGTCCAGAGCGAAGTCTCATCAGCCATCGAATCGGTGCTGATGCCCTTGGTCAAGGCAAACCCGTCGGTTCATTTCGTCAAGGTCCACTACGAAGACATTGAATTCGACAATGCTGCCGTGCCTTCCATCCTGGCCTACAGAAACCAGGGCGACCTCTTCGCCAACCTCACTGGCATTATTGAGATGATGCCAGATGACGAGCACTTTGGCCCCGAGGCCCTGCAAAAGGTGCTCAAGAAGCACGGTGTGCTATCATGAAAATTTCTGCACTCACAGTAACTTGCTCTCTATACATCAACTACACCTCGCTTCCTCTTCTCCCTCTGTACACCTTGTTAAACAGATGGCCTTACTTTGGGCTTAACAAACCAGATGGATATACAATTGGACAGCATCATCCTTTGGAAAACCCTTTGGAAGGCCCCCTTGGAATATCACCGTCTGTTATCTCAGCCTCCCTGGAACCAGCAGCCGCCGCTGCCGGCAACAACATCCGTGCTACAGCATTTTTGTGAAGATACCCCACTTCTTCGAATTCTCTCTTCTTGGCTACCGGGATTACGGACTTGATGTGGGATTTTTCCCCTGGACCCTTGGTTTTTTTTCTGGCCTGGGCTTGTTTGACTCGGCTTTCGCCCAACCCATGACCTAATCCCTGTACCTGGAGCGCCTGCTGCCTGGTCTGCATTTCGGCTCTATTTTGCCTTCTTTTTTGTCATTCATACGGAGTTTGTGGAGATACGGGGAAGGGGATATACAAAAGTATTACCAGTACTACTAGATGGGAAGCGACACACGTATAATGGCGGCATGTCGGAACGGGTTTTCTCTTTTAACGTTCCCTTTTATTGTTCATTATGTTTAGGATACATGACCGGATGGTATTTTTTATGACAGATTTTCAGGCTACGTGCCTGGGGCTGGGCGTGTATAGGTGCCGAGCGATATCGGCTTCAATATGAAACATTCTACATAATCGTTTTTTTTTTCCCTATCGCCAGTGAATGTTGTGACCTAACGTTGCATCCAAGGTAAATTGTTTGTTATGGCATTATGTGTTGTCCAGAATTTTTCTGTCGGCTCTTGTCGCTGTTTAAGCGTATATTCGGAATTCGAATTCACCATATGTAGCTACATTTTATAGATACACATGGGTACCGTACTAACTATTCAAAATACATATAACCGGTATTCAATTGTCATTTAGTACTTTCTAGGCTGCCGGTTATCATGTTTATAGTGAAGCAGATAGAGTTTCCTATTAGCCATAGCTGCGCTTGGTGCTAGATGGTGAAAACCTGTCATTTTCAGCCAATCTGAACTTTAATTTTCGGATATTTGCTCAAATGGAGAGAATGAGGTCTTTTGTCTGGATCCATCCACGGATTCATATTTGTCGATTTGCTCATCCAACTGCCACACGCACCAAATGAGACACAATGTTAAAAGAAATCGACAAATACTGCTTCCTTGGCTGCTTAATCGAGATTGGCGGGCCAGTCATTTGGCAAGTAATGGACTGGGATCGACGCCGGATGATTTCCCTCGTTACAGATGCAGAGTATCAAGAAGATCTGGTCCAAGTTACTGCGCATTTCAAAAGGCACGTGAAGACTCTCCCGCTCGACACCTACAAGATTCACATGTCTGAGAGCGGCGACCTGCTTCGAGTGTCTACGGATGCAAAAGACGACCCGTGGATCGTTATCTGGCGGTTTGAGGTGCAAGATCTTCAGCTTGAGAAGCCTCTGAATGGTGTGACAACTCTAACTCGAACTGAGCTGCGTGAAATATCTCGTTTGGCTTGGGGCGTTGATCTTGTTTCGTACGGCACTGGAGAAGGAGAAAAGAGAGTCGTTTTCAAGTATGCGCTCATCCCGCAGGATTCCTATCGCTTCTGGACGGAGTTGAATGTTTGGTTGCGGCTTTCCCACCACCCGAATGTTGTTCCCATTGATAAAATTGTGTTGGACGAGATACGCGGCCAGATTGTCGGCTTTACGACGCCCTACATACCCGGTGGCTCACTGGAAGATAATCCGTCACGAAGATTCAAGCTCAAGTGGCTCAAGCAGCTCATTCAGGTCGTGGATGATTTGAATCTCATATATGGAGTCGTTCATGACAATATTACTCCCCGACATCTCCTAATCGACCCAGAGACGAATGATTTGCTGCTAATCAACTTTACCTGCTCTCGCCGCATAGCTGGTCCTGCTCGTCTCTTCATCTTCGACATCTCAGGGCAGGAAATGGCACTGGTCATATTGACAGTTTACAGTATCATCACCGGCGATAAGAGCTTCCAATACACCCATGAGACGGAAAAAATCTTGAATGCAGCTGCTGTTATGGAGCTTGAGGAGTGGGTGCCAGCTCCAGATATGGTACTTGATCACCCAGTCTCGGTTTATCGGTCAGTTCTTGAGGAATGGGCGAGACGAAGACGAGCCGTTCATGTTGAAGCCCGCGAATGCATCGATTGGCCAGAATTTCCGTATAAGCAGACGGTTTGGGAGAGGGATGAATTGGGGGCTTCATATGCGGTGGGCGGTACGTATGATTGCTCGCGAGCTAGGGAGCGAGAGGCGGGGAGGGCGGTGATTGAATGGGAACGGCCGCCGGAAGACGGGTTGCCAGATGAAGTGATGCTGGTGGAGGATGATGGATATGTGCATGTATAGAGTGGGCATTGAATCAATACATGCCCTGCAGTGTTTCATTGCTTGGTTCAGTAATTCAATTTATCTAAGAAATCCGTTTTAATCAAGGGATCTACTGCTATCAAAGTAGTGCGCTTCTATCAAGGAGATCTACTGCTATCAAGGCATCTACTTCTATCAGTGTCTACCCAACCCATCTTTCTATCAGGGTAGTCCAAGTATCTCCATCTGGTCAAGCTCGAATCTGGCATCTACCGCCATCAAGGCCCTCTACAAAGTTTCCATCTTGGGCCTAACTCTGATATGCTGCTTTACGGGATCCCCACAAAGACCCGCCATGGAAGCTCGGGAGGGCGGGAATGGGAGGATCCACTCGGATACGGAGGATGACGATATCAAAAAGAGTGTGTAAGCATTAGCTGCTGCTGCTACGAATAGAGCATACTCATTATAGATGTAGATGTGTATTATATAAAATCATGTAATACAGCTAATCTTCAACGCAATATCGACCGTCACATGTCATGGAACATTTGGTAAAGCCGTACCTGTACTAGTCCCATTGTCCGAGTATTCCACTCAAGCCTCGATCTAGATTTAGATGCTAGAGGCAAACCTGGCTGACGTAGAGTTCTGCAAACAAGCCATGAATTTGACTGGCCGCGTTCGGAGGATAAATCCTCGCCTTTTGGAACCTTCTTCTGCATGGCTCTTCACAAAGTTGGCCACTCCTACTGGTCGACAGAATCCCCTCAAATTGGCTGCATAATCTTCACGTGAGATTCTGCTTCGCTGCCATTTGATCTTCCGCATCCTATCAAGCCGTTCGAGTCTCGAAAGATCAGCTTCCCCACCCCCGAGCCGCGCCATCTTTGCCATCCTCTCTCCGTCTTTCCCACGGCGGCAGTCAAACAATAATACCTCAGATCGGGGTCACGCGCAGTTGCCGTCCAAGGTCTCAACTTCACATAGCGTCTGTGCTGGGTACCTTGTAGCTGAAAACCCCACTGCACCGTCCCGCCTTCAGCGGCTAACCTGCATGCTCTACAGGCGCTCGACAGCTAAACTTCCAGCGACCCCATCCGCCATCAGGCAGCCTCGGGTGCCCGCAGGCAGCAACTCAGCCTCAAAAAGAAGAAGCTCCGAAGCCTTGAATGTCACTGGCACCATCGAGCTTCACCCGGCCGATTCTTGCTGCGACCAGGGCTGGATGATTCTCGTCTTCGGTTTATAAACTCGTCCTCGATTCTTTTTTTTGCCTCTCTTCTCCTCTTCTGCTTTGTTCCGTCTGGACTGTGGTTAGTTGTTTCGTCTTGCACGCTGCTGTTGGCTCTGACCTCACTTCCGTATCATTCTCCATCCATCCCTCAAACCCTCCAAGCCAAAAGCCCCTCCCCGCCGCTTTTCTTCCCCTCCTTCATATTCACATCTGCCTTTGCATCTGCCTTCACGTCCACCCCGCTGCCGCTGCAGCAAAGAATCACATTCCTGCCGCCTGTTCGATTCATGGGCCTGCCGCCGAGTCGTCACTTTGGTGCGTGAGATGGTCCTTCGACTGACCGCAGTCACCTCGTGATGGAACAGCCTGATACGTCGCCATCCCCGCCGCCACCGCAGCTTCGACGTCGCGATACTGTGCTTCCTCGACTTAACAAGCCTTCAGCTTCCTATCCAGCGCCGCCTTCGATCCTTTCACCGTCACTGACAGTCGCCTCGCCCACGGCCGGCGCGAGCATCTCTTCGTCAGAGCCTACTCTCCGATTCCCCAGACCGCAGGGCAACAAGCAGCTCGCAAATTGGATATCGACCAGCAATCCCAACATCATGGACCTGGCTCCGCTCGCCGAGGACAACGGCCTGTCCGAGTCCACCTACGAGCTCATCTCGGGCCCGAGCACCGACACCGAAGAGTCTCAAGACGACAACTACAACGGGTCCATGAGTGAATCCATCGGCTCGCTCGACATTCATCGCCCAGACGATGTCCAAAGCTTGGCGGGCACAGAAGACTCGTACGAGACTGAGTCTGCGGTCGATGAAGCAGATATGCCCAGCACAGCGGCGTCTGAGCGCGATGATACCGAAGACGAAGAGGATGACGAAGAGTCCGTCCACGAAGACAGTGTGCTGGCCGAGTCGCACTTCACAAATGAAACTGCCAAGCTTGAGCCTTTCCCACCCTTTGAGCACGAGGCTTACTCTCACTCATCGCTTGAATATACGCAGCAGAGCTTGGGGACTCCTTCTTTCCCGACTCCAGAGGCCAGTCGGGTGATTGAGAGACCAGATCCAGCCGAGCCTGAGAAGAACAAGTCTTGGAAACAGAAGATGTCTGAATTATGGCCATTCGAATCAGGACCAAGAGAACTACTGGCAGAGGCAACATGGGGAGGCTTCCCCGGCTTCGCATTCGTCTTCGTTGTACTCGTGGCGCTTCCCATCTTCATCCAATCGCCACCCAAGCCAGTTCTACCAGATGTCCAAGCGCCACCGCCCGTCACCGCAACCATTACCACCACTACATATCTCACCACTTCATCTTTATCAACTTCTAGCAGTCAACCAACCCCATCTTCCACCAACAGCGTGGCTTTGGTGCCTATTGGCGAGCCACAGTCTGACGATTGGATATTTGGCGCCAAGAAGCCTGCTGTATCTTTCACGGCCGAAGCGCACAATGATATCTTGATTCACATCCCCAAGAGTATCAAGAAGACGTGGTTGGCCAAGGATTGTCTGTCTGTATCCGCCAAGAGAGGAGATGACATTGTCGACACCACCATGTCCATGGTAGACGAGGGCCTTCGCCTAAAGTTTGCCAAGAAGGAGGTCCACGGTGTTGTCAGCCTCGTGCTCGAAGCCAAGTGCCGTCCAAAGATTCACAAAGTGGTCAAGGTCCACTTTGGTAAGGGATTGATGGAAGAGGCCTTTGAACGCACCAAGCACCTAGCTCATGACCTGTCCGGACTCGTGCCTGCTGCTGCCCAGGAGGCAGAGCGATGCATTGAGAACGCAAAGCAGTCCATCAATTCAGCATGCCAAAACGTCTGCCAGACCGTCACTGAGACGGTATCAAAGACGTTTGGTGTCACCTTTGCAGATGCCAAACAGAATCTTGACAACCTCGTATCAACAGCCAAGGCCCAGTTTGAAGAAGCCGCTCAAGACTTTACCACTAGATTTGATGACTTTGCACAGCAAGCTCTCGAAAACCTGCCGTCGGTTGAAGATGTACAAAACCAGCTGCAGCTCCAGCTGATCGACGCGCAGCTCTCAGCCAGGCTCTGGTGGCTGCAGGTCTTTGGCAGCGCAGAGGAGCATGACGAATACCTGCGCAAGGCAACAGTGTTTTCGGCCAAGAAGCACGCAGCTGCTGAAGAGATGAAGAACGCAAAAAAAGACGCTCCTAAGAAGCCAATACAAGCAGCTTCACGGCTCTGGTCCGAATGGTCCAAGCTGAAGAGCAGATTAGCGTGTGGAGATACGAATTCTTGCAAGAACGCGGCATAAAAGGGTACAGGATACATCTTTTTGTTCTATGCCTGTATCTTACTTTTTCCGCTTTTATTAACATCTCCCTTCTTTTTCTTTCTTTTTTTTTTGTTCTTGTGAGTTATGAGAATCCGCGAGGATTTGGCTTGGTATGTATTTAATGAAAACTCTTTTTATCTTGAAACGAGGCAGGAAATAGGTATGGATTTGGAGGAAACGGGAATGGGTTGGAGTTTATAGGCCTTTTTCTTTTGTTTGTTGTTGCTCTTATATTTGTTGTTTGTCAATTTGGCCACTACCATGACTTTATTCTACAAAGCTAAAGGGAGATTGTGGTTTTTACTATTATATGCGTGATGTGTATGGCAAATGCAAATATACATGCTGCTTTATTTGCCTGGGCGTTTGGTGCTTGTTTGATGGTAGTGAAGGTGATTGTGGATGTGTATGATATGCAAATATATACGCAGTTGTGTGTGCGTGGGTATTTGTTAAGTCTCTATTACTGCTTTCTGTGGTTGTGTATGCGTAGGACGAAGGCAAATATATCTACATACCGCTTTATCAAACTAAGCGTTCGTTAAATATCCCATGTTCCCTAGTTTACGATGATTGTGCGACTTTGACATATCAGTATTGTCACTGTCATAGTTCTGTACCTATCTCTTGTCCACTAATAGAGAGCATGGATACTGGTAACACTAATAGAGCGTAAGCTCCTCTATTGACGAAAGTCCTGTTCACGCCATACTAGTCACTTGATCAATCAGGACCACCTCCCGTGATTTCCCACGTTACTCGCTGAAAGGGCTATTAAATATCTCATTCAAGCACGTGCCGTTCAACTATTCACGGAAAGTTCATCTTTGTTTGATTCTCTCTGTATTAAATGCCAGGTGCTCTGTAGTCGAGCTATACAAGTAGCTGGCAGAATACAGACCAAAATGGAGTAGCAGTCTAGGCACCTATGAGTTGCATTCAAGTGCATAAAAAGGGGCCCTACAGCTAGTAGCCGCCCAGATCTTCATAGCACCGCCAAATCCATGTATCCCACCAGCGGAAAATACGTGTAACGCTACAAGAACCAAATAGAAGGACAAGAAAAAAAATCAACAGGGCCCCCGCCACCCACTGGAGGGGCAGCGCCAAAAAAAGCAAACTCCCACTCCCACTTTCCAGCCCAAAACACAGCCCCTCCTTTTGTCGCCAAACCAAAACCAACCACCACTCGCCCTTTTTTAACATTAAACTCCGTCCCGCTAGGCAGAACCCGAGGGAAGAAGATATAAAAAAAAAAGTACGCCTCTCTTCTCTAGAACAATCAGCGATATTCCTACTTTCTTCGGTGAGTCCGTCGACGAAGAGGTTGCGCGCAGAGGTTTTGTGGACCCCGCCGCCAGCTCTTCTTCAACAGGGAAAAAAAAATAACCCGTCGCGTATTCTTTCTTTTTGATTATTGCTACAGCTGCAGGCGACTAATCTTTGCTTCTTGCTCCTCTCGACTAGATTTTTTTTTCGATACACACACATTCAAAATGTCTTCCGCCGATGCCACCGAGCCCAAGGTCGAGCAGACCAACACTGAGGTGCGACGACTTTCCACGCGGTTCCCTCCAGGTTCGATCGATCGGCTTCTGCGCGACATCTCCGCTGTTTGACGATATATCGATGCTGGGGAGGAAGAACCCCGCTGCGTTTGTTCATATTGTATATACTGACCCGCCGGTTTTGCTTAGGCCCCTGCTGCCTCTGTGACCGCTTCCTCTGTCTTCTCCATGTTTGGCGGTGGTGAGAAGAAGGAGAAGAAGGAGGACGAGGACCGTGGCGACAACTCTGGAAGCGCAAAGGCTCAGCGCGATGCCAAGGGCGACGAGGTAAGCACTATCATAGAAGAGGGGGAGAGATAGATGAGGCTCTCGATGCTACATGGCATAGGAGCAGGGCATAGGAGACGAAGCTAACGAAGATATGTGTCGTACAGGAGGAGGCCCCCGAGAGCGAGGACGTTCACTTCGAGCCCGTCGTCAAGCTGACCGAAAAGGTCGACGTCAAGACCAACGAGGAGTCTGAGGAGCAGCTCTTCAAGATGCGCGCCAAGCTGTTCAAGTTCGTCAAGGCCGTCAAGAAGGATGGCGAGGATGTCCCCGCTTCCAGCGGCGAGTGGAAGGAGCGAGGAACTGGCGATGTCAGACTGCTCAAGCACAAGGAGAACGACAAGGTCCGCCTGGTTATGCGACGAGAGAAGACGCTCAAGGTCTGCGCCAACCACTACAGTATGTTGTTTCCCCGCCTAACCCTTGTTCGTAGCTTTACTGACACATGTTTGCGCGCAGTTGTCCCCGAAATCACCCTGTCCCCCAACGTCGGCTCTGACCGCAGCTGGGTGTGGAACGCTGCCGCTGATGTCAGCGAGGGCGAGCCCGAGGCTGTTACCCTTGCCATTCGATTCGCCAACTCTGACAGTACGTGAAGCCCGCCGGACTCTGATGCATTTTACAATCACTAACATGAGCTCTTCACTCTTTCTGCAGATGCCAACCAGTTCAAGGAGGCCTTCCTGAAGGCCCAGAAGGACAGCGAGCACCTCTTCAAGGCCGCCGCCGAGGAGGAGACCAAGGAGGAGGAGAAGACTGCTTAAGTTGGAGTTTTCTCGACCGACTTGTATAAACCGAAACCAGTGCTTGCCGCTTCTCGAACCATAATTTTTCCCCTCCCCCGCGCATCAGCTGTTGATTAAACAGAAAAAATGCTAGCACCACGACACCATCCCACGCCCCATCACGCCACAACACACAACACCACACACAACGCAATACACTCCGCAATACAGCACATCGATATATAAGAAGCCCCTGTACGAAGCCGATGTAAACAGAGGCAGTCGATCTGGATTCATGAAGACTGGAGGAGGTCCCCCCGGATGAAAGTAAGCACCAAGTGGCGCCAGGCTTGGGGGGATTAGTAGATAATGGCATTTGATAGTAGAGCACCCTGAAGCAAAGAAATAAAAAGTTGATACCAGAAGAAGAGCACAATGGTGTAGCCTGATTTTGTGCATAGTTACCTATATGAGATATTGAGCACAGCGTTGTATGTACCTAGTTGAGCATTCCCAATCAACGTATACAGCTGCGTTGGCTGTGATGATGACGGCATGAGAAGCCCACAATTTACGTCCACATGTCAATGTACTTACGCGCCATATTGCCCAACTAGAAATGATAGAAGCAAAAGCAACAGCAACACCAATAGAATGGCATCCAAGCATTTATATAGTAACATTTACAACAAAAGCATCCCGCGATGCGTGCATTTCCGGCTCAGCTATAGGGTTAGCGCGGAAAGAGGTTCAGCAAGATTCTATCCGATCTGGCGTCCGTCCATGGCGCTATGACGTGGTACCTCCTCGCCGGCCCTGACCGCCTCCAAGGCGCAGCGCACGGGCAAAGTACACAATCATAGCAGGCGAGACGGAGATACGCAGAGCAAGTATTCATTCATTCAAAGGGGGACAAACATTTAGCCCCGAACGGCGGCGGATAGCCGGGCTCCTACCGGGCAGGAAAAGCTTGGAAGAAAGAGTTTTTTTCTTCTCGTCTCTTCTGCCTTGTCTGTCTTGTCAATCCATCTAACACCTGTCCATCTAAAAGGAGAGTGGAACCCGATTTTTTTTTTCTCTGAGCTGAAGTGGAAGACGGCAGAAGCGCACAGTGAGAAAACTAGCTCTTACGTGACTGACTGAACGCCCCCCCAGCCATTTTTTCCTTTACACGGCGCCTTCTCCCTTCACTTGCTCTGCCTGCTTATCTTATTATTACGACAGATTGAGAGCGCCTGTCTACCTAAGTGCGCCGCTGCGACAATTTGCTTCAAGATACCATCTTCACTAGTCACTGAGTGAAGCCCAATTCGCTACAAACACGTTGCTCTCGCTCGAAGAAAGGCCTTTTCCGGCTGGCCCCTTTGCAAATTCCCTCTTCTTTACGCGTTTCCGGTCTCGGTTGGCCGGTGCTGGAGTCTGCTTCTGTTTGTCTTTCTTGTCTTGAGGCCGTGTAGGACCGGACAAGGGCCGCCCAAGCCCAAGCAGCCGCGAGCTTGCTTTTTTTTGTTCTAAAATTAATTCCCTTTTTCCCTTGTACTATTGAAATCCTTACCTACCTTTTTTTTTTCCCGCTCGGATTTTTGCCACCAATCTTTCCAATTCACTGTTTCTCCGTATAGATCGGGGAGGTTTTTTTTTTTTTAATTCTTGGAGGAGAAAAAAAATTAGGACACATTTTCAATATGTTGGTCGAGGTGAGTTAATACATACGCACACGCATTCGCTATTCCTTTCCTGCAATTCGGCCTTTTCATTTTCCTTGTTACGCCGTGTTCGGACAACGTTTATATAAATCATCGGAGCAACTGGATGTCTTTTTTCTTCTTCTCCTTTATAAAGGAATAGGTGTATATATCCATGCCGGCTGGATGGCTGCTGGCAGACACGCATGGGAAGATGGGCGAATGGACGCTTCTAGGCTGCGGAAAAAAAAGCAGATGACGGAAGACGGGAGCTGCCAGCTGGATGGGAGGGTTTCGCCAAATGTCTGCCAGCCGGCTGGATTTATTGCCTATTTACTTTGAAAAGACGATGGAAGCTTCTTTTCTTGTTCATGCGATGCTGTTGTTCTTTCTCTGCTTTCTCTCTCAGCTCTTTCTTCGGCTTCCACTGTGTGAAGTCGCATCCACGCACAAAACGCAAAAAAGAGCCTCGCAGAAGCGCGTTCTCCGATCTCTGAACGGCACTGCTATTTTCGTCACATTGCTATTCACCATTCATGCTCTGAATTTCGATTTTCCCATCATTCTTTTTATTGTTGATATTTTTTCCCCACGATGGCACCGATGCGCAGGGGAGCGCCGCGCGCTGCGAAGAAACTGGCGATTCATGCGAGGCTTGGGACTGACGATGAGCAGAGGAAAGTCAAGGTCGTTACGGACCAACACGTCATGTGAGTTTTTTTTCCTGAGCCCGATATCTCGCATTCCCACCAGCAACCCATACCATCAAGATGCAGCTTCTTCTTTGTTTTATTATTAGAAGAAGAAACGTTATCATATATTTGATGGGCTGAATGTTGCTCCTTTTTCCCTTCTACACCTTGGTTTCGTTTCCATCATATGGCTCCTTTCTGACCTGATGCTGCAGCGACAAGCCTTCACCCGTGGAGGAGTTTCCGATGCGGCAATGGAGCATTCGGCTCTTTATGGTAGACGAGGATGGTAACGAGCGGCCTGCCGACGTCTTCACCAAGGTTGTCTACAACCTGCATCCCACATTCGAGAATCCCACTCAGAGTGAGTCTAATCTTTCTTCTCATGTCTACCGGTTCCCAAATCCGAGACGTCATTGACGCGGTCTTTTTTAGCCTTCACTAAGCCCCCCTTCATCTGCTCCAACGAGGGTTGGGGTGAGTTTGAGATTGGCATCGATCTCTACACCACCGAAAAGACAAAGCTGGCTCCCATCATCCACGACCTCAACTTCCAGCAGGAAAAGTATGAGGTGACGCACACGGTTGTTTTTAAGAACCCTTCCCAGGCACTCCAAGAGCGGCTTCGCGAGACCGGCCCCCTGCCCTCTGACGAAGAGAGACCTAAGAAGAAGGGCCTGGTGAGCAAGAAGGGGGCCCAAAAGTACGATTACGAAAAGATCGCCGAGGCCCTCGAAAAGCTCGAGGAGGAGGATCTTCTGCGCGTCATCCAGTTGATTAATGAGAACAAGGGACCGGAAACCTATATCCGGAGTGATGTTGAAGGTGAGTCTCTTCCTCTTTGTCCCCCAAAAGACGTTCAACATGCGTGTATCTTCTTTCCAATTTTGAATATCTCTCTTCTTCTTGGACAAGTCCACACCCCGTGTTGATGCTTTTCTTCCGGAACTAGTGAGTAACTTGTCTGAAGCTGGCGAATTTTCCATCGATCTATATACCATGCCGGATGCGTTGACGACGAAGCTCTGGGAGCACCTGGTGAGTATTCCCTAAGGACGCCAAATTTGATGATTGCTGCCAGCTGCGGAACCGATTTTCTGACAGCTTTACAATATACAGACTAAAAAGGGTCTTGTTGCCTAAAGAAACTGTGTGTTACGCCTCTAAGTTGCAGCAGCCCGTGCCGTAGGGACAGGACGACCCGAATACGAGCTATCAGCACTTGGAGGCACTGGTCGATTGAGTTTGAGAGGAGAGAGCTACACATTGTCTTTTTTTGGTCTTTTAAATTTTTTTACTTATCACGGCAAGGAGCAATTATGAGAATACGCGCAAAGGAAACTACCGATACGACGGAAGTAATTGTGGCTTTATTTTGTAACACAAAGGGTACCGCCGGAGGATGAAAGCGGGAAAAAGAACGACTACAAGCCTGGCATTTTAAAAGAAAGATTTGCTGAAAAAAAAAAGTATTCGCGAAATCGATGCTTGTTTTTTGGTTGTCACAGAAGAACCTCCTACTCAAAACTCTGCTACTCCGTTTTCTACATTCCTTTGCCTTTTCGAAGGAAGAGACTGCGCATGATGTCTTTTCGAAGACTCCTTCACTGCGAATCTGTTTGCCTGATGAAGCACGCAGCCGTCTGAAAGCCATGGTAGAAGCAATGTTCTTTCTCTCGACTCTTTCGATCTTGGAATACTCTCCTCTCCGCTCTTATTTTCTTTTGTACCGTGTCTTTACTCATCTTGCTCTTTTCTTGCCCCCAAGGAGCTTCAGTGTGGATAGCAGAGAGGTGGAACGTCAAAGAGGATCACTATCTGGTTCTAGTGAAATGAGACTGCCGGACAGGATCCATCAAAACGGGTCCTTCATATTATGAGGCGTGCCGGATTTTATTTTCATCGCTGGAGGAGGAAAAAAATGAATAGAAAAGAGTGCACACGTAGGTGCTTTTTCTTACTGTCAGGTAGTTTACAAGGCGACGAGAGCTAGTTGGAAGTGAATAATGCTGTGTTAGTGCGGATAATTAATTTGACTTTCCAATCAGTGTTTGTGATGGACTAGATGATGACTTGTGCAGATGTGGAGTTTCACCACCGGAAGAGTCAAGCCGGCATGTGAAAGCGAAAGTGACCATTTAGCTGTCCCCTTGCAGGAGGGACCAGGTAGAGCAGCCTCTCTTTTACCAGACCGCCGTTTATTGGACATGGGGGCGGATTGGTTCTTCGGGGACATTTACAAGCAGCTGCTGTAAGCATGCGCTGTGCTTGGAGTTGGAGGCGGAGAGTGTAAGCGGGCCTCTTTCTGCTGGTCGTGGTTCCTGCACTAGATGGTCTTTTGTGGATGGAATAGTCTTGGTGGCATAGGAGGGTTACATAAGTCAACTTGGCAGGTGGACTATTGTTAGTCGATAGCACTTTTGTCCCGATATCAATTTGAGCTGCAGATTGAGATGGAGCTTCGTAGTAGCAGTTCATCATATGTTTGGGAGCTGCAACAGTACTTGGACGTGACGTGCTTTTGACTTTTGACTTTTATGCTTCACCTCTCTCCCTTGGTGAGACGCATAATCCAATTCACATGACGCTACCAATGCTGATGCTGATGCTGATGGCGGATGCCTGGGCGGGCAACACGTAGCTCGTCCATCCCTTGCATCCAACAATTGCCAGCTCACACGCCACATGCCTGCGAAAATCAGTACCTGAGACTCTCGGTGTGCGCCGGCAGCCAGTGGCGCTCTGGCGATCGATCCTCAACCACGGCGCCGTTGCTTCACTACGCTCGTGACTTCTGGATCTGGTGCTAATGACAAACAAGTACTCCCGGCTGGCCCAAGTACACAGTAGCAAATGGCGGCCGAGTCAATGGAGTTTTTTCATTTCCGTCAACGTGACCTCCCAGGATGCAGCGCCTGGCGCCTCGCGATTGGCTGGATGGGGGCCTCTTATTGGCTAATGGCCACGTTGATTGGGCGGCGATTATTGGCTGCTGCACTGGGGCGGATCCGGGGTGCAAAAGAGGGGCCAGAGCGGCGGGAAAGAGCTGCTGCTGCGTCGCTGCTGCTGCTACTGCGTGCTGCGGCTTCCGCTAGGAACTCCCACTAACGTGCCTTTTCCCGCCTGGCCTTATCGCTATTTTGGCTTTTCTGGGGCGGGCAGGAAGCGAAGGCGCAGCCCGTCTGGGACACCATTGGCACACAGAAGCAGAGAGGGGAAGGAGAGACGACGGCCCCCCCCAGGACGGGTTCTGGCCTTTTTAGATTGAGCATGTATAGACAGGTAGGCAGGTACTTCTGGATCAGAAAAAAAGTACCCGTAGTGCTTGCTGCTAAAAGTTTTCCGGGGGAAGGAACGAAGCACAGGAGAGAGGAAAGAAGTCGAAAAAAAAATTGTTACTGTTACGTCTTCTTTTTGTCTGCGCTTGACTTCAATTGGCCGTCTCCTCTTCTCTCTTACAAACCACCTACTTTCTTTCTCTGCCTCTTTCCTCTCCTCTCTTCTTATCATCTCTTCTGCAGCCAAGGAGTAGGGGAGCAAAAAAAAAAAGGAAAACAAGGTAAAAGCAAGAAAAGGCTATCGACGGATTCGTTTCCCTTTTAACCTGCAGAGGGTGGTTCGATTTTCCTTCTTCTTACCTTCTTTTATACTGGATTCGATTTGCCATCCAAGCGTGCACCGAGACAGCGCGACCCCCGCCAGCGTTTGATTTTCGCTTGACTTCGGCCTACGCTGCCTCTGGCGCTCGCCATCCCGCCGCAAACCGACCAACATCTCACCACCTTGTTGGTGGTTTCTGGGCACCCCGGAAAAGGCGACGAAATGGCCCAATACACGAACAACGCGAGTCCCGCCCAGTCGACTGCGACGGCAGCTTCAGCGCAGTCTTCGGCCCAGCAGCAGGCCGCCGCGGCCGCCGCGGGGAACTCGCAAAACTCCCAGCACAAGCGCGTCTACCAGGCGTGTATTCCATGTCGCCGCCGCAAGGTGCGATGCGACCTCGGCAGCGTCGACAACCCCCACGATCCGCCGTGCGTGCGCTGCCGTCGCGAGAGCAAGGACTGCTACTTTAGTGCCACCAGGCGCAAGAGAAAGACCGACGAGGAGGACAGCGATGCCGACGAGTATGTCATCCGCAATGGGCGGAAGAAGCTCCATGCCGCCGATAGCCCTCCGTTTTCTCGATTCGATAAGCGACACTACAGCGACACGCCGCTGACGCCTGGAGGATCGACTGGCCGGTCCCAACCGCTGCGACGACCGGATGGCTCCAAGGAGAACGGCCGCCGGCGTGATGGCGAGTTTGGCGATGGCGATTCCAACCAGACGCTGGAGAACCTGGAGGCTCAGACCGTCATGAGGCAGGGCGTCTTTGGTCCCCACGATGCTCTGGATCTCCTCTACAAGGCCGCGACGGATAGGTTTGTCATGCCTTCCTCGGTTGCTTTGGGTACTGCTAACGGCCAGTCCAGCCCGGCTGCCGATACACACAGGCGCCAGCCAAGCATGGCCTCGGTTGCTGCAGGGCCGCCACAACAGGTTCAGGCTGCAGACGAGCGGAACAACCGTGCTAGGTCAAGAGGACCGTCCATGTCTGTTCGGCCAGAGCAGCCCGTTGATCCTAACTTGGATCGACCAACTCTGAGCGCCCAGCCCGGCTATGAAGATGCCCTGAGAGCTTGGTCAAGGTTCCGCTTCGTACGTGCAGGTTGGTTCACCGCGCAGGAAGCCATTGAGTACATTGACTAGTAAGTCGATATTTATCATTCTATTCCAGTCTGTAAACCTATGAAACTGACTCTTATTCTCTCTGTCAGCTACTATAAATACCTTTCTCCTCTTACACCGATTTCGCCTCCCACCTTTAGCAATCCTTCATCTCACTTGACACTCTTGACCGAGGAGCCTATTCTCACAGTCACCCTGCTTACGATTTCCTCGAGATATTGTCAGCTTCCTGGTGCTGGCGGTATTTGTCGATCGCACGCCGTGCCCGAACAGCTATGGACGTATTTGCGCGGCATGATTGAGAGATGTCTCTGGGGACAGGAAGCTTTTGGAGGTGGCTTCTGCGGCTCAGGATCTGCGTCCACTTCAATGCTCACCGATGAGTCCCAAACAAGCAGCACGGCACCGTGGCGAGGACTTCGCAAGGGCAGCTTGAGGACATTGGGTACGATTGAGTCGCTCTTGATCCTAACCGAATGGCACCCTCGTGCGCTACACTTTCCACCAAATGAGGCCACCGATGAGCTGGTTCTTCCCATAGCCGAAGCTTCCCCGCTGATGGCAGCTGAGGATGAACTACACAGAACAGTCGGACCAGGTATTGGCGGCAAGAGGATCGAGAGCTGGCTTGAGCCCGCATGGAGGAGCGATCGTATGTGCTGGATGCTTCTTAGTACTGCCATGGGACTGGCGTACGAGCTTGGTGTCTTTGATGACATTGATGAGCTTCTCAAGGACGATGCCATCACCCGACCTGAGTATAAAGATGAGGTCTATCGTCAACGCGCCAATCGCATCAAGCGGCTTTTGCTCATTTACACAAGCCAGCTTGCCGGACGCCTGGGCTGGACCAGCATGACGCCAGAGCACCTTAGAAAGGCTGACCCGGCTGTTGCTCGCCAGAGGCCCTTGACCACCGACAGCAGCAGCACGCCAGCGACTAATCCATCGTCCCTTGCCAACGGATTCAACTATGTCCCGGATCTCGAGCTCGATGACCAAATCATCCACTGTTGGGCAGGTATCAGCAACGCCATGCATCTCGGCAATGAGAAACTGTTCAAGACTCGCAAGCACACCACGGAAATCATCCAGTCGGGCAAGTACGTTGACTTGCTCAGGGATTTTACGCCTCTTCTCAAAGACTGGTACCGAGAATTTGAGCTGTTCCGTCTACCGCAGTATATCAGGCATATCCTTACCATCGAGTACGAATATGTGCGAATTTACATCAACTCCCTGTCGTTACAGGCTGTAGTCGAGCGATGTACCAGCAACACTACCAACGGGGTACAGCCGACGCACCTTTCTCCCCAGACAATGATCAACTACGGAAAGCTGCCTCTTGGTCAGCTGGGAGGTTTCACTGTCCATGACCAGGAGTATGTGCGCGAAGTCGTGGAGGGAAGCCGAAATCTACTTCGAACGGTTGTTGAAGGGCTGCTTCCCGGCGGCTATCTCAAGCATGCTCCTGTGCGAACGTACTTTCGCATCATTAGTGGTGCCATGTTTTTGCTTAAGACCTTTGCCCTCGGCGCCCCTCGTTCCGATGTCAAGATGAGCATTGACCTGATGGATGCTACTGTGGAGGCTCTGCGGAACTGTATTGTTGACGACGTTCACCTGGGTATTCGCTTCGCCGACTTGTTGGAGTCTTTGACGAGCCGTCTGCGGAACCGCTTTATCCAAGCGCCAATGCCACAGGCATCTGCGAAAGCACAGAGTCCTGTTCCAGAGACGGGCAGCGCTGGTGGCGCAGCGCCGGTGCAGAATGGAGAGAATGGAGAGAATGCAAACTGGGTTGGCAGCCATGCGCAGAGGCTTAGGGATGGCCTCAACGGACAGTGTAAGTTGAAAAGTACCTTTCTTATAACGTGGAATTTTCAGAGACTAATTTGGAGCATTAGACCGAGTGCCAACTCCCACTGCTGAAGCGAACAACATCTCTGCCACGCCTTTTGACATCTCTGGCGGCAACTTCCCGTACCATGGGGCGTCGTCAATTGGCCCCTCTACCCCAGCGGCTGACAACAACACATCGGCTAACATGGACGTCAACTTGTTTGACGAGTGGAACAATGCTGGGAGCGAGATGTGGTATCTGCCCCCTGGCCCGGCCTTTTTCCAGAACATGGAGAATAGCTCTGTTGCCATGACTGCTGAGGGTGTCAACGTTGGCGGATTGGATCTCCTGGAGTATATGGCCATGGATCCCGTGCATTTCCCCGGCTTGGATGGGGCCAATAGTGGAACGGCTAGCTAAGTAAAGGCGGTGGACTGATACTAACTACAACGAGCGATGAATTTGATTGTCTTTGGAGTGCATGGATTTTGAAAAGTCATGGATGTGGTATTGGAATACAGAAACAAGCTGTCTTGGGCATTTATTACATTTTATTAGTATTGTTTAGTGAGGCTACCATCGAAGGCGATGGACATAGTTCAGATTTCAAATTTGCAAAAAATTACTCCGATTTTCTCTTTTATATTCGTTTTATCGCATGCTGTGTTAATATGGCCACTGGTCTTGACATATGTGAAATGGGGCGGAAGCCTCAGTGAATTTCCAACAGTCCACTTGACAAAGTGTAGTGACCATTTCGTCCGTCTTGTGCCTATGCTGGCATTTATGCTATATCCGTTACATACACCGACAATATGGGGAATACAAACAGTTATCAAACACCTCGATCTCATTATCCAGCACCCCTAATGTAGTATTTATTCAAGCAGCAGTAGCAGCAGTAGCAGCAGTGTAGTAATAACTGGGCGGGTAACACTTTTCTGTATATGGTGGACGTCTATACGCTTCTAGTTTACCTTCGCGCGACACCCCGGTTTCTAATAATTAATTCTTTCGTCTCCGTAAGCCTTATAGAGGCATGAAAAGGCTCACCAGAGGAGCGACAACTGAAAGTTTATGGTAGAGAACGCCATCGGAAACCCCTTGGTGCACAATGCTGATGTCTTGTGAACATGGATGTGTAGTAGTATCGATAGTGGAAGCCTCAGCGTCAAGTCCAGCCAGTCAAAGTGAAGTAGCCAATTCATCCATTCGGCTCTGTATTGACACTTATGCCATATCTAGGGACATGTAATTCCGTCCACACGTGTCTGAAAGCCGCTTGTTTATTTGCTCAGGCTTGGCAAAAGCGCAGCTCGGTGTAATATAAGAGAAAAAGCAATGATTTCCTTTTTGCGAGACATATTGGGGGCCATTGAATTAATGCAACAGACTCACTTTCAGCTGGTTCACATACCCAAGATGGTAATTGGCCAATTAATAAGACGCAGCCTGCTCTACTCCTGGTACACAAACATCCATGGATGCTTGTTCCTTGGCGTTTTTTCCCTTGCATGCAACTATTGGTGGTGTTTCAGCTCGGAAGACGGCGTGTCCGAAGCAATTCATACAAGGGTGCAGTTCCGTACTTCGTATTTACATCCTGAGCGGATTTGGGGAATTAGTCTTAGAATAAATACCATATAGTAAAGCTGGCAATTCAAAGAAGACGATAGTGCAAATTCATACTCGCTTTTCCATATTGCGTGGATCCTAGAGGCTGTATTGGTCATAATTGTATGTAAAAAAAAGCCGGAGCATCCAAGAAAGGTTGATCGTTGCATAGCATCGTCGGAATCTCTGTTGGTCAATACGGCCAATTTGCAGCTCAGCTGCAGCAAAGACCCGATGGCGTAAATTTGCTGTGGCTGGTCGCGGACCTCAGCTCTCAGGGGTTCCTGAACTAATGGCTATGTCCTGCGGTTTTTAAACATGATGATTGGTTCGGTAATTTCGAAGGCATTCAGCTCCAGAAAGGCTGGCAAGGCTGGCAAGGCTCGATCGGCGTGATTGAGCTTCAATCGCACAGAAGATTGGGGAATCATGGTTTTGGAAATTGTTATTCTGAAAAGTATAAAGGGTGAGGATGTAATTTGGTAAAAATTTCGTGAATAGAGCTATTTCATTTCTCTTTTCCGCGATAACCTCTATCGTGAGCTCTGACAATTGAGAGAGATTATAAGCACTTCGTTAAATGCAGGATATCAATATGACAACAAGACTCATATCTCAACATGACGGTATCGAACAGGACTCGTGGTCCAGATATGGTAACGGTAACACGTACAACGCCACTGGTAAAGGTATGCAATTTAATGGATCTATGTTCCATGGAAGTGTGCAATTTTTTGTGATGAGGGATACCTTTGATAAGAAGTCCTTGGAGAAACTTATTTCTATTGGTGCTACTTTCAAGGAAGAAGGATACTTCGGGAAAAGGACCGAGGAGTCTAAGGGTAAGAGCGCTGTCTGACACGTATACACAATCCTGGTGATTAATTCGAATTTTCTATAGCCGAAATTTTCCAAAAGCTACGTGTTTGGCTCCTCGGTAATCACATTAACGGGCTTTATGACGATTCAATTCAGATGAGATTAAATGATACCTGCAATTGGATTCTCGGAAATCCGAAATTTACCAGTTGGCGTTCAGAGTCGGCATCATCTCTACAACTTCCTAAGTTATTATGGGTGCATGGACCCCCCGGCTTTGGGAAAACGGTTCTTTGTGCTCGAGTCATTGAGTACATTAAAACTAAACCAGAGGAGTTTGTCGCTTACTACTTCTTTTCGTCTGACCTCGAAAGCCACAAAGATCCTATGGTGGCGATGCGATCATGGCTATACCAAATAGCTGATTTTAATATATCGGTTGCCGACATCATTAATAAAACACGAGAGCGTGGCCAAGCTTCACAAAGCATCATCATCAACTTGTTCCGACAGGCGATCAAATTGGTATCAAAATGCACACTCGTCATTGATGGCCTCGATGAGTGTTCGCCAGACGTCTCTTGCTCATCCGTGGCTGATTTCATCAGACATGTCAACGAGGCAGTGCGTGGCACAGATACTAGGATCCTTGTGATGAGTCGATTTGAAACTTATATTCACAAGGCTTTGATGGAAGTCAAAAATACGGAGTTCTCTGAATATGAAATGCGTGAAGAAGATGTTAGCCAAGATATAGCTGCGTTATCCAAGGATATTGTGGCAGACAAACTGCGAGATGAAGACAACTCTATTCGAGATGAAATGGCTAAAAGCATAAGCAAGCAGAGTCAGGGCCAATTTCTCTGGCTGAGAATGCAGAAAGTCTCCTTACCCGGAAGATTGAGCAAAGAGGAGCTCCAGGAAGCCATAGAAAAGATACCTGCTAGTCTTTTGGCTCTTTTTTCTCAGAGCTGGTCTAGTATCACGAAACTCCCAACGAGTGATCAGGAAAGGGCAATTTCACTACTACGGGTGGCTACATTTTCTCTTCGCCCTCTGACAGTTCGCGAGATATCCGAGGCTGTACTCGTGAGCGAAGAGTATAAAGATTTCCCTGCCCACGAACTTCCCAGCAAGTGGGATAAAAATTATGTCCAAAGAAAAATATTGGGTCTCTGTTATTCCTTGCTAGAGGCCCGAGAGCAAAGCCCGGGATGTCCCATCGAAGAATGGACAATACATCCCGTACACTTCTCCGTTAGAGAATTTTTGTTCGGCAGTATCATGAACCGAGATCCTCTTCTAGGGGATAACCAATCTATGATTGCAGCTGAGCATAGTTTTCTAGCAAAACAGTGTATCACCTACATGAATTATTCATATGCTTGGCAACAATCCGTTGGTAATGAGGCGCCATCCTCAGGTGCTTTCACAAGTTATGCAGCAGAATTTTGGAACAAACATGCGAAAGCTGGAACAGATCAACAAAATATATTGATCGAAAAGTTCTTCGATGAGAGCAGCCGTTCGTGGACCATGTGGACAAGATGGTTCAATTCAATTAATGATGATTGGGGCAGTGACAAAGGCCATCCAGCAATTCCCTTATGTTACGCAATACAACTGGGATTTGTTGACTTGGCTTCAGCAATGATCAATAAGAATACAGAGCGTGTGAATTACAGCTCGAGAGATCGTACAGTCTTAGGAGTTGCATGTTCGAAGGGGTACAAGGATCTTGTCGGCGAACTTCTTGCAAATGGCGCGAAGGCTGGAATTAGAGATATCCACGGTCGAACCCCCCTATATTATGCGGCTATGAATGGCCATTCGGAGCTGGTCAAGCTTTTAATCAACAATGGTGTCAATATCAAAATTCGAGATCACAATGGCGTGTCTCCGTTTCTGGCTGCAAGCGCTAATGGCCACCTAGATATTATGAGGCAACTGATCCAGAAAGGTGCCGACATACATCAGGCGGACAAGGACGGGAATAGCGCGCTCTACAAAGCCGGTTTCAATGGCCACATCAAGGCGGTTAGGCTTCTTATCGGAAAAGGCGCACACCGCCAGTTATCAACCTATGTCACGACTCCGCCAGTATTCGTAGCATTGAAGAGCGGCTCTTCTCATTTAGCTCGGATACTCATCGAGGAAGAAGTCAATCTCGATGCCAAGGGTGGATTCAAAAGGCCGACAATCCTGCATATTGCAATTTCCGAAGGCAGGCTTGATATTGTGGAGTTTCTCATCAATCGAGGCGTGGATCTTACGCACCAGGATGCTGATGGGCGATCACCTCTATTTATAGCATGTTTGCATGGGCATATTGAAATCGTGCGGCTCCTCATCAATCGGGGCGTGGATCTCTCGCTGCAGGATTCTGATGAACAAACGCCCCTTTTTATCGCCTGCTTATGTGGACATATTGAAATTGTGGAACTACTCATCAAGAAAGAAGTCGATTTCAAGACGCCCGATAAAGAGGGCAAAACACCGTTGTATGCTGCATGCGCCAATCGCCACTTGAAAGTTGCCAGATTCCTAGTCGAACGTGGCGCCGATATCAAGAGCTCTGATAAAATGGGAAACACGCCCCTTTTTGAGGCAGCCTTCGGAGGATCTTTCGAGATCATTCAAATGCTCACCGAACTCATTAAAAACGCTACTGACGTTCCAGCCACTATTCGCAACCGTGCTATACTGGCTGCATCCCGAGGAGGTCATGTTGGCATACTCCAGCTGTTGATAGAGTGGGCTGGGAAGGAAATCGACAAGTTGGACAGTAAGTGGACTGTCAAGAATGTTCCGTTGCAATATAATATTAGGGATACAGCACTTCTACTGGCTTCTGACTTGGGCCATGCTGATGTTGTATCACTGTTACTGAATTACGAGGCAAATATTACAGTCACTGATCCGCGTGGCCGCACGGCCCTTTATGCAGCATGCTGCAATGGCCATTTTGAGGTGGCAAAGTTACTGGTCGAAGAAGGTGCTAACATTGCGGCGACTGAGACTAAGCTACAAACACCGTTGATGGGAGCATGCGCAAATGGCCATCTCAACATAGTTAATTTACTGCTACAAAAAGATGACGTTGGGAAGGCCGGCGTGAATGCCGTGAATTCTAATGGGATGAGTGCGGCGTTTATGGCAGCCGAACACGGTCATCTTGAGGTGCTCCGGCTGCTCCTTTCATCTGGCGCTAACATATTCAATAAAAGTAACATGGGCTGGCTACCTATTCATATAGCATCACAGAACGGCCATTCTAAAGCAGTCGATTTTTTGATTGAAAGCGGCTCCGATGCCACGGTTCTTAATGGGCAAGGATTAACACCGCTCTGGTTGGCAAGTTTGAATGGCAAAGTTGACGTGGTTGATGTTCTTTTGAAGCACGGGATGGATGTCGACGCCAGAGATTCAGAAAATCGAACAGCACTTTCGATAGCGAGCTTTGAAGGTTATTTCAAGCTGGCCGAGTTGCTGCTTGGTCACTGCGCCGATATATCGATCGAAGATATCACGGGGAAAACGCCACTGTATTGGGCATCTGCCAATCGGCATCTTGATGTCGTTGAACTGCTTCTAGAACATGGAGCGGATATTAAGCCTAATAGTAAGGGGCAGACACCAGCTTATATTGCATCCACCAAAGGTTACGTCGATGTTCTTCGGTTCTTGATCGAATGGGGAGCTGATGTTACCGAAACGGATGGTCAGGGGCGTACATTGCTCCATGCATCGTGTTCGTTCGGCCATATTAAGACAACCAAATTTTTACTCGAAATGGGGGCTGACGTCAACTCATCTGATAAGAACGGCAACCGTCCGATATATGAAGCATCTAAGAAAGGCTATTTGGCTATAGTTGACAATCTCATTCAAAAAGGTGCTGATTCCTTCACAGAAAATAGCGGAGGTTGGAACCTTATCACCGAAGCTTCATCAAAGGATCACGCAAAGACTGTTGATCACCTGATAGAGTGTTGTCAATTTGATGCGGAGCAGCTTGATGCCAATGAAAGAACAGCGCTCATTGCTGCGTGCGAGGCTGGCCACGTCATTACAGCTCACAGTTTGATTGATAGAGGCGTAAATGTCAACAGAATTGCCAACGATACTACCGCTCTTTTAGCTGCATGCTTCAACGGCCACATAGAAGTGGTTAAGCTTCTTCTCGAGCATGATGCTGACACGAGCATAGAGCGCCGGGATGGGATGACGCCGGCCAAAGCCGCTGCCGAAGGCGGGTATAGTGAGATATCTAAGCTCCTGAATGCTCATCACACGAAGAGCACCAAGAAAGGCAACTTGGAAGAACATGCACCAAGACGCATAGGGCGGAACATACTGGCGAATTTCCTGAGATTTCCTAGCATATTTGGGTAGCATATACATTGGTCTTAGAAGTTTAGTCACCGAAACACACTTGGTTTATGGCTGTCTTTCTATTGTACTGTTCACTGTTGAGTTGATAGCATTGTGCTTATACTAGATGTCTGGCCCTAAGCCGCTAATACATGTGCGGTGAATGAATTGCAAGGCTACCCCTGAAGAGCAAACTACAGCAATGAACCGTATCTAGTTGAGCTATTCCAATGAGGGGTGTCTTTACAGCTGATTGCCGGTTAAACATGTACGCGCAGTTCTTTAACGCGGGTGGGGAGAGAGCGAAAAATGAGGAACTACATCCGGCGTCATGTTCAATATTCCTCTTTTTCTCAGCTTCCATATGCTAAAATTTTCCAGCAGATTTGCTTTAGCAACAGAAATATTGTCTAGCTGTAAAAAATAATTTTTGGCAACCTAGTTTATATATTCGTATCAGAAGCATTCAGCAATATGTTGAACTAGAGGAGCTACAAGGCTTGTAAAAGCTATCCAACTACAAAAATTAGACGATTTCAGCAGCATCTTACAGCTTTTTTGTTACCCTATGACCTTTGGTTCGTATTTTGGTTAATTGACCGCAATTTTCTGTTGTATTTGAACATTGCACTCATTACGAACTCTAATATCTTCTCATTTATGCCCGTAAATAAACATTTTTCTAAGGACCCCCGCGTTCGAAGACAGCCAAAATAAAGTCTTGACTGGGCCTACACACTTTACTTTGCCTGCGGCGGCGCTCGGAAGGAGCAAACAGCTAGGCGATTTTGAGTTGGTCGCTCCGAGTAAAACTGGGGCGCTCACCGAGCAAGGCTCTTATTAGTCGAAATATATCGACTGCCCAAGTATCGATAATATCTCTAGGTGGTTTAATATAAGTATATTATGTAGTATTTGTATGCACCGAGTTGGGCATCAGTGCAGGCGTCCGTGACCCATCCCGAGTGAGTGATTTACCCCTCATCTGTTATTTTCCCCTCCCATTTCATGTCAAAATTTGTCTATATAAAGTATATACAATACCTATCTGCTTTGGTTAGGTAGGTAATAAGCATATCAGAGGCTGTATACTTGCGTCAACTTGGCAACAATGGCTACTACTACTACTCGCAAGCTTATTTCAGACACAAACGCCAGTATAAAAGACGCCAGAAACAAATATGACCCACTCAAAGACAACAAGGAGCTTGGAGAGACGTTCCACGCGGCAGCCGGTCAGCTTCCTCTCATAGAAGAAGCACTGCGCAAGGCCAAGCCCTATTTGCCAACACCAGATGTTCCACAAGCTGTCGCAGCCTTGCTTGACTCTTGTAAAACCAATGCGGCAAAACTCGAGACTATATTCAATGAAATCTCGGCAGTCTCGGCAGTGCCGGCCAAAGATAGACGGGAATACTACGTGACTTTCATTAAGAAACAGGGCAGGGGCAGCTTGGTGGAGGTGTTGGTTACAGAAATGATGGAGTATGTTTGTGAAGTGGCGAAGGACGCAAATGGAGAAGATGTGAAAGCACAGTTAGCCAAATTGAAAGGTGCAATCGATACGCTGGAGGAAATGCCACCATCGGTGCCCATGGATCAGCAAGAAGGGGGACGATTCATAAATAACGGCGGCGAACAGTACAATGCCACGGATAATGCGCGGCAATTCAACAAATCGGCGTTTCACGGAGCTGTAACTTTCAACTGATATTGAAGAGCAGGAAGAGCATGGCTATGGCGGCTTACCATCGTCAAGCAAGAGGAAGAATGGAGGGTTAAAGATGGCCTGATAGTCAACTACCTAAGCTCATGTATATTAGTACAGGCAATTAAAATCTTTGATTACTACCTTAGTATATGAATATAAATACTGTTTTGAAGATAAAAGTCCTTGATTTCTAGTTAAAGGTTACAGCTCCATGAAACGTGGTTTCATTGAACTGTCGCGCGTTATTCGTGGCATTGTACTGGGTCCCGCCAGTCGTGGTAAACTGATCACCTGGCGCTGCGTTTTGAAAATTGAACGTAGACACATCGCCACCTTTTTTGTCCATGGAAGCCAACATAGAAACGATATCCGTAAGCAGCTTCTCTGCATTGCTGTTCAGCTCCTCCAGCACTGCTCCCGTGGCTGCATCTTTGACTAGCTTGAAGTCGTCACTAAACGTCTTTTCCGACTCTTGGATTTTGGCTATCAGGCCTTTCCAATTTTCATGCTGAACTGTGTCCTCTTTAAATCTCTTTACCCGTGTCAAGTAGACACGTCGAACGGTCCTGATCTGGAAGTCAATGATTAATTGATAGAGAGCTATGAGACGGTCTTCAAGTTCGACATCCAAACCGGAATCCTGTACTTTATTGCCCGCTGACAGTAGCGATTCCAGCTTTACGTAGAAATGCACACGAGATGTGACATATAGGCAGCCATCGCGACTCGCCTCCTCTGCGTCGCTGGGATTCATAAAGACGGGAAGGATGACACAAAAACCAGCCCATGCCAGGGAGGCTTCGGGCGACGCTTTAACGGCAACGTCAATGGCAGTTTTGATGGTTTGGATGAATTGAGTAGCCTGTGCCAGCTGGTCGCGCAACACGAATTCGTGGCCAAATATATTAAATCTGGCTTTCTTTTCGTCCAATTGCTCAAGTCCATTACTGGAAATTGTCTCCATTTGAGTCAAACGACTTCTGTGGTTGTCGATTTCAATCTGATTCTCAGCTGAAACGTGTATTTCATCGCTACTGTCCGACAAGCCAGTCTTCGGACTAGTGATTGTCTGCAGCTCCCTGGACAGCAATTGTTCATATTCTTTGACCAATTGTGCGTCTCTCTCTTTTAGACTGTCATATGCGCGGTCCCAGAGTGATATCTTCGGCGACTCTGGTGTTTTGGGTAAATCGTCATCGGCCGGTTTAGCAATCGTCGCTACTAGAGTAGCGTTTGTCGCGTCTTCGAAAACTCCATCGGATGAGGGTGAAATCGGCGTTATAGATTGCAATTTCGTTGAAGGCTTGGCGATCTCTTTTAGTTTCAGCTTTGATAAGACTGCTCTGAATCGCTTCAAGGCCATGTCAGAGAGCGGCGCTTTGTTGGTAGTAGATATTGCGCGCAATCAATCATTTAATGGTGCCTGAAGGAAATAACGGCGCAGTGAAAAGATACTGGGCGTCAATACTAAAAAGCGGTGGGAAAAAGCAAGGCTGGGCACAGCCCCCCTGTGCGACCTATGACCTACATAGAAATTTCTAGTAATACCTGAAAAGGGCGAATAGGCAAGGGAGAGGGTTAGGGAGAGGGGTTGCCGACATGTATATTGTGATTGCAAGTTTAAGATGCCTTTTTTGATCAAGTATGTAGACTAGATAGTACTTTTATATACCACACTCCATGCAGTGGACTAATTATATCGCCCCCATGGCACGCCATCTTATAGGTAGCTTCAGATTGGCGGTGCTTTTTTTGTCCCCTACCTGCACGCCAAGAAACAAAAAGGACAAGAAACGAGCTGAATCGCCACAATGGGGCAGTGCATTTCACCGCACCTCCGTGGCAAATAATCCTCTCACAGTAAGTAAGCAAGGAAGAGCACAAATAGTTTCACACATACTCAAAAAACAACACGACCAATTATCTTATCTTTTTTTCTTTCCATTTTTTATTTTTCAATTAAATATTTCCTTCCACCACCATTCACCTCCCTAATCTCCAGCCCTAAAAAAAGACACAGAAGAAGTAAATAAAAAACAACATATAAAAAAGAGATGTGCGGTTTGTATATATGTCTGTGTAGTACAAGTGTAAAAAAAAAAAGTGATTCGAAGAAATTAGCTACCAAGTTAAACAGCAAAAAAATAGTTCTTGTAGCAGAAAGAAAAAAAAAGCAAAAGTGGAATAAGTAAAAGCGACAAAAAGGATTTTTCTTTGTGGAGTGGTATCATGTGAGTGTGTTCTTCTTTTTTCCTTTCCTTGAGGAATAACAGATGAGTAGTAATAACAAGGGAAATGTTTGGTGCTCGTCGAGGTGTGTGCGTGTATGCTATAGGTAGTGTAGAGAAGAGGTAAAACGGAAAGCCAGACAGACAAGAAAAGTTGTACAAGCGCACTCTCTTTGGAAGAGTGCATCTATCGCTTGCGGGGGTATAAAACCATCCTCTAACGAATATTTTGTTGTTCAAAGTTCAGATGACCACCCTTTCCCACTCTAACACCTCCTTTTTCCTGTCCCAACCTTCTATGTCTAGTAGGTATGTAAAGCGTAATATTTGAGCGAAAGAGAGAGGCGGAGGGGGAGAGGAGAGGATGGATACGGAAAAAAGAGGTAAGTAGAGGTTAGTTCCAAGGTGCCGTAAGAAATATTCCGACATCGTCAGACATGAGAGACTACGATGAGTCTGCTCGAGATAGAAAATTTGCCTTTTCAGCACTTATCGGCTATAGTTAGCATGAGCAGCTTGCAAAACTAATCACCCAGTTAGCAAATATTGACAATCGTATATAAGAGGAGCAACTCACCATGCAGCACATTAAGCTGTCCGGTCCTATCCTCACACGCCAACTGAATCGCCGTTCCCTCCACGAAATCCAACACTACACTATTAGGCAGCTCCTGCACCTCCACATCCGGTACATACGGCTGTCGAAACTCGCCCAAAAAGTATCGCTTGGGTCCCACGACTGCGCGTCCGCTCTGCGTTCCCGCGGCGAGGATGATAAAGCCCTGGGCGTCGAGGCACAGGTTTCGTCGCTTCCACAGGAGACTATCCGGGAACTGGACGTTGACGTCGCCCAGATCCGATACAATGGCCGCATCGCCAGAGGCGGTGGGAGGAGCCACCTTGCGGGCCTGTGTAGGGGCAGCGGAGCTGGCTGTGGTGGTAATGCTGGTAGCGGTGGTGTTGATGCTGTCTTCTACCGAGGAAGTCTTGCTCTTGGATGAGCCTGTAGAGAAGTTGGAGAGCTTGCGCATAAAGCGTCCCGTGCGGGACTCACCAGAATACGAATCCTCCGTCACACTAGAGTTAGCTAGGTTATCGCGATCAAGCATGATTGAGCGCTGGCTGCTGGGCGAATGTGTTGTTGTCCTAGAAACTATCGTTTGGCGCATGTTAGTCGAGACAGTCACCGACTTCCGTGGGTCTTTGAAGAAACCCTTAACCGTATTTAGCGAGGATCGCCTACCCATGTCATCCTCGCCGTCGCGCTCTCGAGACCTCGACGTCCGTCCTGAGTCGTCGTAGTCGCCCGCGAGCTGCTGCTGCTGATAGCCGTACTCGGAGGCATCCTGCCTCGAGGCCAGGCTTGGGTCTCGCAACATTCTCGGCGTAACGGCAATCGATTCTGGTCGTCCTCGCGACTGAGGTCCCGGTGCTAGGCTGTTTGCGCTTGACGGTGCGCCGAGGGGCTCAAACATGGAAACCCGACTGACGACGGAACCCGATCTCTGCAGGCGCACTCTGCCCGTGTCCAGCGGCAGCGGAAACTCATCCTGCGACGGCGTAGGCGATGCGGCCCTTCCCTTGAGCGACTTTGTCCTGTCCATCACGGACGGCGGCCGAGAGTTGTCCCTCTTCTGGACGGCGAAAAAAGTCGACTGAGGGCGCTCTCGACTTTCCGGGCGAGCCTGATCACCTGATGTCGCTGAGAGCTTCTCGAGCGCCTTGATGCGCTGCGAGATGCTCGACCCGACGGAGGGCTTCATGGTGGCGAGGCTGGCCGACTGCTGCTGCGTGATTTTGTGTAGGAAAGCTGCGCCGGAGCTCAGAGAACGCGCCGTAGACTGCGTTACATCTGTCGGAGCGATGTAGTTGCCACGGACAGGATTGGAGACTGTTCGAACAGTGTGCGCCTGTGGAGCTCTTGCGCCTAGCGGGCCATTCGCAATTGTAGCACTGGGGAAGACAGGGGTGAGCGGAGATTTGGTGGCACTCATTGGCTTATTATCATTCTGCACCGTTGCGTCGCTGCGCTGAGTCGCCTCCTTGCTGGCGCGCGCAGGTGCAGGTGCAGCGGCATCGCGATCGTCATGCTTTTCCGCTGCGGCCTGCTGCTTTGGCTCCGTCGTCCGATCTGTCTGGATCGGTGGTGGACTGCTAACCGAGAGTTTGGATCCTGCTTTGGGTTCGTCGGGAGTGGCCGCGGCCTCATTAGCCGTCTCTGCTGCTGGATTCGATTCCTGCGCCGCGGACAATGGGTCCTCGGGCTGGCGATCCATCAAAGGTGTCGTCGCTACGGTGGTTCTCGCGGCCGATTCTGCAGTGTCGACCAAATCTTGCGTTGGAGGTTTAGGCCCAGAAGGCAGTGGAGCAGATTTTACTGGCGGTAATTCCCCTTTGTTTGCTGCCTGCGCAACATCGCCCAGGGTGTCGCTGAGTGGAATCTCGGCTGCACCAGATCCCATGCCTTTTAATGATGCAGCTGGTGGGGCTTTTGACGTCGGAATATGCGCCGAGAACTGTGAAATTGGCTCTGCAATCCCTTTTCTCTCCTTTTCATTTTCGGGGTTAGCCGATCCCTTATTAGCGGCCCCAGTAGCTTCAGCTGCTATAGCTGTGGTGGATTCCAATGCGACTGAAATGGCATTATCTTTGGTCGGGACCGCGCTCGATTTCTTTTCTTCTGGTAATGATGCAGCAACAGCAGCAGACGATGATGACATGGTTTTGCCTTCTTTTGCCTTTGACTTTTCAGCATCAGCAACCTCTGGCTTTGACGCGGTGACAGCGCCATGGACAGTCTCATCTGTGGAATCCGAAAGTGAAGACGCAGCAGTCGACGCATCAGGCTCTGAGGAGGCAATCGTTGAGCTTTGCGCACGAGAATCTGATCGAGCAGTCTCCTCAGAGACTTCATCAATTTGGGCAAGCGGGGGCAACGACGAGAGACTACTGAAAACGGCGCCAGAATCCGTATAGCTGATGGATGCTGCCCGATGGTCGAGTTCTTCGCTCTTCTGAATTTCGTCCTCTTCGTCCTCTTCTTCGTCATCATCGTCATCGTCATCGTCATGAATATGCGAAGAATGCTCAAAGTCGGGATCTTCTCCTCCCCTCAACGCCATAACCTTCTCTTCAGCGCCAGGCGTTGCCCCTTCAGCAGACTGTTGCTTCAGCAGCTCCTGCTGCTTCTTTCTCTTTTCTCTCAGCTTCATGGCCTTCATAAGCCTAGCCTTCTCAGGTGTAATGGTGGGTTTCGCCGGCGCCACTGGTATGGACAGCGTCTCGGCGCCAGTGGCTGTGGAGGGTCGCGAAGTATCGCCACTGATTCCCAACGCATCGTTTGACGCGGCAGGTTGCTCCATCTCTGGAGCCTCTTCGTGGATCAAAGACGCAGAGTCAGTGTCCTTGTTCTTACTTTTCTTTCCTCCCTTTCCAAATAACTTGTATCCGACCGGAAGCGACGAAACGGGCCTAAAGTTTCCGGCGACTTGGGGTCTAATCGTAATATCGGCCTTGGGCCGAGGAGCAAGCTTCACTCTCGGTTTACTTGGGTAATAGTTGTAAATGTCTGACCGGCTGTCTGTGGTGTCGATTGATTTCGTAGGCGAAGTCGGTCTGTCGTGAATACCCGTAAATTTGGGCACTTCAGATGTGTTTAAGGCAGAAAATTTGCTATGTTCTGGGGAAGCTGCCAGCTCAGAGTTCAATTTGACCTCGTCTGTAATTGTAGACTTGTCGCCAGGTGTTTGCGGCCGTTCGCCATCAGGTTCCGATCCTACGGACTGCCGCTTCGACGACCGTTGTTCCTCCACCTCCTCCTCTTCGGCAATTTCCATCAACCGTCGTCTTCGGGAGCTCGTAGAAGATGCCGTAGATCCAGATGCGGCATGCAAAGAACAGGCGGCAGATAGCTTCGTATCTTTTAACTCGGCGGCGGTAGAAATCTCGTATATGGCATCGTAAGGGGAGAATCGTTCGCAGATGGCGGTAAAGTGTACAGCAACTCGAGCTGGTTTGCGGACAAGTTAGTAACCCATGATTTGCATCTCGTCGCATCGCATCGCATGACATCGCAGATCGCCCGCCGATCAGAGAATGGCCATGAAGGAGAAAGCTAACCTTGTATAAGTCGAGAGCAGTCTTCTGGCAAATATTTTACAATGACATTCCTCCGTCGGTATCGCAAGAAGCCATACAATGGGCTGTTCTCGTCAAAGCCCTCGACGGCGTTTCGGATCTCGGTGATGCCTCCATTTCCCTTGTCCAGCAGCTCGACTTCGTCGCGACTCGCATACTTGATCAGAAACCTATAGATTGCACGGCAAGTCTCAGCAAATCAGATCTTATATATCACACTTAAAGCCTTGGAGAGTTGGGTCATGCATACCATCCTCCAGGCTCCGCAACGCCAGCCTGATGCGCCTCTCCAATCTTGGGGTCGTCCAAGCCGTTTAGCGACATGTTGTCTGCAATATAGCTCGGATATCTATGATTCGATCGTTTGCGCCAACCAGCTCAGCCAAGGCCAGCTCAACCAAGCCGGATATCGAAGGGGAAAGCAAGACGAAATGAGTGGAAGGTACGAGTAACGAGGGACTGCGAAACGAGCGAAGCGAAACAGCAAATAATGAGCGACTGCGAGATGCTCAACGCGCTGCGCCGGCTGTGCGAGCGTCTGTCTGTCTCACCACCAGTTCTCAGGGGCAAGTTGCGACGACGTCGACATGGAGACGAGCAGGATCGCGACGTGGGGGAAGGCGGGATACGCAGAATCAGCCTTTCGGATGCTTCTCCTACGCTTCGGTTCGGGACAAGAGATGGAGAGAAGTCGAGTGGTCTATGCCCGCCGGAACGGAATTACATGCAGCTGCAGCTTTTTTCGTCAAGGATCTGGCCCGACACGCTTATTTTCCTGCCTCTGTCACTTTCGTATGCTCACTCTCTCTTACGACTGCGGGCACAAAACAAACGAAGTTCCGTGACAGATCGAACGGGACCTGGCCTAAGAAAGAGTCCACCTGCGTAACTAAGCGCCGCGCCGCAGATGCATGGAGGCAAGGGGCGCGCCAAAATCCCATGCAATGCAAGACTTGCTTTTGGTGCCACCCACCCAGCAAGCTCTCGATGTTTACCCAAAACGAGATCGAGGCCGGGACTGTCTTCGCGGTATTACTGGCTGCAGCCGCGCAGTCAGCCGGGAAACAAGATGACAAACACGAGCTGTCCAAATAAGCACCCCTTGCTCAGACAAACACGCGATCCGTTGAGCAGAAGACGACGAGAGAAGAGCAGCCAAGACATGGTCAACAGCCGGGCTTCCATTCCACTTCTCTGGCTAGGCATGCTTAAGGGGGTATAGCTGGCCATTTCTTAGGGGCATTGGTGGCTGTCCCCTGTCAAAGGCGTCTCCATCTGCAAACAGGGGTCCTCTGCCAGCCAACGAGAGTTGCGCTGCCAGTGAGCCGTATTGCGCTTGTGCGTCTTCACCAGCGGTCCGCAGCCATTGGGGGATCCTATTAGTTTCGTCGAAATTGAAGCTTGGGCCGCCCCTTGGCTTAATTGCGTCCCTCCAATAATCGCGCGGTAGTGCGAAACGCCAGGAACAGAGTCGCAATGGCCATCGCATAGCGTGCTTCACCAGCCCAGCGGCGCGGTGGCGATGAGGAGCTGAAATCGCTCATTGGGTTTCCGCAGCTCTGTTCGGCCGCTGTGCTGTTATACGCGACAGATACAGACTTGTAGTTCAGCTGCCTGTCTTGTTGTGGCTGCTGCAGTTATGCTTCCAGTGCGGCCGCAGTTCATCCCAACATGCAGCCCAAATGCCGGCGTCTAACCCTGAAACGCACGTCGTGCAGCAGCTGTCTGCACAAGGGCCCCATCATTACCCATATTGGCAGCCTATTTCCTGGTGGAGGCCGGCCAAGTTCCCGGATAGTCAATGCAGCGGGCTCGGTGGCTATTTATTGGCGACTTGATGCGCAGATCGAGCGTTGCAAGGGACAAATTCGCGGGCGAGTTGATGCTCAATCTACGGTTGACTAGGTACCAAAACTTTATTTGATTCTTTAGTCATCCGACCAGAATCCGTCGTAGCATCCGGGAAGCCACATCTGCGCCGTTTACATGTTCTCCACCGCGCTTCTGTAAGGAGTACGGATTAGAATGACATGCTCCTCTTTTGTCTTGTCGTCATTTCAAAAGCAGTCAATTTATTAAACATTTATGCTTCAAGATGAGGAGCTTGCACTTGCAGTCAGCCATGGTTATTCGGCAGATTTCCAGTTGGCGAAGCGGTTTACATCGGGAATTAATATTTGGCATAGCTTAGACATGGAATACCTTGCTTACTGAAATATAGCATGTAAAAAGGTAGAAGCTATAGAAGCTATAGAAGCTATAGCAGCAGTAGTAGCAGTAGTATTAATAGTAGCAGCAGTAGCAGCAGCAGTAGCAGTAATAATAGATAGTAGCAGCAGTAGTAGTAGTAGAAGTAGTAAAAGCAGTAGAAGCTATAGAAGCTGTAGAAGCTGTAGAAGCTGTAGAAGCTGTAGAAGCTGTAGAAGCTGTAGAAGCTGTAGAAGCTGTAGAAGCTGTAGAAGCTGTAGAAGCTGTAGAAGCTGTAGAAGCTGTAGAAGCTGTAGAAGCTGTAGAAGCTGTAGAAGCTGTAAATTCTTAATATTAACGATAGTATTAACTAATGTGTTTATAAACTCTGAAATGAACTAAAGCGTTGACAAGATTCAGCTATTCCATTGGTCTCAGTGTAAGATTTATGTTTGCAACAGCGTTACCAGTCGACTTCCTCAACCTCAGTATCACTGCCATCCGTATCATCCCCAGACGTAGGAGTAGCAGATGCATACCTGCCGTCTCCATAGAGCCTTTGAAGCTGAACCCCAGTCATTAGCTCTTGCTTCCACTCTACGTTCCCCTCATCCCAATCAACATGTACCCGAATAACCTGGGGCGGAAAGCCCTGAGTGACAAACAGCTTGGCACGGAGGATTATTGCCCATGCAAATCGAGCAAACAGGTGCGGCCTAGATGGTATATTAAGTCCTCGAACAATGCTATTCTGATAGGTAGGCCATATTTCTGTTGCATCGTGTGAGAGAATATGAGTGACGCATTGTATGCCGCTTGACGTTAACTTGGGGACAATCGCAAACCACCCGTCATCAAAGCACTTGCGTAGACTTTTTCCAAGTGGAAGGATATTGTCTTCACAGTCGATGTCTGCCCCATAGATTCTCATGCCGTTGTAATTATACCATGCAGCCTCTTCCTGCGGAATAAGGTGCACTCTGTCAATAGCATAGGAAATATTAGTCACGCTGCATAAAGATTCGTATGGGCCAGGATTAATGAAATAATTCATGGAGACGGTTGGACAAAGATCTGATACTTCTTCGTGGGGAAACTCGCAATCTTTGAAGCTGGGTACGATAGGATAATTGTCTAAATACAATATGTTAGGTTAGACTGTATACTATAGCAAATGATGTGTATTCAATACCATTGCCTTCAATAATAAAGTAGTAGTAATTCTCGGTCAGAAGGCCATCCAGAGAAACATTCTCTCTATGGAGACCAGCACTATCAGAGGCGAAATAACCGGCATGAAAGACATTGCCCGCAATAATCTGGCAGGCAATTAACGCTGTTTTATGATGGACACCATAGACGACAGTGTCATCGGAGGTCTCGCTGTCAACTCTTGGGAGTATCAAAATCACATTCACAGGACGCCGGTAGCCTGGATGGAGGAATCTGGCAGGCTTATTGCTCAAATCGCGAGGCGGGGGCTCGATGAGAGACGCCTTAATAGGTGAAGGCTGACGAGCGTGAGTCGCCATGATTCATAACAGCGGCACGCCAGATAAAGAGGCAGCGATCCCGTGCTAGGACTTGGGAAGTCAGGGATTAGGAAGAGAGAAAAAAAAATATGAAAGGGTTATACTCCATAGAAATTGTGCGCAAAGTTAATTTAGGAGAAAGTTATCCAGTGCCCTAATTCTGTTATCTACCGTATACACCGTACCTACATGTAGCTTCCATGGGCTGAAGGTACTGCTACTGCCGTTGCTATTGCTGCTATTGCTGCTACTGCTGCTAAGAAATCAAAATATAATACCTATGTTTCATCAAGGAATTGGTACCAAAAAGCCACCCCGTGCTCAGCAAGATGACATCAATAGGGCCGTGAAATACCAACAGCTTTAGCAGCTCTTTAAACATGTTGCATTAAAAGTAGCCCACGCACATATAGATACAGGTAGCATAGCGTACAAAAACAAATACTTTGCCAACATCATCTTAGTCCAACCATGCGCCCCAATGCTCAACCCCTTCATGAGGCACCAGCCTCATCGCCTGTCTCTGTCTCTTTCTCTTCTGTAATATGATGCGATATACTCAAACTCATCCCAACCTCACCAGGATTCTTTCCTCCTATAACATGGCTGCATCGTCGTATGCTCTAATCATGCCATGCTTCTCATTTCCTCATCCTTGCCTGATCCAGCTAGCCGGCTCGTCCACACAACTCTAAATCAAGATTGGACGGCTTTTGGCTGGATAGCAAGGGTCCCTGAGTCCTAGACGTCTGCCAACTCTTTTGACGCATCTTTTGACTCTTGGGCGGCGGCAGCGGTAGGCTTTTCAACGGAAGTGTCAAGAGGAATCAGCTCGGGACTTTCGCTATCCCCAATGGCAATAGGCTCCTCAACAAGCGCATCGCTCAGCGTCGTAGGCACAAAGTCCCCTTCGTTTGCGGAAGAGTTGTCGTATCCGCGTCCGGAGTTGCTAGCTGATACACCCACCGCGGGGGTTTGACCATCGGCAATCTTCTGCTTTGTATCCATGACAATCTTGTCTGCCTCGCTCACTTTCGAGGGGGCACCGTGGTTTACCTCGGGCTCAGCATCCTGTCTGGTCTGGCTTTGTGCGAGAGCCTCCTTATCCAGTCGCACAATCATACACGATAGGTTGTCGGTGCTGAATCGATTGAGGGCATGGTCGACCAATAGCTTTGCTCCTTCGCCCGGGTCGTGAATCTCTCGGACAAGATCAACAGCCTCTTGATCGCTGCAGACATCCCACAACTGTAAACTTTTTGTTAGCATATTTTGGTCTCATGGGACAGCGGAAGCGTATCAAAGAAATCTCACCCCGTCACAAGCGATAATGATGAATTCGTCAAGGTCATGCTGTATGACTGTTTCTGTAGTGTATGGGTGGCCAGTCACGTATTCCTTCATATAGGTATCTCCAAGCGCCCTGGTAACAGCCAACACTCCATTGACGCGGTTGTTGATGACGAGGCCGCCAGCGTTATGAATTCGTTTTCCCTCGTTTTCGTCACTGCCTTTGTGATCGTAAGACAGACGCAAGGCTTTGCCGTTACGACACAGGATGATGCGAGCATCTCCCACGTTGGCGGTATACAAGACGCGCTGTCGACTGGAGAGCCCCTTGAGTTTCGTAGCAATCGACTCATTTGAACCAGCTTGCGGTGCTTCTGAAGGCCCGTCCTTTTCTTTTTCTGATTCCTGTGCTTTGGCCATGGCTTTCGCAGCAGCAGCGGTTGCGGCGGCTGGGGCAATGGCAAGAGAGCCGGTGATGGATCGATCACTGGGTACACGATCTTCCCAGCGGATAACCGCAACGGCGGCCGTACAGCCGCTGTTCTTCAACGGAAGCTTCTCGAGCTGGGCATCAGCGGTCGTAAATGTCATGTCCAGGAGCTCCGGAATCGGCATGTTGGGGTGCTTTCGTATCATCTCTTCTAGAATGATGTGAAGCTTCTTTCCACACCAGTCCGCAGCAAATGTGCCGGCATGGCCGTCAAAGATGGCAAAGTAGCCATTGTCTGACTCGGAAACAGTAGCGTCCTTGTCGTCTTTACTTGACTTGTCCTTTCCACCAGATCCATCAGCGGCCGGCGCCGGAGTGTCCAAGAAGTTGTACAAAAAGGCGTGGGTGTCCTCCATCGTCCGGCGGCATTTCTTGTTTCTATCTTCCCAAACGCCGACGCGGAAGGTGGACTTGGGCCCGGGCGCCGATTCACCGGCTGAGTTGTTGTGTTGGCCCTGCGGCACGACGAGAGCAGGGTCATGCTTGCCGAGCTTCTGCAGCGGCGTCTGAGCGCCGGAATCCGACCCGGAGCGGGTGACCTGGGAGAAGTTGAGAGAGTTCCTGGCCGATGCTAGCAGGCTGCTGGCCTTGCTGCTGACGCCACTACTCCTGCGCTTCTTCTCGCCAACGTCCTGTCGAGTGGGCGGGCTGCCATTGCCGCTGCGCTTCTCGCCGCTGGCCACCTGGTCGGCGTTCTTGATGGGCACAGCGGACGCGGCGGTGGGGCTGGGCTCGGGAGAGGGCGACTTGTCGTCGCTCTTGGAATCGCTGTCGGGCTTGGAAGCTCCGCCGAACATTCTATTTAGCAGACTTCCTCCGTGAGAGGAGAGACTGCGGCGCTTGCTTCCTGCCAGTTTGTGGAGTGCGAAAGGGGCTGATCGGGGAATGGGATGGCAGGCCTCGAGATGGACTGACTGGACGATGGATAGCCGGTCGACGTCGCAGCTGAAGGGTCGTCGCGGGGTTCGATGGCTGCCACGCTCTTGTCGAGGACGCTGCGTGATTGGACGCTGCCGGCGCTTACTGATCACGGAGCAGATGGAAAGGTTGCTGCGCTGGCGGCAGACGCGATGCGGGATTCAGGAATGATGCACGATTCTGAGGAGTCGAGGAGTCGAGGAAAGCTGCACCGGTCAGTGATCCTATTGTACAGCGTGTGGCCTGCAAAGGAGCAAGCTGAAGATCAAATGGGTTGGAGTTTGGGCAATAGAGGGGGGAGCCGGTATAGAAAAGGATGACATCGGCGGGGACAGCAGCGGGATAGCGGGGAGGATTCAGGCGCCTTGGCGCTTGTTTGCTTCTGGCAGCTTCGGGTGAGGCGCTGCCTGCAGTGCAGTGCTGCGTGCCACGGGGCCGGTGCCTGGCGAGGGATGGACTTGATGTATCAACATGCGCAGTACCTGAAATACAGGCAGACAGCGCGCATTGAAACACTCGCCGCTGGACAAGTGGCAATGCGAGCGGAGCAGTGATTTGGCAGCAGTCATTCAAGTCCTGCCGACGGACACTGGCTGAAAAGCGTGCCGTCTTCAATTTGATGGCCAGAGCTTGGGGACAGCTTTGCTCGCTGAAGATCAGGGTACGGCACGGGGATAACGGACAAGCAACAGGAATGGGGTTTACGCAGAATACCAGCGGAAGAGGCTGATTACATACCACAACGGAAAAGACGGCAATCGAGTATTCACTTTGGAGCGTGTCTCTCTAAAGAAGAGACAAACAGGTTGTTGAGAAAGGAAGAAGCAGAGACAGCGCAGAGAGACGATCGTGGATGACGAAGAGGGCAATGGCTGGCTTAGTAGCAGCAACTGCAAGGCGCCAATTAGCGTCTCGGTTCAGCGTGGCAGCCCGGGGCGTGGCAGCGCTATAAGTAAGCTGGCCTTGCTATTACTACAAGGCAAGGGTCCAAGCCAAATCTGGAGCTCCACGCACTGCTCTCCTCCCGCCACCGCCGAGCGCAATCCTTCATAAATCATGTGCTCGCTAGACTATGCAACTGCTAATCTCATCTCATGTACTGTAGGGGCATCCAGCCCGGAATACTACACTGCGTCGCCATCTAATTTTAGGCTTGCTCCAGCCGAGCGAAACAAACGTCGGGGATGACGGAACGGAGTATGATTAGGCTCCAGATCCAAGATGACGGTCGCGGCGCTGGTTAGTGGACGCGGGGAATTCTAGCGCCCCCATCTATGCTATTCTTGCCTGTCCACTTGATCTCGATCTCGCAGTATTCAATGTTACCTTGGACTGTTCCCCCAGCCGACGGCATTTCGTCTCAGGAGCACGACCGAGAAACTCCGACGACACAAAGCAAAAATAGATGTGCATACTCTTGTTTGAACAACACCATTGGTCTGAAACATGGTCGCTATAAATACCTATCGAGCGTATCCAGATAAGACACACACAAAAAGCCAATAACGCCTCAGCCATGCTCTGTATTCCTTATACCTGTCAGGATAGACGAGTATCTTCTGCATTATTCTGTCAACTAGAATCTGCATGCATAAGTATATCTGCTTGTGTATTGTGTATTCGTAAATCATATTCGCCATCAACACCTCTTACGCCAAACAAGAAAACGGACATGGCTCACTCCGGTCTAAGCCCCCCGCATATATATATAAATAACATCCTCAAGACTTGACGATCCTAGGGGCCCTCATCCTACAAATGTTTCTCTTGCATCATGCCGGGATGTAATGCTTCAAGAAGAGACATTCTCGAGAGACATGCTTTTGACTTGGCAGGTTCCAATCAAGCACGGTCGATTCTATTAATAGATCTCCTCCTTGGTTATTCCGCTCGTGAATGGATCGTGAACTGTTCACTTTCGAAGGCTGTCGAGTCGGGCTTGGAGATCATCGTCGACCGGGTCGCCGCCTCCGCCTCCGCCAACAGCTTGCGCAATCTTGCCCTCGGACACAGCAGAATTGCCCAAAGCGGTCGGAGTCTCCCCGAGCTATTTTTTTCCAACAGTTAGCCACGATTTCTCGCCTCTTACAAAGGAAAGGGGCAGTCTTACAGCCTGGTTCAGGTCTATTCCAATCTCTTCCAAAACTTGCTCAACAACCTCGTCGCCTTCTTCTTCGATTCCAACGTCCATGGCATCATCAACGGCGTCATCCATCATCTCCTGCCTCTGCTCCATGATGTCGTTTTCTCGCTCAAACTCCATCGCAATCCGCTGGAGCTGTGGCAGGTTCATGGACTTGTTCATGCTGCCCAAGGCCATTGTAGCGCCCTTCATGGCCTGCATCATCTGCTCGTTCGTCCGGTAGGTCTAGTAGTCATCGCTTGTCAGCCGGTATCGGGATAGTTGCTAACACAGGGCACTCCATACCTGCAGCCGTAGAGAAATCTTCTGCAGCTGACTGCGCATGCCATAAAACTTCTCAACGTACCGCCGCGTGCGCACCAGGTCTTTGGCCTGGATCTTGCAAGCGCCCATCTGCCCGTTCTTGGCGCTCGTCTTGATTTGCTGTATCAGCGTCTTCTCCTGCTTCTCCAGCTTGACACGCGTCTGGTCGAGTTCTCGGATGGCCTTATCCAGCATGCGCTGGTTCTTGCGCAAGCGCTCGGCCGGCGTCATGCGCTTGCCAAACGCCCATTCTAGGATCTGCATTTGCACGTCGGTTAGATGCCGTTTCCCAAAGGTGGGGAGGTTGAGAAGGCTGTGATGCCACTGCATTGCCTCACATTCATGATGGTTTAGGGATCGTCGTGCGAAAAGGCAACAGCCAGGGTGTTGTGCGACGCCGTAGATGCAGCAATGAAGAAAACTTGCGCCGTGAAATGGATTGTCGCGAGATGGCAATCGGAGGAGAAAAGAGTTGAATGACATCTGCCTAGCGGAGTGCCCGAGGAGCGACGTACGTCTGTCCTGCACCAGCGCCCGGCTGCCATGCCTGTCGCCAACAGCGTTACGTCGTTGCCCAGAGCTCGGCCGCGTACCCCACCACCGCGCATCGGTGCAGAGATACTTGCAGGATACCTGCTGCTGCAGGCCCGATTTTCGCGGCCAACGATAAGATAGCTGCAGGCTTGCCGAGCTTATGCCGGCGAGCTAGACCAATCACGGGAGCTTCGTGACCGCCGGGGAGGCAATTTGCTTAAACATCATGCAACCTTTTTACTCGATGAACCCCGTTCCACGCCTGACCCTCCTCCTGCATACCCAACCTCTGCAGCGCTGCATCTCCGGCATCTCTGCGCACTCATCCCGTAGCTCGACAATGCTGTGGGCAAGCTCGCCTTCACCAGTATGAGCCAGGAATACTTCAACGACAAGGGCAAATCGCCCGCGGGGGACGACGATGCTCACTTTGACCCGAACATGGCAGGCCAGGCGGGTGCGTCCGGAGCGCGGCCCAACTACATGACGGTTGGCAACGGTATGGCCTCCGAGCACGCCGCGCACCTGCAGAGCATGCTCGAGGCTGATTCGGGATATGGAGGCAGCATGATGGGCGACGAGCCAGGCATGCTGGACATCTCGACACATGGCGACCGACGACAATCCCATGCTATCCACCAGATGTGGTACAACTCCCAGAGGGCCACGCTGGGCCGGTCAATCAACAAGGTGCTGGACCTCCTGCATAGCCTTCGGGAGATGAATGGTACTTGGCCCGCGCATTATCCTTCCGTTCAGCGGGCCGAGAAGATGGAAGCTGATGTGCCTCGCCCGGGTATGTCATCCACCATGGAGGATATTGCGGCCAGGTCCAGCCAGACGCCGCCACCTCCCATGCTTAGGAGAGCCATGACCAGTCTCGAGGATGCGACGGCAGAGTCTAGCCAAGCAGCCGAGGCTCGACCTGCAGCAGAGCCACGACTCGTCTCCCCTCAGATTGCTCAGGAATTTTCCATTTTGAAACTGGACTTGAAGCTAGGAGCTCTCCACCAGACCGAGCTGGTACACTCCTTGGAAAAGGGATCCATTGCATCACTTCTTGATGGCAAAATTGGCTCCAGCATTAAGCATCTTGTATCGCTCCGCGAACGTATCGAAGATACATCAAGCAAAGTGCTCATCACCGGTGACTTGAATGCCGGTAAATCAACATTTTGCAATGCTTTGTTGCGCCGAAAAGTTTTGCCCGAGGATCAGCAACCTTGCACCGCCATCTTTTGTGAGGTTCTGGACGCACGGGAAAATGCAGGAATTGAGGAAGTTCATGCCGTCCACAGGGATGTGACTTACAGCCGAAATGACGAATCGACCTATGACGCCTACTCTCTTCAGGAGCTGGAGAAGATTGTGATTGACAACGAAAAGTACATTCAGTGCAAGGTCTATGTCAAGGATGTCCGAACGATTGATGAATCTCTACTCAGCAACGGTGTTGTGGATATTGCGCTAATCGACGCTCCGGGTCTCAACTCAGATACGACCAAGACGACGGCCATTTTCGCTCGCCAAGAGGAGATTGACGTGGTAGTCTTTGTCGTCTCCGCGGCGAATCACTTTACGCAGTCTGCCAAAGAGTTTATCTGGGCCGCCGCCGCGGAAAAGGCCTACATTTTCATCGTCGTCAACGGCTACGACTTCATCCGAGACAAGGAGCGATGCCAGAAGATGATCCTAGACCAAGTTGCCGGACTCAGCCCGCGAACACACAAAGAAGCGTCCGAACTGGTCCATTTCGTCTCCAGCAATGTCATCCCCATGGCACCCTCACCTCCTGGCGGGCCCGGCGGCAGCGGAAGTGGCAGCGGAAGTGGAGACGACCCCGACGACAACGGCAAGGGCAAGGACCTGGACAAGGTTCGCGATTTTGAGAAGCTCGAACAGTCGCTGCGGAGATTTGTTTTGGAGAAGCGTGCAAGATCGAAGCTTGCTCCAGCAAGAACGTATCTGATGAATATTCTCAATGACGTCAATACCTTGGCCACCGTCAACCATGAGGTGGCCCAGTCTGAGTTTGACCGAGTCACCAGAGAGCTCAAGGAGCTCGAGCCACAGATTCTGGCCAGCAAGAAAGCCCGATCCGAGGTCGATGAGCAGGTTGTCCACAACATCGAGGAGACCTGCAAGGGCGTCTATGACCATACCCGAAATCAGCTCAACGCTGCCATCACCTATGCCGGCAGCACCAAGTACGACATTCCGTACCCCGGGCTATTTGGCGCTTTTGGCTACGCCGACGATATCAAAGACGCCATTCTATCCCACATTGCGGATGCCGTCAGCATCTGTGAGGAACACGCCCGTGGCCAGACTGTCAGGGGCGTCAATGCCATCAAGCAGCTCGGCCTGCTTCATGTGGGCGATGAGTTTCAAAACCTTCACTTCCGACCAGACGTCATGTTCCGACGGAAGAAGGATACATTTGCCCGCCAGGTGGATGTCCCTACTGACTTTGCCGACTTTGTCGACTTTTCAACTCTGCTCCACAGCCAAGAGAAGTTTGCCGGCACGGGTATGGCCCTGACAATTGCTGGTGCAGTTGTGCCTCGCATGCTGGGAATGAACTCTTGGATGGACCACGCCATTACCGCCACGAAAATCCTTGGCAATGATAATCTTCGCAAGCTCATCCTTCCTGGAATCGTGATTGCCGGTATGTAGCCTTTATTTTTTCTCTATTCCACTCTGTATTGGGATCTTTACTAACTGACAATCTTAGCTGTTGCCGCCTCGGCATACGTCCTTCAGCAGATTCCCAACTCTCTTCCCCATCGACTGGCCCGAAAGATTGAGGCACAGCTCTCCGAGATTGACTACGTGCATACCAATGCCTCCCGAATTTCAGGAGCAGTACGTACCGTCTTGCGCATGCCCGCCGACAATCTGCGCGTTGGCCTTGACCACAGCGTCAAGGATCTCAACAAGAAGCGCGACGAGACAGTCAAAGTCAAGGGCGAGAGCGAAAAGGCCTCCAAGTTCTTCCGCAAACTGGTTGGCGAGACTCAGGTCCAGAAGAACATGGTTGAGGGAGTTGACCTCGATACCCCTCCGCAAACTCTGCACTGAAGGAAAAAAAAAGATACAAAATCACAAAAAAAAAAAAGAATCAAAATCGAATTCAGTGCTCTATAACGTGTTGATGACAAAAATAGATTGGGACTCATGAGACTTTTTGAATTTGCTTTTTTTCTCTTCTCTTCTGGCGTCTAATATATAAATATCCGCTACAAAGTTGCAAAATAGTTGATTCAGCCGTGGTTATGGCGGAAACAAGGGAAAAGAGGGTGGAATTAAATGAAAGTGGAAAAACAAAAATTACAAAGGAAAAGAAGTTCTGGCTGGTGATTCTCTACTCCTCCTGCTTGTTGTAGCTGGTTTCTTGTTCTAGTTTACCTATATATATATAGCCTGATGCAATAGTAGCGTTATGATGGTATTCTGTGATGGTGCCGTTACCGATGAGAGCAATCGAAGCACAAATTAAGTAAGAAGAAACTCTTATCGTCAATTTTACCTCTTTACTCTATTGTTCAACAAGTGTTTGCTGCAGTGCTTGATGGCACTTCGACTGATTGATCATCCCACATGATTCGTCGTAACCTCTCCTTTTCGTCCTCACCTCCAAAGATGAAGTCGATGCCTTCTCTAGCCAAGGCACAGATCTGCCGATTATCAAGGTGGAAGTGTTGCGCGGCGAGGCGGTATTCGTTAGATAACGGGCTGCCAAAAATGCCCACGTCGTCTGTCTATTCATACGGTGAGCATACATGGCTTTGAAGAGAGCAGAATAACTCACCCCCAGTGACACCTTTACACCCTCAACGGCCCTCCACCCCCCGAAATGATGGCCCTCGAACCCGCCCTCCACCATGCCCGCGTGGACATTACAGCTCAGGCACAGCTCAAGACACAGCTCGTCTTTCCGTCTCTCAATCTCCTTTTTCGTTTCTTCATCTTCCCAGATGACGTGGCCCAACCGCTGGGGTCTCCACGATAGCAGCGTCTCAAGCTCCGCCTTGGAGGCACTCGCTTGGATTTCAGCAAAATGCAGCGTTATGCCGAGCCCTGCAGCGCGGGCCGCTTCGAATATCGGCGTAAAGAGGGATATTTCCCCCAACGGACGTGCAGATGGATCTCCACATAGATCCAGACCTACCAACATTGCATGTCTTTTAGAATGGACACCTTCCTCTGACGTATCAATAGCAAGTTCAAGCACAGTAGTCGCCATCTCGAAGTCATGCCGCCTATCCACCGAAAGAATGAGTCGCGTGTGAAGCTGCGGGTTTAGCTCTTCGAATTCAGATATCGTCGAGAGTAAAATGTCTACGTATTGCGCCGCGGAGAGGAACGGCGTTGGACGAGGCGTGGTGCGCAGTTCGAGATAGACGACGCCGTCTTGGAGGAAGGATTGGAGGACGGCGGTGGTGGCGTGGCGGATGGAGGGTTCGTCGGTGAGGAGGGCGTAGATGTATTTGCTGAAGAGGGGGAAGAAGCTTTTTGTAGATATGAGAACATGTTTTCTATATGCGGATACGTATATGCGTTTTGACTTTACATACGTTATGAGATTGTAGTCGTGTTTTCCCTCTGGTATGACAGCCAGTGGATCTTCCAGATCGGTCTGTCCGGCAGCTTTCTTGGTGAGCCATATTTCGTGGAGGGTCTGGCGGGAGATGCTGCCCGTGAGGTGGGCGTGAAGCTGGAAGCTCATGTTAGATGAGATTCATTATGTGCCTATAAAATTGAGGAGACGAGGGGCATGAGCAAACCTCAATCTTTGGCAAAGCTATAAAGTCCATGTTCAACTTTTGCTCTAGTGTAATTTATGCTGAAACAGCTCCTCTACCAATAGAAGATAAGATGGAAGCTGTGAGGGAGTAAATGTGTAAGAATGTCACGATACTTGTGTGGACTGAGGTTGAAAAGTGCCCCGCAGTTGGAGCGCATGCAAATGCCAATCCTGCATGGCCGCCACGCCTTTGACAGGTCAACGGCGCAAACCATAATCAAGCATAAGTCTACTACAAGGTCAGAATCACTTCAAATCTCATTTTCACTTTCATCATGCAGTTCACATAAAGATGTTTCATCAATAGTTCCAGCCAGCGGCCAAGAATCAAATATACATATACGTGTGGATGCTACCACGTTCCAGAGATGAGATGGCCGTCAATCGTACAAGCTTCCCTTGCCCTTCTCTTCCCGCATCCCAAGCTGTAATAGCAGTAAGGAATATCCCAGCTAATGATGAGCCGTCCAAAAGCAGGCAAGAAACATCCTTTCCCTTGCTAAAAGGTATTGTACACGAATGGAGAGGGAGACCCCAATGCTCTTTGTAGGACCCCTCTTAAACCACATATATCGTCCCGCATCTTCCTCCTCCATCATTTGGTATTGTAAGCCAGTCATTACATTAGAACCAATCGTTGTTTTCCAGTTCCAAGCGCCTACGTTTTGCACCATGAGCGCCCCAAGTCTCATTCCCTCTTTATTTTTGTTACGTCTTGTGTTTTTTTGAGTTTATTTCGTCCCGCATCACCCTCTTCACAGAGCAGCCTTGGTCTGCTCAGGACCCAGAGCAGCTCCGACGTGGTCCGCTGTGCTTCCCTCTGTTCCCGCGGTAAGCAGCTCGCTACCAGTCTGTCGCATGTTGTACTCCTGCTCCATGGCAGTCAGCTGCTGGTCCTCGGCAAAGGACAGCGCAAAGGGAACGCCGAGGAACAGCGCAGAGGTGGTGATGACCCAGGCGCCCTTGCCGCCAAAGGACAGGACGCTCCAGGCGGCGCTGGTGACGGCGTTGACGCGGCTGGAGACCCAGCCTCGGGTGGTGGGGGGGATGATGTCGCGGAGAGCGTATAGCCGTTCGGCAAGGGTTTCTTCTGAGGGGTCAAAGTCGGACTCGTTGGAGATTTCGGATTCTGCGAGGAGCAGGCCTTTTGTTAGAAACTAGGTGCGCTTGCGAGCGATGGAGTATGGAAACACAAGCATACCGGTATCAGTGAAGTCGTCATCCTCCACCTCGGCACCCAGGTGGGCGTGCTGGAAGTGCTCGTCCTCGACTTCTGTGAGAGTGACCATTTTGACGATTTATGTATGAATCAAGCGTGTGCGATGCTGCGGTAGTGCCAAGAATGCAAGTTGCGCAAGTTGCAATATGGAAGCCGATATATCAAATAGTGGCGATAGCAGAAAGCTTTCCGTTTGCGGGGGAGGGACACAGAACTCCAAATAATGCAATTCCCGGATTTTGAAGATTTGTTTCCAGAACGATAGGGTCGGAGAAGAAGGGAGAAGATGGCAAAAGATGAATCCCTGTTTAGAGGATTCTTTGCGAGGACGAGATGCGATTTAGTCGCTCAATGGCTGCAGTCACAAATCTACAGTAGTTCAAATTTTTTGGTCTCGATGCTCGCCGAGACCGATTTACGGGTCGCCTTTCTGGCGGTTTAGCCGAAGATATCGCAATGGTCACGTGCCTTTTACTCTGACGCAGACAACATGGCGTGCCTATCTAAGAAAGCAACTGAGATTGCTTGAAGTTCTCTAAGAAAGCCATTTTGGGGAAGCTGCAGCATTCTCATCATAGATTAAGATGAAAAAGTGAAAAAGCCTCAAAGTTGAATATACCCAGACAGTACTGCAAAGGCGTAGTTGCAAGGAGCGTCACACAATTTCAGCTGCCGACTTACACAGGCTCCAACAGCGGATGAGCTAAGAAATATGCACCAAGAAAAAATTCATCACAGCCAGTGGCCACAAGATTTTCCCACTGCCATCTGAATCGTTCCTCCAAAGCCGAAGTGAGGCTCGTCGATGATGTCATTGCCAGCCAGATTCAGACAGTAAATGAGAAAATACGTACATGCGCCTCTGTCATTTGTGCAACAGCGGCAAGACAGAAAAAAAGGAGAATAATGTTTTGTCATCCTTAAGATTTTTTTTTTTTTTTCTCAAAAGTAAATCCTTCGCTCGCAGCGCATATTCGCGGCTCTTAATAAAAAAAAAAAGACGCTCGTGTTCTAAGTTGATGGACACTAACTTTTTTTTTTTAACATCTCAGCCGCAGCACATCATCTGCCAAACTAAAATCGGCCCCCAGGAGGTACACTGTATGCTGTATGGAAATCGAAACGGAGAGTTTTATTAAATTAATTAAATAAAATAAAAATGATGTGTTGCAAAATACGCGCAAAATACTAAAAGTTGGCACGCAGATGCCCTTTCGCAGCTAGTTGTTCCTCCCGTCAAATGCCGCCCCTACAAAATTGTAACCGCATGGCGGCCTCCCGACCCCATCTCGGAATGTAAAAATAGATGAGGACACCTACCCTGAATAGTTGCAATTCTTTTTGCAAACATACCTTACTGTATAGGCAACATGTCCTTTTATACATGGTCATATGCGTGAAAGGATGGGAGGAAATGAGTTTTTCATAACATAATGCGAATTCCGCTGCGTAGTGGTTTTCTACAGGCTGAAGTAATTCTCCGTCATTTCTCCCGTCGTGATGACAGAGGAGGAACAGGTTTTGCTGCGCTGATCAGTCAGTTGCCCTGAGACTCATGGTCTCTGATCATCGCATAGTCCCGCACGGGTCGAGTTCCACGTTACATGTCATCTCTTACCTCAACTATTTCTAACTTTGAAATGTGCATTAAGAAAAAGCGCATATACGGATTTTACAAGCTTTACTATTGCACACATTGTTATCTATTCTCCTGCTTCGCCACGTACATTATCATCACTTTCATCTTAATAGCTACCCAATCAATGCGCACGTGTTGATTTTGTATCAAATTCCCCAATGCCAGGCTTCTTTTTTTTGCATTCTGACATGCAGCCTGCGCTGCATACCCCTTAAAATCATTGCTGCAGCAAAACGCCATTTTAGCCGTCCAGTCACGATGGTCTACTCACACACGCAGCACAGCACGCCATGCTTCACCAATTCAACACACGAAGCCATCTCCATCCCTTTTCAGCTTCACCGTAGCCCCCAGAAACATTGAATCACTACATGTTACCTAAAAGAAATCCAGGATCATACCCGATCCTTCTTTTCTCAAACAAATGCCCAGCATTTTGCCCTTACACCGCCCCGGTCACCGATGCATGCTTTGAAAAGCTTTTCCTAATCAAAGTCGTCTTGTGATCGATCGACCTTGCCCTCGCCTTTTTTTTTTATTTATTCCCGCCAACAACTCTAATAAGGGGTGGAAATATGCCGGGGGGTGGAAACAGACGAGGCCGGGCACGAGTCTCGGATTCGGAAGCCGGAGCCGCAAACAGCTTTCTGGGGAAGAATTGCATGCGACAGGTAAGACATTGCAAGTATCTTCTCGTACCTACTCCCTTAATCTACTTCGCGACTAGAATATCTTGTCCATGAATTCGTGACCAAAAAAAGGAGTCATGTCCCAGCGCTAGATGCGCTCCGGAAGCCGGAACTACAAAAGACACCACCGACTCAGCCCAAACCCGCAAAAGTACAAACATCGTGACCGCCAATATGGAGTAGCACCAATATAAGTCTGCGGCCGAAAACCCGGGGTCGGGCAAAGCCGCCAGTCAGCCGGAGCATGGTATATACCAAGCGGTAGCCAAAAAAAGAAGCGAGCGAGAAACAGAAGAGACCACATGACACGGCGAGAAGCCCTCTCGGTACGAGCTACCGAGACGGATCCCCAGCTTTTTTTTTTTCCTTCTCCTGTAGACTCCGTTATAGTGGCGGTGCGAGATGAGTAAAAAAAGATCAGGGGACCGATTTGGCGCCACAGGAGATCATGGCAACGTGTAGCAGTGGCTGACAATTGCTGTGTTATTGCTATACTGATTTCAACTCTATTTCTTCGTGATTCCAATTCTACAGTGTCACGATCTGAATTATTGGATTCCGATAGAGTATACTCCTAAGAGATCTTCACCCGGAACGTCTTCGTACAATCATCCTAAAATAGCCATAATCCGGCCAGAGAGGGAAAAAAAAAGATCTACAGGAACGCCAATTACTCGGAAAGGCAAGGAAGCCAACGAAAAGTTCAAATGGACGAATAGAACAAATGAAGAAGAACGAAAAAAAAGAGTAAAAAGGAAAAAGACCAATGAGAAGTCGCCGGCGGTGGCGTGCAAAGCACGCAATTGAGGCACTGTAGTTTTGTACGTAAGACGGGAGTAAGAAAGGAGTGGAAAAAAGAGCCATTGGGAATGACCTACGTGTACTTACGGTGCCACCATCGTGACTCGTCAAAATAATAGTAATGAAAATAACGAATAGAACAAGCTAAAAATTAAAACAAATTGAGTAAATTACAACGTGAAAATCCTAGTACGGAGTAATAGGTACTTTTACAGGGAAACGAATCAAAAGATACATGGGTACCTCCATTTAAGACAAACATCCTGAAGCAATTTTTTCTTTTTTTAATTTTTGCGGTCCTCGTGATGGTACAGTGCCGGCGCCTAGATGGGTCTCTTTAGGGCCCCCCCTGACTAAGGGGGCGTATGTCTGGCAGGGCAACCTTGGACGAGAAAGAAAAGAAAAAGAAAAGAAAAGAAAAGAATAAAATAAGCGGGGTGTGGAAACAAAAAAGAGACGACATGGAGTTTGTTGCCCAGGACCCACGATGGCCACAGCGTTTTCTCCGCCAGAGCGAAGAAAAAAAATTGAATAGCGGCTGAGGTCCCGGCCTGGGCAGTCGATAGTCCAAGGTAGGTTGATTTGCGCGGACGGCTTCCCCCAGATTTTCTCTAGCCGGGACTACTGCCTCTTCTCCAGGTCTTGCTGCTACCCTCCTGTTTTTACCGCCCAAGACTTGCCGCTCCCGCCCATCTAGCTTGGTTTTCTGTTTTCGTGATTTCCTGGGGAAGCGAGGCCGTGCAAGGGAGACGAGGCGGGTGTAGATGAGGCAGTCTCGGAAGATGATGCATGAATCAATGAGCTAATAGATGAGTGAAAGCTGTTGCGTTTCGGCCGCATATTTTGCATCATGAGACGATCGATTCGCCCGCACTGTGCTGGAGAAATTTGCTACAAGCACTTGGGCTGTTAATTTATCAGATGCTCCATATAAGCCTGTATATACAAGTACTCGCAAGTAAATACTTGGCTGTACAGGCAATAGTCGTTACATCTAGCTGGCTACTAGTAAACATGGAAATAATTCTGCGAAGCGTTCAAGACTGGCACCTTGAGAGGTTAAGGCGAGGCAGCCACCCGCTCGAGTTTGCTGGTTTGCGCCATCCGCAGGCCCAAAGACACAAAACGGGCATGTTCCTGCAGACAAAATCACCTCAGCAAACGCACACAGTTAGTTCGCACTAGCCCTCGCCCACAGCAGCTCATCAGGTAAACTGGGGGTAATAGAAACCCGCGATGGGAAAACCTGGGGGTAATGGAAACCCAAAAGCAGAGACAGTCGTGGCTCGGTGGTGCCGGGCCTGGGGCCATCGGCTTGTGTCTTGGCTCTTTGTGGGGTTCAGAGCCCGATGAGGCGGAGACAAAGACCGGGTGTGGAGCCTCGTTCTCCAGGCCGTGCCGAATATGCTGGGGAGAGGCGTCGAGCTGCCATTGTGTTTGGCTGCTGGCGCTGTCTAATCAAGCACTAGACCCCATCACATCGCCGTATTTGCTGCTGCAGGCGGGCAATTGTCGAGTTTTAATTAGAGCCAATGCACCCGCAAAGAGCACGTATGGACACGTATCGGTACCGGTACCTGTACCAGCTCCTTCGTTTCGTGCGTTGTCGTTGACTGAATGCATTCAGGGGGCTGAAAAATTTTCTCTCGTGGCAGCACGGCCATAGGGGCCGCCACGCAATGTGGCCGCCGCCGCAGATTGGACCATCGTGAGGTGCCTCGTGGCCAGCTAGACAGGGCCATTGGCCCGCTACCCGCTTCCGCCCAGGCAATAGTACAAGTATATCATGGACAAGGCAAAGGAGAGCATCCCCGCGGCTGGCCGCTGGGTCTGCGGCGGGAAGCTTAGCTGGAGTATACCGGGGATGGACCCGTAGCCGGATCGCAACTTGCATGCAAAGTGTAAGGTATATACGAGCCCCTGCCTGCATAGCGCACGTATGCCCATTTTGTTGGGAAAAATTCGACAAATGCGATGCTTATACCCCGGATCTACCTGGTCCAAGTATCAGAAAACAATGCCGTTTGCAAGTGTTTTGCAAGTACAAGTGTTGGATAACTTGAAAGAAGCGGTATGCAGGCCGGCCACCTGCATCGTGACCATGTACATGTAGTCCATGTACTGTAGCATTCGGAGAAAAAAAAAAGGGAAGAAAAAGAAGAAATTAGACTAGGCCCTGCGCGTTGTGGAGGCGCTTGTCAGGTGGTCTTTTTCGATTTTTCTTTCCCTTCTGGAGGCGAATTTGGCTGACTACCTATGACAAACAGCTCCTTACGGGCAGGTCTAGATGCTGTCTTAGCCAACCTTGCATTGTCACGATGGCATTTTCGAAACGGACAACGATATTGACGAGTCCGGGATTTGGATTCCTGGGGCTGGACGTGCATCATCTTGGGCAGCCGTCTTATACGACTGACTCTTGTGGAAAGTCGATGGTTGAAGCTTTGTAATTGGTGTACAGGTGCTTGTCCTTGTAAGTCTGTATACCGCATGCAGGTACATACATGCAGACAGTTACACTGGCCTTTGAACAAGACATTGAAGCCGGCGTTGATGTGCGCAGAGTGGCCCAAATGGTCTTGCGTTGCCTCTCACAAATCGGATAAGCGGCAGGTACTGTAGGATTGAATAGACGTCGAGGCAGGCTTACAGCGTTGCAAATCGCAGGAGTCGTCGCACGTCAGCATGGTATCACATTTGCAATTGCTGGGACCCGAGAGGAAGCTGGAGCTGCACCATGCGCGAGACAGACTGTCAGCCTGAGACAAGGGATGCCATGGTGTTTCTGTCCGTCGTTTGGTTGTACCTGTACCTGTACCTGCACCTGTTCCAGGCGAATATCGCTGGTTGGCTGCTGGCCTGCCTATGGCCGCGTCTATCCTGCGAGTCATCACCAGACAGACAGACTCTGCTTTGGCCAAGCCGGGGAGCCACCTCTTGAGGCTTAGCCCGCGTCTCGATCCCCTCGTGTGGAGAGAGGGGAAAGCTCAGAAGACGTCTGGAGAAGCTCTGCGAAGTCGAGACGAAGCAAATCCAAAAAACTGGGCTGCTTAGCGCAGAGCCTCGAATAGCCGGCCGCCAGAGCAAAGGTACGTACCAGCGGTACTCGGTCGTCGCAATCGCGGTACACTGCCGTCCGCGCATCAACCGCGCTGCTCTGAGGTACCCTCGGCCTCCTGTGGGTGTCACCGGCCCGGAGGATTGGCGGAATTTGCGTCCAGGTGCCGCACTGCAGCGCCTGCGCCTGCCCTGCAGCCCCCGGCGCTGGTTCCTGATTGCTGAACGGTCAGGTACCGGACGCCCGGACCAGCGATACTGCCCCTTGGGGACTAGCCGCCAGTTGCTATTTGGTAATACTTACCTACAGACGCACCGCTTACAGTGCCTGGAGAGCAGCTGCAGAGCTGCAAAGCGACGGCGTGAGGTCATATCGCCATCAAGCATGAATTGTTCGCAACTCAGCGCGCTGGTCCGCTTGGGGTCCTCTGCGCGCTTCTCTGTCCTCATTGGGCTCTGCTTAGGGCCGGGCATTTGGTACTTGCATGTACAACGCGCGAGGCCGCAGGTAGAGCGTGCAGCACAGTATCGATGCGACATATCGCATACCGTGCACGATTTCCTCATTCTCATTCCCATTTCCATTCCCCCTTTCGTCTGGACTCGCTCGTACTCGGCCTGTAATACACATCCATTGGAAAATAGGCAATCTGGCCCCCCCAGCCGCATTGAGATGAGAGCGACAGTCATCTGACCGCGTGCCCAACGGTCTAGCCGGAGGCAAGGCGAGAAGCCCAGCAGAACGGCCAACGTGATGTGCCGCTAGCGGCCAGGCCCCCTAAAACACAGGCGCTGGGGAGGCCCTGAAGCAGGTCATAGGGCGACGCAGAAAGCGAACTCGACCGGCCCGGATCACCGGCTGGCACTGTGCCGGGCTATACTGAGAAGGAAAAGGAAAAAAAAAGATTCGAGAAGCAGCTTAAGCGGACTCTGCGGGCCAGGCGTGCCGGAGGGACACATTGTACTCGCTGTACCGGACGTACAGTGCCACAGTGCTCTAGCGGCACTCGGCCAGCGCAGGGGGGGCTCCAGTTCTGGGCCTGGCAGGCCCACTGTGGAGGGGCAACGAGGTCACCAGCGCCATTGTACCGTGGCGTACCGTGACGATGGCAAGAGTCACGAAGCGTCGACGAGCTCGTCGGAGCCAGAATCGCCAGAGTACTTAAAGCCAGCGCCGCCGGGTGCGTTTTGCTGCTGATGACGAGCTTCAGCTTCACTTGTTGTTCTTAGATTATCCCATCAGGCCTGTCTGCAGCGCCAATTGGCTCCCCAATTCCTCTGAGCCGTCAACTACATCTCACCATCACCTATACTCTTTCTCCCTTATCTGCATCTTCACTACCAGCATCCCTTCCCCAACAACATCCTCAGGGGCTTATACAAAAAGACAAAATATCCATAAACAAACGTCCCAATCCGGTGAGTACAGCTCCAACAAACACAGCCCAGCAAAAAAAAAAAAAGGTCCCAAGCGATCCAATGATCTCGACCAGCGGCACCTCGGCACTGCCGAAGCTGTCAGCTCCTTCTGATCCGCTTTGGAAAAAAAAAAAGGAATTCGGCTGCAAGCAGTAACAGTGAGTAATGGCTAACAGAGGGCAATTCTGGTGATTCTAGACACAGCGCCTAAAATAGAAACTTCTCGCCGCAGAATTTCTTCTTATCTCTCGTCACGCACCGACCTCATAAATACGAAGCCCGTCTCACCGATCTTGGGTCTTCTTATCTCTTCCTCCTGTCGCCAACCAGACCGCAGGAGCACTATCAGCTGAAGCCCCCTGCCCCGCCACAAGCCTCAGTTGTTAGCTTCCACTGCTTGTTCTGAATAGCGTTATCCGGTACGTCTGATTGATGGATCTGACAAGATCATCTCTCCTTTATTCCTGAAAACAGCGGTTTGCTGACTGCTTTTTGCGATTGCTCCAGGATTGACACGAGATCCGCTGCGATTGCTGCTATTCTCACCATTTATTCCTACCCCGTCTTCATTTTAGGTACGTGGTGATAGCGAGCCCTCCGATTGGGCTGTTAGTGGCTGTTTCTCTCTTTTTCCCTGCCCCTCGCCGCTCCCCGCCGCGCCCGTCGAATCAATATGGCAGCAGATCAGATATGCAGCAATACGCCCAAGGGGGTGGCGGCTTCGTGACAATGCCTGAGCTGTGGCCTGCGGCGGTGAGCACGAATCGTGTTTTACATCGACCCGCGGCCTTTTACCAGCCAAGCTTGGGCGAGCACCCGCATTCCTTGCCCCTGGCAACTGCGATATCTCGCGGCACCAACACCACGAGTGTGGCGCTGCCTTCTGATCTCTCCTTGCGTCTCTGGCGTGTCTCACCCGGAGCTTGATAGCTACCCTTGCCTGGGTCGTGTATGTCATTTGATTCATGCACCGGGTTGTCTCTCAATGCGAGAAAAATCCTTATCTTTGACGCTCTGGCTTGGGTATCGTGACATTGAAGTATATATATGATATGCTTCTTTGCAGCGACTTTCCTTGCAAACCAGCGTTCTCTTCTTCCCGTTTTCATACCGCCTTATTTTCTTTTCCCAATTATTGTATACTCAATTTTTTTTAATACTTTTTCTTGTTTTCAACTTCTTGCTACTTAATAACTTCGCAATGGCTTTGGCACTCCAAACTAATTTTTCTGCTCTGGACAGTTTCCCTGAATACACGGATCCCTTAGACCTACCATCCACAATGTCTTCCGCAATTCCCCCCAGGCCCAAGGCTTTGGCTCAGATTCAGACCTCTGAATCAGACTCAAGTCGTGGCCCTTCACCTCAGCCCACTCATGTCAGTGTCCCCCAGATTCCTCACAGCATGAGGAATGGACACCGAGTTCTGCGCTCTGCCACAGTCGGCTACGTCGCCCCCCAGTTCGAGGGCAAGACGGAGCAGATCAAGTCCGTCAAGGCCATCATCCAGCAGGGCGGCTGGCTCCCCGATGCCTTGATTGACGAGCAGATCGAGTGGTTCTACGAGAAGCTGGGCATCGACGATGTCTACTTCCACATCGAGACCCCCGATGTCATTGCCAACCAGATCACCTCTCTCTACGCCGCCAAGGTTGCTGCCCACTCAAGAGAGGACAAGCAGGAGGAGATCCGCCTGGACATGGAGGCCCATGACCACGCCATCTACATCGACACGAGCGAGCCTGGCAAGGCCCACGTTGGCGGCCCTAGGTACGAGTCTCGTCTCGAGTCCAAGTATTTGGATCACCAGGGCAAGAGCAAGTACCGTGTCGAGACCTTCCGATCGCCTGCTGCTATTGGCGCCAGCCCGAGCTCAAAGGCCACTCTGCGCTGCTACTTTGTGTACCAGTGCCACTTCAAGCAGAGCCCCGAGTCTACCGACCCCAAGGAGACCAGAATCGAGGTCATCTCCGACGTTGGTTTCTGGCAAAAGGCCACCGCCAACACCAAGCAGATCTACCAGGAGATCATCGAGCTTGCCGTCACCCGAGCTGGCCCCGTCATCGAGGTCTTTGACATTGAGGGCTCGGCCGAGAGGCGTCTGGTTGTTGCTTTCCGCAGCCGCACTGCCCGCGGCATCTTCTCGACTCTCAGTGACCTGTACCACTACTACGGCGTCACCTCCTCGCGAAAGTATGTGGAGCAGTTCTCCAACGGCATCACCGTCATGTCCGTCTACCTCCGCCCCGCCGCCAACCTGGAGGGCTACTTCCCCTCGATCGATGCCTCCATCCACCAGATCACCAAGGAAATCTCCCTGCTGTACTGCCTGCCCCAGAACAAGTTCCACCACCTCTTTGCCACTGGCGAGCTGAGTCTGCAGGAGTCCGTCTACGCCCACAGCGCCTGGGTGTTTGTCCAGCACTTCCTGAACCGTCTCGGCCCCGAGTACGCTTCTCTCTCCGAGATCCTGGACCCCAAGCAGAACGCCCATGCGGCTCTGCTGTCCAAGCTCAAGCGACGTCTTCGTACCGAGACCTTCACCCCCGACTACATTGTCGAGATTATCCAGACCTACCCCGAGCTGATCCGCCTGCTCTACGCTGCCTTTGCCAACGTGCACTTCCCCGCGCCTCTGCAGCAGGAGAACGGCGCCGTTCTGGCCACCCCTGCCGTCGAGGTCATGTCTGATGACAAGCTCCGAGACAGAATCTCCAAGACGGTCGCCAACGAGCACGACGAGATGGTCATGACTGCCTTCCGTGTCTTCAACAACGCCATCCTCAAGACCAACTACTTCACCCCCACCAAGGTCGCCCTCAGCTTCCGCTTGGACCCCTCTTTCCTGCCAGAGGCCGAGTACCCCAAGCCCCTGTATGGCATGTTCTTGGTCATTGGCGCCGAGTCTCGTGGCTTCCATCTCCGTTTCCGAGACATTTCTCGTGGTGGTATCCGTATCGTCAAGTCCCGCAGCAAGGAGGCCTATGGCATCAACGCGCGTAACCTCTTTGACGAGAACTACGGCCTTGCCAGCACCCAGCAGCGCAAGAACAAGGATATTCCCGAGGGTGGATCCAAGGGTGTCATTCTCCTGGACCCCAAGCAGCAGGACAAGGCTACCGAGGCGTTTGAGAAGTACATTGATAGTATCCTCGATCTCCTCCTGCCCGCAGAGACTCCCGGAATCAAGAATCCCATTGTCGATCTGTATGGAAAGGAGGAGATCCTGTTCATGGGTCCCGACGAGAACACCGCCGACCTGGTCAACTGGGCCACCGAGCACGCCAAGGCTCGTGGTGCTCCCTGGTGGAAGTCTTTCTTCACCGGCAAGTCCCCCAAGCTGGGTGGTATTCCCCACGACAAGTATGGCATGACCACGCTGTCTGTGCGCGAGTACGTCAAGGGCATCTACCGCAAGCTCGACCTGGACCCCTCTCAGGTCCGGAAGATGCAGACCGGTGGTCCCGACGGCGACTTGGGCAGCAACGAAATCCTTCTCAGCAACGAAAAGTACACTGCTGTCGTCGACGGCTCCGGTGTGCTGGCGGACCCCAACGGTCTGGACAAGGACGAGCTCATTCGCCTGGCCAAGAAGCGTGCCATGATCATCGAGTACGACATGTCCAAGCTGTCCAAGGACGGATACCGCGTTCTCTGCGACGAGAACAACGTCACCCTGCCCAGCGGAGAGGTCGTCAACAACGGCACGTCTTTCCGCAACACATACCACCTGCGCGAGACCGATATGACGGACAGCTTTGTGCCCTGCGGTGGCCGACCCGAGTCCATTGACCTCATCTCTGTCAACCGCCTCATCAAGGACGGCAAGAGCATCATCCCCTACATTGTCGAGGGTGCCAACCTGTTCATCACCCAGGACGCTAAGCTGCGCCTGGAGGCTGCTGGCTGCATTCTCTACAAGGATGCCTCTGCCAACAAGGGAGGTGTCACCTCATCGTCTCTGGAGGTCTTGGCCTCTCTGTCCTTTGACACTGACGGCTTCATCGAGCACATGTGCGTCGATGCCAAGACCGGAAAGGCACCCCAGTTCTACGACGACTACGTCCGAGAGGTCCAGACCAAGATCCAGGAGAATGCCCGACTCGAGTTTGAGGCCATCTGGCGCGAGCACGAGCAGACTGGCATCCCCCGATCTGTCCTGTCTGACAAGCTGTCGGTGGCCATTACCGACCTCGACGAGAAGCTGCAGCACTCTGACCTTTGGGAGAACGAGAACATCCGCAAGGGTGTTTTGAAGAACGCCCTCCCCAAGCTTCTGCTTGACAAGATTGGCCTGGAGACGATCATCTCCCGCGTGCCGGAGAACTACCTGCGCGCCATCTTTGGCAGCTACCTGGCCTCCCGATTCGTTTACGAGTTTGGTAGCCAGCCCAGCCAGTTTGCTTTCTTTGATTTGTAAGTTTTTTCCATGCTCCACTTTGAGATGTCATTTGATGATTAGCTGCTAACATTTTACTTTTCTAGCATGACAAAGAAGTTGGCTGAGATGGCTGCCCAGGGCAACCCTACTGAGCAGGTCCGACGCATGTCTATCCACCAGTAGATGGAGAGAGGAGGAGACTTTGCATTATTAATATCTTGCTTTTTTTTTTTTTTTTTTTTTTGCTTTCGAGCGTGTTTTGAAGTTTTCTTTTTTACGATGCATTGAATAGAGGACAACTAAAAAAAAGTGTCTCTCAGTTGGGTCAAATGAAGAATGGAGGAAAACGACAAAAAAAAGGTCAAATGACTTTTCAAGTGCTACCATTGTCAACAATGGAGTAGCTTTATAAAAATAGATTCATGGGATTATTGATAGGGTTCTTTTGGGATTAAGGACTGAATAAAAAAAGGGATGATTTGTTCGATTAACTACATGATCTGCCTATCTGTGTTGTGAAGCATAATCTTTCTACGCCAATGGCTGCTGAAGCTATTAATATGTCTATTTCTGAAAATAGATTCATGTCAGATGTTAGTGTGTATTACTCTAGTATATGCTGTATTATCTAATACAAGCGGTTCAACGTAATGCCATGAATGTAAGAATACATAGAAAAAGCGCGATAGCCTACAACGCTTTAAGAAGAAAAGTAATTAAGAAATGCAGACTCGGAATGATCATGTTTCGCATCCAGGGGTACAAGAACCAGTGAGATTGCGTAAAGGGTGCGTGGGGTTGTTTCAGCTTTAGGTACCTTGGCCTGTTATTTATTTGCTAATCCTACCAGGTACCTGGCTTGAGGTGGGATTCGCTAAAAGAGGCGGTTTGTTTATGCGTGTGTAGGACTGGGTTGGTGTTTTATGCTGGATTATGCTGGACTATGCTGTGATGTTTTACGGGATGGTGTTGAATTATGCGCTGCGTTGCTGAAGTTTGTTGGAGGTGGAAGTAAAAATAGAGATGGATGTAGGGCTACGGTACATGGCAGCAGGTATAGGCAGAGAGAGCGAGAGATACATGGGTGGGTATTGGAGCTGTGGGAAGAGATTTGTGGGGACGTGCAAAATGGTGCTGGATGTAGGAACCCGGCGAGGTGCATCTCAGCTGCATCTGCACCTGCATGGAGTGGATTTCGGTGCATGAGATGGGGCTGAGCGAGATTTGAATGGCTTTGGACATGTCGCGTTTTTATATAAAGGTGTAAAATACTGCTTTGTAAGATGTTTATTTAAATACAGAGAAAATGTGTACATGGTACAGTAGAGTAAAGAAAAGAGGGGTATTGGAGAAGACTGGGCTAGGAGGAATGTTTTGGTGTTGACAGAAGGTGCTATTATTGCGTGTGGGTGGGTGGACGTGCGTCGGCAGAAACAATTTGGGCGCGCTTGTTTTTAGCAGGGCCCTGTGGAGAGGGGATCGTAGGATTTTAATTGTCAATACCTTATGTACATGTGTACGAGTAGTATCGCGGGAGATGGGGCTGCGAATGGGCTGCATCTGCTGATTTCTCGTGCGCTCTGCGTTTTGCAGTTGGATGATGGCAAACAATACCACTGTTTGATCTTCCTATGATGCGAGCAAGAAGAGCAACCGTGTCTTGTCTTCGTATCAGACGCATGTCTCACTTGTTCATCTCTCGTCGTCACCTGGTGTCCAGACCCGATCGCTTGTCTACCAAAAGCCCGTCAAACCTTTTTTTCACTTTTCCCTTCTCCCCTCACCTTTTTTTTTTCGTCATTTGTTTCCAATTTCTGAATACCTACTCGCGTGTCAGCCCTTTTGCTTTGCCATTGCGCCTTGCAGCACGCGCCACAGTTACAGCACGGCACAGCAAAGCACAGTCAGCCAACAGGCACGCGATCCTATTATTCCTGCGACGAGCACGGCCGAAAGATACGTCTGGAGTGACAAAACGTGTTCCCACGAAGCAGCGAGACCAAAAGTCAATTGCTTAGTGTCGTGGAGATCGCCAGCTAGCCGGAAACCCGCTCAAGCTCGCGAGAGGGATTTTTTTTTTTTTTTAAAAAAAGTACAGACTTCACAAAAATATTATTGAGACAAAAGCAACCTCTGGGATTGATCGATCTCGCCTGAAGCGGTGCGGCAAACATACATTCGTTATAAGAAAAGGACGGGCCGTGATTCATCCACCATGACGAGGCCGTCCATCATCAGGGCCGGTACGTATTGCTGTCACAGAGTCTGAGCGTGCTGTCCTGCTTTCTTGATTCATTCACTACGGGGCGCCGAGCAGCCTCGCTTCTCCATCTTTATTTTTCCGTGCTCTGGCCTCATGCAAACAAGCGATCGCCCAGGCCCTGCCCCTGTATTTCTCATGCCTTTATGCTGCGTGCTGCTCCTCCATCTCGAATCACCACCACCACTGCATCGAGTTTTCTGGTTGGTGCCCTCCCCCCCTCCACCTTTATTCCGCCCCCCTGCTAGAGCCCTCAGGCCCTGGCCCGGGACTTGTGCCTGTCACTGGCTCCAGAAAAAAAAGGGACGGGAATAGCACCAAAGCGCGCCACCCCCGTTTCGCTGTGATTAGCCTTGCAGAGCATTGGCACGTTGCGATGGCAAGAGACGAGAGCGAGACGAACAGACGAACTCAAGAGAGTGCCTAAACTCGACCAGGGGTATCTTTTTGGCCGTCCGTACGGAATACAGTGCCTTTTCTCGCCTCGTCCTGATCTTCTGCATTGCTGCTGTTGCCGCACAATCTAGTGGCCATCATCGCATCTTCTCTTTCTCCCTTGCCCTTCTCTTCTCTCGCTCGTTCAACCGCGCTCCCTGCGCTCTTTCTTTTCTGGACTTTGGGCAGCTTCCCGACCCTCACTCGCTTTTTGACGCTCCTTCTGCTTCCCCTTCTCCTTCTCCAGCTCACGTCGTCTTTTTTTTTTTTTTTTTTTTTATCTTTTTTTCCCCCCAATTCCGAGTCCGCGACGCGAGACACGTGAGCATTGACTGCTCGAGACTGACGAGCGCTTCCTCCTTTTTCCTTCGATTCGACGTACAGACACCATCGATCTTCAAGACCACCACGCTCCCTCGGCGCAGGACCAATCCGCCCACCGAGATCGACGCCCAGCCGCCCGCGCTCCGCACCAGGCAGAGACCCTTCGCGACGTCGCCCACAAGACCGCCCAGGAGCAATCGCGCAATCCCCGGGCTGCCTCGTCCACCGCCAGATACACCGGCTCGCCAGACACAGACTCGGACACGGACTCTGATACAGACACAGACACAGACGCCGCCAACATGGACGTCTACCAGCAGCATCAGCACCAGCAGGACCCGCTGGCCGTGGCCCAGAACGGCGGCATGGCCGACGACGACGACATCGAGGACGACGGCGACCTGGATGACGACATGATGGATCGCATCTCGAGCTCCCCCTCAATCGAAGATGGTGCGTGCAGTCACTCTGTTACCGCCACTCCCGTGGCCTGGCCGCGGCGAGTGTCTTCCCTGACCTCCATCCCTCGGATCCCCTGGGCCTCACTGCACCTGCACCCAAACACTCCATCTCCTCCAATCCCCAGCACAAGAGACACAGACTTCATGCAGCAGATTCGAAGTGGACATCATCATCTTCTTTCGGGTGAGTATGCCAAGCGTAGCGACGAAGACGAAGACGACGAAGACGACGGTGATGGCAACGACAATGGCGGCCGTGATGCCGGCGAGACGGATGAACAAGACTTGGAAACCAAAGGCTAGGATCCTGTGGTGGACGAGGATGGTGACTGGGCATTATCACAAGCTTTAGCTCACCAGGAACTCGGCGCTATCCAACATGGGGAGACGTGCATGTATGGTTATGATGGAGAATACGAGGACTGTGGCTGTGGCTGTGGCTGCAACTGCATTCACCAAGACGCCTTCGCATACGAGACCGGAGCCGACATCGAAGAGGCCGATACATCGCTCACGATACCGTACAACAAATCCTTTGAAGATGATGATTCTGATTTCTCCCTCCCCAACGACCCACGCTTCATTGACTATGGATGGGCAGCAGAGTGCTTACATGAACCAGAGGACATCGATTTCGACTTCGTCTACGCCCTCCACACCTTTGTGGCCACCGTCGAGGGCCAAGCGAACGCGACCAAGGGTGACACCATGGTTCTACTCGACGATAGCAACAGCTACTGGTGGCTGGTGAGAGTAGTCAAGGATAGTAGCATTGGTATGTTTTCTTTCAAACTCTCGGCTTCTATCAGCATTTTCGCTAATATGTCTATACAGGCTACCTACCAGCCGAGCACATCGAGACGCCTACCGAAAGATTGGCGCGACTTAACAAACACAGGAATATCGATGTACGTATCAATCTCAAATAAAAAAAAAGGCTTCATCCTACTAACGCTCTACAGCTTTCCTCAGCCATGTTGACCGATACACAAGCCGATGGGAAGCCCAAGACTGGCTTCTCAATCGCCATCAAAAAGAAAGCCACTGTCGCCTTTGCAGAGCCCACCATTCACAACTACAACCCTGATTATTCTTCAGACGAGGAAGATCTCGACGAGCTGCTAGAGGGAACTCAGGAGAAAAAGGCCCTGTCAGAAGACGACGACGCCACAGATGACACTGCCAAGGTGGAGCCGCTCAAGACCAAGTCCAAGGCCGCCAAGCAACCTGAGCCAACCAAGGACGAAGACTCCGACGATGAAGATCTACGGGGCAGCCTCGATATCGTGGAAAAGAATGGTCCCAGCATATCTCGTAACGGTAACATCAGGAACACCGACTCTTTCTTTAAGGATGATACAGCCGAGACCAAGAAGATTACCCTTACGCCGAATTTGCTGCGGGATGACGCTCCTCCTCGGGAGTCGTCTGACTCTGTCGGATCCAAGTCTCGCGCAAGCTTAGAGTCTAAGCTTGAAAAGGAGCTCATGTCTGACAAGGACAGGAAAAAGAGCAAGGAAAAGGAGAAGGACAAGAAATCCGGCGGTCTCCGAGGCTTCTTCTCACGCAAAGACAAGAAGAGGTCGCCCAACGACGATGGGCCGGACGGCGAGCCCCGCGACAGCGAAGAACGCCAGTCCGAAGATCACTCGTCTCCGGAAAAGCCCAGGCAGCCGGCCAAGTTGCAGAAGCCTCAAGCCCGGGTCGAGCCATCCATCAACGAGAAGACTCAAAATTCCACCGTCGAGCTTGCCTCTTATCTGGCCGAAAGCCGCATCAACGATGTTTCCAACGTTCCTCCACCGTCTATGCGCATCGTCAACCCCGAGACAAACGAGACACACGAGGTTCCATCGCATCAGCCTCCCCGTGGCCGCCCGTCTTTGGAGCAGCCAATGTCTCCTACTGCACGCCGTGGCGAGGTAGTCACCAGCCCGAGAGCCGCTACCGGACCGCGATCCCCATATGCTCATTTGGAGCTATCCGATACAGACGACTCAGATGACGGCGAGGCCATCTTGGATCAGATGCCCAGGCCAAAGTCATCATCCACACCTGCGGCCGCCAAAGCTGCCCAAGAGGAAGAAGAGGAAGAGGCCATTATTCCCGGCTCTTTCTCCGAGGGCCACACTTCATCTACTGATGACAAATCTCCTGCATCTCAGCAACAACCTCCGGCCGAATCCAAAGCTCAGCCGCCTTCAGAGCCGTCTCCCGAATCGCCCATTGCGCCATCGGACCCTCCTGCTCTGATGGTTGATACTTCATCTCCAGAGGATCGATCGCCCACTGTTTCGCCCTCTCCTGAGCTAACTCAGTCTGCTGAGGATAGATCTAAGAGCAGCTCTTCTTCCACCGGCAGCAAAGAGCAGACCTGGGACGACATGAAGCTTCGTGCCTTCTTTGACGAGCCCGAGCATATTCGCGACCTCTTGGTTGTGGTATACGACAAGACCGATGTGATACCTGCAAGCAGCGATCACCCCGTAATAAATGGTCTCTTCCGAGAGCAGAATGCCAAGTTGGCTGAAATAACAACTGTGAGTGTTTAGTTTTCCATTCTTTACGGCCGTATATGCTAACAACTGCTATAGCAACTTGATAACATGCTTGGGGACTGGCTGGCAAGAAAGCAGCGAACCCGTGGATCCCATTGAGTGAGCGTGGCCATTCGAAACAGCCTTTCCTACGATTTTTTACATAATGTTTGTTAAGAGAGCCTCTTGGGGCTCCAAAGATTTTTTTTCTCCATATCCGCACGTTGATTGCCGTTTTTGAAAGAAAATTTCAGCTGCTGGATTAACGCCCATCCCATCACGCAGCGCATGGCTTGTCGTTTTTTTTTTCATTTACATGAAACTTTTGTCGTCTTTTATCGCCGGAACAAGTCCACCATTATGGGCGTTGCGGAAATCCAGTGGGAAGAATACACAAAAAAAGGTTTTCGTTGTTGAGCATGACGAACGAGCGACGATGCATATCATACGTCCTTCTAGTTTTTGCTCAGTTCTTGTTCTCTTGTCTTCGTATGAGCTCGAAGCTGGGGCGTCCTCTTTCATTTGTCATGTCATGTTTCATGATGAGATATATACATCACTCTTGCCGCGCAGTTGGTGGTTGGCAAAGGCACTGCGGAGGCGTGGCTGCTTTTTCCTGGGAGATTTGGAAGGGATGGAAGGGGGGTTTTGCTTTTATTCTTTTATTCTTTTGCTTTGCCTGATCAGGAACTCAACTTTTATTGATGTCGTTTTTCTTTTTCTTTTTCCCCGATTTTTATTCCCCCCCTTGTTTTCCAGCCGTATGGATTGGCCACCGAGGTCATTGACACTTTTGGTCTGCTCTGGTTTTTGTTTTGGTTTGAAGGAGCGAGATGGGAGGTAGAAAGGAGTATAAACCGACATATTTGATGATTAGACCCTGGTGGTTTAGTTTTCTTTTCTTTTTTTTTCCAATTGTTCGGTGTCCTTTTTATGGAGATATACTCCATAGAGGAAAAAATTTTTTTTGTCCCCTCTTTTGTCCTTTTGCAGTATGTTCTTGGTGCTGTGTGGTTTAGTGAGGTTGAAGGGATAAACGATAGAGAGAGGATAAAGTGTGGAGGTGGAGGAGTAGAGGAGGAAGATGTGTGTGAGAGTTTGTGAAGGGTTGACGAGATACCCATTTTAGCTGTTTCTTATTACTATTATTTAAAGACATGACGTTGCGATTGCCATTTTTGTTTTGTATACTGTTTGTCTTGACCCTTTTTGTTGTGGAGGAGGGGTGAATGATGGAGGATTTGCGAGTGGTGATGTTTTTTGTTGGTGACGTGGTAAAGTGTGAAGTGAACGTTTCTGTAAGTTTTTGTAAAGAAGCCCTTTATATGAAAGTAAGCAACATTCTGTGTCGAGCTTAATAGAAGACTCGTATGATGGAATTTGTGCCAATACGATGGGTGTTTACAGATATGCGGATTGCGACTTGGCTGGTGGGTGATTTGTGAGCAAGTCCCTCTTGGGTATGAATTGTGGATTGTAATTTTGGTGCTCAAGAAGATTTATAGTCGTCCATTTTTGTCTCATTACATAGATACTGTATTATGCGATGGAGCATGGGCCTTCCACACCCTTCTCGATCCCTTCTCTAAGATTTGAAGCTAAAAAGAGTCTTCCAAGAAAAACAAAAGCAAAAGTGGGATATGCTGCCTCAAATTCGCATGCCAAAAGCACAAATACCGTTTTGAGCAGCCAACACAAGGAAACTGATGGTGATCCGACCGCACACGATGTTGGGCAATGGGATACGGAAAAATGGCACTTGTTGCTTCTAGTACTGAAGACATTTATTGTATAAAGCCATTTATTCCTAAACCTCTCAAAGAACAATTTAAACCCGAAAGTGAACCAAGCGAATCAGCCTGAGTCTCAATTTAGGATGACGAAAAAGACAGATGTAGCGGAATCTTCCGAGTTGCTAGCGGCCAATCTCTGGGACGAAGCATATGGCGATCTCAAATCTCAGGAGCCGGATCAGCTTAAGAGATACGAAGACACTGCCTTGCTCTGGCTTGTCTCAAGTCTACACTGCACCAGCCTTTGATCGACAACCCGTTAGATAACAAACCTCCTGCAGGTCTATGGAGGCAATGGCTATCTTTACAGGTGAGTGAGAACTACCCTTGCCCCTGAGTCGTAAATGTTCTGAGGCTGACTCCGATTAAGTTTCTGGAAAATGACACCTTTGCATCACTAGAAACCGTGGCGGATATCAGCCATGCCTTATCCCGACTACCGTGGTACAATTTCCTCCCTAAACTTCTTGACAGACAAAGAGGGAAAAGAATGCTCACGGAAGGAATTGCTTGGAGAGCGAATACGCGAGCTCTACAAGGCAATTCTGCTTTACCAAATTCGCATTGTGTGCTCTCAACGAAATGAGCTCTCTCAGACTTCTCTTACTCAGCGATCGAAATTTGCCCTCAGTAAATGCCAACTTAAGCATGGCCGATATTGCGAATTCTGAGAAAGAACTGGAGCTCTTTCTTGGAAAAAGCATTGAATGCCGAGTACGACGATTTGTCGACTTCGAAGCCGGACAGAGGAATCTTGCAGTGCGTAAAAAGCAAAGAAGAGGTGCCCCAATAGAAATCATCGAAACAAGTGTGGAAGGGTTGTTAGACGACTTCTCCGCAATAGATCGACAATTGAACATTCACGATATGAACCGCAATCAGAATGAAAAGTTATTGTTCTATGAATGGTTCTACTGGTGGATATCCTCATTTTTTGAATACAAGGCATTTGATGTGAACCAAAGTCGCATGCTATGGATCACTGGCGCTCTAGGAACCGGCAAGTCAATCTGTATGTCAGCTGTCATATGGGGGCTCTCTCAGAAGAAACACAATGCCTTTTCTCCATTATTCTTTTCATTTTCAAGAAGGGGCAACGGGCAGCCGAAACCTGGAAACGCTGCATCCGCGATTAAGAGCCTCATCTACGCAATATTGATGAATCAGAGCTGTTTGATCGATATTTTAGTGGATGAGCACAAATCAACGGGCAGAAAGCGCTTTTCTTACGCAAGTGACTTTTATGCCCTGTCTCAAATTCTGAATAGAATGGTACAGGACCAAAGATTCCAACCCACTTTGATCCTTGTTGACAGTGTTGATGAGATCAGAGGAGATGACAGGGAGTATAGACGCTTCCTAAGGCTGATGGAGGTTACAACGATCATTTCGCCTAATATCAAATGGCTAGTTTCAGCTGATACCTTGCCATCGTCAGATGAAAGAAACTTTAGACTGGAAATTAGTCTTGAGAAGGGCTGTCCAAAGAAGCTGGATATTGTCAACAACTTTTATATCCCGTACGAAGTCAAGGAGCTCAATTACCATTTGAGTCAAGGCGGCACGTTCAAAGATCGAGTAACAGAATTGTTGCAAGGTATATCGGCCGAGAACCTTTCTGGGCTGATACGGCATTCGAGATTGCCAGACGCGAAGACCCGCACTCTGTCCTGGATGCCTTGCAACGGTTGCTGGATTTTCTGAATTCCTCTGAATGCAAGGTCAGCCCCTATTCTTTCATGATGGATAGTATCGCCAGGCTACCAATCGAAGAATGCCCACGCTGCTTGATAATTCTCGGAACAATGGCCGAAGTCTTTCAGCCCGTCAGCCTTGCAGAGCTCACTGCGATCGCCAACTTACCGCCGAACGCTAATGTCAAAGAATTAATCGAAAAGCACTGCTTTGCCTTTTTGGAAATTTGCGGCGACTTGGTAGGCTTTGCGCATCGCTCCGCCAGAGACTTCTGCATTGGCCATATGGCAGAGACCTTGGTTCCTATTCGCCGACGGATGGCTGAAGACTGTCTGCATCTTCTGTCGAGCTGGTTCAACTTGCCCGCGGATAACAAGCGGAGAAAAGAATCGGCCACGCCCACTTATTATCCTGCAGTCTATTGGATCCGACATCTTTACCATGTAATTGATGCTGGGAGCATACCAGTGGAAGCGGTCGATCTTGTGACCGAAAATCTGCTGAGTTGGACAGATCTCCTCGTGTCGCTGGGTGGGCTGCCTCAAGGTTCCTGCCTGATGCTCGACCTGGAGTCACATCTTACGGTATGCGTGCTTCTCTCATCAGATTTTACCAAGTGTTGCTAACTTGCTTGTAGATGATATTGGAGGACCGATCAAAAAAAGACAAAGGGGATTTTAGTGCTACATATCTCCAGAACTATGCTAGCCATGTTCGAGAAGCACGAAAATTCCTACACTTTCATAAGTCTACGATACATCCCGCCAAATTCGGAGCCAAAAATACTCTTCTCTTCTGCCCTCTCAACAGCAGAATACGGAAAAGGCATCTGCATAAAAAGATGCCGCAATTAGCAATCTTGCCCCTTCTCGATGAAGATTGGAGCCCCGTCGTCCATGTTCTCCGCCCATATCTAAAATACTTGTATGATCCCGAAGAATACTAATGGGAGCGGATTCTTTGTTGTGCCAATTCAAATTATGGCCAATACGTGGTTACCGGGTCTGATAACCGCCGAGTACGTATTTGGGATGGGAAAACGGGTAAAATACAACATATTCTTTTGCCTTTTAATACAACTAATGCAGATGTATACCACTTGGCTATATCTTCTCGAGATCTCATCGCCGCTTCAAATCTCTGCCGCATTAAAATTTGGAAACTCGGTGACGGAAATTGGCAAGGTTTGGAAAAGAATGGCAATCTCTACGTCGGGAACCTAGGAGAAATGAGGCGTCTTGGCTTTTCGAAGGATGGAGGAAAGCTGGCTGCGGCGGTCGGAGACAAAGTCATCATCTGGCACATGCCGACCTATTCTATCATCACCATTCTAGAGGATATTTCGTATCAAGGACATTCAGTAAGCGGGTTGAGTTTCTCCCGTGATGATGTTTTGCTAGGCTCGATATCAGGCAGCTGTGTGACCATTTGGAGGTTGAGAGAGAAGACAAAGAACGCAGACAACGAGGCAGCAGCAGATGAAGATTCCGCAGCTGAAAAAAAGCCACGTTTACAGATATGAAAACAGTTTTTTGTGCCAAAAACCCATGTGCCTACTCATGAGAAAGACGGCATACCACGCGCTCAGCCTCAAATGGCCTTTTCGCCCAACTCTAAATACGCGGCAGTTGGAACTGGCAAAGTCGTCTGCATCTGGAATTTACAGTCCTGTATAGAACCAAACATTCTCTCTGAACATGAGCACGACATCGAAACAATCGCTTTTTCTCCCAACGGCTCTGTTATAGCATCAGCGTCAAGAGAGGGGACCATCAGGATTTGGGAAGCCCCTTGGGACGATGAGCATAAAAAGTCTCGATTGGTATTACGCAGACTCTCCTCCAGAGTCTGCGGCCTATCATTTTCCCCATTAGAGTCTGCGAACTGCATTGCCAGCTGTGACATAAACTCAACACTTTGCCTTTGGACTATAGTCGAGATCCGGTGGAAACAACTACTGGAACGTCCGCTGAGGTTAGCGGGAAGACGGACCAACAAACTTCAGGCCATCAAGAGTACATGACGTGTATTGCTTTTTCAAACGACTAAACAATCATTGCCTTTGCTTCACATTCAAGGGATGGCTTGATCTGTCTATGGGATGGAAATTCAGGCAGCCCTCGAAGACAGTTGCGTGGCCACAAGGACGATGTCTTATCGCTTGGATTCTCATCCGACTCTCGATATCTCCTTTCATCATCTGCTGATGAAACCATCAAGATAAGTATCGGGCAGGTTCGAGGGCACAGAGTTGTTATTGGGTGTGAGTCAGGTCGGCTGTTGTTCTTTGGATTCAAGGAGGATGCGAGTTTTGATGGGTGGCCGTAGATAGTGCTGGAGTAGCTCTTTGCGAGGCTCTTCTTTTGTTTTTCCTTTAGAAAATGACTCAATCTACCTATGCACGTTTGTGCCCATGCCGTATCTTCCTGCTAGATGACGCCTGTTAGCTTTGCCTAGAGATTGTATTAGCTAACTAATAAGTTTGACATGCCTCATTCTTTTCATTATAGTTGGTTAATATATTAGTCAGAAGCGTAACATTTCATTTGGCGTAATAACCGAGATGATGCATATATAATAAAACCGGTGGCTCATTGACTACGAGTGTCTCGGCTCTTAGAGCAAGGAAGACAATGTTGTAGAGCTGCAGTTCTCGAAAATTGGAGCATAACTAGAGCAAAAGGCCAGGCGTCATGAGGCAAAGTCTTGAGTATGAGCGCCTGTCGCACTAGGTAAGCCGCTTCGGGGTCATGGCTAGAAAAAGTCGAATATGTGATGCGAACTGTTCTAAAGCGAAAGTGAGTAAGAGTAGTTTTCATTACATAGGGCTCTGCATATGATAAGTTTCTCACGACCCTCAATTCTGCCAGATATTCGTCCTATTCGTGGTATATCCCAGACATGTCGGTCTTGTTTCCTATTAAATCAGCTGCTTCTAACGCAGAGACCAAATGACAGGCCCCATCTCACTTCACGGTCATCACGCCACTCATTCTTCAGGTATCAAATCGTCATTCGTCAACGGTGCGTCATATTTCCCTAGCAATCGACAATACATGGAAATGCCCGAGGCCGTCTTCTCTCTCCAGCCGTATGCAGCATGCACGCACGCATGGCCAAAAAAGCAAACCGTAGCACCTCTTTCGAAAAAAATAAAGACAGCAGCCCCAAAAGACCGCAGGCGCCCCCTTTCCCTTTCCAGAGATATGATAAACCGTAAAACCCGGAGAAACTGTTACAAAAAAAATTGCGCTTTTTGTAGACTTTGTTCAATTTTTTTTGTTCTCCATTGTTGTGTGTGTGCTGTAAATGCTTTATTTTTATTCTATCGTCCCATCCACACACCCGATGATCCGAAGAAATAACCCGACTCCCTCTCGCAAATCCCCGTACACAAACTTTAATCCATTTAGACCTCGGTGGTGACCTTGGCCTTGGCGTTTGTGACCTTGACGCCAATCTGCTTGGCGCGGGAGATGATGTCGATTCGCTTTCGGGATGAGACGGAGCTGGCGATCCTGTGGCAAAGTTATTAGCCGGGGGGAATGTTTCGCATACAAATCCATAATCTCAAGGAATGACGTACTCGGCAGCGTGGGTTCGGTTGTGCATCAACAGCAGCTCAAGGTCCTTGACGTTGTTGACGAGGAAAGCCTTGTGGCCGGAGGGGGTCAAGAAACGGGTCTTCTTGTTGGAGCCGTAGCCGATCTAAAAGATTCATCCCATATCAGCACTTTGTCCCTTGGCATTTTTTCGAGGTCAGAGTCCGACGTACCTTGGGCATACGGATGGTACCGCGGAAGCGTCTGCGGACACGGCCATCGATACCCTTGGGCTTTCTCCAGCTGGCACCGACACGATCGAACCGGTCACTCTGGTGACGGTTGAAAGAAGTCTTGTCTGCACATCTCCAGTTAATTATGCGTCCAACAAGTTCGTTCCAGCATCAACGATTAAGGGTGGTCTCGATTCGGTCGCCTTGTCCAATTTTGCCCTAGTTCTACCAGAGTTCCAACTGCGCTTCAAACTTTTCCTCGTTCGAAAATCTTTCATTCGTCGGTTATGTTGTTCTCGAAGGCAGTCGAAAATTGGGAATTGAAGGCAAAATGAGGAGCGGCGACCGTATCTCGACTAGAGGAAAGCTCTTATTGTATTCGGATTAAAAGACGTACGCTTCTTGACGATGGGGACGTGCTTCTTGGCGGCGACCATCTTGAAAAAAGAGATTGACGTTAGATTCGGTGAAACGAAGAAAGCCTCGCGACAGAGATTGGATCGACGGCAAAAACGTACCTTGACGGTTACTCTGGCTGTGGTTAGTTTGTCCGGCGTGATGCTTCACTCGATGCGAAATTTTGGCGGGATGCCACAATTGGAACACTAAGGCAAAGGGTTTAGGGCACGCATCACGTGGATCCGCTCTTTTTTTTTCTCTTTTGGCGCTGCTGTTTGGCATGCGCACCGCAAATACAGCGACCCCACTAACATGACGCTATGCCTGAAACCCGCTAGCCACTCCAGCGCAGCGCGAAAAAGATTTGCGGCAGAACCTCGCTCGTGCGACCCGAAGCGGCATAGCGCACATTAAGGGCACAAACCCTCTCCTCCTCCTCGCCGGCCAGAGTTCGAGCCCGGGACGCAAAAAATCCGTCTAGGCGAAAAAGAGACCCGCGAAAGTCCATCACGACGACAAGCGAAGCGAGACCGCCAGCAACAAACCCGCTCTCTCACCCTCCTTCACATACCACCAGCAACCATGTCGTCGACTCAGAGCGTGCAATGCTTCGGCAAGAAGAAGACGGCCACCGCCGTCGCCCACTGCAAGGTTAGTGGACGGAGATGATGATGGATGGGCATGTCGACGTTGTCGGCGGGATATTGGGAAAAAAGAGATGGGAAAATTGAGGATGGGAATCGATGTGGAGGAATAAAATTTGGGACTTGGAGTCATGCAAAAATTCTCTTCGATTTTTGGCGACAAAGAGACAAAACCTTGAAGATCGTAAAGACATGCAGAAGTGCTGACGTTTGATTCATCATCTAGGCTGGCCGTGGTCTCGTCAAGGTCAACGGCCGTCCCCTGTCTCTGGTTCAGCCTGAGATCCTCCGCTTCAAGGTACGCTTCCTTTACTTCCTTCCGAACCGACTCGAAGACGCTTTTTGTAGCCTCTCCAATTCGCCCTCGTCAAAATCGAATGCCGACTCGTTCACCTTGTTCGAGAAACAAACTTGGAGATGGCTACAAAATTTGTCTTAAAGGTCACTGCCGTAAATTTGACCCAAAACCCAAAATGCTAAGACTCTTCCGCGTCTCTAGGTCTACGAGCCTCTCCTGGTTGTCGGCCTCGACAAGTTCGCCAACGTCGACATCCGCGTCCGCGTCACTGGTGGTGGTCACACCTCCCAGATCTACGCCATCCGTCAGGCCATTGCCAAGTCTCTCATCGCCTACTACCAGAAGTTCGTCGACGAGCACTCCAAGAACCTGCTGAAGCAGGCCCTCGTCCAGTTCGACCGCACCCTGCTGGTCGCTGACAACCGCCGCTGCGAGCCCAAGAAGTTCGGTGGTCCCGGTGCTCGTGCCAGGTACCAGAAGTCTTACCGATAAAGGCTTTGCGACAGAAACCTGGGTTTATTGGAAGGGAGAAGAAGGCGTTTACTTTTTACTTGGTGGCGCTGGCGGAGGGGAGCGGAAGAGACGAGAATCTGCAGAGGAAGAAGAAACTGGTCGAAAACAAAGCGTCTTGTGGCTGCTGGAGAGGATGGCGCTGCTGCCACGTCTGGGCGGCGGTCCTTTGCGGCATCAGGATGTGGAATACAAAAGGGGCCGGAGTCGCATATCCCCTGGCATGGGGATAGGTTTCCCATTGGCATTTGCATGGCCTTGCTTTGGGCGGATTGTAACGGGTCTGGCAGGCTAATGAAATCTTCAAACGTTTACGAAACGCATCAGTGCGCATGTGTGTGATGGTGAAGGTGTTTGAACTGTGATGGCATGCCGTAAACCATAAGTGATTGTTACTTTTATACCAATATAATCCTCAAAACCAGTTTAAACCAACCACACATCCAAACACCAATAATAAATCTTTTCTGCAGTACAGTAACCGTTAACACTATACGGCAATTCTCAAGGCCCCTGTGAGTAACCAAATACGATTTCCAAACGCCAATAACCATTTCAACTCAGCCCGTATCCAGTCCAGTAAACACCAAGAGAACGTAATCATCAAGACTCAGAGCCAGTCAAGGCTACTCGGACAAAACCATCCGCCTCTTCGCCTTCTTCAACACGCTCATCTTCCTCATCTTGCCCCTCGTCATCATCATCTTCAAAGCACCTCTCCAGACCGTCGTCCTCCCAGAAGATGGCGGAGATGGCCATGGTAACAACTCGTCTTCTCGGCCGTCCGATGAAATAACCGTCTCCACCAGCTTCCGACCGCCCATGCCCGCCCTCTAGTCGTTCCACGAAATCAAGTCCGTCTGGCGGCCTTGCTCGTCGAGCTGCACGACTTCTGGTGCCCACTCGCCGCGCTCATCCTCCGCCTGCAGCTCGGCCATTTCGAGCTCCACCTCCTCGCCGTCTTCCATCATTACTTTGCCCTTTCGGAGATAATCGCCGTATAGGTCCCATCCGAGGCCCACCACCTCTGCTTCGACCTTGGCAAACGAGTTGCTGACTTTGATTTGATCAGTTGAGGCTTCTTTGCCGAGTCTCTCGAGAACTTCTTCGAGCCGCCGCTTGTAGACGATCAGGGCAAGCCTCAGATCATGGCTATTTGAGCTACCGTAGTCCAGGATAGACTCGCCCAACCATTCAGAACTGTAGCGAATCTGGGACGCAATGGCCTGTAGCAGCTTGGAAGCGAGGATCGGAAAGTATTCTGGCAAAAGGTAGGCCTTTAGAACGAGCTTGACCACCATATGCCACCACTGTTGGATGCAGGCATCATTCCCAAGGTGCACGCCAACAATAAATGCAAACTGTAATTCGCCAACAACATCATCGTCAGTCAGCTCCTTGCCAAGAGCACTCATAATTAACTCCATGTAAGGGGTCGCATCTGTAGCCGCTAGAGTTCGGTCGGCCCCCAGGGACTCGGCGGTATATGTTTTTGAACTCTGTGGAAAACTAAAGCTGAGTTCTCTTGACTGCAGCAGATGATTTGACAATCGCCTTTCGAGCTCCATTTCTGCCGCCAAAAGCACAGCTCCCTTGACGCGGTCTGTTGTGTCGACATGCCAGCTATTGGCCCGTTGTCCAGTAACACGGTTGAGCACCCTTTCGGTGACGCTTCCGGCCAGCTGTTTCCACATTCTCAATTTCGCTTTTGAATCCTGATCGACGGAGCTCTCCATCTTTATCGGGTCTGAGTTGACTGATGATGGGTCATGGTAGGGCACCAGCTTATCGTGGAAGCTCTCGAGATTATCGGCTTGGATCCGGGCCTCTGCCCGCGGCGGGTCAACAATGGTTTCGGTGAATTTATCCCATTGTAAGACGTGAACTTTGTTGATGCCAGATGATATGATCCAAAATCCAGTCCGGACAGAGCCACTGTCAGGATGTGTAACCCAGAAGAAATGTGGCCCTGCTGGGATATTCCTGATGCCGCCAAAGTGCTTGGCCGTAAACGAGACGGCGTCGCATCCCACAAGAGACACCTCAGGCAAGTCTAAAATAAGCAATACGTCTCCTCCCCCCATGTAATGAGTGAGAGTTTCGTGGGCCTCTTGTACGGTGGATAGACTTGACTGGCTGCCGAAGACCTCTGGCGGAACAGCACTAAACAAGACATGCTTTTGGCTTCCGGGGCTCAAAGGAGGATCCAGTGGCGGCGGGCTGTCTTCTTCTTCTTCCATATCATGTTCATTATGAGGTAGTATATCGGCAGACTCATGAACGTGAAGGGAGCCGTAGGGATGTGCACCCAGTACTGATATAGAAGTGTGAGACTTTGCTGAACTGGCTGAGGCTGTTGAGTTGGACTTTTTGAGCTTGTTCAGAGCCGGAAGCGTTGGATATGATGCTTTTTCGGCGTCCATGCTGCCTAGACTGATATTTCTTGCTCTTTTGACGCTGCAAGCCTTGCCCTGCTGTTGTGGACGTGTTTTTTCCTCAGCTGGAGTTGCAGTAGCTTGATGCAGAGCGAGAAACAGCCTAAGATGAAAACTTTTTACCCTGAACGCTGCCAGTAAAATCTTGGTCGAGTAAATTGATTCTTGTTTGATTAAGGATTAAGTAGCAGCGTCAAATTATAGAAACCGATATTTGAGCTTGTGTCGAGGTTGAAGTGATAAGAAGGAAGACATCAGGGTGCGAGGTTGAGATAGAGCAATCGCTGTGGGTTGCTGTGGCGCTATCGCTTCATCTCCGTGTTAGGGCCGATATGCAGCAAGTGCAGGTCTAAGGCGATGTTATCGATATGCAACGACGACAGAAAAATAAACAATTGTCCAAGGCAAAGCGAAGACGATACGCAATTGGACATGCAGGTTTAGGTGAACTCAAGGTTCAGGAAGGAGAAGAAATTAAAATAAATATAAAGCAGCCGTCACAAGGAGAGATGCAGCCAATGCCGCCAGTCCCAAGAGGGATATCAAAACCCGTGATTTCCATCACATCGCATTTTCAACTTCCAAGACCCAAATTAGCTGCCGCAGCCCTGGGTTCGCACCATTCCACGCACTTGTCAAAGAAACTTCTGTTCCTCTGCACTAAATTAATCGGGCTCGACGAAAGCGTTTTCGCACTACGACTTAGCACGAGATGCAAGGGGAAGAAAAAAAAGACAAGCTCCATCTATCGACCTAAAGTTAGCGAAGTTTGGATGGACGGACACCCCCCAGCACTAAAGAGTCGTGGACCGAGTTTAGCTTTGCTGCTACCAAGTAGTCGTTTTATTTTGCGTGGCTATGGGACAATGCCACGAGGCTGTGGCTAGCTAGACGAGACGGCTATTTTTCTTCTATTCTTCATTCTAGAATGGCTGATACGATGTTTGGTAGAGAGAGGTGGAGAAACGACGAGTATCGCAGCAGAGAGCGCAATTCACTGCAGTCGATGACATGGTTGGTATATATACGAATGCTGCGAGTGATTCCCGGCATCGTCGGCTCGCTCTTCAAACGACGTCAATTACTTCTTTTGCCAGAGTAGGGAAGAAGACACTCCTTTAATTCGACAAGGCAACATATTCGCTAACAAATAGCTACAGATGGTGACGATTCGATCTACATGGGCGCCCAACACGACGGATCCACTCGCCTGCTTTGTAGAGCCAAAGGCTATTACAATTAAAATTTTACATTTCGTCATGTCAGCACTCTGTCTCTCCATCTTGGTCATTCGAAACAAAGTCGGCAAATATCCTTTCTTCCCCGAGTCCATGCATCGGGCGTGCTATCCTGTTGGTCATGCGCTGGAGGCCGGATGGAGCGGCATCGACTCCATAATGGAGCATCAACCATTCTAACAGCATGGTATCGTGCGCCAAAAAAGGGGCTACAAATCACCCTGTTGTTGGTCCGCAGTGCAGGTGCAGTTGGGCCATCGCATCTAATCCTGTATGCTATCTACGCAACAATCTGAGCGGAAAGGGGCCAAAATGGTGTCTGATATCGGAGCCGGCAGTCGTACGCAAACACCAAGCAACACAACCAACGGCTACACAATACGGCGTCAGCCCACGGATACAACATCGTCAGCGCCTCTTCCACCCGACCCAGATCCTCGGGATCGCACTAAGATCAAGCTGCAACTCACATCATCCTCTATGCCTGGTCCCCTTGTTGCATCGTCCATCATGACACACAGTGCAAGGCGCTAAGCAAGGGGTGCACAAAAGGCACGAATCAACCATCTTGGGATGCTTCACAAAAAAAAAGGCGAGAGACGGGCAGACTAAATACTACTAGCATCTGTATATAGTATCATCTCACTGACTAACTGCTGCTAAGCAGAAAAGTCGCATGGGTGCCGGACGTCCTTGGAGGTCTCCGTTCCCACCGCGCTTTAACCTGCCGAGGACGGCCCCTCCAGTCCCGTCGCCGCTGTCACATCTGGCCTCCCGTCCACGTACAGAGTGGGTAATGGCTCGTTCGGCCGCTAAGAACAGGTCGATGTACAGGTATAGGGGGAGGGCGTGTGCGTTACTAGGCAGCTAGGGAAAGGCAGATCTGAGCTTGCGTGGGTTGGTGGTATCTGTTGCCACTAGCATCGTCGATGTCGATATGGCCCCTTGTCTTTTTGCCTTGCGAGATGGATGTATTTACGCGAGAATCTGACTCGGGGCAATTACAGTTTATATTGACGACAACTCGGCAATGAGGGATGCCGACGATACAGGCCATCGTGTTGTCAAGTCGCGGCAGACAGTCTCTTTTCTTATACGCAACAGGCAAAGCCTCCCGTCCGGAAGTCTCACATAATTGTCAGCCATTGATAGACAGCACCTGGAAACTACCTCCTATTGCTGTTGCCGCTACTATTATTATCCCTAATATATATGTATCCAGACAGACCATTTTCCTTTTACCCATCACATCGCCCCGCCCATTCTACAGCATAAGCTAACAAGGCACGGCATGACATGGCATGGCATGGCATGGCATGTTTTATTTCTCCGTACCTAGTCTCCCTCCTAGACTATCTTTTTTTTTTTTTTTTTTTTTTTTTTCAAAACAGTTTTTTTTTTTTTTTTTTTTTTTTTTTCAAAACCACACACCCACTAAAAAAAAAAAAAGAAGGCCGGACAAAAAAAGCCAACAAACGAGCCGCTTTCTAAAATAGCAAGTACAGAAATTCTAAAACTGATTTAAAATAAAGTGACACCGGCTTTTTTCTGGGCTTGTGTCCTTTTTTTAGTTCCCGCTGCGCGCCGTCCGTTTTGCTTGAATGGACGCGTGCTTGTGACATCAAAAACGCCATGTATCAAGAGAAAAGACTTGACCACTCCAACATGTAGCAGCCAATCCATTCAAATCTTCTACATCACTATAGTCAATCCCTCCATCTCGCAATAAGTTCCCTCCTCTCAGAACAATTAAACCCATAGAGTAGTATTCCGCTATCCCGATATCCCGTCATCCCACCAACTAGTGCCATCTCAAACCAGACAAAAAAAAAAAAAGTGCCGGGCGCCCCCCTCTATTTACAGACAGCCAGTTCCCAAAAAGCCCGGTCTCCTCCCATCCCCCGGTCACTTTAGATGCAACTAAAAAAAAAAAGGGACAAAAAGGAATAGCACGCCTTGGAAAGGTAAAAAAAGCCAACCAGAAAAATTAAAACGGTTGGTACGACAAGTTTACTTTTTTTCCTTTAGCTGCACACGCCCTCTTTAGTTTAAATCTTCCATGGCCCCTTGTCTGTAAGTACATTATCCAACTATGAAATTCGGTTGGTGTTGTATTTTTTTATTTTTTTTTCCATAGTATTACCTTTTTCGGCTTCCGCAGTGCATCGCTGCGCATCGTCCCGCAAGCCATTCCCGCGTGGATCCTAACCTTTCTAGAATAAATGCGACAACATCAGTTCAATTCCCGTCTTGAACTCGCCCTTTTTTTTCTCCTTCTTTTATCAACTTCATTGCAGCTGCTGCAAATTTCGAAATGTCATTGTCACACAACAGAAACATTCTAGCGCTACCATCGCCAAGCTCGAGCAGTAGTTTACTACCACATCCCGAAGTAGCACAAACAAGACCTCCATCGTCACTCATCAAACCCCCCATTGTATGTCTTACTCTCGCGTGGCTACTTTTTTTTTCGTACTAAACCAAATCAGCCCTCTTTTTTCTCTCTCTTCTATTCCCCCATGCTCCTTTTCTGGTTTCTCACCTGCAAATCTCACCTCGCCCATGCCATATACAGCCAGCAGGCCAACCCAAAAAATACCTAAGCTTCATGTCCATGCCATGTGCGTTCCCCACATCTCAAACTAAAATCTTTGTACGCCTCTCGTCGAGAAAAAACAGATAAAAAGGCCAATCAAATATAAAAATAAATCAAGACAAGTAGCATTAGCGCCACTTAAGTGCATATAATCCTACCTACATACATTCCTAGCACGAACATACCTGGGTAGGTAGGTATATCTATACACCAAAGTACCCATACTTGACCAAGTAAACAAAAACCAAGCCAACTCCCGCGCTAAAAAGCTACAAACACCACCACCATCATCACCAACCCCCATGTCCATTGTGTAACAAAACAAAAATCGCACCGTGTTCATGTCCCCCCCGTCACACCCCGAACGGAGCCCTTCATCCTCGGCCTCTTTTTTTTTTTTTTTTTTTTATCTCTTAGTCTTGGACACTAAGGCAATCATCATCTAGGGGGGTTGCTCTTGGCGCTCTGTCCCGACAGCATGGCAACACGGCTAGTCTGTTTCTCATTCCCATGCGAAGCTAAAAAAGAGAGACAACATTAAAAGCTTACTATAACTATTTGCGGGATTCCTTGCTAAGAACGTGCGAAGGGTCCTGGCGTTTCACTTCACAGCCTTGCTTCTGCTTATATGGGCCAAACTTTGTTGGTGTTGCGGGCGTTGCTATCACGGCTTCTTCACACAATTCATGACAACGCTCAAATCTCAATTTAGCTCATAACACTCTTATTATAACCCGTAATGACTGTCAAGGTGGTTTTGCTACTAATCGTATACAGTCTCCTCTCTTCTCTCTTAAACACAAAATAAGAGGAGAGAGTAAGTAAAAAAGCTAAGTAGAAAGAAATTCGTTGCAAAAAACAAAACGTTACACAAAGCGTTCTTCTCGCCGCAATATCTTAGCGCACGTAAAGCACAAATTCCATTCTTTCCGAACCTGGTATTTTTTTTTTCCTCCTTCATTTTCCTTTCACTTTTTTTTTTTCCTCTTTTTTTTCCAAAAGCTTTCCTCGTCCCCCTTTGGTTTGCTTCAGCCCTGCTCAACTTTTTTACAAGTGAAGAAGACAAATAAACAAGTCCGCACGGGGGCCTTTATACAGGGCTTTCAAGAGTCCAAGTCAGTTCGTCTTTATGCTCCCATTTCCAGCGCTCTGAGCGTTTCCTTCACTTGACAAAAAGTCGTATCGCTTTTTTTCCTCGCCTTGCGGCGATACAGAAGCAGCTTCTTTTCCCCAGACCAAAGCTACCTGGGAAAACCCCATGGTGCCTTCACCCGCCGTGGTTTCAGTACTCCGTATCCTCTGCGCCGAACCGCCCCTGAAAATTGCATCACGCCATGAAAGAGCCGACCATCCCCGGAGTGCCTCTGCCAATGCAACCCCCCCAGTAACCGTAGACCAATGCACTTTGAGTGCGAAAAAGCCGAAGAAAATATTGAAAACAGACAATAAAAAAAAAGGGTTCGAACAAGCGTAAAGATAAAAAGAAAAACGAGTTAACCACCTCATAAATGTTGTAGAATCAAACACGGGTGCCTCCTTATTAAGTTGCTGGTCAGCAAAGGTACCCAACTCCCTTGGAAGCACCCAAAAAAAAGGGAAACTCGGGTGATATATATCCCACTGAGACATTATTCCTCGAGAGGTCGCCGTAGACTCTTCTCTTGCCGTAAAAAAACACAAAGAAAAAACCCATTATGTCCAACGCATGGAAAAGGAGAGGGGAATTTGCGACCAGCAAACTACTATATGTTCGAATCAGGGCCACCACATGTGCAGACCTAATGGCTGGGGGCGGGAGCACCGTTTGCTAGAATTGATATGTTGATTAGTAACGGAGGCATATCCAATCGGTTTCAAGTTTGAGTCGATGACCTACATTGGCTGTACATGTTCTGCTGGCTGGGCTGGGCGTAAGGGGAATGAGGCTGGTAGTTGGAGTACATGTGGCCGGCTCCATACTCGGGCATGGGTTGCTGACCAACATTGCCTGAAGGCGGCGCGGGGTACTGGGTAGGCTGATATCCTATGGGAGGCAGCTGGACAGCTCGTCCGGGATAGCCAGATGAAGGCGCGCCGTCGGGGCCTTGGGGATCACCACCGCCGTTCTGTGCGACGCTCGCGGCCGCAGCCCTCTGTCGCTCCTCCTCAGCCTTTCGCTGGGCTTCCTCCTCCTTCTTCCTCTGCTTCCACTCTTTGCGGATTTCCTTGAACTCTATAAACAGGTCGTCAGCTACTTGATTTCATTTTGTTCCGCCGCCATTTGGCTAATTTTCTTTCGCGAACGGTAAATGGGGCTTAATCTCGAAGTCAAAGTTGACGTTTTCGTAGAGGCTCATGACTGGTTCACGTGATCAAACCTTGAACCATGAACCCAAAATCGCCATCGAGATTCGAGCTGTAGGTTTTTGGAGATGATACAACAAGGAAAGTAAAAGTATTTGGAGAAAAACACAAGCTTCTGAAGCAAGGGAAGGGTCAAGAGAGAGTGGTGTGATATTCACAACATACCTTCGGGAGTTCGCTTCTGTCCGTGAGACTGCATGGTGACGTGAGCGTTGAGATGGTTCAAAGTGCCGTAGGCCTTTTCACAACCGTTCCAGCCACACTTATACATGCGCTCAATCTCTTCATATCGTCTTCGAGGACGCTTATGCTGCTGCGCACCGGGGATGGGCACAAAAGAGTAAACCTGTCGAACACCAAGTTTGCGTTAGTCAATGCGCGCCGCAGTTTCATGATATATTCAAGTTGATTTCCTTTTTCCCCCTTTTGCTAGAGTCTCCAGATGAATCGTGGTTTTTTTTTTTTTCTTTGTTGTTTTTCTTGCTCTCGCGTCTGCAAACTCGCGCGCGCGCAACTCCACTTGGACGTCGCGCCAAGATCACAGCCGCACCACCTCGTCTTCAACGACGAGGGCTGACAAGAATTTCTTTCACATCTTCTTCCTTCATTGACTCTTTGATTCTCATGTTCTTCCTCTTCTTTTCTCTCCTTTTCTTCTTTCTTTTCCATCTTTCAATGGACTTCAGAGACGCCGCCTATACGTACCTGGCTGGGTCTCTGCTGCGGCGCCGAGGCGGGCGATTGAGCGTAAACGGGGTGGCCAGGAGTCAAAGGAGGAGCTCCATGCTGGCTGTAGCCGGCCCAGTCAGGGCGAGGCTGCGCGTACATGCCACCGCTGGGATGGGAGTAGCCATGAGACATGTCTGGATTAGGCGCATACGGCGAGTGCTGCCCGTAAGGGTAGGTAGGACTCGGAGCCGCAATAGACGGATCTATAGGCACATCGTTGTCAGAATTGACGGGGTGGGCTTGATGGCTTGGCCCGTTGTGCTGGGGCATAGACGGACTGTTCTGTTGTTGCGCCATACCTCCGCTGCTGGCGCTGCTGGATGGATGGTATGAACGCTGGATATGCTCCGAGTAGGATCCTGATCGCGCAGAGGGAGGATAGACGCTGTACTCCGAGGTGGGAGTTACAGAGGTAGGATAGTCTTGTTTCCCTGGGTACTGAGCAGCAGACGCGTGATCTGCCGACGAGCCTTCAGAGTGGTGGTCGCCGAAGCTGCTTGAGTAGGGCGAAGGCAAACCTGACTGCGAAAACTGAGTTGCACCGCGGTCCATAAAAACTTGTAAAGAGTTGTTTCGACAAAGGCGAGGCCCAAGATGCGTAACAACTTGCCAAGACAAGTTTCTATATACGACGACGAATGAGAAGAAAGGCAGTCAAAGGAAAGATGTCTTTTCTTGGCTCAAGTCGCGATGTAGTTGTTTTGCGTTTTGGTTCCAGGAACGTGCTACCGACTCCACACGAGGTTGGCGTGTAGTGAGAAGAGGGACAAGAGGGAAAAAAGAGACGGCGTCCAGACAAGAACTAGGTCTAGTAGTTTCCAAGCACTCGCGTCGGGCTTGGTGTGATTCCTTTCTCAAGATTGGTGCAGGGGGAGGATGAAATAGTAAGAGACAAGACGACAAGCCAAGGCTGCTCCGGGGCAAAAATGGTGTCGCGGCGGCGCGAGTTGGTGGAAGGGCTAGTATATGTAATATCGCCGGCGGCGGCAATAGTAGCGCGGGCTGGGGGACCGGCGTATAGCAAGAGATTGTTTAAAAAATGCTCGGTTGATGGGGTTCTTTGGGGTGCGTGATGTGATGCGCACTAGTTGCAAAGGCCCAGGAGTCTGATCTTGCCAGGATGTCTTGCTTTGGCCCGCGATCAAGGCAGAGTCTGGAAGGGGGCTAAAGCTAAAGCTAGGCCTTCCGGTCGTACAGAATTGGGGACGCCGACTAATATAGTGCCGACAGGTAGAAAACAGGCCGGGATGGCCAGTTCCAAGAGAGTCTAGCGTAATGACTCGGGGCAAGGCCAAGGGGGTGCGAGTTTGTTTGGACTCTGCTGGCCTCTGGCTGAGTATCTTTTTGATAGAGACACGGGGCGCGACGGCGAAGGCTGCTGGCTGAAATGAGGCGCTTGCGTAGTTCTAGAAGCGAACTCTACCAAAGAGAGAATGTGGCGGGGCGCGATTGTGGTGGCTCGCTAGAGGAGAAGAGCTCGCGGGTCAGTTTATGACGGCGACGAGGTTTGCGCAGGCAGAGTGGTGCGCGAGAAAAGAGTTTTATACGGCCCCAAAAAAAATAAAGAGCAGGAAGAGAAAAATCCGTGCCGGGGACTGATGGGGAAGAAAAAGCAACGAGCGCGTGCCTGTGCAAGTGGTATTGGGGGAAGGGTGGGACTGGCCTGGCCAGAGAAACGCAGCCGCAGCAGGGCCAGGGCCAGCTCCGTATTTTGCGAGCGAAAAAGGCGAGACCCAGCAGAGACGAATGCTTACCTATCACTAGAGCCACTGCAGTTCGAGGTACAGTATCGAGTACGATCCGAAAGTCAGACCCAGCAGCGAGGAGAGACTAAGTGAGGGGGGCGTGTGGCAATCGGATTATTTCCGTCGTAGCGCGAGGCCGAGCTGGTTGGTTTGGCCAGATTTTGGTGCCGGCAGTTTGGGCGCGGGCGACGAGCTGGGCTATTCTTAATCTCAGCCAAATTGCACGGATGGCCGCTTCACGCCCAGACAGCGAGAACGCGCGCGCTGATTGATGGGCGGGGGAAAGATTCCAGGGCCTTTGTTGGTGGTGAGGATGGAGGCGCGGTGAGTGGTGAAGGAAATTGTGAAGTAAAAAAAAAAAAATACACAATAAAATACACAGGCAAAAAAAACGGGGGCGTGTATGTGGCGGGTGATTTGCAGAGCATGCACTCCGTATACGTATAGGATACATGAGCCAAGTACTCGTACAAGTACATGCGCAACTGATACAGCACCCCGTCAAACCGGAAGGGCAAAAGGTAAAAGCAAAGAAAAAAAAAGAGCATATTGCACTGAACGAAACCCTGTCCTTGCAGCAAGGAAGAAGAAAAAGCGAGCTTCTTCCCCTCCCAAACAGCAATAAACCACCCCCCCGGCTGGGCTCATCATCGGCGAGACACGACAGATGTGGCAAAGCTGAGGCGGTGATGTAATGGTAATCCATCCAGAGCATCGTGACCGCGTGCGGACTGCTTATTATTGCTACAGAGACGTGCACGAGGCGATGCTAATGGTTGTCTTCAACGATATCCATTGTGCAACCACCCATTGCCCTCGAACATTGGATTCGGATGCTGATTGCTGATGCCCATCCCATAGCACGCACCGCTAGCAGCGTCACGCCCAGCGCGCTGCTTGTGCTTGTGCTTAGTCGGCCTTCAGCCCCGACAACCAGGTTCAAACCCGGTGGAGGCCACCACTTCGCGCCCAGATAGTGCTACTCTGCGTTGGGCCAAGTACAGGTACCTATCCCAACCAAGCGGGACGCAGCTGAAGGCTGGTGGATGCCAGCAGAATTGGAATGAAATGGATTGTGCCACCCCTGCAGCAGAAGAGGAGTACTCCGTGCCCCGCACTGTAGACCGCGTTGGAAGCGCTTTTATTACCCACCCGATACTAGAAGATCTGCGCCTTTTTTCTTGCGATAAATAATGGCCAATCACCAGCCGACCAGCTTCGACCCAATGGCGAAGGCATGTCACTGACGGGGCCCGACCTTGCGGCTTGGCTTTCGTGGGGGGGTGGGTTCAAGGGAAACCTAGTCGCAGAGGCCATGGCCGCTTCGATCCAATGTTACGCCGCCGGAGGTAGTGCCAATAACGGCGAATTTGGCCTTGACAGCAGGCGGCCGCGCATGTACGAGCCATGTAGGAAGAGTGTGAGAGCAGAGAGAGGAGAGCAGAGCAGAGCAGAGGAGGAGAGGAGAAGAAGAGGGGACGACGAGAAGCAAGGCGCACGGTACTGGTACAGATGGCACGGGCGAGACCACCGCAAACGGGCAAAAAAAGCCCAAAAGCCCCAACCCCCCTCCACATCCACTTGCGCTCTTTCGGGGGAATGGACGAGAAAACTCTGGTTCCCAATGCGTCGCGGTGTCGCCCTTGAGGCCTGGCCTCGTGGTCGTCTCATTCGATGTCGCGATGGAGAGGCGAAACGAGGCAAGGCAGAGAGGCAAAAAAGCAGCACCAAGGGCTGAAGGACAGACGACGGCTCGGCACCGAACCAGCATCGACGTCTGGCCCCAAAGAAAAGACCCAAGACCCAAGAGCTGGAGCTGGAGCCCAGCGTCATGGTTCCAGTGTGGCGCTAGCGAATGTCGCACGCGAGCGAGCGACCCACGCTGATGAAAAAAAAAAAAAAAAAAAAGGACGGAGCACCAAGTCCAGGTAGCGCTACTAAGGATATTCTCCGCAGAAAGGGCGTTCGTTCCAGCGTGCGACGCTCCACCCAGCCGCCTGTGTAACAGCGACTAATCGTTCGATAGCCGGGCCATGGGATATGCAAGAGAATTGAGAGCGAGATGGAAGAAGGGCAAAGAGTTGGCCGCGACCGGCATTGCTATTATTATCTCGCACAGTAAGCTGTCCCAACTGCGGGCGCATTTGTCCTTTGCTATAAGGTGCTCCCTCCTGCTTTGAAATTACTCGTCGTCTCCGGGTCCTGAGAGCTTCTCGTCCAGAGCATCAAATAGAGATGTGGCTATCCTGCCACTGCTCCTCTGGCCCTGGATCGTCCGCTAGTTTCCAGCACAACGTGCAAGCGCTGCTAGTGCCAGGAGGCAGAGCACTGCTCCTGGAACAAGTGCAGCCGTGAACCGCCTTAGTGCTTGGCCGTCTGACTGCGCGGGCTGCCATCGGCTCTGTCAACGGGTTCTAGGCGCAGCCCAGGGGCCCCAGCAATCTCTGCCGCAGCATGCGACAGCTTTTCCCCTCAAGCTCTGATGCAGCGCGCCAGGGGAGGGGCAGAAGATTGATGCTAGCATCAATACCTACCAGTGACCGCATGTGTCCCTCGTACTGTACCTGTTTCTTGTCATATTATACCGGCCCGTTGCTGATAAACAAGCATTTCAGCCATCCACTGATCTGTCACATTCGCCTGATTGCTGAGAGGGGAGTGCAGTTGCGAGTAATGGCCGGATCACCCTCCGGACTGGCCAAATATTGCCTGCCTGGACGCATTACGTACTTGTGCTGGGGACGCTGGCCAGTCACCGGCTTGCGAAGGTATGGCGACTCGAAAAGAGCGTCATGCAGCGAGACGCAATCAGAGTTGCCAGAATGACAGCGTCCATCAGCTGATTCGCCTCTGGTCGTTGCTGAGCTCCGATAGGTTGCCAAAGGCGCAGGTGTGTGCAGATGCAGGCACCGTTTTGGACTTGGTTGTCCTGTTCAATCACATTTTGCTGGCGTGTCGTATACATACATCCATACATACATACATACAATCAATGTATGGACAGTATGCACGGCCGACGCCTTCTAATAATCATGTAATACGTGCGCGTCGCCTCTCGCAGCCAACGCGTGGTGCATGACCTGCCGGGGCCTTTATGAAAAAGATACTCCAGACCACATCATGCACACCGCACACGCCAGGCGTCATTCCCCCGTCCTCGCTGGGCAGTCGCCCGGCGCATGTTGCTCTGCGTGTATGTAGCAATGGTGGTATAAGATAACGAGCGATCAATGCCTCTCGCCGTACTGTACACGGGACGAGTCAGGGCCTGGAGACTAGCATCAGCAAACGAGCGCCTCCAGTCTCCGCAATCAGTCGATGCGCAGATCCAACCCAATTCGCGTCTTGCCAGCTTCCAATTCCACGCACCGCAATTTCTTGCCGGCTGCGTCGCATGAATCAAAAGACGTTGTGAAGCCCGCGCAGGGCCTGGACTGCGGCTTTCAACCCCGTAGCATTGCTTGTGCTTGAGGTGGTAGGATTGCATGGCTCCCCACTCCGGTCGCTTGTCAAACCTTTCGATATGACAGCCCTCTTGTGCTAGTACCCTTTCCGCTTTCGGATAAATGGTTAAACCCGCTTCCGCGCTCAACGCTCAACGCTCAGCGCCACCACCACCACGGCGAACCACCCTGCAACTTGGCATCATCCAAGCTTTGATTCATGCGCTCGAACAGGGTGCAAGGCGGACGATATGCGCCACTATAGGTAAATTGCTCCGTTCCTAACCCATGCCGTCTGTCCTGTCGAGTGTGATTGAGTCGATGTGATGGCAGGACTGACAAAGCATCTCGATACGTCTCCTAGGAAGCTGCACTCACACCGCGGAAAAGCATTGCAATAGGCAGCAACGGCATCGAGAATACGAAGTGCATGTAGTCTCGCATCCATGTTCAGAATCTCCAAGGCTCGACACCGTGACCCCAGCAATGTGTGCCAAGGTACGCCGCATCGCTTTTCGTGTGCCAACCTGAGACATGCATGCAGAAGTGGCATCCAGAGAGAGGGACAGTGCCATGATACTAGTAGGCTCAGGTCTGTCGACACAGGTATATTCGTTTTCTCTCTTTCTCGCTTGCCATCTTTCTCTGGTCCCATTTCCCTCTCTGTCTCTCATGAGTCAAGACATCTATAGAAATTCCCTACTCCGTGCATGCCGCTGCATTCCAAGACTCGTGGCCATGTCAAGCCACAACGCACAGTCGAGAGCTCGGCGGCAACGCAATAATGAGCCCACCAGGTAGTCGTCACGCATTGACTCATGTCTCTTCTTGCCCAGGTCTGAGCCGCAGCCGCACAAAGTTGTGCGAGCGCCATAACCGTGCACTACTTGGGATTTGTAGCCATCATCGCTTCTACCTGCCTAGCTGAAGTAGCTTTCAGCCTTGGGAGGCGTTCAACAGATCAAATCGACCCGAGTCTTCGGTAGAGACTAAAATCGCCCCTCAGGCCATCTATGCCCCGAATTGGCACGGCCGCGCTGTTTCGTTGGTCAAGGTCGTGGCCTGTCTGCCGGCGTCAGAACGATGCTCCGGCTAACGACCATGCTTCTCTGAGTTTGTCCTAGTGAATGACAGAAACGAAGAGGGGAATGCATCCCAGGACGCTTCAGACACCAACTCATATTACATACTACTACTACTGCGATTACATACTTGCACTCTACCATGCTAGTACCTACTAATGCCTGACGTCCCGCAGACCTGCAAAGCCGCGCCCCCCAGCAAGAATAAAAAAGTGCAATCCAGCAGCAAGCAAAGTGGCTACTAAGACAATGTAAACCACAAAGGCATCTTGTATAACCGCAGTTGGGGTGCAGCATTTCAGCAAGGTGACCGTGGTCGCCGACTACTTGCAGATTCCCGCCAATGCTACTGCGAACTCGTACTCTTGGCTATACTATCTACACTGTGCCCCAGCAACAGCTTAGCTCGGCTTTTGACAGCTGCTACTTGGAGCAAACGCCTGGAGAATCGACCGGCCAAATGCCGGGGTGAGTCTGCATGCATGCAACTCTTTGGTCAAAGATTGGCTCAGGGAAGTCTAGGTTCGTCAACCTTCACCGCAATATCAAGATTTTTCAGCCGTTGGGGGAGGATTCTCTCGAATTGCGACGTCCCCCTCCCATGCAAGGCGGCTTTCGTCGCACACAGTTCGAATCGAAGCCCCTCTTGAGGGTCCACGTGTGATGGCTGAGCTTTGTGCTTCCTTCGAACCTGCGATGCAACCAAGGGCGTGGCCTCACGTGGTAGATCCACTGATGGGCAGGGTAATGTTGATAATGATAAATGTCTGATCTAAGCGTTGTGCGACGCTGGCTAATTCGGGGCCGCGTAGACGATACCACAGCTCGTGGAAGCCTCACGGCAGCACTGTACAACATGGCATGGGATATAGCACTTCCCGCCCGAGGGTTGGGTCGCGGGTTCAAGAGCAGAGGCATGTCGCGGGATATTCAGCTGACAAGTAGATAGGTACCTGGACAATTTTCACTTTGGTTCTTGGCAGCCATAAGATTGCAGTCCATCCAGGTTGCGCGTTTCTGATATGCACGTACCGATCAATCTGGCAAAGGTACCTTGTCATTGATCCAGCCGCACAACTCCACCGGCCTTCGCCTAGCTGTTCAGTTTGCCTGGGGGATTCAATCCTATCACCTGATAACTAGACAGGGGTTTGAAGGGACATTCTTTCATGAGCTCATCCGATAGTCACCAACCACCGCCGAGCCGCAGGACGGCACAAGGGACATAAAAAAAAGAGAAATGAAAACGCAATATAGAAAAATGTTGTGGGAACATCCTGCATCCGTCTTGCATGGTCTGACCTACCTATACTGCTGCAGCACGCACCCCTTCGGCGACCATCTGAAGCACCAATTGGTTGGTGCATTGATTGCAGCCACTCTATCCCGTACAGCCACATAATCAGCTATCCAACCACCGCTGAGAGATGAGATGCTGCATCCGAAGGATACTACGCTTCTTCTTCCCATTTGATATGTAGGAGGCTAGGTGACTAGACATCCTCGCCTCCGTCTTCCCTCGCTGAGCTGGCAGTGGGCGTTAAGTGGGAGTTAGCGTCGATCCAAACGAGGTGGCGCTACAACGAGATCGTTCAAAGTAGGACGAGTACTGCCAAGTTATTTTTTTGATGTGAGAGCTCTACGTCAGATGGATATCTGGCCGACCGAATTCATATGGGTGCCCAACGGCACTCTGAAGATCGTATACTACGTGGTGTTATTCGCCACCTGTTACGGTAGTCATTATTCCCATCATATCTCCCTCACTTCGAGAGATATGTGTCCAAGCCGAATATCGACCAGCTATTGTCTGGGCCCATTCCAGTCTATGCACATTGCACTGATATTGAAAACCAAAAGACAGCATTGCTCTAATACGATGGAATTTCAAAGCCACGATCCTCAATTACACCCGACAAAGAGAGTAAGTGATAAGCATTGCTTCCATCTCACTGGTGACACCGCCGGGAAAGCATGATGTGCTCCGTGGGATGAAGCTCAGGTGATATTAGGCAGCAAAAGTTCGAATTTCAAATGCCTCAGCAGTGGCACCCTGTTTGATACACCCCCCTTTTGACCCCCATTTCGACGAGAAAGGATAACGTATGTGTTTGAACTTGTTCTTACACTCTTTTCACAAGTTTCAAATGAAATTTGGAGGTTGCCAAATGTGTTGGTACAAGAGACGGGGCTGAGTGTTTTACAAAACAACAAAGCAAAGGGCCAGATATCATACATCATGCCTTGATCAAAGGGGAGTTGATCAAAAGGTTGTTGCGCTGTATTGCTTTACTGCCTCTCACTGCAGCATGGATAAGACATACTCGTCTGATAACAAAGCATCTTCGACGAGGAAGAAACACGGAATACGTACTGTCTACCACCACTGACCGCTAGACTATCACCGGAAGAAGTGCTAGCTTGAGTAGAACTAGGCCAAGACAAGGGCGCTCTCGGCCTTCAAGCCCAATGGATCGAAAATATACCAAACCCCTTACGAGTGAAACCTGGCTAGCATGGTATCTGTCGCTCTACTGGCTAAAGACGAAGTCAGCCGCACTGGCACGTCCCCCATTCACACCAGGGGACGGGATTGAAAACTAAAAAGCAAACGGCGATCTAATTTCGTTACTGCATCAGCCCTTTAGAGCGAGCAGCGGAACCAGTAAACTCACCATCTACGGCTAGTACAGGACGTTAGTACTAGACATTACTGGGATTTCAACCTCAGCTCTAATTTCAATACTTCAAGTTGCTTCGCAGTCAATGAATCGGTCGATCAAGCAAACAGCAAAGCAGTGGCTTCACTATCTGGCCTTTTCTTGCCAATCGGCACGCCCGCCTGATGCACGTCCGGATGGCTCACCACACAAGACGTGTCGTATTTTTATCCAATCAAGCCCTTCTGCTTGCAATTGACAGTTGACAAATTGCGATAAACGATTCATCGCATGGGCGCTATAGTTTGCGGTGGGGCATTCTTAAGACAGCCGCAAATGGGGTTCCAACACCCTCCCCCTTCAGGTTTCCTGCATGGCGCAGCAAATGTGGTATAATCCAACGCGCTAGCACGCCAGCTCAGTGTTGTGGCTGCCCTCCTGCTCTCAAGCCACCGTCATCTCTTTAATCACGGTGGCTGCTCTAGGCCCCATGTCCTTCTCCTCCACCTCCTGGGATGAGATGGACAAGAGCGTGAGATGAGGGACGCCCTAGTGAGCAGACGACTGGACCTTGTCGTATTCGGTCAAGGGGGCATGGCAGCTGAACTTCGAGGCAAAAAGAGGGCTGCGTTAGGCGAAAGGCAGGCAGTTTTTGCTCCCTCTTGCTCCAGCTCTGAAATTAAAGGTTGCAATGCTAGAGAGTAAGTACCGCTGCATGCGGTCTTTCTTCGCACTCATTTCACTGGAGAACCGGGCTGAGACACGTTCTTATTTACTTGGGGTTAAGGGGGGGTTGAGGTGTTACTGAACGTGTTGATCCAGGTGTATCCGATTTCCTGGGAACTGCTCTTCGGAAAAGTCCCCCACTTCGCGACACCGACGGTGGCCGTGGAGACGTCTAGGACGGAGCAAATTACTGCTAGTATACAGTACAGGCGAATTCCACGTTAATTGGATCGACGAAGGGAGCGGCGCCCGGTCGAAAAGAAGACTATCCAGCGCGCACTGGGCTAAAACTAGCGTCAGCTGTCAGGAGCATTTTTTCGCAGAAGCTGGCGGTTTACCCTGGGTTCGTACTGTAAGCAAGACAGGGCGTCTAGACGGCAGAGGGCCTCTCGATTCGGCTATTGCTGTCACCCTGCCCGGTGCTAAATGATCCTCTCCGCTGCCTAGGACTGATTCGACGTTGCAGTTCTTGTGGAAACCCAGATTAGTACGAAATTCGGAGTGTTAGCAACATGCGGTGCAGAAATGAATAGGTACAGACAGTACAGTCAAGCTCGCGTTCGCCCAGCTTTTATCAAGTTTGGCTTGGCAGCTTGTTCGGATGCGGGCATATAGGGAGTTGTGTCGTTCCAGCTCGTTGAACGAATCCATGGGACTGATCTCACTTTTCTTCTTCTTCTTCGAAATTAAGGACTTACAGGGTATCTGACGCGATCAGGGTGTGCTTACGGCTACTGAGGATATCAGTGCTAACAGATATCTGTAGGGCTGGCGAGGTGCTCCGTATTCCCCTCTCGGTGTGAGACGGCCGCGCGCCAGCTTCAGTATAGACTCATTACGGAGTACACCTTTCACAAATTCGTATGCGAGCCGATTGCCGAGACGCGGTCAGTGTGCCTGCCCCAGTATGTTGCTTGGAAACCTGCTATTTAGCTTGGAGAGGGTCTGATCAGCTCTGCTAATGGAATCAAAGAAAAGCAGAACCCCATATTGGTGCGCTTATCATACTGCTACTGCTACCACAAGTGTCCGCCCAAACTAATCGCGAAGATCTGATGAGATGGAGCAAGCTAAAGAAGAGAGATTGGATTTAGGGCGGCCGATGTCTAGGCCTTGATTCAACAACTCTAAATTCTGCGAGAGCTGGGACCTGCACTAGAGCCCTGCCGAACAAGAAACGATTCATGTCTAAATACGATGTATTAGCACAACAAGAAAGGGGGAGAAGCGAGAGCCGAGGAGATAGTAAGCCAATGCGCGACAGCAGCTCCCAGGTATACGACGAATGGCTGGCCTTGGACTGGGATGCGATATGAGCAAGCCTGCGCAAGCCGACATTGCCATGGTTATCGCCTCGACCTTTCCGAGCGTCGCAGCGAGCGTGCCGATGATTGCACGCACTCCATACTAGATGAAGCATAGTGCTGCCTCGCAAACATGACTGCCTGGAGAGTGCTCCTGACGGAGAGCCACCCGATATGCATGCGACATGGGCGCGCGCAAGCATGTCCCTGCCGCAACATTATTTGTGCTTCTGCTGCTGCTGCTGCTATTATTATCAATGGCTGTCATGCGACGCGACTTTGCCTTGGCGATGCCTGCTCGGAGTCAATACACCGAGCGCTATAGGTGGCGATGCTGGCAATGCACACTAATGCGCTGCAATTCGTGCCAGATAGAGCGAGCGACCGCTACAGTATACCGTACAAGTATACATGCGCTGGTAGCGGTACATCCGACCTAGCCTCCAGGACCAAGGTGTGCTAGCAGCAAAACTTATCTCAGATCTTGCCAGCGCGAGCTTACCAGGAACCCAGTGGTCGGTATTGTGCTAGTGCTAGTGAGAGGGCTCCGTGGAGTCGCAAATCCTTGATCCAGGGATCTCCCAAGCGTCGGCCAGTTCAGCGCATGGCGATCTGGGGGTGGTTTCCATGCTAGCTAGAGGCGCCGATAGTGCTAGTGCGCAGCGCCAGAGCCAACGTCTTAGGGCCTGTCCTTTGCTTTAGTGCCTGCCTCTGCTTTGTAGGGCCTGCCGCAGTGGGCTTTCGCAGCGGCACAGCGCTAAGCAGCCCAGGGGGCGGCTGTTGTGCGACACACCAACGGCGGGTTTCTGACCAGCCAGCGGGCGCCGTCGTTGGGCGCCGGTTGCGTCCCAGGAATACGGGAGCGCACTTGTACGAGCCAGCGTCAGATTCTTGCAGTGGCCCCTCGCCGTGCTCAGCCGCGCCCACGGCGAACTGGCGCTCTATCGACTGCGAGCACAGCAACGGCCGTCCACGGGGGCGGCTGCGTGGCCGCTAGCTGGATGACATGCTTAGGCGGCTCGTCACGTTATGTGGTAGCCGGTACCCCTCGCGGGCCTGGCGCGGTACCGACGCGGTGCTGGCTCTGGGCCGCGCAGACGCGAGTACCCGGGCGCCAGCAGCGATGGCGAGGCAGAGGTATCGCGTACTTGTCACCTTTGCAACTGAGACATGCGCCCAGAGGCTGGCCGGCGAAGTTCCAGTCGGGGCATCTCGCATATACTGTACTGCACATTGCACGCTGCACATTGCACATTGCACAGTCCAAGCAAGCCTTGCTCACGTATCATCAGATGCTACCCGTCTGCTGGAGCGAGACGCGAGATGCGAAAAGGAGGGGAGACGGCAACAAAAGTGCACGATCAAGTGATATCTGGGGCTGAGAGGTGCGTCCGACTTGCGACTTGCCCGCAGACCGCTGGCGCGTCTCTTGCTCTTCTCGTCATGCAGTCAAATTTTCAGCCTCTCCGCTCTATACTGTATGGATATGGACGTGACGATGGCCGTCCAGGGTCATGGCCGACCATGTCTGCTTTCGTCCAGCTACTGCCGCTCGACCCTGGGCTGTCCACTTTTTTGCCCTCCCTCCACCGCCCGCCGTCGCATCGAGACTCTGGTTGGAAGAGGGAAGATGCGCATGATGATGGAGACGAAAAAAAAAAGTGAGCTCACATGCTCCCGGAGACGAGACAGCAGCCGCGACAGCACGGAGCCGAGAACGAGGAGGACACGATACCTCCTACAAGGCATATGCCAACGATGCGAGGACAACACAACAAGCCTCGGTCCTTGGGCTTTGATAACTGTTTCAGCCACCTCAGCCGGGGGTGGTTCGCCGTTCAGATTGACACTGGGCTGCTCTGCTTGTTTACCAAATCCTATGACGTGTGCTGGTGGGAACTGGACCTCTCCCCAGCCTCAATGATTCACCTAACTGACCCTTGTGCGGCTGTTCTCATAGGGAATCCCTTGACGTTTCATGGATATCATTTTTGCCGAGTCAGGGCCCTTCGCTCCCCCTCTTTCTTCTCTCCCCATGACTAAGAGACTCAGCAAGGGAGGGAAGAGATGACCCGTCTTTTTCTGGTTGCTCGTGAGAGAGGCTCGCCTCCACGATTGCTTCTATCCTCACACGCCCCTCCATTTTCCACTTGCATATGCTGGCTCTTCATTTGCCCAGCGCCCTCAGCATCCCCGCCGCCGCCAATGGGAGATTTTGGCTTGGCTTCATAAAACTTGGTCGGTCTACTGTACTTTGATGTCCCTGTTTCTATCTGTGTCTGTCCCGACGAGAACGCCATCCGCAGGACGACAGCGACTGTGACGTTCCCCAATCCAGCTGCAGCCCCTCCCTCCCACAGGTGCAGCTGCAGCATTATGGGGAAGGCGATTATTACCTACCTGGCCTTAACGGAGGGCTACGTCCAAGAGGTGGCATCCGATCTTTTTCCCTTGTCTTCCTCTTTTTCCTTTATGTGGGGAACGCGCTGTCAATTATCGTACACTGTATAGATACTTTACCTGCAGCTCGTCGGCGAACGTGCTAAAACCCCATTTTCCTGCTTGACTCATCTCGGCACCCCCGACCCAGTTATCTGCGTATGGGTCCCCTGACTCTGGGGCGTTCTCCGATCTTATTGGTCCATTACCGCCTTTTTCTTCCTCTTCTTTCTCCCCAGTCATTGCGGTCGCCCAGGTTCGCGCCTTTTATTTTCTCTCGCGCCTGCCTTTCTTCTATTGAGGTTGTTTTTTTTTGTGGGCTCGTGGTTCAGCCCATGGGTCAAGACTCGGAAGCGAAAAAGACGGTCAACTCGACTAATGCGACCTTGCTCTGTATGGACATCGGACTGTTGACAAGCTGGGGGATGTGACGGTACCGAGCAAGGCATACGATCCTGCCTACATGTACAGCTCAGGATCAAAATCTCAACCACCGTCTTTTTCTATCTGTGGCGACGAGACGAATCACACACGTTATCTTCTCTCTCTCTCTCCCTTGTCTGCATTGAAGCCCCCAGCCACACACACAACACACTCCTCGACTTGGGCTTGACACATCACACGCCAAGTGGCATGAGTGAGAGACATATATATGAGTACATACATGCTGGAAAGCAAGAGACAGCGTTGATGGATGCGTGAGAGACTCGCTCGCTATGATTTGGTAGCTGGATATATAAGGTTGATTAAGAGGCATCTGACCCATGGGCCATGGCTATCGCGATGCTGGCTAGCCACTGCTACACCCCTTGACTGAACCTGGTCGCCAGTCTTTCCGTGTGTCTTGGCTTTGAGCTAGCTCGGCTCATCCCTGGCTCGACTGAGAGGGCTGGGCTTTTTCGGACGTATCTCGTCTCAGCGTGGAGATCACGCTTCACATGCCTTGCCCACACACGAGTCTTGTCTTCCTTGCCAGTTCATTTCATCCAATGCGACGCTGGAGGAACCATATGTCTGGGAGATATTTACGGCATGCCGTATAGAGAAGTTTCTTTCTGAACCCTCGGCCCGGACTCCTCCTCCCCCCTCCTTCACATACAGTACTGTAATGTAATTGTCTTCCCTCTCCGCCTATAGCATAACGCCACTTTTGACCACGTGCTTACTACGCCTATACCGGCATGGATTTGATTTCAAAGGATAAGACAGCGGAGAACAGCCCGCAGATGAGGAGGAATTGAACTCTTTCTGCGAGCAAGCGGAGGAGGGATTGCTGGGGTCTCTTTGGGTCTCGTCCCTCTGTGATTGCCTGTCACCCCTGTTACATGTGCATTTTGACTTAGTTGTATACTTTCACTTCGGCGACCATATACTTTAAGGGTAGTATTTTATGTCTCTTTGCGCGTTTCCCCTCTCCTCATCGGGCCATCACCAATCCTTTCAGCCTCGGGGGAAAAAATAGAAAATTGATTGATCGTTTCGACTAGGGGGTGTGGGTATGTATGTGCTTGGGCTTTTTTTACTCTCTCTTTTCCTCTTTCTTAATTGAAATGAGGTTTGAATGCACTGTGGGCGTTTGACCAGGATGAAGGCTGAAAGAGAGAGAGAGAGAACGAAAGAAAAAAATTGTGGCTCTTTCTCTCCCCATAATTTCTTTTTCAAAATCGGGGCAAAGACGTGCATGACAATGGAGAGAGGGGGGCCTGGACTTCTTTCCCCCTCCCCAGCTGTTCTGTTATACAATTCGGTGAGGCAAAAGTATAGAGGCTTTTAATTGTACGCTATTTGTTTTGACACGCGGGCGTTTCCTGAATAGCTTATGCGATGGGGGACCCTTGGCTTTCCTCAAAGTGGCTATACGCGTCCTGAGACGTGAAGTATACTAGGTATTATACTGTAGGTGAATGCTTTGCGTTTTGTGATGTTATCGGCCAAGGATTCTTGGGCAGTAGGGTTGAAAAGAGAGGAGGAGAGATCCCTTCGGTCTCTGGGAGAATAAGAGTAAGAGTTTTGCGGTTGACCTCAACATCTGCTACCCCTCCTCGTCGCGTTTTTCTCTGCTTGGAGTTGCTCCATATAGCATCTCTGCCTACAAGTACAGTATATACTGTAATTTGCAGATTTCTTGCAGGCACGCCCCCCTTTGCGTTGACCTGCTTTTCGCCAAGCGTCGTGTCTGTTACAGAGTATCCGGGCCATTTGGAAAAGAAAAAGAAAAAATCCACTTTGTAGGAAATGCTCATATGTCATGTATTTTCTGTATCGAGTAATTCCATCCCCCACGTTGATTGTCCTTTTCGAGCGGGCGTTGGTTCTCCGATAGCGGTTTTGCCCCGAGGCTCAAAATCTCACCCAGAGAGAACTTGCCCATTTCGAGTGCCTTGCCATTTCCCTCTTTTTGATATACTGATGGGTCCGCCTAGTCTACTCCCCCAGAATTTAATTTGGGGCTTTTCTTTTGAGAGAGAAAAGTGTTACGCCTCGTTTTGGGCAATCTTTTGCGCTGGGCTTTTCGTTCCTTGCCTAATGAGGGGGAAAAGAGATGGTCGGGGCTAGTTGGTGGGTTATTTTTTTGTTCAGCTTGGTAAACTTGCCTTGTTTGTTTTTCTTGTTGTAAAGATGAGCGAGATGAAGGTGGTCTTTTTCTTCTTTGGGGAGGGATGTGTGGTTTATGTGCGTATGTGTACGAGTCATTGTGAATGATTTCAGGATTTGACTTGATGTGATGGGTTTTATTGGATGAAGGGATAGAGGTGAGCTTCTTCTTTTTAAAAATTGAAAGGGAAAAGAGAAGGCTTCTTCTATTATTATTATTACAGTGTGACGAAGAAGCAGATTTACGTATTATTCAGTATTTTTTTTTATGTCGGTGTTACTTGTGAAGTTTTCTGGGAAAAGACAATCACCGTCGTGGGCTTTCCAAATTACCGGGTAAGCATTGAATCGGGATTTCTGCAGGGAGACATGGCAGATTCCTCATTATCGGCGTTCACCGGCTTGCAGCTCCAACCAACAGAGACACGGGACGAACGAATATCCCATTATTATTGACAGACAGGCTGCTGCTTACCGTTGAGACATGAAGTAGAATCCTTGCCTGTGTTTCTTTTTTTTTTTTTTTTCTTATAGGATTTTTTAGCTCGCCGATGTCTTGGAAGGATTTTGCGGGACCTTGACTATGACCGGCGACTCGGTAAATGTACTCTCTGTACATATGACTTTTTACTTTTTTTTATTTTGGTAGAACACACCCTTGGTTATGTTGAGGATATGCCAAGTAAACTGTAAACCAGGTAGTGAGTTTGCCAAGCAATATTATTCTGCGCCGCCTTATCGTCTTACTTGTATCCTTATACCCAATATAAAATTCTCTAATATTTCTCTCTATTGGAGCATATTGATTACAAGTTTCTGACAAGAATGGACTGATATGGGATGACACTTTTTTTTTTTGCCTTTGTCTGCTGACCGGATCCTATCATCCCTCTGTTTCCTCCCCGGGGGCCATACTTGCATGTCAGTAATACCTGCTCGTACAAGCATCACTATTCCGGTCAGTAGAAAAAGCCAAGCCAAGCGAAGCGAAGCGAGAGAAACGAATCCTTCCGCCCTATAGGATTCTGTACATGATATATTTATGGCACATGTGCGTTTGTGTGTGTGAAAAGCTCAACCACTAAGGAGAGGCCTGCATGACATTTGGGGCTGGGGGGTCTGCTTTATTATATTTTATCTTGTTTTTTTCTATCAGTTATCATTTGGAGGCCTTTGTCCGTTTGTGGACGACTGGGATATTTTTGTGCATGTATGTAAGACGGAGAAAAAAAAACAATAGTATAAACTCAAGAAGCAAGCAAAGCACAAAAGCAGCAAGGGGTTCGGAAAGCATCATATAGTATTGGAATAGGATGAATAACAACATGGTATAGTAGCCAAGGTTAGTATATTCCTTGATCCCTGTTTGATGCAGCCCAGCTCTTTCAGCTTCTAGCTCAGCCTCACCTCGCTGTCCCCCTTTACAGGCGAGAGAAAAGCAAAGCAAAAAAAGAAAGGGGGGGAATACGCGTAGTGAGTCTCACAATAATAGCAAAGTAAGCACGCATGACGGAAAGTATTTATTAACAGTAAAGGCATAGGGCCGATGATACAAAGCAGGGGAAAGACGAGAAACAGAAAAAAAAAGCAAAGAAGGAATCTCGATCCTTCCGTTTTCAAGGAAGGAGACGCTAGTTTCAATTCTTTTCTTTTTTTTTTTTTCCCTTTGCTTTTTGAAGCTTAGAGTAGATTACGTACTAAGCAAAGGATGCGCCCCCTTGTATTTCTAGTAACCAAGAGGGAATAGAAGACGAATAGGACATGTTTTACGAATGAGCCTATCAAAAAACATACATAGCGGTAGGAAGTATAGGCGTATTTCCCATCTTGGATAAATAACCCGCTCCTAAAAAAAGTAAACCTCACACACCAACCATAAAAAAAGCAAAGTACACTTACGTCCAACGTTTCATCTGCATGTGCATGTGGCTTTTTCTGTTGCTCCTTTCTTTCAATTTTTTTTTTCCTTGTTCAGGGCAACGACGCGTCCAACACGCCCGCACGGACGCGCCTTCCTTCTCAAGGGGGGGTGTGCGATAGAGAAGAGAGAGTGTGTGCCAGTCCTGTTTGTATGGGTGGTGTGGCGGAAGGATTTCGTTTAGAGTTGAGTGAAGGAAGGGGACGTTGGTGGCTGGGTGAATGGATAGACGAATGGAATAAACGAGGTGAATAGCCATGTGGTGTATTCAAGCATATCACACTGCATAACACTATATACACAAGGATTAAAATAAAATTGACAAGTTACCACATATGTAACAAATGAGAAAGGTAAAGAATGGGAAAAATGTTGCTTAGTAACTTTTGTAAATGGGATTGGCCTATTCAACACCGGAAAGGATCATGTAGATGGTGTACAAGTGCTGGAATCGGCAAGGCGCGTCAACAGGGCACTCGCAAAAAGGTGAGTTGTGATATATTTGGGCGGTACGTGTGATGGATGACCTCCAAAGACAAACTCCGACATGGACATCAAGTAAGATGATAAATTCTACACTACACCAGCCTTCATGTGCAATCTTGACTTCACTGCAGTGTCATGGCAAAGAGACAGTCTGCCCAAATGCGTGTCCTCTCAGACCTCATATTTTTTTCTCTATCAACATACATTTGTTAACCCCGAGGCATATAGCTGATGTCGAGAGATACATCAAACATCATGGCCAAGTAAGTGACCGATAACCATGGAGCACCTTGTTCCGTGTCCTTATGTGATATACGTTCAAACCATTAAAATAAAAAGAAAAGGGTTAATAGAAATGAGCAAAAACAAAAGCAAGAAAATATCCGTCCACAACAAAAACCAAATAACCGGTGACTACGCAAGGATGCGAGTCAATGTCTAATTGAAACCAATCCTGTCCTCTATCAAACGCCATTTGAGTGCATTGGGCCGTTCACGTTTTTGTGTCATGCGATCCAGGACATGGCGCATTCATTCTACTCTCTGTTGAGAGTTGCACTTGTCCGGTTCACTGCGTGGGTATGCGCGCAGGTCTTCATCTGTCTTACCACCGACGGTTGCCTAGTGGGTAGTTGTTGGAGTTGGCTGATAGACCGTGGTCAGCTCCTAGAGGTGCTTTCTGGCGCGATTTACCATCGGCGATACCCACCTCTACCGCCTCCACGGCCACGGTAACCGCCGTAGCCGCGGCCGCCACCACCACCGTAGCGGGTCATCTCAGCCAGACGAGGATCGATCTGTTGCTTGGCCTCCTGGAGCACGTTGACGAGATCACGAGCCTGCTTCTGGTCTGTTTTTGCGAGATTAGCATGTTTCTCTTGCGAGTGATGATGCAGTTGAAACTTACTGTCAGTGGTGAAGAGCGTAATGGCAGTTCCGTTCTGGCCAGCACGGCCGGTACGACCAATACGATGGATGTAATCCTCCGAGTTGTTAGGGTAGTCGTAGTTCAACACATGGGTGATGTTGCGAACATCTTTGGATTACAAAGAAAAAGAAAGGGTTAGCAAACGAAATACGGGTATGTATAGCAACCTCCAGCGCGGGAACGTGAAGAGACGGCGTAATCATATAAAAACGTCCGTCTGTGCAACTTCACTCCTTGGTAGACCAGGGCCAATTCCAAGTGCGTTCAAAATGCCATCCATCCTCCTTTGGGGGGGACATATTATGTGATCACAGGAGTCCTCAAAGGGAATTTCAAGGAGCCTTGGGGAGACAGCTTGATCGGGGTCAAGAGATGCCAACCTCCACACTTTGTACCACGGGGGTGAGCAAGGTACAAGAATGGAAATACGAGTATAGCAGTGCGATGGGAAAGCTACACAACGGATCAAGACTCCACCACATAATGGGAACCATACGGATACCGTCTGGTCAGGCAGTTTCGCACAATAAAAATAGCCCCTAGACGCGAGAGTAAAGTATACAGCAAGTGCTTTTGCTGGAAGTTGCTGGAGAAGGGGGGAGAAGGGGACTGATACATACCGATACCACGGGATGCCACGTCGGTAGCAACCATGATAGGGCTCTTTCCGGTCTTGAACTGGTCGAGGACCCAGTCTCGCTCGTTTTGCTGCTTGTCTCCGTGGATTGCTAGAGGGAGGAGTATCAGCTGACATTGTACTTGCATCATTTTGAGAGACAGAATGAGTTGACTTACAGAGAGCGGGCCAGCCGTCCTGGCGAAGGAATCGGGTAATCTCGTCGGCGATACGCTTGGTGCCAACAAAGATGAGGATCTTGTTCTCCTTGTTTTCCATGACCTTTTCCAGATGCTTAATCATGCGGTCTCTCTTCTCCATTTCGGTAACAACCTCCACAATCTGGGTAATTCTGTGGTTGGCAGCCAGTTCCATGGAACCAATGTTGACCTGGATAAAGTCTTGCAAGAAGTCGGCAGCGAGGGCACGGACTTCCTTGGGCCATGTAGCAGACCACATGAGAGTCTGTCGGTCAGGTCGAATCTGCTCGATAATCTTGCGAATTTGGGGCTCGAAACCCATGTCCAGCATGCGATCAGCCTCGTCGAGGACCAAGTAAGTTACACGACGAAGGTTGGTCTTGCCGGCCTCGAGCATGTCGATGAGACGGCCAGGAGTGGCAATGCAAACCTCAACACCACGGGAGAGGTCACGAATCTGAGGGCCCTTGGGGACACCACCATAGACACAGGTGTTGCGGATGCGTGATGAGCGACCGAACTTTGAGATTTCTTGCTGGATCTGGACAGCAAGCTCACGAGTGGGGGCCAGGATCAGGACGATAGGGCCATCACCAGGGGCGAGGAGGGGCTGAGCGTTGATGTGAACAATGGCGGGAAGACAGTATGTGAGAGTCTTTCCGGAACCGGTCTCGGCAATACCGACGACATCACGTCCAGAAAGAGCCATGGGCCAGCCCTGAGACTGAATGGCGGTAGGAGCAGGGAAGCCCTGAGCCTTGACCTCATCCATGACGTAGCGAGGGAATCCAGCCTCGTCAAAAGTCTCGACGGGCTTGGGAACTCCTGAGCCGGCAATGGTCATCTGGTGTTTGCGACGGAAGGCTTCGACTTCGGCAGCGTCGCGAGCTGCGACATCAGGGGACTCCTTGTAGAAGTCCTTTTCGAACTTGGGAAGAGCGGAAAGATCTGGTAACTCAAAGTTAGTGAGATGTTGCGAAGAAATCAAACAAGGGAAAACAGATCCCAGTTCGGTGAGAACACAGAGAAAGACATACCCCATTCCTGTCTTTGCAGACCAGCGCCGAGGTGGCCCATTCGGTCACCACCGCCGCCGCCGTAGCCACCGCCGTAGCCACCACCACCACCGCCTCCGAATCCGCCGTGTCCATTGCCGTATCCGCCACGACTATGCAAAATGATGTTAGCTTCTGGTTGCCTCCAATAGAGAAGAAAACACTGTCGATTAAGGTGCAGGCATCCAACTGGCAAGCATGCATCGCGGGAGGGACCTGAATCCCCGCCGTTGCACACCCTTGCGATGCAAAAATAGGGATGATATCAGAATTAGGTAGCCAACTTACCCTCCGCCATATCCACCGCCTCCATGGCCGTTGCGGTCGCCGCCGCGATCACCACGATCGCGACCGTAACCACCACCGCCGCCTCCGTAACCGCCGCCGTTGGATCGACCGCCGCCGTAGCCAGACATCTTGTCGATGATGTTGTGGTTGAGGAAAAAAAAGGGTCTCTGGACAAAGAAATAGGGTAAACGCGGTTGTCAGGGCAATACTCGAGGGATCAACAGGCGAGCAGAGAGAATGAAACGCGTCAGAAAGACTGAGGACAAAAGTCCTGATGGATAGTCTCTGATATGCGATGGATGTGGGAATGAATGAAAGAGAGAGAAGAGGCCAGAGATTGGCGTCTGAAGAGTTTGTTGAAGAGAGAGAAATCGGAAAGCAGGGGGATTCGGTCTGCGCCAAAGATATTTTTTTTCTTACCTGCAGTTTTTTTTTTTGGCGCTAAGAAAATCTGGATAGCGCCTGCCGGTACGTACCAGGCGTGGCGAAGACTGAGCTAATCACGTGTCGGCCACTCCGCTGCTACCCTAGACCGATCTGGCTACTTGGATTTTTATACTTTTTTGTCTCAATTGGCTGCCAGTCCAGAGTACCTTATGTTAAGGTGCCAGGGAACACAGAGTTACATGATAAATATATGGCTGTGTGACAGGCGTTTTGATTGAAGGACGACTGAAGCCCGGACAATTCTACAAATGTTCTTCAAACACTTGGATCCTCGTCGCTGTATCCTGCCCCACATACCCCAATATCATCATACCAGCATCACATCTTTATCTGCCGAATGTAGTCCCAGCTGCTGTCATGTGTACACGGTGCAGGAATTTTGGCCTTGTTGAAAAGCCGCCCGGACACCGCTCGGAGACAGGCACTTGTTAGTTACTGAAGCAGCGATGAGTGTTTTACTTTGGGGCTTCTCAATGGCGTTCTTAGTAGCATGCTATCTTATTGGCATTGTAGCGCAGTTCTCGATAAATCAGTTGAACTCAGAATCAATTGATCCTCTGACGTTCATCGAAGGCTTCTTCTGGTGAGCATCACCTCTAGGTCCTGCATTTAGCCGCTTCAAGTCCATAAATTCTGTTCAGGTTGCAGAGTGAATTGGGTCAGCGTGAAGCAATCTTTGTTTGTATGTTTTTTTTTACTAGTAGTAATGATGTTAAAGACTGGCTAGAAGTAACTCTCAAGTTGTTGTTGTTGTCATTCTGTACCCGTAATCTCATTATCCGTTCCTTGGATATCATAACATATCCACAAATCTCCAATTTAGACGTACATACTACGTCCAGTCATAACTTCATCAGAATATCCACAACGATATCCGCACTCATAATCATCATCATCATCATCATCATCGCATCGGCAATGGCCCATGCTGTCGAGTGCGCTGCCCCGACGAAACTCCAACAAACCCCCCACTCGTCCTCAACAACCTCCCCCAGTTCTTCCTCGTCAAAAGATCATTCAGCTCCTTCACCAGGCAGCACGCAGCCACCACCCGAAAGCTTTCCAGCTTTTGTTCGTCCTGACGGTAATTCTTGCCTTGAGACTTGTCGTTGCCCACAATCATACATGCCCAGGACAACTCTATCGCATTCATTGCCTTCCTTTCGCCTATTTCATTGTCGCCGCTCATAACGGACAAGTTGTCATCCCCATTAGTGGCCCCTCCGCTGCGATCACTTATGAGTTTCACCATATGGCTCATGACACTGTCCATCTCGTCTTTCAGCTTGATAGACGAGTCCCGCTCTCGCCTGGTCTGGCTGCCCTTGGGATTCAAGATGGAACCGCAAAAAGCTTCCACTTCTGTGATGGGAACACGAGGGTTGGACGAAAAGTGCCACATGTTGTTGGAGACGGATGATTCGTACCTAATTGTGCACAAGTTAGTTGCTTTGTTTGAGAAGTGATTTCGTAGGAGTCTTACAGATCGCGGAGTTTCCACGCATGATCAATTTGACGCCTATAGTCAATATCCAACGTGGAATATCCTTCTTCCCACAAGGCAGTCCAAACATGGGTGCTTAGTTGATCCCACAGCGGCGGCCCGCTCACGTCAACAGGGCGCTGGACATCGTTGGCCCAGATTTTCTTCTCGTCCACGCCGCGGTACAGTTCGCCCAATATCTTTAATGACTTGTAGTATTTATGCTTGGCCATTCCCATCCCGTCTTCATCATCTTCGTCTTCATTTGGGTCTCCGATATGGTCAATCTCACCACGATCAAATAAACGAGTCGGAGGTGCAGGGGCGAGACTGGTTGAAAAGACAAACAACAGTTAGTACTAAGCAGAGAAGGGTAAGTGAGGTTGAGGAAAGTAGAAAGTGCAAACTCACAAATCCGGCCGCATCCGTGGTGGCTTTGGCATGTCCTGATGCTTGACTGCAATACCGGTCTTGGAATAATCGACCGCAGTTGAATGCATCTCTGCGAGGTTGACACAGTCTTCGCTCAGCGTTCCTTCGTCGTGGTAATCAGCTAGCATCTGATGCCTATTGGCGATTATGCCCAAGATGTCTGCTTCCATGAAACTGACAAAAAAGTCGGCGATATCATCGCGCGTCACCGCTCGATCTAGTTCCGGCGGCTTCACTCTTGGGTAATCTGCCGGGGCGAACTTTTTCTTGGGGAGCATGAAGCGATCCCAAAAGACGTTGTACAAGTCTCCATCAAGATCTCCCCCGCTCAACTGGCTTGGTAAATCACGGCGCCCTTTCTGGCTGAAGACGACACAATTCTTTAAATTGCGAAGCGGATGGCCTTGTGGCGGTGTCCTCATCTGCGCAAGTTGAATGTCTCCAGGATGAAGGGCAGGCGAGCGAGTTACGAGAACAGTCCCTTCCTGGAGCGACCGTTTGACTCGACCCTGGATATTATCGTGGCTTTCATCAAAGGTAACGTAGATTTGACCCTCTTCCAGGAAGCCTGTTTCATCCATAATGCCAAAGAGAGTGACCCCCATGTCCACGGGAATCCGAGCCTTGTGCTTTAACAGACGCAACTCTCGCAAAATGGTATGATCCACGACCTTTTTCATAAACTTTTCTCGTCGATAATCGATTCCAATTGTACTGAGGTATCTTATGAGTTTGGGAAGACCTGCAGTGGTACCGACCATCTGATTCTTCAAGAAAGCGCTAGTGTTTGCCGCTGTGGTAGTGACGTTTCGTAGTACGTTGAGTGCTTTGTTCTGCTGATCTATAAACCACTCAGAATTTATTCCCATGTCCTCTAGGATTTTGATGCTTTGGCGATTCAAAAACAGGCGCATGGGCTTGGAGGCAGTATCGCAGATGCCCATTTCCGTCTGATCTTTGCTGGGAAATTTCATCATGGATTCTTTCCGCACGCAAATGACTTTTCCGTTTAAACGAGAGTCAAGCGAAAGCATGCCCTTGATTCCTCCCAGGCGGACCTGAACGCAGGTGGCTTCTGACGAGGCCTTTGGGAGATGATCCCACACCTCTTCCATGGCATCCCACGAGATGGTTCCGACGCCGTCGCTAAAGACCCGCTTGCCATCTGCAGTTTTCACGTCATCAATGTACTCGATGTTGATGCCGCATCTCAAGATTGGCACAGCATACGGAGTTTCAGAAAAAGCTTGGCCAATACGCGCTGCGCATTTTGCGGCAATGCGAATATCGCTAAAGTCGCCGAGTGATTTGATGATGGTGTCATTATTCTGAAGGTTCATAGAATCATCAACAAAGGCTGCAACAAACCATGCGGAATGTGAGCGCAGAGACGAATGAGAAAAACCCAAAAACTCAAATTTTCGACCTGCAACCTGGATTCCGTCCTTGAGGATCTTTCTGTATCGCTCAAAAACTTTGGCGTTCTTCACGTTCGAGGTCAGGGCCAAGTCCTGACCATCTTCATCCCCAAATATGACTCGCATAAAGTAATCCGAGTGATTTGGGAACATTCGCAAGACTCTGTTCATGCTCTCGGCGTCTGGACCATGCAGAGTAATGCGGGTTGGGGTGACCATTGCCTTCAAAATCCAAGTTTGGTGTCTAGGCAGTTGCGCACCATAAGGTAAGGTTCGCTCTTGGTCCTCGTGACGGAGAGCCTGTTCAGCTTCGATAACGATGTGTGCCAGCTCGCCCTCAAAAAGATCTTGCGGCTCAGTTCCAGGACATGGATATGGGATTTTTTGAAACAGTTGTTTCATGGCATCGGTGGTGAATGGTAGTGGAGTGCTCGATCTCTTGCAGTCCCCGGCTACGGAAGCCATGAGGTGAAGCAATTTGGTCGCGATGGCTGGGTGCAAGTAGTTGTTCCACACCAATGCTTGGAGCTGGAACAGGATAGCAAACGGCAGCAATTTTGGGGTCCCTGAACCAGCACCAGCACTCCCAATAGAGCCCTCAAATCTACTCATAGCAGTAGTGTAGTCTTGTTCAAAGGGCTTAGGGTTCCTCAGTACAGGCAAATTTTGTTTCGTGACAGCAATGACATTCCGGGACTTTAGAGTTTCGAGGGTTTCCGTGTAGTGTGAAGCTAGCGTAATCTGGTAGACCAGACAATGAGATACATATTTATCGTGAGCAGGCCATATGCTTATATGGGTTTGCCGTTCCCATTTCGTAACATGTGGAGCATACCCAGGCTGTGTTGGCGGGGCTGGCTGCTTCTCGTAAAATCTGGGAGTTTCGGTTAAGACGAAAGTCAAAGAGTTATCAGATGCTCCGGCTATGAGGTCTTGCATGGTGTCATAGACGATGTCGACTCGGAAATCCTGGCCGAGTGTGAGTATCAAGGCGCGGCGGCCAAACTTTGCAACGCCTTTAACATTGCTACTGGTCTGCTGGACAAACATGAGAGTATCAGAGTCGCCTGCGAATATGTTTTTGCCGCAAGAGATGCCACGGATAGGCGTGCTGATGGTGGAGTTGTTGCTGCTGTTGCTGTTGCTGTTGCTGTTGCTGCTGTTGCTATTTGAGTTTTTCGAGGCCTTTCTGCTGAGTTCCTCAGCCAATTCCTTCCGCTGGTCCTTCTGATACTCTAGAGCCTGAAGCGTAAATTTATCGACTGCCCTCTTGCTCTTCTTGACATAGATAGGAGTTTTGAGTATGTGCAGTCTTGCCACACCATTGGCTTTGGACTGAGATGACCTCTTGTCATTTTGGAATATTTTTGGCTGCGTCGGAGCATTGACACTCTCGTGCTTTTGGAGAAATCTTTTCCCCTCAGCTTCGGAGACGAAGCAGATCCAGGCATGCGGTTTTCCTTTGGGCTTATCGCAGAGCCAATCGGCAATACCCAGGGCTTTCGTGTGTTGTTCAATCTCAGCCCTAAGCTTGTCATCGGACAGATGAGGCGGCACATTGGTCAGGAACAGCTCCATCGCGACGTTTCTTAAAAAACGATGCGACAGAATATTTCTTGGGCTAACCCAGAGGACAAAAGAGAGGAATGTCCTGGGGAGTAAAAGGAAAAAAAAAAGATTGAGAGGGGGAAGCAGCTGCGTTCCTTCTCTTTATCAATGCCCAGTCGTACCACCTCAAGCAGCCAGTGGCCGACACTAAGGCGGGAGGCCAGCCAACCTCGCAGAGGATGTGAATGCACTGCAGACTCAATTCGTTACAGCCTCGAAGCGCGTGATAGCGTCAATTGAGGGGTTGATCCGGGCTCATCCCACGCGTTTGCTCCACCACGGCCGCCATTGGCCCAGGCCAGCGAACCACCGCAGCAGGCGGCCAGAGGTGGGGTTGCATACAGCAAACGGGGATTTGTACGTCGTAAATCGTTGGCTGAGAGAGCTGACGGCGAGCAGTGAGTGGTTAGAGGCCCAGAATGCTGCCCGCTGGTGGTGTTTGCGGTGGCAGTTGATGATGCATGGTATGCGGCCGTGATAGGCGAGGCAGACGAGAGAGGCTGGTGCCTAATCGCCGAGACTGGTGATACCGCGCCATGCTGCAGCCTGTGTCTCTGGGATGAGGCGAAGCTGAAGGTGGTGCAACGGTGCTGAGATGTTGCTGCGTCGTCTTGACGTTAAAATGAAGAGTATAAAGAGGCAAGACGTTAGTGGTTCTTGAGCTTAGTGAACTATCAGTCTAAATTCAGGGACCCTTTGACACTTTTCGATGGCGCTTGGCTGGTGCTCCATAATCCACGTGGGGGGGCTCCAGCTCCGACTCCAATTGCCGAGACATCGCGGGGTTCCTTTCTCGAGCGCCACATCTCACTCTCCGTCACCGAAAGCTAAATCTTTATCCGGACGAAATGCCTCGCTCTATAAAGGGTTCCCTCAGCGATTTTATCCTCTCTCTATACTCTTATATAGTAGGCAGATAGCATTTGCTTCACTTTTTCCACTCTTCTCTTCTTTTTCACAGCGCAAACAGCTCCAGCAAAGCAAAACACCACCCCGCAATGGCTACCCCCGGCAACCTCTACGTCACGATGCAGCCCCGGCCAGGCCTCTCGCTCGACCAGTTCCACGAGTGGTACAACAACGAGCACGGCCCTACGCGGCTGCGGCTGCCGCAAATCTTCGCCAATGGCCTGCGCTATCGAGCCGTCGACGGCCAGCAGCCGGAATTCCTCGCGACCTACGATGTCACCGACATGGCGCATCTCGAGACCGAGACGTACCTGACGCTGCGCGCGAATCGATCCTCGAGAGAGGCTGCGACGATTGGACAGGTGGACGTTTCGCGGTATTTCTACGACCTTGTGCATGTCGAGGAGTCGCCCCTCTTCATGCCGGTCGAGAAGCTGACGGACGAAGAGGCAGAGGGCCTCGTGGCTGTGAATACCGAAATCGCTCTGAAAGATACGCCTGAGGCTAAGGACCTGTTCAAGAAATGGTTCATCGAAGAGCACATTCCCTTTCTGTCCAAGATCCCCGGCTGGTTGAGAAGTCGTCTTTTTGTAACCTCGAGCCTCGAGCCGGACCAGCCCACCAAGTTCCTGACCTTTCACGATTTTGCCAAAGACAATGGATTGCAGGCTGCAGAGCAGAAAGCTGCCACCGATGGCTCCTGGAAGAACGACGACTTTGACAACTCTGTCGAATCCAGAAAGAGGCGAATGTACTCCCTCTTCTATACTTTTGGTCCTGCCCCAAGAGATCTCGACCACCTATCGAGACTCCCCTCAGAAGCGTCCTTCACCTCGGCAGATTCCAAGACATCTACAATCGCCGGTTCAACTCCCATTCTCACATCGTACATCACCACCCCAGACTCTCTCGCCATTCCCTACCGCTTAGAGGGCAATCCCTCGCCAATAGCTCCCACAGTCGCCTTCTGCAATTCCCTCCTCACCTCTCTCCACATGTGGGATGCCTTCATCGACATCCTCAAGCTCAATCGTCCAGATCTCCGCATCCTCCGCTACGACACCCGCGGCCGGCATGCCATCCCACAACCTCCCACTTCAGCAACGCTTCACACTCTCGCTGACGATCTCCTCACCATCTTGGACGCCCTCCGCATCCCAAAACTGTATGCCCTCATCGGCGTATCCATGGGCGGCGCCACATCCCTCAACTTCGCCCTCAAATACCCTTCTCGCCTAGGCAAACTCATCGCCTGCGACTTCAATGCCGCCTCCTCCCCCGCAAACTCTCAGGCATGGAAGGACCGCGTCGCCGTGGCTGAGCAGGATTCCGGCCGCGGCATTCACCAACTCGCCGAACGAACCGTTGCCCGCTGGTTCCACCCGGCGTCCATGGAAAAGCCGGAGCTCGTCAAGCGGATGACGGAAATGGTCGCTGAAAACAACGTAGAGGGATTCAAGCATAGCTGTACTGCCCTTTCGGATTATGATATGAAGCCTGACATGCCGTCGTGCTCTGTTCCGGGACTATTTGTAGTTGGGGATGGTGATGCCAATGGAGTCCTGGTGAAAGCAATGGAAGGATTTAAAAGCCTGTTCGGACCAAGCGGCACTGAGCTCAAAATAGTTCCCAGCACGGGACATTTGCCCATGTCTGAGGACCCGGAAGCATTCTGGGAAGCTGTAAAGGGATTTTTATAACGAATTCAATAGTAGGCTTTCGTAAAAATATGTCATAAGACGCAGTAGCATTCAGACAACCATTGTATAGAAAAAAACTTGTAATTCAACTGTTCTAGTATAATAACAATATCAGGCGTCAAGTTCTTAGGGTATTTGTTTACTCATTCTCGTTATCGTACAGCTCGCACCCATTTCTGTTAATTGTCTTTTTTTTTTCCGACCATTGCCGCATGCAAAAGAAGCAAACCTGTATTACATTTTGCGCCGTTTGTCCTCTAAGTTCCCTTTCGTTCCGTAATATAGCCATCCAATCCGACAAAAGAAAACGTCCCATCGCCGATTCCCCGATCCTCATTACGACTGTCTCCAGTCAACTGAAAAGGTAAAGTCAGCCGAGTTGTTTGGATCGCCGAATACAAACGGCACATTGGCCGTAAATGCACTCGAGTTCATCAGCTGCGCATTCCGCGACCTCTGGCGCAGGACTCGCCGCCGATTTCGACGTAGCGCTTGCTCTTCGTAAAGCATACGCTTGTTACGGCCCTTTGGAGCTGGAGGCGTGGGCTGCGCCTTGAGTGACAGCGGAGGGACGATATCCCACTCGCAGGCCAGAACGCCGAATCGCACCCTTTCCGGGTTCTTGTGGCGGCTTAATTGGCTTGCCTTGGCATAACGGATGAATCTGTCCTGTAGCCACGTCTGCATCTTGGTGACTTGTGGCTTTACGTTCCAGTGCTCGTCATGAGCCTCGTAAAACGTTCGGTTGCCGCACTTATACTTGCGCGTGGGCAACTTGCCTATTATACACATCTACGTATAAGAAAGAAAGAAACCTACCATTATCACACCGGAAATGGAACTTACCAGGACTGGCACTTGACTGTACTGGTTTGCGCAAAAGGAAATAGTCGACAAAGTAAAACTCTTCCACGTTGGGCAAATGCCTCGCCAGGAAATGGTACAAGTGAATCGGATAGATGACGCCGCCGGTTGTATCGTGGACCAACCCACAAAGCGAGCAGACCGTCGGCAGCGGCTTTTCCTGCCACTGATGGCAATAACGCACTGCCACTCGCTTTATGTTGTCCAAGCTGGGGCAGTTGGGATCGATGTCGTAGCCGCAACCGCTTTCAAAGAGTTCAGGGGGGAAATATTCGAGAAAGATGATGTCAGACGACCCTCCCAAGGCGACCAGCTTACCGTTGCTCAGCTTCAGTGAGCCTTGTTTGGCCATCAAGCCGTCGGCCACGGCCTTTGACTCTCGGCAGACTGTGGTGAGAGCTGCCATCTGCTTGTTGAGGTCATGATAGCTGGAGATGTCGGATTTCAGGTTTGGCGATACGGGCACGAGGCGAGTGTCCCACAGGCGTTTGGGAGTCACTTCATTCTTGACCTCGTGCGCTATCTCGTCGTAATCGTCGTCCTTTTCCGGGTTCTGCTGCTGCGTGATCAACTGCGCCAGCCTGTTCAGCGATATCCATCTCCAGTGGCGGCCCCGGCTCTCCAGCTTCACAAAATGCATCCCCGGCGTCGAAACAGACTCGTGCCATATTTGCTGGCGGATTTCTGGCGGAAAGCGGCTGAAAGGCAGAAACATTCGGTACTCGTTGGGAATCTCGAATTTGATGGGTTCGGCGCTCATCATGTTGCTGAGCAGGGATCGGGAATCTGCGGCAGAAGAAAAAAGTTGGTGGGCGATGGAGCCTCGACGTAAAAGCACGAGAAAAGTATAGGATAGAAGAACAGAGCTCTGAATGAGAGATGTTTTGCAGCAGCCAGCAGAGAATCACAGAGTCACGTTGCGTAATATATGTGGACTTTTGTAGGATAAAGACAAGAGCTAATGCTTTCTTGCATGCCAGAGCTGCCCAACGCAGTTCCCGGGGGACCTTTTGGTTGGGAAAAAAGCTGAGTGTTTAAAATGGTCCCTCCGCTGGTGACGTACTAAAAAGCTGCATGTGCCTCTGCGTTGAGAGACTTTAGATCGGGGAATAAAAAAGTGAGCGGTTGCTTGCAGCGAGAGTGCAGTGAAGTCTGGAGCGTGGGAGGGGCGAGCTGTTGCTGACTGAGCCCGCTGCAGGTGCCGTTGGCTGAAATGACAGTGACGATGTTGGAACAAATGGTGGTAAATGCTTGGTGGCGGAGGAAGAGAGGGTTGGAGAGGGAGAAGAAGAGAAGAAGAAGAAGAGGAAGAGAAAATAAATGAAGAAGCATGAAGGTGGCCTTGCTGTATCTCCGTGAATCAAGGAGGTACCTTACTTGGATTATGCTTTAGCCGTGTGGCGCCTATAAACGCAGAGGAAGGAGTCATTCGCACGTTTTTGGGCACCAACAGGCGCCATGTGAGCACCCAGTTAGCCATCATTGATGCATCTGCACTGCTAACAGCGCCGTGGAGGGCCCAAGTCAGATACGTGCATATCTTATATGGAGCGCTGTTGGCTGCGCATACATGTACGAGCCCGTATAAAGGCTAGCGGGCGCTGCCTGCTATAATGAATCGCGCACTAACAAACACACTCACTGATGTGGCGGCGCGCCCTCGGAGCTTCTTCAATATGATTGTGCATATTGAGGCCTTCAAGGTTCGATTTTGCGATGGCTCTGCATTTCGGTCGTGAAGCATCAAGCCATTTGGTCCGGATATGCTAGGAATCAAGGCCAGCAAGTATCCACAAGTGCGAGATAAGAAAGCATCTTTACCACAGTATTATTTCCCGCATTCTATAGGCCGTCTAGGAGTATATCGTCATCTCAAAGCCCATCATTGTACCTAATAGCTGCACGTTCAAAAATGCTGGAAATAGAAAGGTTCTATAGCTGCGAGATCTTGGCAGCTTTATTTTCACGGTGAAAGCCTGGGCAGCTATCTCAACGCATAACGCATGTGATGCACCGCTCCGTCAACGCCACGGCCGCCTTCATAAGAATCTGTGCAGGGCTAGGTAGTTCCAGGGATCTGGTTTCTATTTCAAGGTTCAGTTTACGGCCACGGGAGCGGAGCGGGACGATCGATCGAGGCGGAGGCGTGAATTTAATCGACAAAAGTGGAGTGTACATGGTGCACACGCAACTTTAATCTGTGCAGTATCTTGCTCGTCATTTTGGATAATGGTAACTGCAGCAAGTAACTCGCAGAAGTTTCAAATTCATGGTAAGAATACCCACTGCACTTCAGAGAGCGGCTACTTGCCAGGTAAGTGGCTCGAAAAAGACATTGCGTCAAGGATATGCCCAGCACAGACTCGAGATCGAGGCTGGCGGGCTATGGCGGTACCGGCATCAGGTCTCCAGCGCCGTTGACTACCTAGGTACTTTACTAGCTACCTAGGTAAGGTATCTATTTCAGTGGCTCAAGTGAGAACATACGAAATGGAACTACTCGCCGAGTTCAGCGAGACAATAGGCGCCAAACTTTTTTACCGATGGAGCATGTGATTACCACCGGACTCTAGGCGGATAGGCTGGCGGCATGGATAGCAAACATATCTGGGCTCTCGCAGTATCTGAGATCCTGAAAGATAGCTTGGACTATAGTATCTTCCTTTCTACAGGGGCGCCGCGAATCTGTTGCATACCTAAAGATACAAGATACTCGATGAAACGGCGCCACGTGTTTCATTTCAGTGTTTGACCTTGGAAAAAGGCATCCAGCGCCCCGGCTCTGTTACGTATTATACCCGGCACGCCAATTATAGCATGTGTTGTCGCTTCTACTTCTAGGCGTATACGACAATCAAAAATATACTTTGTTTGAAGCGCAGAGCATGTTCAGGGGGAGTATTGCGCCTACCTGTTAGGTACCCCATTGGTGTCCGTCGTAAACATCGATTGGTTCGATGAATTCGTATGTTGAAGAGCAAAAACGAACAAAAATGCGCCACTAACCAACTTTGAGAGTTTGATGATACGAGAAAAGTGATGAGATATAAGAAAGCTGGTATGGACACGATTGGAAGTGCCTTACGGCGATGAGGCCACTGAGACTGGTCAGGTGAAGATGGAGATCGTTTTGTACTCTCCTCCAAGCTCTTGCAATTTCAATTGCTGTATTTACATATCTAGAATTCTCAAAGCACAAAATATACATAAGTTTCTGCCTGTAATAAATAGTAAGACAAATGCATGCATAATCGCAAGAAAGCAACATGAAAGAATGGCTCTTCTCTACTCTCCCTATCGCAAGCGCCAAAGTCAAGTGGGTACCCACCGTATCATCTGTTCTCATAACAAAACCACTTACCAGCAGGTTAGTAATAATGTGAAAGCGAGATTGCAATTCGATAATACCGACTTCAATCTCGGTTCGTAATCAGTTCTTTCCATACCTATGATTTAGACTAGGAATGCTTCTAAATAGACCTTCAAGCCTCAAGAACCTCACGCTGCTTACTCCGCCATCACCAACGCGGATTTAGGTCCATTGTCAAATTTCCTATTTTGGAATGTGTAAGTGGGTACGCAATTTGAGCTAACATGCACATTAGTCAGAATCTCACATTAAACTTCATGGCCAATGTCCACCACCACTGCCGCCTACTTATCCGTCACGAACATCTCCTTGCAAAGTTGAGGTTTTTTTCAATTTAATGATCATTGCCAATCATGAGAGCTGTAGACATTAGGTCCGAGAATGGGCCGCAGCTTCCGATGCGAATCCGTCGTTGGAGAAGCTACCAGCCTGCATCGAGTATTGTCTATGAAAATGACTTGGATGCGGACACAACGTCGCAGATGCCATTGACAAGGCCATTGAGGAAAGGGGTCGAGTTGGAATTCGTCAATATTGCACATCCCCTTGATGCTACTTCCTCGACAACCATTTCCAACATTCGGTCACATGCAGCACGAGACATTCATGCTACGCGTCGCGCGTCGGCTCTGCGGCTTAAAGGAGGCGACAGGAAGATGAGAGCGAAAGTAGATACTGACGGAGACTCTCGTTTGAGTTTAGCTTCGCCGGCAGATATAACAATCCCCGTTCACAACGGTTTGCTTCATTGCTGTGCGCGGCCTATAACAAGGCTTGAGCAATTTCTTCTCGACTACTGTAAGTGACCGCCAGATAAATCATTAAAAGTCTCTCATCTTTACTATCACCAACTAACTGGACATAGATGCGACATCAGTTATTCCAAATTCTCAACTTTGGTGTCCTCACGGTGACGAAGAGTCCCTGTTCCGTGAAGGTGTGAAGCAGTATTGGCTTCCCTTTATAATCACAGACAGTGGCCTGTTGGCCGGTATTTTTCTATCTTCGTGCCGTAATCTCGCACTTCATGGGAGCCAAGCACAAGCGAATCATGATTATTTCCAAATCGCAATGATGTACAAAGGCGAGTGTATCAGGTCTGTAAACGCGGCGATTGCCGCAGAAAGACCAACAATTAGCGACGCTACAATTGCGAAAACTCTATTATTGTGTGCGGATGAGGTGAGTATCTTTTATTCTTAATCATGGTTGCCGACAAACGGTATCTAACAGTATCATGGCGTAGTTTATGTGCAAAAACCTCAATGCCACAGCTCTGCATTTTGAAGGAATGAGCAAAATGATCAAGCTAAAGGGGGGCTTGCCGAGTCTCGGTACCGGCGGGTTTTTGAGGAAAGCTATTGAATGGTGCAACATGGAAAATATCTTGAAGTTGAATTAAGTAAAGAAAAAAAAGCCTACCAGCTCATGACAGAGAGCAAGCCCAGTTTGTGGGACGAAGTTATCGATCTCGGTGCCTTGGTCGTCAATGACTTCTCGAGGTGGCGGGTGATATCAACGAAAATGTCATTTTCTGGAAAATCGGCGAGCTTCAGGGACGACGGCCTTCCCCTCACTTCAGGTTAAGCTGGTCGGCGAGGACATCGACATCGACCTGAGCTCGAAGCCCGACTTTAACCTGGTCAAGTTCATCAAGGCCATCTTCAGCGAGCTATGGGAGATGGCCGAGGAAGTTCTCAGCAATTTTTCCGAGGCGCTTGCTAAGCTCGCCCAGGAAGTTATTGAGGAGGTCGTCGAGCTCGCTGAAGACGTGGACGAATTCGTTGTGAGAGAGCTGAGAAGATCGCAGAAGCAATTGAAGATGCCGCCAGCGACGTTGGCTATGCTGTGGAAGACGTTGCAGAGGATGTAGATGATGCTGTTCAGGTGACGTAGGGAGCGCTTTGGGCAACGCGGCGAATGATGTCGGTCACGCTGTGGAATATACTGGAGAAGATATGGACGATGCCGTCAGTGATGTTGGAAGTGCTCTTGGGCATGCAGCCGACGATGTAGGGATATGTCGTTGAGAATGTGGCCCACGACATTGGAGGCGCTATTCATAATACGTTTGGTCTCTGATAACGGAATATGATGTTTACAGAGCCTGGCTATACGGATACCTGGAGTTTTGTTGCCTTTTTGCTCTTTCGAAGCCTAGCTATATAAGTGTCAGAAGTTACATTGCTGGCTTGTCGCGGTTCCAGAAATACGAGGAAACTGTAAGACAATTCAATTGCCACGCTGTATCACATAAAAATTTACTATTATCGAAAACTTGTTTCTATAACTAGTGACATTGCTAGGCTCTGCTATAGTTGGAGAGAAATTGAAAAGTCATTGCTAATCTTGTATATTTTGTAATGGAACTTCTATTTTTGATTGGCTACTATATTGGTGTTTTCTAACTTCGAGCAGATTTCTTCTGTCCCACGATAGTTACCCAAACGCTTGATCTGATGTAGCCACTGTTTAGCTTAGCACCTACGGAAGGCTGCTTACGTTCTCACGAATCGTATCCTCCAAGTTCTTCCAGCCATCTTGCTGAGCCCATTTCTTTAGCAGTTTCAACGCAACGCTGTCATCGATGGTTGCGGCAATTACTGGCGTTTCCGGGAAATTGTCTGCAAACTTTTGGCTCGGATAAAGACGCCTCATGGCAGCTAGCACATCGTTCCAGTCGAAAGGGGCGGCCCATGCTTGAATGCGTTCTTCTTTGGTGTCCTTGTCAAGGATGGCAGCGACATGAACCACCGCAACATCTTTGACATTCACGTAGTACGCTGCCACATATTGTTAACGCACTGGGTAAACTCTAACAGGGATAGTCGAAGTAAAACTTACCTGAAGGCAAGGCGCTGACTTGGCTTGTATCACCCTTGTACAATCCGGTCACCCAGCCGGCTGTGCCCCTCTGATGACTGGGATGAAGCATAGTGCCAAGCGTGGTGAATGGGCTCACAACATTCAGCACAAAGCTGGGCTTCTCGTCTTGAATAAACTTCCAAACAGCCTTCTCCGCCTCTACCTTACTCGCCATGTAGGTGACCATACCGCGGCTGGCTTCGTATGGTGGCGGAGCCCAGGCTACCTGGACAGCGGCATCGTTCCAAGAATCACGGCCGACATGTCCCGACACACCGGGGACAGGCATAATGGCTGCACCAGCTGAAGACGTGAAAACAAAGCGTTTAATGGAAGACTCTGCGGCGGCGGCGCGCAAAAGCGAAACCACGCCAGACACGGTCTGCGGAATGACATTGTTCGGGTCCGGATCAAAGTTGGCGACGGTGGCAATGTGAGAGACAGCGTCAACTCCTTTGACGGCAGCATCAAAGGCATTTGGGGCTCCGAGATCTGGCACCTGGACAAGCTCTAGGTTGCCAGCCGCATGCTCTGCGGAGAAGAGATCATCTTTGAGCCAAGACGCCTTGGAAAGATCGCGGACCGTTCCACGCACTTTGTATCCGCGGTCGAAGAATTGCTGTGCCACATGTGTTGCAATGTAGCCTGTAAGGCCGGTGATGAGGACGAGAGAGCCCTTAGGGATAGCGGCAGTCTGCTCAGTCATGGTGATGAAGGTTTATGATGAACTAGTGGTGATAGGGGCTGTTTGATGATATTGTTATCTTGACGAATAAATTTCTCTCTCTCTGGTCTATTGCCCCTACTTTATACATTCACTGCTGCTCTCCTGAGCAGGAATACAATTCCTAAAGCCCGTACTGCTGAGCAATCATGTACTTAGTATCATTCATAGCTACAGAATAAGCCTACAGAGATTGATAATCACGGGATAACTTTTTCCAACAGATGAGGAGTCTTAACAGGGAATTGCATCAAAGGGATCATTGGAGTGAAACACAGGTTAAAGCTGACAAGCCGCATCCCAAAGTAAACGGTACTCCGGCTTTGGCGTTGTTCTTTGCTTGAAACATATGTTAAATGAACCTAGTTCCTTGAAGACATCAAATGTCTAGTACTGTTGCGAGCAAGCTATCACACGAAACGAATGAGAAATTACTATTATGGGAATGTGTGCTAGGAGCCTCCGCCAGCCTCCGTAAGTGGTCTAAGATGGCTTGAAGATTACGATGACAAACTTAAACGAATGCAGTGCTTAATCAGAAAGCGAAGCGCCTGCATGGCGTATTGCGCCTCTTCTGATAATAACATAATGTTTGATAGGGATAATCCCAACTATCATATCAAACCTTTACAGGGCCGGAGATCGAGGCGGGAGCTCCCTCATCGACACTATGACCAAGTCATAAAACCATTGGCCATTTCTGCGGAGCGGAAATAAGCTTTGCGCAAGCCAAAGGCTCGATACAGCAAAACATCTAACCACGCCATCGCCACCAAGAAGTTTTGAACGAATTTGTATTGCGGAGAATGAAAAGGAGTCTCTGCGCCCCTGAGTTCTTTAAGCGGCCTTGAGACTTTGACGGTGGACGATTGGCTGGATCGGAAGCGCCAAGACTTTTATTTCCTTTTTGGGAAGCTGTACTAAGCTTACCTAATCTCGCTGAATGAACCGCAGGGCATTCCTCCTTGATGGCGAAAGAGACACCAAGTACAAGATGATTAATGCATATTCCAGGAAAAAGAAGAACTGTGAATCTTAGAAACAGCTCAAATATTTCCGCATGGCCTTTGTATTTATATCTAACTTAGCTCAAGCAAAATATTGTATAAGGAACGAGGTGTCAACAGATAAGCTGCTGTTCTTGAAACCTTTTACACAAATTCTACAGTTTCAAACCACATCATCCTGCATCTTGAGGATAATTGTAATCTTTAGTTTACCTCATCCCCTCACGGCCCTCTTTTTTGCATCCATCACTGGGTTCTCTGGTATCTTATGAATGTAGAAACACAGACTATTACCCGGCTTCCGTCCGTACGCCCGGGTTGGGATAGTATCCGCCGAAATAATACTGGGATGATCATTTATAGTTTGATATCAATAGATCCAGGCCGTTGATTTTGTGGAATTCCGCCATTCATACCAGCAGCCGGTACAAACAATAGGCCCTCGCCGTTAATTCCGATGACAAATAGCCTCGAAAGAATTCCCGAACAGATAACCATGCTACCTAATTCCGTGGCGGAGTGGAGGTGTCTTGAATTGTTCAAAATAAATCCTAATATGCGAACGTCGGTTTAGCTACGTAGCTGCGGATATATGCATCGATTCCGCGGAATCTTCAACATTTATACCTGTACTGTCTTTCTCCGTTCCAAACTAGCTGCTCAGTCTTCAAGAGGAAATTTACTTGTCATGTTACAAAACAATCCACTCAAGAGGGCCTTCGCCATGTCTAAACAAGGATCCTCAACGGAAACCACCCTTGATGGCAACATGGACGGGGAGATTAAACAGCCAGCCGAAGCAACAGAGCCTTTAGACGAGCCATCACTGTCTTCATCAGCAGTGGCCCTCATCCTTGTGGGATTAAGTTTACCCGTTTTTCTCATTGCTCTGGACACTTCAATTGTTGCTACAGTTTGTACTCCTATCATCAGCGAGTCTGACGGTAGAGTTTGGCTAACCAGCTTATGCTTCATTCTCAGGCCATTCCTTACATCACCGATCGATTCAAGTCCACGCAGGATATCGGGTGGTATGGCAGCGCATATTTTCTTGCACTGTTCGTTTCTCTAGGCAAATTCTATTGTATGATGCATCAGTGCTGACATTGGTCTATCCAGATGCTCATTACAGCCCTTGAGTGGTAAACTCTATGCCACATTCTCCCTCAAAGCAAGCAAAACTCCCACAGTCGCATACATGCAAGCAAACTTATCTAACCGGTTATAGTGGACATTTCTCGCCTTCTTTGCCGTCTTTGAGCTCGGTTCTCTACTATGTGCAACGGCTACGAGCTCTAACATGTTTATCGGCGGGCGTGCTGTTGCAGGAGCCGGCGGAGCAGGCATCGTGTCCGGCGCTTTTTCCATTGTTGCATTCATTGCTCCGCTTAAGAAGAGACCACGTAAGAGCTACATTCTCACAATGACATTCATCCGTTGAAGTTAACCCAAACGATTTAGTGTATATTGGATTCATCTCCTCGTTTTTCGGCGTTGCGACTGTGATTGGCCCCTTGATCGGAGGTGCTTTCACGGAACATGTATCATGGCGATGGTGCTTCTACATCAACCTACCGATCGGTGGAGTAGCCGGCTTGGTGTTGTTAGTCGTCTTCAATCCACCTACGAGAGCGATAGAAACAGAGCCTATCATCCGCCGCATCAAAGCTCTCGATCTTATCGGCGCATCTCTTTTCATCCCGGCAATCTTGATGGCCTTACTTGCGCTTCAATGGGGAGGGTCCACATATCCTTGGAAGTCAGCAACGATCATCGGACTTTTTCTCGGATTCGGGGGCCTCTGTGCAGTCTTTGTCGTCTGGCAGTTTTACAAAGGCGAAGCAGCCATGCTGCCCATGACCGTTATTCTCAACCGCACTGTTGCTTTCAGTAGCCTTACCCTGGCATTTGCATATGGCGCGATATTTTCAGTGGTATACTATCTTCCAGAGTGGTTTCAAGTCGTCAAAGGAGCGGGTCCAATAAGAAGCGGCGTCATGAGTCTCCCGACCTTCGTTCCGCAAATCGCCGCCGCCCTGGTATCTGGAGCATTGGCTCCCAAACTAGGCCCTCTCAACCCCTGGGTCTATGCTGGCTGTTCCTTCATGGCTATCGGCATTGGCCTCTACAGTACATTTGATGTGTCCACTTCTTCCGCACACTGGATCGGCTACCAGATCCTTCCAGGCATAGGATTCGGCATGATGGCTCAAATGCCTGTTGTAGCTGTACAAGCCACGTTGCCGACTTCACAAAGTCCTGTTGCCGTTTCTACAGCTACATTCTTTCAATTCTTTGGCAGTGCTATCTTTCTAGCAGTTTCCCAAGCTGTCTTTGGTAATATCTTCATTGATAAGCTGACAGGGCACCTTTCTGGTGCTGAAATCCAGAACCTGCTCCTGAATGGCTCAGGAGCCATTCGCAAACTGGTACCTCCGGATCAGTTACCAGTTGTTTTGGGTGCGTTCAACCGGGCCCTCGTAGGCACCTTCTATCTAGCTGCAGGCGCGTCTGCGGTCGCGGTTTTAATATCGTTTGGGATACCTTGGATCAATATTAAAGGAAAGGAATTGATGATAGAACCCGGAGCATGATACAGCATAGAGGGTCTTGGCATGTTGCTAGTGGCCTTGTTCTACCAGAAGTCGCTGGCTGAGCATCTTCGTACTTTTACAGAACATGTTGTGATATAATCTTACTATCATATCTTTGTCAACTGGATACTTGCCCTGTTCTAACGAGGGAAGCGTCTATGTGCCACTTTAGCTACACTCGCACTCTGGTTATTTCAATCGCCTACCACATTTCGATTATTCTTATGACATTTCTGTACGGCTCAAACGCCCCTAGTGAATTAATCCAAGGCTCGTGAGCTATAGCTGCCGACTACTTTTGCTTACTACAATCCATTCACAAACAATCGTGTTAAGATTACCACAAATGGCAATGGCCAACCCGCGGTGATACTGGAACTTCTACCCCTCAATGTTATTGTTAGTCCGATCTAAAGTTTTGATCGCTCTCTCAGCCGCGGCCAGCAAACATGAACTCATATAGCAAGAGTCCACTGCTACACGGCAGGGCATGCACAAAAACAACCAGTCAACGCGTCAGGAGCTTCTACTTTTGAGACGTCGCTATATGATTTGATGCACCTCGCCTCCTATGCACATGGATACAAGTATCCATATGCATGTGCTTTATCTAATCCTTGGCCAAGGTTTATAGCGACTACTGATATTTAGCGGCGGCTTTTGCCTAGCGCCCGCTGAAGATAGAATCTTTGCTGGGACAGTATATAAGTGAGATGACTTCTAGGTTTGTATTAAACCAAGATTCGCTAGTCGAGCACTATATCTGTTGTAACACCCAAGCATACGAAGAAATGGCTTATTTTAAGTACAAATGAAGCGACCAAATTAGATTTAAGCTGGATAGATTCCCGAACAAACAAAGACTTAACATCATAAGAATAGCAAACAACAGCCCCATACTGTCCATTGGTAAACCAATTCCTCAATTATTATTTTTTAGCACTCGCGCCTTTGTTGCTCGAACCGCTACTCTTGTAAGACTTATCGAATTCTCGTAGCTGCGCCTGCATTCGAGCTTCCGACTCGACCTGGGTTTCCGCACGGCGGAATTCGAGTGGCGATCGTAGATAGCCACTACCAGATTTTTTACTACCTCCTTGAGCAAATCGGTCCATATTATAGCTTAAATCGACTGGAACCCGGGGCGAATTCTGGACCTTTTCAGATTTAACGCTGGTTCGTTGACTATAAAGCTTTTTTGTTAACAAATGATAATACATTGTGTCTTTAGTGTACCTATGGAGCTGAGCGAAAGGTACATGCACATGCACATGCACCTGGGTATATGTAGTAATAGTACCGAGGGTATGAGGTAAGAAGAGTAGAACAGTAAGCCAGTTACACAATTTCGTCTACTATTTAGACAGGCGCTTAAAGAGGTAGCGGCAGAGAGAACGAGGCGGACCCAAAAAAATCTTATTGACAGGAACTTACGTATTGCTTCCTCCGTAGGTTACGCGGGTAGATGATGAAGACATCTTGAGAATTCGTGAAGTGATTTGGTCTAGGCACAGCTACCAAGGAATACTTAGTAATGTTGATAAATGCGCAAGGCCAGTTTTAGTACCTTAACTGCTTCTATTTTAGTAGTTTGGTACTGAAGATTGAGAGGTATAAGTGACGTGTGCGTCCTGCAGTGCACAAAAATAACTGCAGAAGAAGATAGCCGGAATAGACAAGAAGGAAGCGATGAGAGATGGTCCATGATGAAGACAGAAGTAGGTAGGTCTTTATATCAGGAATAAAGAAAGAAGAAAAAGTGCTTTTCAATACTATGGTTTTTCATGTTCAATTTCGAAGGCCAGAAAATCCATGAGTGTTGCATCTCTTCAATCCCGCTGCTCCGATGAACACTGCTAGATGAGCCAGAACGATGTGCCAGGTCGATGTGCTGGATCGATGTGCTAGGTCGCTGCCTGTAGCTGTTGCCTCTCATGAAGTAAGACAATTGCCAGGCTTCGCTGCCCGAGCCAATGATATTGGGATAAAAAGTGAGAAGCATCCATGTAAGGTAGAGATTGATAGTTCGAGTCTGATACTAAGCTACCACATTAGAGAGGTGTTCATGAAACTCCTAAGCTTCTTCGTGAGGCTGGAGTTTGCATCTCAAAGTGAACAGAGGTAGCACGCAGTGGGGGAGAGGCGCCAAAAATGGAGGAGGGGTGGCTGTATTTCTGCAATTCATGGCAACATTGCTGCTTGTGCCTCTTTGCTTTTTGGGGGTAGCTGACACTTCATGTTATTGCAGCTGTCCAGCCCGTCGCTCCTTGAAAATGGATACATTTACTCAAATATTATCGTTAGATAAATGTGGTCTTCTAAATGAAGTAATGGAGGTGCTGAATCTTCTTTGACAAATCTTTGCTTCTGGTTGGAAATTGTATCTCTCTGTTTCCCGCTTGGCCTTCCCTGCCGTAGTTTGAGGGGGTGGGGGCTGACATGTGTATAGATTCTTCTGCTTGCTAAGTACATGCAGGGAGAGACGGGCCGCGTCATCTTGCACTCTGATGTCTGTAGCACAAAGCTCTCAATGTCCATTAATCGTGCAGAATGCCGTCTTTTGGACTGCTGGGTCAGTGTTTGACTTGAGCAAAATGCATCATATTTCAGGGCATTTCACTCGCTATTGCTTGCCAAAATCAGAGAGTATAAGGCCTTCATTTCCAAAGAAGAGTTGCCTTGATCATGGTAAGCTCGTGTGGTAAAGACTTGTGCAACTTCGTACCCGTATACTTAGCTGCTTATTTACAGGCTTGCCACAGCCAGGCTTTTCCAAGCATCATGTATGAACACTTGTTTGCTACTGGCTTTCTGAACATGCTGCCTATCTTCGTGGCGACACATCCAAGAAAAGACCGTAGTGTACACTCTGATGCTTTCTACTGCTGGCAGAAGCATCCCGGATGCCTCCTTGAAGGCCAATGTGGCTAGCCGCTTCTCCAAACCATGCACACGCCTCTCGGAAGCGTTTTGGTAGACCGCGGACAAGAAATTTTGCTCAAGCCCAAAATTTGTGCAAGTTTTCGTCAGAGATGTCAAATAAGATGTCTACTGGCTCATGTTTTTGCAAGAAGCTTGCAGACGCATCAAGTGTCTGAGCGACAAATCTCCCAGCCAATCTTGAGCCACGATCCATCGGACTTCTGATCACAGGCAGTCTAAATTACCTTGCGAGCCCAATCTACAAACAATATTACATAGTCATCCGCCTTTAAATTTATATATTACTGACTAGCGCAGCTTGTGGGGGCTTACGGCTCTCCCAAACACCTCTACTCGTTTTTCTGATGCTCGACGGCTTTTGCAATACGAATTTCCTTGTACAATTCTTTTTCCTGTAATCTTTGCATTCACTTTTCGCATGGTCAACAGTCCAAACTTGGCTTCGGAAAGTTGGAGATCAATCTCCGATCCATGCTCGTGACACTTCCTTGACGCCTATACAAGGTTTCTCTTAGTACAAGTCATGTAAGACGAAATGCGAACGCAGCTGTCAGGCGCGGATTGGAAATGTTAGAAATGTGAAAGAGTGTTGGACTTGACTATATAAAAGCTGCTCATAAAGGCCATTACATTACCTAGCTACACTCATACAGTAACCTAGCGGGATGTGATTCCTATCGCACAGACTGTGCTACGCAGCACAGAAGCAAGATCTCTTTCTTGTGCAGCATCAGAAGCTCCCCTTATGCCAATTCTTCATTTTCTCCAAAACTACCGGAGGCGGTACCTCTCCCTGCTCAACGTCTCTAACCACACTTTTGCGAGTTTTGAATGCATTGTAAAACTCTGCTAACTTTGGGAATTTCTCCAAAACATCTCGCCCATAAACGTCCTTTACCATCTTGCCTGATCCCATAGTCATATCCATGCCATAGCAGTCGACGGTAAACTCGAGAAACTGGTATAGCACAATGTCTGCGAGATTCACGCTACTGCCAGTGGCAGACCCGTCACTCTCACTCTGTATAAGCGGTGCCATGTCGCGATCTCTATACGCCTCTTCGAGCGTCATGAGTGAGCGTCGAATCCAACGCAGCATTTCATTTGACGCCTCTGGTAGAGGAAAAGGCCCCGCGCCAGTGCCGAAGAGACGTACGGCGTTCCATTGAGTGGTGCACTCGTCTGCCAATGCGATCACTCCGTTGACTTGTGCACGTTGGAGAGCATCGGCTCCCCTCATGGAGTAACGAGAGCGTGGGAATCCCTCTTCGCCATTGTCGCATAGTTCATCTAGGTAGTTCATAATAGCTAGCGATTGACGAACATACGTGAATTTGGTACCATGACTATCCTGTGGAATGGCGAGGATGGGTAAGCTCCCATGTGGCTTGGCAGGGAACCGCGAGTCCACCTGGTTACCTAGTTGAGGATCCGTGACCGGCACAATAGTTACTGTAGAAGAAGGGATTCCTTTCTCTCGAAGGTAAATAGTAATTCTTCGGGGATAAGGCATCCAAGGATACACATACAAGAGCCAGGGGAATTGATGCATTTTGAAGGAGACCGTGGGATGAAACAAGTTTATGGTAGTAGATAGGTAGATTATTATTAAGGTAGTTGCGCGACCTATTTATATCCGGAACGGATCGATTCCGGAGCGTTCCCGCAATCTTTTTCTGCGCACTTTACCCACTTTGTCGGAGACATAAATCGGGCTTCATCCACCTAATTTTAGTAAGAATGATCTTCGTTGTACAGCTGGTCTCAATGAGACCTTTGAGTACATCATTCAAAATGATAGGAGAAACCACCCGTCGGTCGCCTGGGTGATATACTAAAGCATATGTGTAATCTAGCCCACTTTAACCATTGATTTAGTTCTTTTTGTCTAATAGTCTGTTGGTATAACGACAATCATGCAATACGACTGCGTTCTTTCATCTCATTCAACAGGTTATGAGCCCCGAACGCTTCACATGATCCAACAAAATGAAATCGTGAGCCAACACTCAGCTGATAATTCGCCTGCTCTGATAGAACAGACCGCAGCTATCGCAGCTAGAATAACCATCATTTACCTTTAGTTAATAGAAACGGAAGAAAAAGACGCTCTGAGGCCACTATTTGCCAATCTGGCTTGTTTTCGGACCTTTTTAGTGACTAGTCGATGCTTATCGTGTGGCTGAGAAACTTTTTGTGCAAACTTATCCAATTTTCACTTTGTCCGTCCTCGTTTGTCTTGTCGACGCGTAACAGAAACTTTGAAAGCCCTATCCACCATGGAAATAGGGCGAAGTAAAAAATCGTCATCTGGAAGTCAATTCCAGGTGAGCTTCATAGGTATATATTACGCAGAAGTCTCAGTCCCAACCGCTTCACATTTTGATTCTTTCATTCACATATTCCGTTCTGACTCTGTCTTCTCTTGGATCATAAAGCCCAAGCATTACATTATATCCTCGACAGGACGATTTACCACATTGAACTCGCCAATATTTCCGACAGTATAAGATACACGCTTGTTGATTACACTCGTCTACAAGTTTTATTCGAAGCATTGGGAGCCACTTTTATGATACTATAGCGATAAATTTTGACTATGGATCAAATTTTTAAGCTGGTAGCTCCTCGTGCTAGGTTGACCGAGGATTATGGAACTCCGATTGAGGAGTTGTTTTTTTGGCTCCGGGTGGGGTCACCGCAATGTAATCAGCTCATCCAACACAGCTAAACGTCTCGTTGACCTGCTTGCCGTCCCTGTGGTGCCCAAGGGCGACCAAAATCCTACTTCAGTAGTGCCTCAAAACACACCTCTAAATCTCCGCTCCGATAACCAAGATCGGGGCCGCGATGTCATAGCGGCCGGAGCCATTCAACGCGAAGCTAGCGTCAAGATTTTAGAAAGCTATCCTCTAAATGAGACGAATCAGGAAGACCAGACAGAATGTTTTCTATCAGCTACATTATCTAATCTTCCTACAGAACTCATTCTAATCATAATGAGCCATATTGAAGATATTGAAGACGTTGTCAGCTTGGGCTTGGCCAATAACCGCCTGTGCAGTATTGCTCAAGAAGAGCTGCGATACTACTTACCCCAATATTTTGCACCATGGGCCAATCAAAATATTGCATGCGTGGGAGATTACTCGGCAAAAGATGACTTTCCCCCTGGGCTTTTTTCGAATGTGGAATTGGAAGTTTTACAGCACGAGAAAATTACCACCTTTGTCGAAGAAGAAGAAGAAGAATGGAGAATGGCAAGTCTGAATAGACTTTATGACTTCACCCTCCCCGATTTCTCACACATTCAGGAAACGCCAATGGCAATTGTTTCTTGGAAGACCTGGCGACTCAGAGATGCTTCCGGGAAACTAAAGTGCATCAGAGATTCCGCGATTAACTCTCTCATCAACTCGTGCGGCATTTACCGCGACTATTTCCCCAGGGATCAACCATGGATTCTTCGAAACCTTACTACGAAACAGTTTGTTCGCGCAGAAGCCATCGCCCTGAAGCCCGAATTTATTAGAGGTCCGCACATTATCGGCCTGGGTTTCGGCGAAGTTCTCCTCGCGCGAATCACTTGGACAGCAGCGGCCTTGGAAATACATGATCCAGCCAACATCCGCAGAGGAACATGGGCGGGACACTGTTTCGACATTACAACACTTGCCAGACACGAAAGAAAGACAATTGGTGACGCAGAGTGGACTGATGTGAGCGATGAGGTTAAGGAGGAAATTGCTACTATTTGGGAAAATCACTTCGGCGCCAACTGGCGTGAGATACTTTGTCAGGTATTCGAATCTTGAATGTGGACATTATACGTGAAGAATAAGCAAGGGCATAGAGGCACCGGGACTAGAGTTGTTATGAGTATTGCCTGGTAGAGTATAGAGATAGTAATATGAGTATCCTTAGTGTTGGTATAAATTTTCATGTCTACTAAACAAGTCGATGGACTGGAGAAAGTACTGCAAAATATTGATAATGCGAGTGACAGAAAGAGAAATCAATGATGCAGGTCAAACGAAAGAAAACCTTGAAAATGAGCAACCACGTTTTTTTTTTGTGGCGCGTGGTTGTTGGCACTCCGTTTAGCAGCTGACTTAATATATGTCTGGTATCATTTGGACATTTTGGGACTCTGCCGCGTCTGTGAACAAAATCATGGGTCGAGTGCTTTTGTTTGTATAATCCAACTGTCATTTATTTTCCCAGTTAAAGCAAATCCGAGCCTAAAGCATTTCATTTCTCGCATCACTGTAATCAGGGCCTACAATAGTGCAACAGCAATAGTTACGACCTGGCTTTCTGAAGTCGAAATAGCGATATCAACCCCTTTTAAACCAGCAATTTTCGCTGCGATAGCTGTATCTCCATTAAGCTAGGTAGGATCGTTAATCATCAAACCTGAAAAGACATGTTTCTCCAGGGCTACTTACAGAAACTTTATGAGTGCTGCGCTCATCCTTTATTATCTCAATATCTTTGAGGGAAGCATTGGTCTCCTTACTGGCAAAATTGAGTGACTTGAACACAGCTTTCTTCGCACTCCAATGTTCCACGAATGTGTTGTGTGAATTGGAGGAGGCTCTGCAGCGCTCAATCTCGGATGAGGTAAAGCTACATTCGAGCATAGCCTCAGCATTGATGGTAGTGAAATCCTCGACGTCAACGCCAACGTAACTGGCAGTGTTGATGCTTCGCACCAGAGCCTCGGCTTGTAAGATGGTTTCTTTGAGAGTCTTGTTTTTCTCCCTCGCCAGCTGCGCGAAATTGCTGGGATATACGAACCGAGAGGTGTTCTTATCCATACTGACACGAGCATCAGGGTTTAGGAGGACAGAGCTAAGTTGCTCTTCTGTATACGGCGGACTATCTTTGGAAACAAAAAGCGTATTGTTCACCATGCTGTCGTAGAAATAACGATTAGCCTTCTTATAACGTTCCTTGACTTTGATGCAGTAATTGCCGTAGGTGCATTGATCGAGAGTGGCGAATAAATATTTTGGGTGCACGCCAATCGCCTGAGTGCCTTTCTGACCAAAGCCGAAAGACGCCACGGAGAAAGCCTTTACACCGTCTGTTTGAAGGCTCTTGTTTGGGTAGAGAATAAGATCAAAGTCCTCCAGTGCCTTGTCAACGTTATCGGCATTACGGTTGCCAGGGACTAAGCCTGTGTTTAGAACCTGTAAGGCGCCGTTCATCATCCAAGCACCCGCAGGACCTTTAGGATGGCCTGTGAGATATTTTTGGAAGATGCCAAGTATCGCATTGCCCTTTGTACGGCCCAAATGTTCTAGTTGCTTTTGGATAACTGAAGACTCATTTTTGTCATTCGCTTTAGTCGATGTACCGTGGAATGAAGCGACTCCAAGATCATCGATACTAAGGCCCCAGGTAGCAAGAGCACCGCGTAGCGGTGCGATACTATGGTCATTGTACCAGAAATGATTTCCCAAGCTGCGAAGCATTTCATTCTTCTGCCTGGTGGCTTCTTTCTCAATGTGGTGGATACGGTCGGCGATATAAGCTGTGATGTCGTCGTCCTGGGACGTCATGTCCCTTGCCTCCTCTATTAGGTCTCTAATTTCAGTTTCTTGCCACTGTTTTATTTGCCTCCTACGGAATTGAACTTGGCGGCGGCGATATTTGATGTCTAGAAGAGGTGATGAGTGTATACCAGCAGCCTCGCGAGCGGTAGTTAAAACGCCCTGGCCGGGGGCAGGCACTGAACGACCAATCTTATCAGCAGCAACTGCTGTAAGAGTCAAAACTCCATGGATTGGAACACCCATTTCCAACGCAAGCTTTGCAGTCATTATAACCTGAATACCGCAACCTTGGGATTCTACGAACCCATTTCGTGTTGTCGTTGTTGGCCGAGACATCTCTTTGGGGGTTCGGCCGCGGGCTAATTCTTCAACGGAATTACTTGTAGCTCCCATATTAGCGAATTCATAAGAGCCCTCTTCTCCAAAGTCATCAAATCCGCCAACAAAGCAAACGCGCGCTTTTCCTTGTATAATAGTTTCGTAGCCAATGTCAATAGACTCCAAAGCCGTAGCACAGGCGCCAACAGGAGTTTTGATTGGTCCAGATGAGGACATTAAAAGCATATTTACCCAAGCACTCATGGTGTTAATAAATGCTTCCTGAAGGATATCATTTTGAACAGGCTTATCTTGGAATCTGTCTTTGTGTATTCCCCGTAGAGCTGCAGTGCCGCCAAAGCCCGATCCTATACAATTGCCGACCTCTGATATATGAACATATTTATATAATTCATACGGATCAGTGATTCCGGTAGAGAGCAAAGCCTCAACAGTGTTAACAAGGACGAAGAGTGTAACTGGGTCAACTTGAGAAATAATATCCTCGGAAATACCGTATTTCCTAGCGTCCCAACCAGTCGGAATCTGGCCGGCAACCAGGCGATCGAATCGAATGGCTTTGGGAATCCATAGAGACGCGCCCTTTTTGATGTAAACAGTATACTCGTTACTGTCAGGTATCTTGAAGATGTTCACACTATCCCCATGCTCGCGCTTAAATGCCTCAGCCGTTTCCTGAGATGCCTCAAAGGGGTCGAGATCTTCTTCAACAATAATCTCATGAAGCAGCTGCTTCTTATGAGGGTCGTATCCACCAAAGAGCTCGGGTTCAATCAACCGGATTCCAGAATGTTCAAGTATGAATCTCTCATACTTCCCCTTCACGTCTTGATCTTCCACTGGCTCCCCAGTCTTGCTATCCACCCACCCCGAGTAAAGTTGACCTGTTGTCTTAATCACGCCATTATACTGTTTGATCAGACCCATAATCCAAGCCATTTCAACACATCCCTCAAGGGAAAGCTCACCATGAGCTTCGATTTCCCATCGGGTGCGTGAGTTACCCCAAGGGCCAATTTCAGCGAAGCCGGTAACAACAACAACCTTTTCTAGGTCAACCATGCCACTGAGGCTCTCATTCAATTTCGAAAGATCGCTTTCCCAGTTAGGTAAGGGTGGAAACTCTAGTTTCATATTTGCGCGTGGCTTGATGACTTTCTGTTTATATAGGATCTCTGAGTTAATGCCACTGGTGACATTGTACTCAATAAAGTTCTCCTTGGCCACAGCATTGCGAATACTGGCAGTGTCTTCAATATCCTTGCGAATGCGATTTATAACGCCCTTTAAGTCAGAAATAGACTGAAGGCCGCCATTAAGATCAGCATATATAGGCCCATCCTGACAAATATCAACAATCGCAGGTGACATGAGCCCGAGAAGATTAAACGCCATCTCCTGAGTTGAAAAGGTACGAACGCCGTAACCTTCGATGCCCATTGCAGTGATATTATTCGCGCTCATAAGCCCAGTTCCTCGAGTCCAACCAATACTGGCGCCGCAGATAGTAAGATAGCCGCTCCAATCTTCAGCATGCCATTTGGAGAAAAGAGTCTCCAACGCAAGCTTAGATTCTGCGTATAAGCCGTCGTTACCGAACGTTCCATGATTCGGCGATAACGGAAGAATGACTTGGGCTGGTCGAGTCTTAACGTCGCGCTTAGATTTCTCCGTCTTAATACAGCCCAGAAGCCGCAGAAGATTGGTGAGCATAATGCGGTGGGCTAGTTCAGATTTTGAATCAATGCTATCAATTTGACGGCCATTTTCTGAAACAGCAGCAAATGGTATAACGAGATCAAGGTCCCAGTCTAATCCCTTGGGGTCGTATATATACTGGACCAGGGCGTTAACATCTTGTACACTGCCTTGGTTGAAAGGCACAACCACCAATTGAGATCCACGGGAGCCATATTGGGTATATATAGACTGGTAGTTCTCCGTAGTCTCCCGAGAAAACTGGCTGGTTGTTATGATGACCTTCGCCCCACCGCTAAGTAATCCCTTCAAGATTTCAACACCAATTGATCCAACGCCTACTCCAGTTATGAGGACGTATTTTTCGCTGAATGTAATTCCAGATTCGGCTGCTTGTTCAAGGCAATCCAAATAGTATTTGGTAAGCTTTTCGTTGTATTCCCACCCAGTTTTTCCTTTCTGTCTTATATGAATGTAAGGAATGGTCTTGGTATTGGCAATGGAATGGCTTCCAGTTTTGGTAGTCAGATTTCCGATAGCATCATCGGTACTTGCATCGTCTTTTTCAAGGGATTGGATAACTTCGTGGTAAAGACTTTCGATTTCGGGAGTTGGAGTCAACATCTTGTATTGAAGATTGAGGAGCTTATAGATGCGAGGCAGATTGATCTGAGTCTTCTCATTGCTCGCATCATTTGGCGTACTGCCCCCCTCGGCCATCTGTTGGACATATTGCTGCAGCTTGGAGCAACTAGGGCGAGCCACTTCCTCATATTTTAAGTCACCACGAGCGCTAACAGTCGTAGTAGGCTTGGTTAAGGTTGAGAGATCTTTATAAATCGGCAATTTATCCAAAACTCTCTCGCAACTCTCAATGAGCTGAGCGCCGAGTTCTTTAGCGAGTTGATAAGTTTCGCCGCGCTCCCTGGGACAATTGTCGATGTGGTATTGCATGAATTCTAAAAGGGTAGGGTTGGCGCGATTCATAACGCGGATGCACCGGCTGATAGTGTCCTGATCAACAATTTTAAGCCGGCCGAATATAACATCGTAATATATGGTAAGTACTTCTTGCCGAGCCCAATTCCACGAAGAGTCATAGGACCGAACTTTGAGAGGATCAAATAAAGGTTTAATGCCTGCAGCGTAGACGTCGCCATGTTCAACCAGCCAGAGATCAAGCTGCGACTGAAGGATCTGGTTTGACTTCTCGGCATTAATAAGTGACTTGTCTCCAGAGCGTAAGTCTATTTTGAGATATCTCGCCAGAACCTCCAACTGCTGTTTAAATAAAACTCGTTGCTGGCTAGTAAGAGCATCGATAGCGGCGGGATCCATCTGTATGTTGTTGCCACTGAAGGCAGCTGCAGAGTCAGGTGTCGTGAACTCATTCAAGTTCACTCCCGCATTGTTGGCATAACTCTGTGTAACATTATCCAGAAAAGTTTTCGCATCGGCCTCAGATCCGAGACGAGATGGTGGTTCCATGGTGATTGACAACAAGAGAACGCCATCTTGACGACCCGAGGCCAAACCCCATCGAATTTCCAGATACTTTCTAGCGGTTGTAATGTTGAACCCTCCTGGCATTTTAGAGGAAATGAGTCGGGATATTAGAGCCTGCGACTGTTTGCCTAGACTGCCATCAAATGTGGCTTGGATAGCGACACTAAGTTCGTCTAAGGGGGTTTCTTCAGGCTTCTCCGGAATAGAGCCAAATTCCTTATTCAGATCGCCCACAATTTCGTTTTGGAGAGTAGATTTACCTGAAATATTGTAGCATTAGTATGAGTGGCAATGTCGTATGAAATTGTTCAAAAACGAAGGAGAAGTTATCCAACACCCCAGCTATAGCGCAACAGCATAAAGGCGTCCACTTCACATATAAAATGCGTGCATACAACTGTTGAATACATTTACACATAGCAGAAGTGACAGCAGTGGCAGCAGCAGACCACGCTCTAGCTGGAGTGCTGGAAAATAGAACTGGGGTACTGCATAACTTTTCTCAAAATTAATTACTCACCACCAACGAGATCTTTAACAGCTTTGCCAACGGAAATCTCCAAGAGAGGCTTTTTTAATTTTTGGGCGACTAGAGATCGCACAATCTCTATAGCCTGAATAGGTGCGTCGGGGATTTGTACGGCTTGTCTTTGTTGAAGAGGGGATGGTGTCGCAACAGGCACAGGAACGGCTGATGCAGGGACAGCGATAATGGCACCGGTTGCAGAGGCCTCAGCCTCGCTAATCGAATCAGCGAGTACATTTAGTTCAGTCTCTTTAGCATCAGTGCTGTAGTAGATCTCTTTCATATCTTTGTCGAAGTGTAGAATCTGTCTTTGGACTGATTTAGCTGCATCGTAAGACTCATATTTGGCAGCCAAAGTATGCTTAGCCATGTTGCCAAGTGTTGCCGCTGGGCCAACCTCTACAACGCGCTGAGCCATTTTATGATCCAGGATGACATCTTGCGTTTCAATCCATCTCACAGGTGAGGCAAATTGATAAGCCAAGAGTTCGACAAGTAGAGTATGTGCGAGCTCCTGTTCGACTTCAGGCTTCATATTGAGAATCCAAATGATTGAGAATCTAGATAACGAGTAGGTGAATATTTGAAAAAAAAAAAAAAAAAACAAGAAAAAGAGAATTTGAGTATATTTCTTTTGGATCTGGATGCTCAGAGTGATATAGGTGCAGGCTATGCCGATAATTCCTATTGGTATCTCTCCAGTAACTGTGGACGATATTTATGCGCATAGAGGCTTATTTCCTCTCAACAATCAACGATGGAGGAATAACAAATGTTGAATGTTGAGAATAACACGTGGACATTGAACGAATCGGACAAAAGGAGGGCTGGAATCGTTTGCATAGGTGAACACCTAGGTGCACAACGAGAAGTACAGATAGGGAGGAAGTAGATGAACATTTAGGTGGACTGGCTAAGCTAAATTTGCGGCGCTATCCCTCGCAGCTCCGGATACAATTTGAACCCCTGCATTGCCCTCTTCTGCGTTTTCTACCAACTGTTGCGCCAATCTCACCGCGTGTCCTTTACTTCGTTGAATTTCTAAATTGAGTAAACGTTGGATAATGAGAATGACATAGAACGAAGAGGGAGAGACCACTCCACCATAATCTCCACTACATATGATTACTGGATGTAGGGCGTAAGAAAATTTGAGTTGGGAATAGTGATGAGTCTTCTGTCAGAGAGTCAGCATGTGTTTTACAATAGTTGCTCTACATACCTTCTGTTTTCACTCAGATGGTAATGTAACTCAGTTCCTGAGAGATTTTCAACTCATCATGACGATGACTTGCCGTCAAAGATACCATGCCACAGGTACTCGCACCTCGATCTAGCCGCTATAACCTGGGCCATTGCCAATGAAACAATAGCATGAATCATACCCACATACGGGAATAGTAAGACCAACAGTCCAGTACTTTGATTACTCAAATACCAGAGTACTAATTACACTCCACAAGCATCTAAATTGCTCTTTTGTCCCATCTTCGTACATGTAGAGTAACCTTCATCATCCTTACTGATTACTAAATTTACAAATATATCCAAGTCTATATACTACAATATATCAATATCGTGATCAGTAATTGCCTCGCAGAAATGGTAAAGGATACAACTGAGACCTTGTCATCAGTAGGAGAAACTATCTCTGGCTGTGATAAAGATGAATAGTTTAATAGTTGTTATTTATGCTACTCTAGAGGGTTCTATGTTATTTTCCTTGAAATGCCTCACTATGTAATTTCCTGAGAAATTTTCCTTATCAATCTCTACTAGTCATTCTGCTTGTAGTCAGTGAACTGAAAACGGACACTGCAGATAGAGGCAGCAGCGTGTAAAACTTGTTCCTTTACTCAAGAGGCAGTTTGTTGGGATATTAGTAAGCGGGGTTAACTGTATTAAGACAACGCTTCCTTCCTTTTATGATCGGATGTTAAACTCATCGTTAGGGTCTCACTACCTCAGTTGCTAGCCGCTTTAGTCGTGGCCACTTTCGCCAGCGCAGTGTGTGCATTTGGGTGTAGATCTAGCAACTCTCAACATTTCAAAGTATCTCTTCCGATGAAGTTGGTCAAGGCGCATGCTGCCACTGGAGAAGAATTTACAGACGCGTACATTGACAGAATGGCGAAGTGGATAGCTGGCTGATTAAATTTTCTGTGTTAGGGGGATTCTCTCAAGGCATAGATTTATATATAAGCCAAGCGTTGATGGTCGGGATGTATTCCTTTGCAGCTACGTTCATAGACAAAAATTGCGTTTTGATGAAGCTTACTTTCAAGATGTCCATTATTAATCCAGAAGCTTCCATTCATGCTAAGGATCTTGAAAAAGTTTCCAACCGTGTAGAAGAGACTGCACATACTCCAGTATCGACCGACATGGACGGACTCGTCGCAACTGCTTCTCCACGAGAAGTTCATGGAATGAAATGGGCCGTTGTTTGCGTTTCAATATATATCAGCTGCTTGATGTATGGGCTGGACATGACGATTGCGGCAGATGTTCAAGCTACCATCATTGTACAATTTGATAGCGTTGATCAACTGGCTTGGGTTGGAAGCGGATTTCTACTCGGCTCGGTCTGCTCGATTTTCCCTATGTGAGACAAGCCTGATATACGCCACATGAAGTTCCCCTTTCAAGAACTAACGTCTATCAAAGCGCCACTTCCTACACGACTTTCGATTTTAAATATATATTCATTGGATCAGTGTTATTTTTTGAAGTCGGATCAGTAATTTGTGGCGCGGCACCTACCATGGATGCACTCATCGTTGGAAGAGTAGTTGCTGGAATCGGAGGTTCAGGAATATACATTGGGTACAGTTTCTTTCTCCGCAGGACTTTTCGTTCCTCTCTGGCTAACGTTGCGAAGTTTGCTCAATTATTTAACTGTTCTTACCTCCAGTCAAGAGCGAGGGCGATATATGTCAGGAATTGGTCTTGTATGGGGTGTTGGAGCCATACTCGGACCTGTTGTTGGAGGCGCTTTCTCCCAAAGCCCCGCAACTTGGCGATGGGCTTTCTATATAAACCTGTGAGTGCATACCGTCTCTATTTGTTCGTCATTCCAAGGGCTCATCGATCCTTTTGGTAGTGTGGTCGCTGCACTTTGCGCGCCAATCTACATCTTTTACCTTCCATCAGTCAAACCGTCCAACTCTGCAAAGATGAGCCCGATACGAGCTGTTGCTTCATTCGACTGGTCTGGGTGGATTCTTAGCACTGGCGCTATAGTTTGTATATCATTTGCTCTGACAAACGGGGGCAACATTTGGCCGTGGCGAGATTATCGAACTATCACGTTTTGTGTCTTTTTCGGCGTACTCAGTGCTGCTACTGTGGTTCAGCAAAGACTCCATCCGTCTATGACAGTGGAAAAGCGCCTTTTCCCACCTCCGCATATCATCCAAAACGGCACTATCACACTTCTCAACATACAAACTGCGGTAACTATCGCAAATATTTTTGTTCCTCTTTATTATATCCCTCTGTATTTCCAGTTTGTTCATGGGGATTCTGCTATCAAAGCAGCAGTGCGCTTACTGCCTTTTGTTCTGGTCTTTGTAACTACAAGCCTGCTATCGGGAGCGCTGCTACCCAGGATAAATTACTAGCAAGTTATGTTCCCCTTGACTACACAAGATCTTTCCAACTAATACTGAATTTAGCTGGCTGCTGTATGCGACATCAGCAGTATTCATGAGCGCTGGCGGTGGGCTTATGTATACGGTCCACGCCAATACTGCTCCCACCAAGGTCTACGGTTATAGCATTATGCTAGCCATTGGCAGCGGGTTAAGCTCCCAAGCGGGATATGCAATAACTGGCATCAAAATCTCCTCCAAGGGATGGTCTGCTGTTGATGTCCAACGCAGCATCTCCGCACAAAACTTTTGGCAAATTAGTAGCAGCTTACTGGCTCTGCTAATGAGTGGACAAATATTTCAGAGCCTGGCAGTTCGAAATTTGGCATTCGCTCTTAGGGGGCATGGATTTTCGGATGCGCAAATCCGAGGAGCCGTTGCCGGTCTGCAGAGTTCGCTCTTGAAAAGCCTTGACTCGCAATTAGCTGCAGAGGCAGCCAGCGCTATCACGGAGGCAATGCGCCCAGTCTATATTCTCAACATTGTGTATGGGGGGATTTGTCTCCTAGCTACGCTGGCAATGAAGAAAGAGCGGCTATTTACGAAGAGTCCAATACTCGAGCCTTGATTTTATGAGTGGCATGAGAGCATGGCTGTTGTTAGATTGCCTGAAACGGTCATTTCTCGTAATGGCATCACGCCTGGTAATATAGAGCAATGTGCTACGGACTCAGCGACTAGACACACGAGTATTGAAATACGTGCGACGGTGCTTTTAAATAGCAACGACAATAATCTGTATCTATAGAAACATATAACCCCCAACGTGGTCTCTGCCACTTTTACGGCTGACTATGAGAAACAAAAAAAACAAAAAATAAAAAAAATTCCGTACTGGCTTTCTTATCTCAAAAGTTAAGTCAACTGAGCTGCGTAATAGTCAGATACAAGCAAGATCTACCGGAGGCGGACAGCTACAACATCCCGGCTGTATTCGCAAAGACAGCCAAAACAAGAGCTACCGCAAAGAACATTTGATGGAATCGAATCAAGTTTTTTTTTTTAGATAGAAACGGTGCCTATGGAATCAAGTGTTGATTCTCTAGGTACTTTCTATTCTTAATAGCTCTTTGGTACTTGAGAATATTGCCCGATTTGCGTACCTATCAGTCATTGGATTGTACACCATCCAATGCAAGAAATACCCCAAACATCCACCCGGACCTTGACCTAGGCCCCGTTCCAATTCACCATTCATTTTGATTACTCCTTTGGCATGCAGCATATAACCTTCCGGGTCCCCAGACAAGAACTGACGTTTGGTTAATTTGTAAACTCCAGTCGAAAAAAGCAATAAAGGGCAACGAACTGATTCTGCGACTAACGCCAGAGCCAAGGCAATTATATCATCACTGATAGGCGGTTCTTGCAATATTGCGTCTCTGACTGCCTTGATACACTTGCCCTTGTATTTAAATCGCAGTATGTTCCAGAGATTGTTCTCGGGATAGAGGGTGGATAAACTGTAGCAAGCAATGAAAAGTATAGATTCCAAAACCTCTTTACTTAAAAGAGCCCATGGAATAAAATACATTTTCTTAAACCAAATGAAGTCTCTCAGGGTGCATTCGGGACCGTTTTCCCAATTCTTGTAAGCGTTATCAACGACGTACATTACATCTGAGGCAAGTTACTAATCACGTACGTGTAGAGGGCAGAGCACGCTTGAAGCGCTCAAAAATATCTCTTCAAGTCCAAAAAATTAACTCACAGTGATCAATGAGAAAGTGTTCAATATCATTCACTTTTCTCGGGTAGCTTTCAAATGGGTTTATTCGGTTGTACACCATTACATGCCTCGGATTAAAGGGCCATATCTGTGATCTTTTGTCTCTGGTCGTCTCCTCAGCCTTGTTGTCAGGACCTGAATTGTGGATTTCCTTAGTGTTTGTGCCGTTGGAGGGAGCTAGGAATGGCGTGGGCTGGTATGGCCGGAATTCCAGCTTCCTCTGCCGTTTACGAAGGCAGCCTTGCTTAGCTGCATGGGAGCGGATTGCGCTCTTTTTTCGAGAATCGGTTGTGTCGGCTGGCTTTACAATATTTATAAACTGTAACGGAGTGGCACGCTGGCTTTTTGAGTTGAAGCTCATAGCTGTACGTTCCCTTTGTTTTGACGTAGTTTTGCAATCTTGGCTGGCGAGGTTCAACTCTTTTTTTACAAGTAGGGCGGGTGGCGATTCCTATTTAAACACTGGATGCCTCCCTTTGCGCAAAGACTGGGGCTCGACGCTTGTTTGCTTACGTTATGTACTAAGAGTTTGCTAGCATTCTCGAGCATCTAGTTCAAGCGATAGTACATATTATAGGGCGGCTTTAAAATAGACAGCCAACTCTCCGTGCAAGCTCTACACAGCTCAGGGGTGTGAACAAAAATAGGGATCGCAAAATAGAAATACAAACACAAGTTTAAAACATAACTATAACAAAGCAAATGTCGCCCAGCACCCCGTTTCTATTACTTCAATCTTAACAACAGACCTTAACCTCAATAGTAGTAATATGAAGAGTAGTGATAATAGCAACAATAGTGATAGTATTAGCAGTAATAGCAGCAGTAGCAAGTGCTAGATAACAGTGTAATGTGCAAAGTTGGGTAATGTGTGCTGGTTGTTTGAGAATCATCTCTTTTTTTCCCCCCCGCATTCCTCGATAGCACAAGGAGAATAATAGCTGGAAAAATAAGTGTTTGCAAATGTCAAAGTACGTATAGTTACTTCGTCAGACTGAGGATCTCAACGAGCAGACTATCCCGCTTTCGTTCTAGGTCTTTGGTATCCTTTCCACGCAACTCTTCAGAAACACTGGCTTTCAGTGCGTCGAGCTCTTTAGGCGTCCATTTGAATGCGTGAGCTTTCATATCTTCAAGCCAAGATCGAGATGCGGGACCAAGGTGTTCCAAAACGTGGTTGAAGCCGTCGATGCCGCCTCCGCCCCCCATCGCGTGCGACAGAAGGGGACCGGTGGCGGCCCATCTCGGCCCAAGACTATTAGTCACACACGTATCTGGCATCCATATGAGTTGTTGATCTCGAGATAATCGTCGAATGTAGCACTCACCTAAATCTTCAGCCGAGATAATACCACGGCTCACCAGGCTATAAGCTTCACCGAGAACTGCTGCCTGGAGACGGTTGGCGGCGAACCCCGGTAGCTCTTCATGAATGTGCACAGGTGTTCGGCCCACCGACTTATAAAAAGATTTAGCTGCCTCTGTGACCGAAGCTGCTGTTTTAGGATGAGGAACCACTTCGACAAGTGGCATTAAATGCGGAGGGTTGAATGGGTGTCCGATGAGCACGCGCGAAGGGTTAATCGCGCATTCTGATATGAACCGAGAACTAGGAATTCCGGACGAAGAAGAAGCAATAACCACGTCAGGACGGGTCGCCGCATCAAGTTCTGCGAATAATTTGGTCTTCAGCTCGACTCGTTCTGGTGCATTCTGTTCTTGTCTGTTAGCGCTGCACAGCTATAGGGACAGCTCTGGATAATGTACCTCTTGGACAAAGTCGACGTTGGCAAAGTGATCCTTGAAATTGGCTCCCACAAAGCGATAGTTTGTCAGTGCCGCGTGGGGAGATCTCTTTTGCTTTTCCAGGGTTGGCCAGATCCTGTGAAGATAATCTGCAAGCCCTCGTTCGGCCCCTGGCGCAGGGTCGGACACAATGACCTTTAAGCCATGAGCCAAGAATAAACCGGTCCAAGATGCTCCAATCACCCCGGTTCCGATGACGCCTACTGTCTGGATGGGCATGGCAACGATGAAAATATGTTAAGTTGATATCGACACAGTGAGGAAGGCTGCTAGTATAGACAATTGATGGATAACCCTGGTGTTCGCACAAAGCCTAATGGACCGTGGTTAGCAACCATTGACTTTATATACTAATTGTCCATGTTCAGGCAATAGACGACGGCTTTTACCCACTTGGTCCAAAAACTACCGTCAATACAGCTCGCTGGGATGAGCGGCGATCCCGTAGCCAACCTCATGGCGGGCATATCGCTACTGTACAATCTATTAGGTGGAACTACGTAGAATATTCTATTTTTTGTCGCATTTCTACAGATCTTCACTTTTTACTTGTTTCAAAACGTCAACGGCTGGATCCGAATAATCCGCTCTCTAGTAGATTCATTTATGCACCTGACCCCACACCCGCCGACGCCTTTTGTGGAAAACGTCAAAGGCAAATCCGAATAACCAGTCGCGTCCTTTCCGGCGGATAGTAAATGAACAAATGTGGAATAAAAGGCCTGCCAAAATCATGCTTAGTTATCTGATGGTGGGTACCGAGGGCCGCGGCCTCGGGTCAGATCGTCTGCGTCGCCCCACTTACCGAGATGCTTCCTACAAGAGAGTGGGAATAGCACAAACACCACGCACATTTCGGGCGGTGTAATTGTGGGATTTTGGCTGCGAAATGATCCACTTGAGTCCGGTACACAATTATATCGCAACCTCGTTCATGCAAGATGTCAAGCATGAAACGCCGTGATGGGGATACTTATTTCTGCGTTAACTTTCATCATGGGATACCCTTGATGAACTACCTAATGCGGTATAGAGTTTCACTCTGTTTCTCGTTCATGCAACGGTTTTTAGAACCACATCGGAGATAACTCATAGCGGGCATCGATTCGTACAGTACATACCTATGTCCGTTACACGATGACGGCGTCTCCGTCAGACCAGGACAGGTTGAACTCCGACACTTCGACTCATCGTCCGACAATAGCTTCTGAAGAGAAATATATAAAAAGCCATAACTTTCCGATATCTCTTCTTCCCATTTATCTCTTCCATCGATATAATTCAAGTGACATCACTCTTTAATGAATGCTTAAGATATCTGGTCTTTGATATCGTTTACACCTTCAAATTGCGTCTTCTCATTCTTCGTCTTTACCTCTATCATGGCTGCTCAGGACAGAGTTGAGGGAGTGTATGGCCCCGGATCATTCACTGATACAGTTTTTACGCCGGTACCTGTGGAAAGCAAGAGGCTGCTTGTAGAACTTGCAAAGAAGACGCCCGGTTTCACCACCGACCAATCTCTTATTGATGGAGTCAAGTTTGTCGGCGAAGAGCTCCCCTGCATACCAGGACCCATCAAATCTCAGGCTTTTACTGCAGCTCTTCATGGATTGGCGGGCATCATCGGTCACGAAATTCTGCAGTTGCGTGGATTCAAGACATCTGGTGAGACTACTGTCAACACTGATGCTGCTGGCATGTTCCCTGCGACGCCTGCTCTAGTACACATCGACGGATCCAGTGGACCAGAAATTCTCAAAAATCCTGGAATAAAAGTGTTCGACCACGGTGCCGTCGCGACGCCCGTTAAGATGCGATCTCAGGCCATCTATCCAACAGCTACTCCTGGCGTTTGGTTTCAGCTCCACGGTAGCTTGGGTCCAGAGCCTATTCTGCGGTCCATTGGCGTTGACTCAAACGCTACTTTTCCATCTGGAGATGAGGCGTACGAGCATATCAAGAAAATTACCCAGACATACACCGCGAGCGATCTCGAACAGCTCATGTTAAGTCGAGGTTTCCCAGGCTCTATTGTGAACTCGCCCGCGGGTTGGCTGGACACCGCGATGGGTCGCTCGCTCGCTCGACACCCACTCGTCAATTACGACAAGGTCCAATTTACTGAGGCCATCCCTCCAGCTGCATTCCCAACGGCACAGGAAAATTTAGATGCAAGGCCTCTTGCTGGCATTAAAGTACTGGAGTTAGCAAGGGTTATCGCTGCACCAGCCTGCGGCGCAATCTTGGCGGCAATGGGAGCCGACGTTATTCGGGTGAACAGTAGCCGTCTTCCGGACTTTACAGTGAGTGCTCCTCTGATACCATAATTATTCATGAGGTAATTGTCCTAACGAGCATCTGCAGCCTGCCCAACTCACGCTCATGGCGGGAAAGCGTTCTATCGACCTCGACCTCGCGAAAGGCGAAGACAAAGAGACTCTTGAGTCTTTGGTAGCTGATGCCGATGTCATCATCCAGGGCTACAGACTGGGATCACTTGAAAGACGTGGATTCGGCAAGTCGCTGGCTCTGAAGTTGGCCGCTGCTCGCAAGCGTGGCGTTGTCTATTTGGATGAAAATTGCTACGGTCCCGACGGCTACTACGCTGAGCGTCCCGGATGGCAACAGGTCGCCGACGCTGCTGCGGGCAGTTCCTATGTTATTGGCAAGGCGTACGGGTTTCCCGATGGCCAGGGTGTCCTCCCCTCACTCCCAATCAGCGACATGTCCACAGGCATCCTCTCTGCAGTTAACATCATGAGCATGCTGAGAGATCGCGCCCGCTACGGCGGCAGTTGGGCGGGCTGTGCGAGCTTGACGGGCTACAATGCCGCTACTCTGCAGTCATGGGTCGGTCTGTACCAGCCAGAAATCGTCAAGCGCATACAGGATAGGTTCCAATTCGCGCCGATGACAAGCGATCTCCATGTTATCGAGCTGTATTACGCCATCGTCCAAGCTTGGGACAGATACGCTGAGCAAAACGGTAACTCGTACACAAGAAATGAGGAATTATATACGCATTTCAAAGATAGTATCTTCGGCAAGGACTTGCGTATTATGGCACCCGTTGTGCAATATACGAATCCTGTGGATAAGAGCTCGACTCCTACGTGGACTTCACCACCAGTACCATTCTGCTTTAACGAGACGGCTGTCTTCAATTAAGTCTAAAAATGACTAGGCTAATTCAGAGCGAACCATCCAGTCTCGTGTTTGTACAGTTAGAGTAGTTGAGTAATTGGCCATAAGTTAGACATGTCATTCAATCTAAGATTATATCCCTCATTTGTCTGCTCAAGACCAACGAAAGTTTCCTCTGTGATAACCGACAATGCTTTGAGGCCCAGTACTACCCTCTTTTGCCTCCATCTTGCGAAAATGCTTCCAGAAGATCTAGAAGAGGCGGAAAGCACCTGTCTATTTAATTACTGGTTAGCGCGCGCATAAACGACGTGGCGAGAGGTGGGTTTCTCTAGTATGGGTCACTGACGCGGGTTATCCGGTGATTTATGCCACTAATCCACTGCCGAGATGTTCCGCTCTGTGACAGCTAATAAAAATGAGGGAGTAGAGTAACTGAGACTTGTCAAATGGCAAAAACTCCAATATTCAAGACAGGTGCCACAATATTCCACCAAAAAGTGTGATATACAAGTGGTCCTTCGAATTAATATAGAGTCCAGTAGTCCCATGCGGTTCGCACGGTAAGTTCATAGCGCACTATTGGCGTAGAAGAGATTATGACTTCGGGCGTATTGAATCTGGTTGTCTGTACAAACAGGGCGAAAAATATCTTGCCTTGACATATTAAGTGCCTGAATGCCCCCCATGGATGTAATTTTACAGGAAGTCCATAGCGTTAGTGAGGAATCTGCCCCGCTTGGCGCAGTATTTCTGTTAATGGACACGGTACTGGGCCTGCCCCGAACTTGGCTCATTAACGTATATTTTCTCTACAGTATTCTAAACATGTCTTGATCGACAACACTTTCAGCGAAATATGCAAACAATCTCGGGTTTTGGTGGCATCCTAGAGACGATCAAAGAAACGCTATACTTCTGTCCCGCAATACAGCGAGTGAAGCGCTCACAGCATGGGAGTTGTTAGCTAGAAAAGGAAATCAAGTACTCGGAATTCTCCGCAAACCATGACGTCGGCAATGATACTGAAGGGGCTTGAGGGAGTTATGTATATGTAACCGTACTGAATTGAGTTGTCTTGCTTCGGCAGCGCAGGATCCACAAGCCGACGCCGAGGCACTGGTTGCCTTGGAGCGGGTCGGCCCGCTCGGCGCCAAGTAAAGAGTGGGCCATGTTCTCCCAAAGAAGAAATCGTGACGATTTTGGCAGTCTTGCATCGATGCTTCCAGGTATCTCCGCCGTGTTGTATGTAGCTAGCACGTCGTAGCTATGGCATGCGGATAGACTAGTCTTCGAGAAGCAAGTGTTGTGGACTTTTATTCGGCATTACGCGAACAAAGAATCGGCGTCAAGCTCAGTCATTCCTATCGGCTATAAAGCAACGACTGCCACACAATAGATGATTGAGACTTCACGCTGACACTGGGAATCTGTGCAACCATGCTATTGCTGTTGTTGACCCTAGCGACTTGGTGTTCACTTAAACTACGAATGTCGACTCATCGAGCATCACATACTGATGTGAACTAAAAGCTAAACTCAGGTCAGCACACCTACATGCAAATGAATGCCTCGTACCTTTCGACAATCAAGCTTACGCTTGCAATACTTTATAGTATTCTCACCAAAGTAATCTATCACTACTGTTGCAGAAATGGCTGCCAACACAACAACTCTCTCCCTATCTGCCCCCATCTCTTTGTCCTCCTTGCCTGCTTTGCATCCCGTCCTAGCCTTTTACGCCAAATACGGGAAAGACTTTCAAGATCTCGCAAACACCCCTGCAGAAGCATACTATACACGCGATGCCTATATAAATCTGCCACACGGGGCATTCTTTACGGGACGTGATCGCATCTGGGCCTTTTACAAACAGATGTACGGCGCCTTCCGAGCCAATCCAATAGAGCAGTTCTATACGCTCACTGTTGTGTCGGATACTGCAGGCACGCACACTCTGCATATGGAATACGTGCGGGGCTTGCACAGCCACGATGGTTCCTCCATCATACGCGTGCCGCAGGTATTTGTATACGAAATTGGGCCAGCGACAGAAGGCGAGGGCACTGACGGCTTCCAGATTCGGGGGCTTCGATGCTATTATGATGTTGGCCTCATGCGGGCGGCAGCCAAAGCCGAGGGAATCGTGATTGAAGAATTCGAGAGCGTCTAGAGGATTCATAGTAGCAATAGAATAATAATAAAGGAGATAGTGAATAGATCAAACGTCGATAAAGTTGTCTGGAGACTCTTGTTTCTGGGATCAAATATATACCAATATTCCTTGACAGCCATCGATTGGTTGACTCGCTGCTAAATGACAATGATTTGGCATTCTAAGCGACACCTAGATTTTGGGTCATGCCAGTCGCTGTATGTTCAAATCTAGTTACATGAAACCCTTTCATTTAACACGAATTCACTCATCATCTACGCCGGGATTCTTTCGCTGTAAATTGACGGGAGGACTATGAATAGTAACGTGGATCTCAACTGCCTATGCGGCGGTACCGGTGGTGTTTGTTATAGTGCTGTGGCGTTGCGCTATGCATGGAAATTCTCCAGTGGATCGAACAAGCGCGCAGCCTGAATGGGCTAGAAGTTCGGGGACTGCGAAGCGTGGACTGATCCGCTATGCGTCCCGCAAGGGGGAAAAAGCGGATGGGGCTGATCAGCCTCGGCATTGCTGCGGCAGTCATGGATGCGATTACACAGCTGCGTATATAATAAAAAAAACTGCGCCAGTACTATTGAGTAAGAGTTGAAGAAAGGGGAATCTGATTTCTTTACAAGTTCTTTGTCTAATCAATCTTCCTCCTCTCTTCTGTTGCCTGGAAGTCACAGGTTATACGACCCAACCAAAGCTCGATGAAGCAGACGCATCGCAAAGTTCGAAGTGGCTGTATTAACTGCCGGAAAAGAAGGATCAAATGCGATGAACTCAGACCACAATGGTTCGCCATCCCGCCATCCCGTAATGGATAATTTATCTTACCAATTTGGTAGTACTCAGTGTCAAAGACATTGCCTCAGGCGAAGACAGCTCGTCAATTGCAGCTATAGTACAGCCCCGCCAACCGCCTCGAAAATTGCGCGGCCATGGGCTGATAACGAATGGATTTCATCTTCGGAGGCTACGGCCGCACCGCTATCGCTGAACTACCCATTAGCGATATCTCAATTCGGCTGGCCGAATCCAATGCTGCCCGACGAAAAGATTCTACTGTATCACCTTTGCGCCATTCGAAAAGACATGATACTGGTTGCAGAGCGCGGATTTTCTGTCGGCATTAGTCAATTCTCAAGGTTGTTAAGACAGATTCTTCCATTCTTCACACACATACTGATGAAACTAAAATTCTTAGATTTCTTGCCATGGCAGGCCAATTTGAACATTTGAGGCACTGCTTGTGCAGCATTAGCGCAGCCCACTTAAGAACAGCAACGAAATCATCTCATATAGTCCCGCTGGAAAGCCACTATCGGGCACTTGCACTTCATGGAATGGTTAAAGAAATACAAAATTTGAGTCGCCAAAACTATGAGTATCGAGAAGAAATCTCACAAGGCCTCATCGCATCGTCAATATTGATGGCTTGGTATAGCCCTAACCCGTAAGCAACACAAACGGCCTTGGGCATTCGGATACGTATTAATTGCAGAGCATTAGGCGCGAATACTGTAGTTACCTCAAAGGAAGGCTTTCTGTAAGTTGAGAAATTCTTGGCAACCATAGCTGCCAGTCTTGAGCTAATATCGGCATGTCCATCGACGCTCAGTTACATCAGGATTCACTGCCGGGGGACCAAAAGCCGCTTCATACGATGCTAATGCAACATTCTGTCGTTGAGAAACCACAAATTGAAACGTCTTCAGACAGCCCTTTACGGACGATGGAAGACATTTACACACTGCTGGAGTCAGTGGCCAAGTCCATCCGTATCTTCTGTAAGTGCAAGTTGGACGACGAACTTGAGAGCGCCGCAAAAGAACTCCTCAACTTTCTTCACAATGTTCGTACCTTGTCTGGAGAGCATGACTCGCTCGAGGAACAGCTGTCGATAATGTTCCCCATTCGTAGCTGGTTACGCCTCATACCTAAGTCGCCAGATAAATTTGCGTCCGACGACTTTTTGATCTATCTGTATCTGGCAAACTATGAGACAGCGATGTTAGCAATGGGTATCCTGCTGCCCGCGGTAAATCTGCCGCTGGAGATTGAGGAAAGAAGCTTTAGCGTGGCCAAGTTACAACAATTCATACAAGAAGCAGTTGATGCACGGTTTTTATTAGGCGAGAGTCTTGTGAATTCACGTCGGGTGTACACAGCCTGTATGGAATGGTTGGATCTTGCAGACAAGTGTATGAGTAGTTATACAGCTCGGATACTATGAGGCTGGCTAAATGGTCAGGTATTATTAGCAATAGCGTACCGCAACGGAGTGACGGCAATTCACGCACTTGTTAACCAATTGCTAACTCCAGATATCGAAGATTTCTATTATGCTAGTCGGGAGTTCGCTCGGCCCATCGCGACGGTGTGCGACGACTTTATGGATTCCCAGAGCACAAAATAGACCATGATTGCCACTTGAGCATTTGTACTATAATAATGACCATGAGCCTGCAATATATGAGCTTAATGTGACGCAGGCTTGTGGTTGACGATGGGAACAATTCGACGGCGAAAGTGATCCAAAGCCTACAATAACAGGTATTAGAAGCTCTACTAATCAGCATTCACAATTTTTCTAGTGGACGTCAGGGCCGTTAGTATATAGATGGGCTACAATTGACAAGACAGCCAGCAGCTGATCTAAGGCGATTGACCTAATTCATGTTGAGTTACACGCAGAAGATAATGCGAGCATCTCTACAAGAAGTTATCGATGCTTGGCTCGATTAGCTGGAAGCTACTTACTCACAACTAAAAACGGGTTATCGCCACTTCCCGATCGCAGGAAAGTTTGCCTCTGCGCCCGACAAAGCTTTCCAACGAAAGTCTCCATAATATTCTAAATAATATAATAAAGTGTAAAGCAGCGATCAACAGATACTGTATAGATTCTACACAATGAACGACGAGTTGTGTAATGGCCCCACGTTAGCCGCTGCTCGCCAGCCGTAGTGATGATACACCAACGTCATGGATGTCTAGTCGGCTTCTACCAGGCAACTGATATAAGATACCTATTAACTGCCACATTATGTCTCGAAAGTAGTTTACATACTCAAAGTCCCGAAATTGTATTTTGAGGTCTTAAGCATCTGCATGGATTCAGACGCAGGTCATAATAATGCGCCTAGTGGGGTGTTGCCCAGTGAGACCCAAATACGGGCGAGCGCAGCCTCACTCACACAAGTACCATTTCACTGATTAATTCGCAAGAAAAGCCTCAGCTAAACTGATGCAGGACTTCAAACCAGTCAAAAACATATGCGCCCATCTAAACGCATTCCACGCGTATGCTGACGATCCCAAGCGAGCTGTGGAAGCAAACCACTATTGCAGCCACATAGGTACAAAAAGGCACATTAGTGAGCTAAGCAGAAGACTAACCGTTGAATAGATGACGAAGTACGCCAATGCCTTGTATACGATTCACCGGAGCCCGATGCGCGAATCATAGGCGTAGAGTATATGATCACGCCGAGGCTGTATGAATCGTTGCCACAGGATGAGCGGCGGCTATGGCACTCTCACGTCTATGAGGTCAAATCTGGAATGCTAATAATGCCGAATCGAGTCGTTCCTCAGGCGGCTTGGGAGCTAGCCGAGAAGAGAGAGATGGAACAAATAATTACGCTATACGGCAAAACATATCACTTCTGGCAGGTTGATCGGGGAGATAAGTTGCCGCTTGGAGAGCCGAAACTCATGACCAGCTACATCGCCGATGGGCAACTGGACTTTGCCAAAGTGGAGGACCGAGATGAAAGATTCCAATCGGATTACAAGCTGAAGAAAGAGGCGAGGAAGGACATACCTTCTCCCAGCATCCTTCAAGGTAGGCATGACAGCTGTCGCAATTCGGTCCTTGACAACATGAAGAGAATCTGCTTCTAACTAATAGACTGTGCAGAAGCTGACTCGGCGTGGGATACTGAAAGGTGATGGAGGCGAGTGATTATATTTATTTCCCTCGCATTGTAGTAGCTGGAGAGTAAAAATGTAGGCAGATTGTAACTTGTATCTTTGTTTACAGAAGAGATCGGGGCCAAAGCTATTCCAGTTCATCAGACTAAAGATCTGCTTGGGCAACCTTCATGGTGGAACCTACGTCTATTGCCTGAGCTAGCCCATACAGTATCCAGAACAATTTCAAGTATCAGATTGAAAACTCCATTGTCGCGAAGAAGCTAGAATTTGACGACATTTCTGCATTACCTACTCCTGGGACTACTTTCATACAACTTGGATCTCTGAGGGTTGGGCGGGCGGCTGTCTTTACAAGTGCTTGCTACCTGTGTCCATGTTGGAATAGAAACGGCAAGTTGATACATGAGCAGATAAAGTGTAACTGGCAACCAGCTATAGAAAATGTCAATAGCAGTTCATTCCAAGTCTTTTTACATCACTCAAGGAATCAAGCGGTGCCTGTTTCTCGCTAGAGTCACTAAGTTTGGCCTCATAAGAAGAAATAATCCTCGCCCATTCAACGAGCCGCATCGAGCTCAGTTGGCAATTCATGATTGGCTATTAGTCACGTGATTCGCCCGGCTAGCTCAATCGGTAGAGCGTGAGACTCTTATGAGGTACACGTTCTGTATTGCAATCTCAAGGTTGCGGGTTCGACCCCCGCGTTGGGCTTTTCCTATAATTCAATCTGCCAACTGAGATGGTGCGGTTATTTTTTGTCTTTTTTTTTCTTACGCCTTTTTCTGCATTTCATTTGTCTTCGTTCAATGTAGTCGAACAGATGCGGAAAAGAGACCTTCTCGCTCTGTTTCAATTATTATTTGTTCAGATGCCTGTATAGGTAGGTACCTAGACATGTCTGTCCACACACTCCTAGAAATTCCCCGCCCAAGGCTCGATACAACTTTATTTTACTCTTGCAGTGTCGAGGAGAGAGCAAAGCCCATTCTTGGGGTTTAAATGCACTCCAATTTATAAAGTACACTTATTTACATCTTCACGGCAACATTATCAAGATGCACGTTCCTCTTCAAGATTTTGCTGACTCAATTAAATCCACGCATCGTGCACAGGCAAAAGGGCGAACGGTCAAAGGTCAGGCAATTGCATTGATTCACGACGTGATGCCAATTCGATCCATTCCATTCATGAGTTTAGTACAAATTTCTTCCAAGAGCATCCAACTCTTGTGCCCAAATCCAACAAAGCCTGCGCCTATCTCAGCCAAGCATCATTCATACTGCTAGCCAATTCCGTTTCTGCGATCCTGTCGCAGTTGAATAAAAAAAAAGAGTCTCCTCTGTCGCTTGTTATACATGTATACCGGTTGGTATGATCGTCATTATAGTACCTCCATGCTAAGAATTCTTTCCGCCCACAAGCGCTTCCCTCATCCACTCTAGGTGCGCTGCTTCATGCTCTTGTTCCCCATCGTTACATAGACATTAAAGATTGGTAACTCCCTCGGCATCCACGCCGCCATGGTAGTCGAGTAAAAATACAATATTATATCAGAATTAGTGTTGCCAACGCGACAGCAGTGACTATAGTGGTGAAAGTCTCTGCAAGATTGAATCTGGTTGCCTTGCTGATTGCGACAAAGTCAAATGGGCTCCCGCCGCCGCTGCCTGGCTGTGCATTGGGATTGATCGGTCGTGTTGGCTTTGACGGTTCCTCGCTCGATGAAGAAGGCTTCTCGACACTTGTTTGCGAGGTTGGTGTAGCGGATTCGATCGCCGAGCTAGAAACAGCTGCTGATGTGATGCTGTGATCTGGGGTGGCGGATGCTGCCGTACTTGACGCCGCTTCGGTAGAAACTGGTTGTTGCGTTGATGTCACTTGAGATGCATCGGCTGAAGAGCTTTGAGGCGTAGGCGAAGCCTGTGATGGTGGTGACGTCTGTATCGTCGAAGTTTGTAGTGTCGTTGCAGGAGAAGAAATCGGCGTCGAAGCTGGTGTATTTGTCTTGCAAACAGCAGCCACTAGATTGCCAGCTTGTATTTGCTGGAGCAGAATGTTGTTGGCAGCGCTGACCTTGGCACACAACGATCGCACTGTAAACTGCACTGCTTGTAATCCCTCGATGCAGGTCTCTGAACATGTTGCGCCCTTGGCGAAATCGTCCGCAGTGCAGCCTCGAATCGGTGCATTGTATGCATATATGCACGAAAGAGGCGCTGGAGAAGCCAGGCCTTCGAAACTGGACAATGTCAAGAGAGCTCCGGATGCCGTGCCTATCAGAAAGAGGAGATTTGTGAGGCTGATCTGCTGCATTGCACGATGTCTCGTCATTGAGATGCGAGTCGTCGCCGATGTGCTTGTTGCTGGGGTAGCGTCAAGGCCGTAATGTACACAGCAATTGCCGTCAAAATGGCTCGTCAAGAGTATTCTTACTAGCTGCTTTGCTTTAGCAGATGAGAAGCGAGACAGGCCAGCAGGAAAGATCTGGGCAAGTTTTATTATGTATGACAGCCTCTGGAATGACGAACTGTCTCTCTTTCTTGGTCCTGCCATCATGGAGCAGCCGGATGCGTGGGCAAAAGATACGAAACACCACTTGTCTCAGGCCCTTCTTGGATGACGCCAACTAGGCGGCATAGCAGGAACGATTGGCGCTTCCGCAGCCATACATCGGAATCAGTTTCCCGTATCCGCCAGCATAATGTTTCCCTAGGCTTTTGACATGTTTCGATTTACCAGCAGGGGCTTCTCATGGGGTAGTCGCGTGGCGGACAGGATGTTGGCACTTTAGCGAGAACAACTGGAATGGCGATGGTGATGCAGGGATACAGGGAAGCCACGTGTACCTGCGAGCGCACAAAGCTTTGGCAGGTACTTTTCATCACGAAGGAGCTCGCCTAGACCTGGCCAACTTTGAGGAGAAGAAAATTACTCTCGAGGAAATGATGAGCTGCTTTTGTTACTAGGTAGTCTTTGCGGGATGAAATGTGGGCGGTAGAATATGGGTAATCTGGAACATGGCGTCAGTTGAATGCGGCGAACAAGCATCTTCTGTAGTGCAAACACTAGGAATGCAATGAAGCCCCTCTAATCGCCTTTGTTGCAAAGACAAAGGACGCCTCGAGAATCGCCGGAACCACGTTTATCCCAATACTCGTCCCATCTGTCATCAATGCGAAACGCATCTCGAGTCCATGTGAAACAGCCTCCGCCAAGCCCAGCCTCCCGGGGAAGAAAAGAGAGAATTAACCTTACGGCAAAGAAAAAGGTACCACACACACACTGCCGTGTTGGCTTCGGCACGTCCCTGCTTAGAGCTGATATTAGGTCGAGCCACGGCATCCACACCAGCGCCACCTGTGCCAATGAAAGGCCTGCTTCGTCTAGCGAAACCAGTTCTGGCGCACACAGCAACTTGCTAGAGAGACACTAAGGATTCGCATCCTAGGCGGTGCATGAGCTGGATCCGAAGACTTATTAGAGCATCAAGTGGCCTGTGTTGCCTGTGTGACTAGTTAGTAGTTGCCTGTGAGCCTAGAAAGGCCAAAGGGGAGAGAAAAAAAACCATGGCGAGGTTTACAATTCCATTTCTTCGCTCCCACAGCTTCAGGCAAGCTTTTGCGACGCCTGTTGCTATCGAACAGCGCCATGTCTGATCTCGACGGGCAAAGGCTGCGACCCCCGCGCCTCGGCACCTATCAACAGATCGTATCCTTGAAAAGAAAGCCTATTCAGGCCAGGGCGGGGCCATATCATCAAAGTGCGTCTGCTGCAGCGCGGATTGGCGTTATACGAGACGCGAACGAAGCACTGACAAGCCTATAGCCGCCCAAACCGATGACCAAGCAGAAGTTGACGATGAAGACGATAATGTGTCGGCTCTGACACCCTATGGATCAGATGCTGGAATGGCCACAAACAGCGCGTCAACCACTACTCAGTATTTACCAACACCTCCTACGAAGCCGCCGCAGGATTCTCGTTCGAATTTGTGGAAGCCGATATGGCTTAGCCGAGCCGTTCTCATCGCCTTTGCTGTCACCTTTCTTTTCATGTTATTAACCACGGCTTTGCTGTTTTATTTTTCTCAGCAAAGCAATGGCCTTAGTGCACAACGAGAGGCGAACCATTATGGCTGGAAATATGGCCCTACCGCAGGTAAGCCGGAGTCATCCTCGCGAGAAAAAGAACCCTATTTCGTCCTTTTGACCGCTAACTCTTATACGTCCAACTAGTTCTTGTTGTGGTGGGAGCTCTGTGGCGGCAGGTCGATTTCGCAAACAAGATACTGATGCCCTGGGAAGAGCTCAAGACAGGCCCATCGCCAGCCGATAAGACTCTGCTCCTGGACTACATCTCTCCAATACTACCCGTTGGCCTCTGGATAGCCATCAAGAACAGACACTGGGCTGTCGTGATGTCTATGCTTGGCCAGCTTCTGATATTGGGCACTGTTCGTATTCCATTTTATTCCATTTTATTCCCTCTGCCTCCTTCTTAGCCGGTTGCTAATATTTTGCTAGACGATTTTCTCAACCGGTTTTCTCATTTTGCAGCCGACTACTATGACCGAGACTGACGAACATTTTCAGCTGTCGTCCAAGTTTCAACTTAACCAAACTGTAGACCCAAGGTTCTCCTGGGAGGTTGGCCCTGGCCCGGCGCAAACGTACTATGGGATAAACTTTTACGGACTTCGTTTCCCCGCTGGAACTAGCCAAAACTTCGTTGTACCCGACTTTCAAGTGCCGTCAGCTGCTGCGACTGGTTTCGATTACTCAGTGTCTACGGATGGCATCCAAGTCAGCTTCGACTGTGAACTTCTCCCAATCACCAATGGCTCGACAGCTTTCATGCCATGGGAAAGCATTATGGCTCCATTCATCGTTGCCAACGTTACCACCAAAGATTGCGAAATTAAAGGAGTCACTCTGGCTGAGGGTGCTGATCATAGCTACTATCATGACCCGAATGCGACACAAAACTACCAGGCTCGGTTCGACCTCTATCCCTGCAACATGGATTGGGATTTTAGCAAAGGCTATATACAACCGGACAATATGACTTTTGAAGAAAAGATATACAATACAAATAACGACAATCGCGTCTTCATGTCCGTGGCTGATGTCCGCATCTCGCCATCCGACAGACCCAACGAGTACATGTATCTACATAACGTCACAACTGCTCTTTGCAAACCTAATTATGAGCTCCGCCAATTCAATATCAGTCTTCCGAGCAACATTAATGGATCAGCTCAAGCTCTCTCTTCGAAAGTACCCGCCAAGAAACAAATGCTTCAATCATTTCCCCCAGGTGCACTGGCCATGGCAGTCCCATACTCCGCTGAGCGCTGGAATTTGGGTACCGGGGGAGTCGATTATCTTATATCATCCACTGTGCCCACATTCTTTCAGCTCATGACCAAAAAGGCTGGATTTCAATCCATTAGAAACTTCATGGATCCGGAACTCCTCGTCAGTACTGCAACCCATGTTTTTGAGGGGATTGCCGCTCAAGTATTGCATGAGCTTGTCGTTCAACCAGCGAAGCGTAATACCACGGGGACTGTTACTTACACAGAGCAGAGATTGCATGCGAAGGCTCTATCGACCGGATTCATGTGCAGCTTTCTGGGACTGCTGGTCATATTGTCTGTAGCAATGATATTTATCCGCCCTAGCTTTTCAGCGCCCATCAAACCGGTAGCAGCTTTTTCAACGGCGACTATACTCGCATCGAGTCCTGAACTTGACAAAATCCTGGCACCAATGGGGCATTTAAGCAATGAAAAGTTACAACAACATCTTGGAGACTATCGATTCCGAGCGGGTCAGGTCCCCGATTCACATTCAGGTATATGCATCGAGCCAATCCAACGGAATGAAGAGCAAACGTTTGTCAATAACGTGACAGAACAAAGCCAAGGCCAAGTGCCTTCATGGAGGCCAATGGCCAGCGCCACATGGTTCCTTGTTCTTGCGATTTGTCTCCCGTTGGTTGTTATTGCGTCACTGGAGATTGTTCAACATTTCTCAGACATAAACGATGGGTTCATCAGCATTAACAAATCGAGTGCACTTGCATTTGCCACGTACATCCCCTCAGCTGTCGCGCTTGGGGTGGCTGGTCTCTACTCTGCCATGCAAATGATGACGGCGATTTTTGCTCCTTTCGCTCCTTTGAAGAAAGGCAAGGCCAGTGCGAAAAGGACAGTTGAGCTGAGTCTCGTTGCTCAATTGCCTCCTCACTCGTTATTCTTATCGCTGAGAACAAGGAATTTCGCAGTAGCCATCGCACTATTTGGAAGCTTTCTTGGAAGTTTTTTAACAATTATTGTATCAGGCCTCTACAGCGTCATTGAAGTCCCGATTGGCCAAACTGTCGCACTTCAGCAAGGCGATGTGTTCAACTTTACCAATATTGATCTTTCTCTGACGGATAACGAAGCTACTGCCATTGATAACTTGGTGGAATACCTAGGCTTGAATAGCACACAGTGGACAAACGGGAATCTGGCCTTCAATGTACTCAAGCAGAACGCCACCATTACGACGAATTCAAGCGCAGACGTGCCACTAACAGTCACTGTACCCGCCGTGAGACCATCACTGAACTGCACTTCGATACCTAATTACCTTCGTGAAATCACAATACTCAATCAAGAAAATGAAGAAAGTGGTGCCATGGAGTTTAAAATGCCTGGGCAAAACGCTGTGGCGTCTCCCGAGGATGGCTATGTTTGGGTCGGCGTTAACACAACAATGGATTATGCCGACTGGTGTGAGACTGCCCCCAAGGGTCTAAAGAGCCAAGAACCATGGATGCAGTATTTCCTCCTTCCAAACGATACAAGCATGGCCTATGTTGGTAAGGCCTCCATCCTCATGTGGGATGACGGTCTTATATTCGGTGATGGAGCGGTAGATACAAATCCGCAAACGGGAGAATCTGGTAACGGACTCAGTCAAACGGACAACGGGTGTCCAACATTTGCTGTAACATTCGGTCAGATGAAGGTGATGAAATCGGGCACAGGATCCACGGCCAAAATTTCCGGCTTCGAGCAAGATCTCGCGACGCTCATCTGTTACCAAAACATTGAGCAGGTCATGACCAAAGCCACATGGCAACTCCCTAACTTGTCTTTTGACTCCGCCCAGCTTCCTATAGCAGATGAGAGTACGGCAAAACTTTTGAAGTCGAGTCGTGGCAGTGAACGGTTTCCCTTTCTACCAAATTCCTGGTTAAATACCCTCAGCAATCCACGATTTAACCAGACAATTCCTGGACCGAGCAATTCCAACTCTTCGAACAACAACATCGATGCTTTCATTGAGGCTCTAGTTTTGACAAAAGACGGCCGACCTCCAGATAAGCTTGCTGGAGCTGAAAACGTCGAAAATTTGAGAAACGCCACTCAGCGCCTATATGGGACATACATGGCTCAGGCCATTTCTCTAAACATGCGTGACAACAGTACTACCAAAGACCTGCCTACGTATGACGGCATGGTTATAACATCTGGCAACCAGAGGTTACAACAGTCTCGTGGGTCCAAGATTGCCCTTCAGGTGGTGCTTGGTGTGATGGTGGCGTGCGCTATTGCAACGAGGTTGCTTTTGCCAGTCAGAGACGTGTTGCCGCATAATCCTTGCTCAATTGCTGGAACGGCGACGCTGATGGCTGGCGGGGAGATGGTGTCTCGAATCGGTGCCGAACGGATGGATATGGATGATTTGCTTCATAAGGGTTTGTATAGCTTGAAGTGGTGGCGGGATGAGAAGGGCGTTGAGCGTTATGGTATTGACTTGGAGCCGCCTTTATAACAAGCAGAGCGCTGTGTAATAATACGATTGTATAATAGATACGTTAATTAATTAAGCCGTAGTGCCTCAAGATATAAAAATCTTTGTATGCGCATGAAGTTGCATCTGCTGGCTAGCATGATATAATACTGATGGATGCCCTGAGAAACAAGATCTAATAGGTTACTTGGATCTACGACCTTGATCTCGTAGAGTAACCTGTCCATTTCCCCTTCATAATATCACGTCTATTTGTCTTACTCTGGGTATTTTTTGTCTACTGCGCTTTTATATATCCTATCCAAAAATTTAAGTGGTCAAGGCGTATAATTACTGGCAAATAAGCACGTAAACTTAACAAGGCCAGGTTATTCGCGACACCTTAGGTAAAAGTTGTACGATGAACCGAATTTGCACATATAATACCACGATAATCATTAGCAATCATGTTACATACTTGCCAACGCTGCTTTTTTTGGCTTATGCTGCATTATCCGTATTGGCAGCAGCAGTCGCTTATGATTGGCTGCTGGGTGGTGTTTCGTCCTGTGAGCGGCGCTTATTTTGGAAGCTTGGAGACAAATCAAGCGACAGGCGGTTATTGATACAGTGAGCAGGGTACCTCTGTTAATTATTCCTTGTTAAAATAAGAAACAACACCAGTTTGTTGCAATTCCAAGTTCTTTATTCTTTATTTTTCTCCCTTTGTATGCATTTTTTTTAAAGCGGTTTTCTTTGTTACCTCTAATATTCAGCGGATGGCGCCTGCGTATAGATCTTTGCACTCTTTTTCTTAGCGACACTCGTTTTTCTCTGGGAGGATACCAAACAAACCACACCTTCACTATGGGATTGCTCTTCTTATTACACACTCTCATTTTATTTGTCGGGCTCTCCTCTTCGACCGCCATTGTCACCATCACTGTCGCTCCCCCGATCCCCTCCAACGAGCCCTCTTACTCCATCGCTTCAACTTTTACATCCGCAATCCTTAATTCGACAAACACCTACCGACGCCAATACAACGCCTCTTCACTCTCTTGGAACACCACGCTTGAGAAATTCGCCGCGTCATACCTACAGTCAGACACAACTTGTCGTTTCGCTCATTCAGGTGGCCCCTACGGAGAAAATTTAGCTATAGGGTACCCCAACGCCACGGCGTCAGTGGAAGCGTGGGGGAATGAGGAGGCAAAGTATAACTTCAACGACCCTGGTTTCTCAGAGGAGACGGGTCATTTTACACAGCTGGTTTGGAAGACTACAACGACTGTGGGATGTGGAAGGAAGTTGTGCGGGACCAGGGGCTGGTTCGTGGTCTGCGAGTATTGGCCGAGGGGAAATGTAGGAGGAGAGTATGCAAAGGAGGTTGATAGGAGCATAGATGGAGGAGGAGGCACAAACTTGAGCGGTGGTGTAGTTGCGGCTGTGGCCGTGGTGGTGAGCTTAGTTCAGTGCTGTGTGATAATATTGGTGTTTTGGTGGTTTGGCAAAGCCAAGGTGTGATGCTGCCAACGGACCAGGAGGGTTCATGTTTTTTTTTATTGCCGTACCTAATCTGAGCCTTCATGGCCATTAAGAGTTGTTATCCTGTCATTCGCAACGCAAATTAAAGGTCACATATGATATGAAAGCCCATGAGGAAGCGCCAAACGTTGACTTACTTTCTTGTCATGTATCAAAACCTACCTCGACTTGATGCCATGAAGTCGTCTCGTGCAAAGGAGGCTCAAAAGCTGATTTGTGTCGCCCTCATCCAATCAAAAAGCTCATCCTCTGTGGCGCAATTGGCTAGCGCGTCTGACTGTTAATCAGGAGGTTGGAAGTTCGAGCCTTCCCGGAGGAGATGCATTCTTTTTTTGGCCTCTAATTGTAATCTATTTTTACGTAATTGACTCCAGGTCTCTGGGTTCGTACTAATTTGTAAGAAGATTGTGATTTATAAGTGCGATTTCTGAGAGTTTGGTGGTAGTGTCTTATGGTGTTTGGCTAGTGTGTGTGAGCAATCGGTGGTCTTGTTTACCGGCTAGATGTTAATAGAGCTACCGAATTACCAGACTACCGCGGTCCAGTTCAGTAATCAGGAACTGAAATCCAAAGTAGATCTGTTTTGTAAACTGCTTTTGCATCTTGTGTGCGTGAGCACACTGTTGCATTAAGGGAAATCTAGCTGTTAGCAATTCACAGATTAAGTAACTTGATGGAGACAGCTCATTGAGTAACTCGAGTTACAGCATATAGCAATGAAATCGATCAATCGTCATAAAGCTATCAAATTGATAAATCTTGCTGATTGACCATCCCGAGTGAAAGATTAGCGAAATTACAAAGCAAGATTAGTAAATCTGCACAAAGTTAGCTACAGCTCTGAACTAGGTAGGGTGGCTTATTCACGAAAATTTGATGACGTCGAACTGAATTTACGTAACAGTCGAGACTCAGAAAAGAAGATCCTCGGCTGTATCTAGGCAGATTATTGGCGGGTAATTACTAACATCTACATGATCTAACTTTAAGTGCCTCCCTATATGGTTGCATTTGCAAACTCTATCCGTCGTCTATAACGCCTCACAACTTTATATCTTGTTTGTCTTGAAGAGTGGAAGAGGTTTAATGATTACTTTCAAAGAGCAAAGCGTGTCTTCTGTCGAATCTTTGAACCGAATCTGAATAGTATCCAGGGGATAGGAATCAAGCCAATGGCTATGAAACCAAGTAGACTGGCGGCCCATTTTGTCGTCAACTTATCATACACTGAGATCAGACGTTAGTTTGCTATATTTCTAAAGTTGAATTTAATCATCTGTGGGACAACGCACTCTGAATAATAAAAAGTGGAAAGGCGGCAGCAAAGACGTAGCGTGTAAAGGCATTTGCAGAAAGCGCCGAGGCTCCATACCGAGCACCATAGCAGTCAATCATATAGGTTATACTGGTTGCCTTATTTGAAAGTTCTTGTTAGAGCTGGACGTAGCAAGATGCGACCAAGAGAAGAGGAGACTCACAAAGATGCAAAGATTGCCCCAGTTAAAAGGGATCAAAGCAAGAATGGGGCTTATCCAATGTACACTTGGGCGGGCAGTCCAAGCAAACCAGAAAAGGCCAATGGCAACTCCAAAACTTCCCATGAGCGCTGGATAGAGACGCTCTTCCGGTGGTATAGAGCCTGTTTCGCCTCTTTCTCGTGCCTCAGCGCACTTTCGTGTGTAGATGAAACGGTCGCAAAAAACATTCGTCAGCGTTGCTAATAACGCTCCAATTCCCAGAGCAATAAACACCAATCCATTCTGGTGAGAATTGAACTTGTACGTTTCTTGAAAGACAAGTGGGATGGAAGCGAAGAAGGCGTAAAGCACTGCAAAATCGAAGCCAATGTAGAGACTCAGAAACAAGACGATGGGCTCGGTGAAGAGAAGCTGCATAGGCCTCACCAAAGACTCGCTTGCCCATTTGTGTATAGCACTCCAACTCAACGTGGGTATCTTGATTCGGGAAGACGGTTTTTCTTTCTTCATATCGCGCTCGAGAATAGTCTTTTTGTAGGTTTCACTCATACCGAGAGCGAATAAACATGTCGCGACGCCCCAGAAGACAGAGACCCATTCGAGCCACCTCCAGTTTAATCGTTCTATAACAAAGCCACCTATGATTGGTGCTGGTTCAAAGTTAGCATTATGATATACACAGCCTTTCTTTTCAAAAAGGTTAATGATCTCGAAAGCCAACTTACCAATGCATGGCCCCATGAAAGGAGCCATCACGAAGAGTGCTGTCGATGGTCCACGGCGAGCAGGTGGCCACATGTCCGCCATTGTGCCACCACCGACGCTCAATGCTGGGCTTCCAAATACACCGGCGAAGAAGCGACAAATCACAACTGAACCAATGCCTTTAGAGGTCGCAGCACCGATAAGAAAGAGCGTGGCGATGGGCAAGCCCAGCCGGTAGACAACCAATCGCCCTGCCGTTTCACTCAGAGGTGCTCCTATCATAGGTCCAAATGCCAGTCCGAGGCAAAAGAGCGAGATGCCGAGCAATGAAACCGTTTCTGATACATGAAATTGCTCTCCAGTTGCTTTTGCCCCTGGTGCGTAGGCAGAAGACATGTAAGTGCTATCAGAGCGGCACGTTAGTTGAACTATGGCCATACGGGTATGTCTGCTCATTACTTACACCGTAAATGCGTAAAGGGATACGCAGACCGTATGATACATCCGCTTTCCATCGCTCCAGTTGTATGGATTGCGAGGATCATCTTCCCAGTCCAATGCATGACTGCTTTCTGGAGCACTTTCCGGGTCACTTGAGGGAGAGAAATCTTCCTCCTTCTCGCGACGCGGTGCGTCCTCCTTGGTGCCCTCAATAGCATCCATATTGATTCGTGACTCGAAACGCAGCTGAATCGTAGGTCACTAATCAAGTTTCTTCAACGACTTTTGCCAAGACCATAAGTTGTATGTTTTATATCGAAGACAACAAAAAAAAAAAAGAAAAGTCAGCGGTGAATGACCCGGAATAACAAATGCCGGCTCTTTCTTTCCCTTGCAAGGAACTTCGGCAAATTTCCACTACTCAATCCAGGCAACGAATCACCTAATACTCGACCCTAATGGGCAATAATTGGCATCTTCAGTCTTGAGGGGATGGCCCAATTATTTCCACAGTTATTTCCTTCGGTAATTATGAAAGCATTCGGGTGTATGACAAATCTTTTGCCCCAAATAGGCTACCAACCGAGGTAAAAGGTGTTGATACTAATCATCTTTTTCTCCAAAGGATTGGGGGATGCATCGTTATTATCGATAGCAATGAATTGTTAATTGTCAAGATATTAAGTGAGTGCTGAAACGCTTCAGATACGTCACACATACTGCACGAGATGTGTTGAGGGTGCTATAACCTCTCACTTTCTGATATAAACCAAGCATATTTCACAACCTGCTCGAGGGGGGCAAACAAGTCAAACCTCAATAGCTATGAGAGCATAGCTTCAAAATTAGATGCGCTATCAAAAGAATCTCGTTTCTGAAAGGTGGTATCTTGTTATGTGAAGCGTTTGTTTACCAAATCGAGCACGTCTTGGTCAGGCCGTTGGCCAGGATAGGCATTACTCAGCAACGTTGTCAAGGTGGAACCGCTCACGAAAGCCGACGTTGTTTGCTCGGCGTCTGTTGCTACGGTATTAGGCGTCTTCTGTAGCGAGGATTTGCTGCGTACTCTGTTCTCCTTATAACGGAATCACTAGCGCAAGTGAATAGATCTCAATGCACGGAGTATGCGCATCCAAATCGCGAAAGTCTTTTTACAATTCCGGTGGCTTGCTCGCAGCTGTCATCGTATGATCACTTTAGCGTCTCTACTCTGTGTTGCCTCCGTACTCGACCGCGGTAGATCAAATAGAGACATTTGAGATACCTTTTCAAGGCTAGACTCCCAGCCACGGGTTGGTAATCAAAGCAGGTAAGACAAGAAAAATGGATGCCTTGAGACTAGGTATAAATAGGCCAATGCTCCTGCATTCTGCCTCGCTCAAACTGTTGGCAAAGCTACTACAGCAATACAAGAAGGTCAAATGCACTCTACTGTAATCCAGATGAGGTTGTATTTTGCGGGCGGACTGTTGTGCATGGAGTGCGTGCATGGAACGATTCGAGGAAGACAGGGAGCCGCGTCTCGAAAGCAGTGAAGATGATTCAATGCTGACCAGAGACTAGCCGCAGACAGACAAGAAGAATGCGGAATACTTGTCCTCCTTGGTAACTGATACCCTTGTAGGTGCAGTGGCTAGAAATTAGTGATGAAAGTTAATTCATTCTCCCGAGACGAGATTCGCTGCCCGAATCTGAGACTAACACGGATTTGTAAGAAAAGGATGGAATACTATGCTTACTACAAAACTGTGGTAAGGCGATGATGCATCGATCCGCCTAAAACAGCGCGCGCGAGTTTGGTCCGGCGAACAAACGGGGCATTTTAGCGATCATACTTCTTGATTTGGTTCATTTTAGGAGTCACGTGACTGGAATTCTCATAGCAATGGTCATCCATTAATAATCGTGCTGCAAATCGTCGCGTGGTATAATAATTGTCTAGCGAAGCCAGACAGGCCTCGTTGAACTCTCAGCCTTTTAAGTTTTACATCTACACTCCCTCACGAAGAAGAAGCTTTTGGCGTCTCATCAATAGCTGCCCGATTTACTGTTGATGAACTCCACTCATCCCATAATCTTTGCGACCAAATTAGCCAGACTATGTCTTCATCGGTGAGAGTGAAGAGGAGGCGCACTGAGGAATCCGACACAGAGGGCAGCGTCTCAGAACCAGAAATATCCCACAAGGCAGATCCCGTATGCCCAGTACCTGAAAGTGAAGATGGAAACGGGAATCCGGAGCCGATAAGTGTATCAGGTGAGTCGAGTGCCCCTGTAATATGAAGACCCTTCTGACCCGTATTGCAGAAAAGAGATATCGAGCCTGGCGCAGTATGTTCAATCCTCTTGTTTTGCGATTCTCATGCTCTAGAATATTCTTCAAAGTTCAACTCCTTAATACTAACCAAGTCGCGCAGAAAATGGATCTCCCCGTGGAGGCAAGTGTTTTGTGTGCGGTAAAGGGGGAGACCTCGTAGACTGCTACACCTGCCCCAGATCATATCACCAGCATTGTTTGGATCAGCCTGTGGACACCTTCATGCATCATGATAATTTCTTTTGCGTTGTTTGCCAAAAGCGACAATGGCACCAGCATCTACCGCCTCTCAGCCCTCCTCCATCTCCGCCTCCAGAGAAGCAAAGGGTAGCTCTGCCCAGCCACAGACCAAATACGCAGCCTAATCATGAATTCTCCCTACCTTCACCATCACCCGCTCCAGCGTCAAATTCGCCGGCTCGCACTCCTACTCCCACCCATGCTCCGGCTCCGGCTCATGCTCCCGCACCAGCGGCACAGGCTACGGCACCGACGTCTTTTACTTGGCTATCTCAAAACCAGTACACCACCCCAATCGCTCGCTCAGGTACGATTTCAAGCCCGCGAGCCTCGACGCCCCTTTCGGGTGTAATCAATATGTCGGGCGTAGGCCGCGGGATGATAGCCGGCCCCCGAGGTCCCCGGTCACGCTTTTCCACCCTACCAGCCGAGGTAGACGACGCAGTCTCTCTACTACTCAGGGAACTAGAGTATCTTGGCGATGCCAGACAAAAAATTACCCATCTCGAAGACGTCATTGTAAGGCTACAGCAGGACGTCAGAATCAACGAGAACGCTCTCAGGTTGGCGCAGCGCAATGCTGCTTCATCAAATTCGCGCAATTCGGAGGGCCTACGAACTGAGAACGAAAAGTTGAAGAAAGAAGCTGAGGATATGCGTCGATTGCTGGCTGACGAAAAGTCTCGATCTCACTATTACCAGGCAGATGCGGAGTACTGGAAATCGCAAGCTCAGACTAAGCAGACAGAACTAGAGGAGCTAAGAGGGAAGCTGAAAAACTTACTGGGCGGATAAGTTTGTACGAGCTATCTAACGATTTGCCATTCTACGCTTATATATGGGGTAGCCGGCACACGCTTTGGCATGGCGTACGCGGGTCAATGATACCAACACGGGTTAGTTCGTTATTTGCATCATGATGTATTATTGATCATAGATATTGTAATTCCTTCAAGACATCGATTTTTGAGCTATATGAAACAAGTAAAAGATGCATGCTCGAGAGCTTCAGGGCCCACTGGTTTTGCTTTGCCCGATAATTGCCGCATCTTGCCACTATCTCGTGAGCGCTCATCGCCACCAAAGTTTGCCAGCCCGAGTCAGTAAAGAACCTATCTTTAAACTCATATAGGCCGGATCATTTGTTATGGGAAGTTTGCAGCCCAAATACCATCATGGAATCAGGGGCAGCAGCACTTATATATTGCTATATAACACTAAGCACGCCGTTTCGCATGCATTCTCTTCCGCCTCCTTCTTATAGGAGGAAGTAAATACATATTTCACATGTTTCAGGAGAAGATCGCTTTTGGTTCAATGACTAGGGAACATATTAATTGCACTACTCCACATAACTGGTGAGCAAACGCCCGTTTCTCTTAACTAAGCCAGGCTACTCTGCTAACTAGACCGCAGTGGAGTAAATTATACGATTGATCATGATTACAACATCTTATACCACCAGTCTTTCTAAAGATTTTCTTGCTCGTTCCATCAATCACTTGGACAATTCTCACCAGGCTCTTTATGGCAAATAAACGCCGTATAAGCAACATATTTTGTAAACGATTTTAAAAACATGTATCTCATTGTTTACCAGCTCCGTTGTAACAACGCAGAAATGGATGTTTGGAAGAAGACACAAGTGGTTAACCTTTCGTGCCCAAGGGTGTATATGATCCTATAACAGTAATATTGACGATTCGGTACCATGCTGATGACACACGGACGGAGAAGTAGGAAGACGTAAATTGATATCTCCTAGGCTACCTAAGGCGTCAAAGTCAGCGCACTGCTACTAGAAACTTTGAACGTTTACAGTGTGAACAGCCATCGCCTGTCTGAAATCGGTATTTCTGTGTAAAGTAGCCAATCTGGTTACGCAAACCAATAAAAGTTACTATTTATCGCACTGGCTAGTGAAGATATAGGTCACTTCATAGTTGGTAATTCTTGTTACAGCGTGAAAGTGAAGTTGGAAGCATGCTGTTCAGACTAGTAGAAACGTTTGGAGGCGAAAAATACAAAATACTCAAGTCATCTTTTACCATTTATCTATTTATACCTATATACTATATGAGCCTTTATATAGTATCTATCCATCCATATCGACCAATCAAAAGTAGAAAAGCATCCTTTCATTGCCCGTTGCGTTTTGAAGGCAGTCATATAGTGAGAATAAAAAACGGGCCCCGTCCTATTCTAACGAGGTAAGGGCCCCCTATAAGGGATCCTACAGATTACGACTCATATAAAACTACTATTCTTGCATACACTGGAACATGTGAAAGAAAGCGATCGCTAGATTCGATATAAATACTCTACCTGGCAATAAATCAAGTGTAAAGAATGTATATTTGCTTCTGTCGTTGTCGCTTGTATAATGCTTGAGGCAGGGTCAAAGACAACCTAAGCAACCGCAACAAAAGAATCCATCAAAATTAGTGTTCTATCTAGAGATTATGTAAAATGCTGGAAAAGGTATTTGCAACGTAAGCTACTCTAAACGAGACAACGCATATCTATGTCTAACTCTTATAACGCTTGGCAGAGACTTTTACGCTCTGTCAGAAGGCTCGCTCGTTGCTCTATTCCAAGACGTTCGAATAGCGCCCCAGTATTCGTCGGAAAACATTTGCATGTGTCGCACATGTCCGCTGCCCTTGAATATGTGGTTATCAGACTTGTATCCTCTTTTCCTGGCTTCCGCAATATGCTCTTCTATGTCTTCGTACGGAATCAAGTCGTCGTCCTCGCTGTAAACGTATAGATGTCGCGTATCTTTAGTCTCATAATACGGATCTATAATCGCCTTCACGCTGAAGACTGGAGCAGGTTCCTTTCCGATAACCCACTCAATCACGCGATTTCCACAGAGAAAGCCGGCCCAAAGGGTTTGTGTAACTGCAAACGGCCAGGGGAACCAGTTTGCAGTTCCCAGCGCCATTGCCCGCGACCAGCGAGCCAGGTTTTCGCGTGTCATGATGACACTACCAGGCGTGGAATCGAAGACCAGAAGGTGGTGCGGCATTGGTCTATCGTGAACAGCACGATAGGCATTCAGTGTTGCAGCATAGTTTATGCCGCCGGTGTTGGACATGATGTGTGCCAGCACACGATCTTCCCTGTTCTCGGTCTCTGTGTCGTCGTTGGATGCCTTTGGAAAGATGGCATCAATTACAGGTCTCATCGCCTGTGTGCGTTGGTCGAGGTTTGACCACATGGCTGTGGAGATGGGAGCCAGCACGACAATCTGCGTTGAGCAGGGGAAGAGATCTCTGTATCCATCGGCGTATTTGACCAGGTTCTTGGGCTGTCCATCACCCCATGAGTAGATGAGAACGGCCCTGGGATCAGTTGGACGCTCAACAGCATCGCTCTGTGCATCAGGGTGGCGGATGTAAACCTGCCCTGATAAGGGGGTAAAGCCAGGAAAAAAGTCCTTTTTGGCAACCATGGTGAACTTTTAGCGCCACAAGTTCTGGTGGGCAAAGGCTAAAAAATAGAAGGTAATGTTGATTGAAGTCTGAAGAGGTTGAATCTTCTGGCAATCAACCCACGCTCGAATTGAGCCGAGCATTCAAGTGCCGTCTTGGGATAGATAAAGTCTGTCAAAATGATAATAGATCTTCATCTGGCTTTGTTGGGATGTGACTCGCGTTGTTGGGCATGAAATGACCCGCCTGGCCGGCCAAAATTGACAGATTCGTTACTCCTTCTCCGTGCCTCGGCTCGGAGACAAGTCTCGTAAGCAGATTCGTGCTACGTCGTATCGCTAGCTGTCAATTCAGTAGACCTCAAACATGAGTTGAATGGATATAAAAGCGCCATGACAGAGGTATGGTAGAACGTTTTGAAGCTTGTAATAAATCGCCCATCAGAGCAACAAGTGGCGCTCAAGCCCTTACGCAAAAGTCCCCAGATCGATCTCAATTGATCGCTTTCACATGTTTTGACATGTGCATTGCCGGCCCACCACCAGGCCCACTAGTCTAATCCACAGGGCCTTATTTTAGTGCTGTCAGCGCCATCTTCCAAGAAACGAACGAGGCAGTTGGGTATTTATGCTGAGGCCGTTAGTATATCATGAATCGATAAATCATCTCCGCATAATCCAAATGCCTTATTTGGCAAGAGGTGGATCTTAATTTGATGAATAGTCTCAACATTTTGCAGACTGTCTCATCTACACGAGGGGTAGACCGCGGTTGCAGCAGCATTGTCTACCAGGCTGCCAATGGAAGAGATTCCATCCGTATAAACATCATTTGTTTACCGCTTTTATAATTATACCCTTTCAGTTCTGTTTTCGGATGGAAATGTCTAACACACTTGGCGAAGCAAGTTGCATAGCGATTACGAGGATATTCCGCTATTACGATATGGGACGCTTGACACAAGCAGAAGGTCATCTTATTAAAAAAAAGATCATATTCAGTCTCAGTAGTCATACTAAGCTATATGGCGAGGTAGGAAAGGTTCCTTTATTCTCTTATCCGTCCAAAATATGTATCATTTTCAATCGCCCAAGTAGAGGTATTGGCGGATGTATCCAATCGCAATGTTACTTCTGAAACTCTGGTCGGACTTTGATCTCCTCAACAACTTGCGCCGCATCAGGATCGCCTTCGGCGGCTAAACGGTGAAACTCATCAGTGTTATCCTTTACCCATTGTTCAAAATGACCCGGCTATATTGCGTTGATTAGTGCGTAATCTTAAGAGTTTATGCCTCTAGACTTACTAAAGGGAGATGGAATCCTGATTCTTTCGCAGAATCTAGCTCTCCCATGATAAAAACTCCTCTGAGCTGTTTTGCAATGGAATCCTTCCCAACGGTCTCGTTCCAAAAACCCTCTAGCTTGTCAGCCATGCCCTCCAAGGCTTGTTGGCTGCGACCAGCGCCACTTCGAAGGCTGACAAAGAGACGGTTAATGTGTCTTTGAGTACCACCGATGTAAGATTCGGCAAAAAGGCCTTGGGTGACATCGATAAAGCGAACATTTACAATGAACTTGGGTGACTTGAATGTAGTTGCATGCCAGTCCGTGATGGTACGAACCAGAGCCAACTTTTGGGTCTGGGTGAGCTTGGTAGCGAGTTCAAAATGATAAATAGGCATCTTGATAATTTAGCAATAAAAAGGTAATAGCTTCCGCTAGTCAAAGTTTCAAGAAAGTATACGACTGATATTGTCATCTAGTTGTCAATTGCTATTACTTGATTCTTAAGTACATCAATTGCAACCGATATCGGCTGGTCCAATTGTCCTCCTTAAGTCAATAGGTGGAATCAACTTCGCGATATTGACAAGACTCCACTTTATAGATTGGTCATCCGTCCGAAAAGAGAAATGGCTGCGTGCCGTGGAGGCAGGACTGTTGATCCTCCGCGGATATTGTCGGCAGCAGGTCGGAAACATGGAGAAGCGAAGGGCGTGAAGACATGTAAGACTGATGACTAAAAAATCCGAGATAGGTTAGAGAGGTGATTGAGAGTGTTTATGCAAGAATCTAATTCTCGCATCCCTAGCAACACTTCTTTAAATTGTAGGTCATGGGGCAGCCGACCAGTTCCCGAGTGACATCACCATCCAGAGACTCATTTCATATTTTGAAGTCGATGGCGACTGTCATTTTACTGATAGACACTACGTTCAATCCTATGAAGCGTTAGCAGGTAGTTTAATAAATGGCTTACGATCTTCACATTCTTTGTCCTAGACTACGCAATAGGGCACGCGAGTGTCTACGATAGAATATAGATAAAAATCATTTGCGACGTTCTTGCAAATGGCTCAGTCAAGCCAGTTCAGTATCATTGAAGCTTAGATGACCAGATCTTAGCTGTCAAGACGTTTGGCAAGAAAAGTCAGTGAAGCGTATGTCAGCTTTAAAGGCCTTCCATTACTTCTTTAGTCATCTGTGCTTTCAAACCATCCTGTTTTGGAAGGGTTGGCGGACTTACCTTATGACCTTCTGCGGCTCTCTGCGGTCTTCGGTGTTATGCGGCGTTTTAATGAGTCCGCAAAACTGGCTGATGTCCCCCAAATAAGAGGAAATAGTGCCACACATAATAAGAAATCGGAGATAAGCAATGCAAGTGACTCGCCCGGTTTGTATTGCCGATGAAACTAATGGAGTTTCTTTACCCTCTGACAAATTTCGCTGACGAAGCACAGAGTTGGGGCTTGGATGGCCGGTTCCTCTGCGTACCTTGGTCGAGTTGCTTCATCCCCCCAACCTCTATATAAACCCAAGGAACTCAGTCTGGTCTTCTCAGATTCACATTTCACAGAAATCACAAATACTATATCTCTATCAACCGACAAGTAAAACATCAAAATTTTGACCGCCAACATGCAGCAGAAAACAGCCTTCCTGTTAATCGATCCACTGAATGACTTTCTGCATCCAGAAGGCAAGATATACCCTATGCTCAAGGACAGCATTGAGGCTACCGACACGGTGAACAATCTTCAAAAATTTGTCAAGGCTGCAAGAGACAGTCACATCCCCATCTTTTACTGCCAACACCAATTATATGAAGACCACTCATATCATGACTGGCAGCACATGACAAAGAGCCAACTCAGAATCCAACATTTGGGTACTTTCGCAGCAGGGAGCTTTGGGGCGGAAATTTATAAAGGACTTGAGCCGGATCGCAGCAACGGCGATGCTGTTGTGTCGCGCCACTGGAACAGCAGGTAGGGCATCGGCTCTCTTCGTATTCTTTCTTGTGTAAAATGTGCCTTGACTTACGGAAGGATGCAGCTCTTTCGGCAATACTGATCTTGACTATCAACTTCGCCAGCGTGATATTACGCACGTTGTCTGTGCGGGCATGGTCGCAAACACATGTTTAGAATCTACTGCTCGTTATGCAATTGAGCTGTAAGTCTCCAAAATCCAAGTTCGAGTAAATACGGGTAGCTAACAAGAGTACTATCGTAGGGGATATCATGTCACAATCATGTGCGTATTTTCACAGAGCCTTAAAAGTTCACAAGATGCTGATATGCTAACCCTCATTTTAGAAGCGATGCGACCGCTGGATTTTCCGTTGAGCTGAGAGATGTCGCTGAAAAGGTTGTCTGGCCCACTATTGTGGATGAAGTCTTGACTATAGACGAATGGAGTGCAAAGTCCAACAGCGCAAAGTAAGTGGCGCAATTATGCTGTTGTCCGGACTTGCCGAGCGGGCAAAGGTTAAGCGAAGCTTTCACCATCAATTATTGCAAAGAGTACCTTAAGTATACATAAGGTAGCCTGAATAAATACGGTCTTGGTAAACATGTTGCAACATGTAGCACAACTTGAAATAAAAGATTAATAAACACAGTCTCGCGTCACGAAATAACCGAATTGGCAGCTACTTCAGCTACTTCAGCTGCTAAACCCATAGGAACAGAGTAATAGGCTGAGAAAAATGAAACGTATATTTACAATTCTATATACTCCTTATTCGCAACTTTATCGCAAAGCTCTTTCAGAGCTTTTGCACCATACTCAAAGTCCTCTAGTTCGAGATACACCTGAGCTGAGAATCTTGCCCATAACGATCCCGAAATGAAGGCGATGTTCACGAACGTATTATATTCTTTAGCGAGGCGTTCAAGAATAAAGTCAATCACTTTGCCAACATCTGACAAGGGAATCGAATGCCCTTTATCTTCCGCAATAGATGATGCTACTTCCAATGGAAGGCGAACATTGGCAAAGGCGGTTCGTTTGGTCTCCGGTATGAATAGCGGACGACTCTGCAATATCTCTACAGCAGCCTTTTCGCCCTCTCGAGCTAAATTGCAGCAATAATCCCGGATGGCCTCTTCTCCGCCGCAGATGTCCTGCCTAAAGCGAAGCGCGGCGGGGACGCACAACGGCGGCCCATTGTCAATTGTTCCCGTATAACTGAATTGGAATACGAATGGGTTCTTGGACGCTGGAAGCTCGTATGGGCTTATGTATTGTTTTTTCTGTAGAATTTCGGGAAGAGGTTGGAAGCCATGCGACGTTGGAATAGAAGACCGCATGAGATGTTGATTCTTTGAGGCGACGTACAAAACGGCGCAAGTATGAGGCACAAATAGCCATCTAAAAAATGTTTCAGAATTAGATCTTATATCTCTCAGATATAAACAGCCATTAAAAAACAAAACTCACTTGTGACAATTAGATGTGAAAAAATCGGCTCCAAGCTTCTCCATGTTCAGATCAATCATGCCAATCCCATGAGCCCCATCGATAGCGCTTAGGACTCCAAAGTCTCTGCAGATTTGCGTCAAACGTTCAAATGGCAATCTAAGCCCTGGCATGCTCATAACTGTATCGAAAATCGCCACCCGAACTCGGCCGTGGTTTTCTTGTAGGACCGATTGAAATGCCTTGACAAGCGTATCATCATCGTCCACGATTGGATCAAATGGAACACGGATGCTTTCCACGGGTGTAGTTTCAACAAGATAATCTACCGTCTTCTCAATCGCTCCATAAGTTCCTTGTATATAAGCAATGGCGTCTCCCGGCTGATAGGTCAAATTGCGAAGTACGGTATTCAGTGCCGTTGTTGCATTTGGGACTAGAACAATCTCATCTGTATCGGCAGCATGTAAATGATGAGCAATTAGCTGACGGACTTCATCTACTTTTGCCGGATATATGTATCGGACAAAATTATCAGGCTCGGCCTGTACTGCGTCTTGGACAGAGCGTAAAGCATCTCGCACTGGACGAGGATATCCGCCATATGATCCTATGATAAAACGTGAGCCGTGTCATTCTATTTCTTCTATTCTTTGTTTCACTAACCTTGATTTAAATGGATGAAGCCTGGTTTAAACATAAAGTATTTCTCTCCAAACTCTTTACCGAATTTAGGAGAAATGGCAGTGTCCATTGAGCTCGCCATTGACTTTGCAAACAATCCTCAATCCGTAAACAACCGATGTGTAATTCTTTTCTGGTAGATCGAGGAAAATTCGTTGAAAGAATGAAAAAGAAAAGACTTTTACTTTCTGTCGCTGATATTCCTCAAGCAATCGACTTAGCTAATATACCTTACCTGATAACCCTAGGTGCCGCGCAGAGGTACACCTATCCGATCGCGGCATATCCAAAGCAAACTTTCCGCCAGTGTTGGTTTCCCGCCAATAATAGACAGTTATAGAACGACTAAACTAGTTGCTGCATCGTTCAAAGGCCAACGCCATCGGTGGAAGGGCGAAGGCTATCAACGGCTTTGCTGATTCAGCTTGATTATTAAAGAATTAAACTCCTTATCACCGGAACCGGTGCTCTTTCGGGTATTCACTGCCGATGACAAATCAGTTACCTAAGATGGAAAAGAGCATCTCGAATTGGCGTCCGAGATAGGGAGCAGCATGGAATCATTGACGCTACTACGCCCTTGTGGCGGGGCTGACAACAAGAGCACAGCTCTGCTTGCAACTTCGAAAACAACACACAAATTAGGACAACGGTCTTCTGAAGATAAAAGACTGAGTACCACACCAGCTTTAAGCATCCAAATCCATCATTCATCATATTCAATCTCATAAACTTCGATAAACACTTTTTGTTAAAAATAGACAAAATGCCTAGCCCACAGCCTGTTCAAACAGACGCCGCTCCGGCACCCATTTCACTCTTCTCGCAGGCTCAGGTATATAATGGGCTCGTATATTGTTCAGGAAACATTGGTATCGACCCCAAGACGGGCAAACTTATTGAAGGCACAGTCACGGATCGTACCGTAAGCTAGCTTTATGTCACAATGACAGGTCTGGACACTGACACGCTATTCGCAGGAACAAACTATCCGTAATATCTCAGCGCTTTTGGAAGCGGCCAACTCTTCTCTCAAACGCATCATCAAAGTCAACGTCTATTTGACGACCATGGACAACTTTGGACCCATGAATGAGGGATATGCAAAGTTCTTTTCAGCTCCATTTCCTGTAAGTGTACTTTTCATCTACTACATACAAAATGGCTAACGCCCGTTAGGCTCGAACATGCGTGAGCGTCGCTGGTCTGCCAATGGGTTCAGATGTAGAGATAGAATGCGTCGCAGCAGTGAACGAATAAATATACTTTTTATCTGCTTATTTAAATGAACGGACGTTGCGTGCACATTAAACTTGATACGTACCTATAGTGAAGACATAGGCCCTACTCGTCTCGTAGTTATTCAAGCTGTCTCCTATGGAAGCGGGTCTTCATTGCCTATTCCATCTTCATGCCATTTTGGATCAGTTTCGTACTTGCATTCAGTAAGCTAGTAATCAGCGAGGGAATAGGTGGCTGTCTTGGCGCTCAATTGCGCTGTGTAGTAAGATGAGACACTTTTCGATCGCCTCTCCCAGTAGCCTACCTTATACAATATAGCCTACTCTGGCCATTCAATTGCAACTTAAGCGTATCAAGCGACATAATTTAGCTCCAGCAGGATAGAACGGCGGTCTTACATAGGTAGTAATGAAATTCCAAAGCTGTCATATCACAGGTGGCCTGTAAGCCATGTATTTACAACTTCACAGCTTGCAAGAGCCCATGTCGTATTGCGGAGCAGTATTTCCGATTCTCTGGTAATAGAGATGCGGGTAATATTTCCGGTCCCCGGGAATACATAATTGGCCCTGTATTTCCGCCTTTGCAAGATCCAACTGCACGCTTATTCGGCCCGCATAGCGCAGGGAGATCCCCTACCTATGCCACCAATCGAAGGATCTCCGTGTCAGCTGCTGCACTACAACGTGCAAAACTTCTGAGCGCAACCTCAAATGACCGGTAGAAGAGGATGAGAACAGAGTATATAGAGCACCTTCATTCTTCTATAGTTTATGCGCCTTTATAGATTACATGCATCTGCGTATGATCAGCGTAGACCTACTACTCAGCCCTTTGCGCCATTGATATAACCTTAGGCGCCCGGTGCAGGTCAATAGTTCCCAAGCTAATTCACTTTTCATCTTCATACGCATTTGGAACTATCTGGTCGCCCTGTATGCACAGATCAGCTGAGGCCAGGGATAGCAGTCGGATGATCTTTCGGATCGTTTACTTTCCAGATGCTGTTTGAACTGTTGAGTACCAATACGATCAGTCCATACGTTCCGGTGCCTGGTTTATGACATGTAATCTAAGATGTACAGAGATTCACGTCCCTCGTGAAGATGAAAACAGGCATTGTTAAAAGCGGCATTCATTTGAAGAACAAAAAAACTTGTGCAATCTGCTTTAGCCTAAACTACGTATAATGATCCATGCATTATAGTACCATACGCACGAATTGTGTAATGCCTGGGGTTGACTAACAAGACGAATTTCTAGAAAGACCTGCTCAAAGTTGGTAAAATTAGTCGTTTAATGAGACTAAAGTCTTGCACTGTTTATCAATTACATAGAATATATAACTCAAGTCGTACGACAGGCGTCGATTCATACTCAGTCAATGTGTATATTGTTGGCAGGGTTAATGGTATAGTACCAGGTAAGCACTTAGTTTCGACTCATATTGAGTCTTGGGTGTTGAAAACCTGCGCCCATGTGTAAACAGACGATCCGCCCTAACCGAATCCCCCGCTTGATACCCCGGCCCGGGCCGCAAACGACCGACCACTATTGACCATCAAAAGCTAGACGGAACTCCTGTCCCATTGATGCTCGATCTGCAGTCAGCTTATCACTTTTTTGCAAGTTCGAAAACGACGTGCCTGCTCAGGGGTAGCTGGGGCCTTCTGTAAGCCCTAGAGTTCTTGTGGGAGCTTGTGGTCTATCGTCTTAAGCTTGCTTTCTACAGAAACGAGCTGTAGACATGTGAAAAAGATGAATAACTTAAATTTCCAAATCTAACTGAGGATTCTGCAACTTTACGGCACAGTCATCAATATTCTGACCTCGGAAGAAAGAGAAATTGATTGGTAGCTTTATAGAAAGATTCTTCGCCGGAGTACCCTTTACCCATTTCCGATCCCAAACACGCGGCAGACAGGGATGCCATCGCCATAGAGGGGCACGGTATTATGCCTTGGCCCACTGTTCCTGCACACCAAATACTATCGATTGTTTTCTATGCTCATACAAGTATGACTATACTTTTCATATTGAGTGAATGCTTCAAGGGTCCAGAAAACCAAAAAAAGCTGCAGATAAGCACTAAGAGCTTGACAGAAAGGATGACTAGAGATTGCGTTAGGCGGCTAGGAAGGGCTCCCTCGGCGTGTTCTTCTAGCCCTTGTCTGCGGATACTTGCTCACTTGATTCAGTTCCACAATGGCAGGCCGAAGGATTTCTAACAATGAAACATAACACATGCATGTATATAAGAGATCAGCGCCAGTATGACTCTGGAAAGGGCTACTCAGCACTCCAAACTTCCCTCTTCACTGATACTTTGACTTTCTTTCAGAGTTCAGCATGCATATCAAGAAGAGCAAAGAGCTCGTCGCCTTGGCGAGTCTTGTCGCTCCGGCGGTCGGCCTTTCATTTACGTGCCAGCCGGGTCAATCTTGCTGGCCCTGTGTCGAAGAATGGGATGCCTTCAACAAGACGGTGTCTGGGCGCCTCAAAGCTCCAGTCATGCTTGGAAGTCCCTGTTTTCCTAGTTCACCAGACTACAACAAGGACGTCTGCGCCGAGGTCTTGGGACAATACGGAAATGGAACGTTTCGAGAGACCACATTCGGATCTACCCAGTTTACGCAGTGGGAATCTTGCGGTGCTGAGAACTGTTATCCTGGCTTGGTTCCACCTCAATCGTCGACATGCTCCCTCGGAAGAATATCTCCCCTTTTTGTCGACGCATTGGAGCCTTCCGACATCAGCGCCACCATCGCTTTTGCTAAGCAGCACAATATCCGCATTCTGCTCAAAAACACAGGACACGACTACCTGGGACGCAGTGCCGCTGCCAACACTCTCGGTCTGCGAACTCACAACATGAAGAACATGACGTTTGCGTCCACCTTCTCGGCCAATAACTGCCCTGCTGCTTCTAACAAAAAGAACATTGGTATCATCGGTGCAGGTGTCACGGCAGAGGATGCAATTGCATTCTTCAACAACCATGGCATGATGATCACCATGGGAGCTTGCCACACAGTCGGTATTGCCGGTGGATATGGTCAATCCGCAGGTCACGGTCCGCTTGGTCCCTCCAAGGGCTTGATGGTGGACCAGGCCGTTGAATTTGACGTTGTCACGGCAGATGGTGTCTTCAGGACGATCAACGAATGCAACGACCCCGACCTCTTCTGGGCAATGCGCGGTGGCGGTGGCCAGTCATACGCCGTTCTCGTCAACTACAAATTCCAGGTCTACCCACAAACCAAGTGGGCTACATGGCTGTTCAACGCTACCATCACTCCACCCAGCTCTAATGTTACAGAGAATACCATCTTAAGGGATGTTCTCACTGGCATGTCAACTGATCAGGAATCTTGGACAAAGGCCGGCGTTGCTGGATATAACAACATCCTGCCCGAGTCTCTCACATTGTTGGAGATTCTGCCTGCTGACGGCGATCCTTTGACAACCCTTAAGAATTTGACAGCCAGGTTTAACACGCTGTTGATGACCCACCCCGGCATCAACGTCATTGAGAGCACTTACCAACAATTCGACAGCGAGACAGACTTCTTTATCGGCCAAAACACCTTTTACACTCCAAACACCGCAGTTGGTCTGTCGTCTGCGGTCCCAAGTCGTCTTATCACCGTCGACAACTTCGAAAGCTCCGAGAAGATTGACACTCTTGTGTCCAGCATTCTCAACGGCTTGGAAGCTGCCCGCGTACAACTTGGCGAAGCACTTGCAAGCGGAGCAAACGTTTTCCTCCTCAAGACTGCCCCTTTCAACACTCCCGACTCAACAAACGCAACCAGCACCCACCCCGCTTGGCGAAAGACCCTGTGGCACTTGGTTTACGGCGTTAGCTACGAGCCAGGTACTCCTGATTCCACCGCCAACCTGATGATGTCGGGCGCACGCGCTGCCATTAACAAAATTCAGGCTCCGTTGTCTGTCCAGGCTGCTTATATGAACGAGGCTGATCCAGCTGAGCCTGACTGGCAGAACCTGTTTTTCGGTGAAAACTACGGCAAGCTTCTCGCCATTAAGAAGAAGTACGATCCGGATACCGTGCTCAACTGTTACAAGTGTGTTGGCTACCTTGGAGACCAGGATCCCATGTACTCCTGCTACGGCAGCAACCCCAAAGCATCAGTACAATATCCTTTCAACTAATGGGGATGAGTAATGAATGAACGTATGATAGATATTGACATAGGATAATAAATATAATGATAATATTCGAATTAACAAACTTTCATAATCCCTGATCTCAGCTTCATTTGCATTACTGAATGATCAAACAAGTGTTACTAATTCCAGCATAGAGGATGATAATTTCGAGAGAGAAACATAGAGACCGCCAATTAGACACGCACAAGTAAGATAGTTGTTTCCAAGATTATGCAAAAGTTGCGTCTTATTTTATAAATAGTAGTAGATATTAAAGTAGGTGAAGTAGGAGGAGCAGTGGAAGGAATATCAGCAATAGTAAGCGATTGAGTAGCAGCAAAGATTATTTCAGCAATATGATTGAGTATTAACGGTGTATATGATATTTAAGCCGTAGACTTATAGTTTCAAAGTTTTGAACTGGATCTGGAATTGTTCGCCAGAGCCACAATTTCGTCTACGGCTTCGAAGTGTACTCTTTACTCACGTGGTGATATCCCGTCAATGAGGTGTGCTTGCACTTCAATTACACATCTCACGAGTTGCCCGTATCAAATATTCATTTCAGGTTCAAAAGAAGAGAATAACGCCACGTCATGAGTCACGTCAGTTGCATCAACACCCGGCACTCTTGCAAATATACACATGTATTGCGGCTTCGCCACCATAGATAAATTATATACATCAAAACCTATTAGGCCATCCTTCACTTATGTTTTTGTTCTCCATCACGAGCTTTAAACAGCAGGGAGGACCCAAGTGGTAACAGACTCAGTGGGAACATTGCCGCTCCACTCCTGGCCACTCTGGGTAGTCAGGTGAATGTAGACGTCGTTGCCAAAGGTGTTCTCAATGACGACCGTGCGGGTACCGTCAGGGTTGAGAGAGGCAACGGACTGGATGCCACCGCTGCCGGAGTAGGTGTAGCTGCCAGTGCCGCTGAGGACGGTGGCGCCGACGGGGATGAACTTGCTGTACTGGGCCATCATGTAGTAGGCGGTCTGGAAGGTGTACTGGCCGTTGTTGATGGTGACGAGACCAGTGCAGGTGGCGCATCCACCCTCAGACAGGTGAGGGCCGTCCTGGGCGGTGGTGCCGAGGGTCCAGGCAGCAACACCGGAAGCCCAGTTCTGGAGAGGGCCGATGGTGAAGCTGGAGGCCTGGTTCCAGGCGCCGGTGGAGGGAGTCCAGCACTCGGTCATGTACTGCTCCACGTTGGGGAACTGGTTCTTGAAGCTGGTCAAGACGGTCCAGTCCAGGTTGGTGGCGTAGCAGTGCCACGCAACGGCGGGGACATAATCGGAGGCAATGCCCAGGACCTGCTCGGGGAAATCGGGCTGGTCTGCATGGTTTTTTTGTTAGCCATCATGATGGTTTACTTCGTTACAGAGACGTTAATCAATGCGAGATACATACCGGTGTTGTGGTCGTAGGCCCAAATCTGGGTGTTGAGGCCAGCAGCCTTCAGCGCAGGGCCGACGTAGTTCTGGATGAGGTCTCCCTGCTCGTACGAGAACATGTACATGGTAGGGTAGCCGGCCTGGCTGTTCAGAGGCTCGTTCTGAATGGTAATGGCGTCAATGGTGGCGCCGTGGGACTCGTAAGCCTGAATGTACTTGACAAAGTACTCGGCAAAGGAGCTGGAGTACTGAGCACCGTTGTTGGTCAAGTAGCCGTCGTTGAGGTTGTTGTTGTTGGTGTTGCCGTCAATGGCGTTGTTGAGCTTCATCCAAGCAGGGGGGCTCCAGGGAGATCCAAAGATCTTCAGGTTGGAGTTGAGGCCCTTCATTGAAGCCAGCATCTGGGCCATGGCGGTGCCACGGTCACCGAGGTTGAAGCCAGTCATGCCGGTATCAGCATTGCCTCCATTGTCGTCGTAGGTGTAGGCAGGGTCGGCAGACAGGTCGGAAGCACCAATGGTGTGTCGCATAAGAGAGAAGCTGGCACCAGCGCCGGTCATGAGCTCGTTGAGCAGCTGGCTGAGAGTGCTGGCAGACAGCTCGTTGAAGGACGCAACGGTGGCATCGGTAACAGCAGCACCGAAACCGGTGATCTTCTGCTTGTAGCCGGAGCTCGTGTCGTCAATGCTCAGGTTCCAAGTAGACTCTGAGCCGGGAGATCCAGCACCCTGAACGGGAGCAGCAATCGAGCTGAGCTTGTAGTTACCGGCCGAGTTGGAGGCATAGGCGGAAGCGCCAGCCGCACGAGGGCTGTGGGCAGCAGGCTCTGGAAGAGCGGCGCTGATGGCCACCTGGCCGGCGAGGGAGGCAAAGAGAGAGGCACGCATTGTTTCTTTGTCTGTTGTTGGAAAAGTCTTGAGTTGTCTTGAGCTGGAGTTTACAACCTTGAGGAGCTTGGGCTGCCGATCTGAAAACTCTCTGTTCGAGCTTCAACGTCTTCTTATAAGACTCTCGGCCGATATCCCCCTTCAGCTCCCTGTACCGATTCGGGCCCCCCAGCTCATTCCCATTTCTTCCATGAAGCGATCATCCAGGCCCAGCAAATCCTAATCACCATCCTCATTTGTCCTAGCATGTTCATAAACTAGGAAGATGAGCATTGCAAGTCTACGTATTCATGGGCGAAGCAAATACCTGGTCCATCAGCAGCGGCGGAGCCGCAACTTCTCTGCCACCAATGGGCAGGCCAAGTTCCCAGCGAAACGGTCCATTTACGATTTCTCCAGAGTATGCTACTGCAGGGCTACGTAAAGCAGACCTGCCCTTTAGATCTCCAAATTTAGGGGCGGTCTCAATGCCTGTCTCCCCGTAATATGAGTGCCGAAATACCCGTCCACAGGGGTGCCGAACTTCCGTAGTAGACGGTTTTGAATTGGCACAGCTGCCCCGTTCATAATAGGCCCGAAGCTGGCTCGAAAAAACCACACTTTATTATATGAACTGCAGCGTCTAGAACCTACGTTGTATCACAATGACGGTGTTTCTGGGCATATTTTCGGATGATCTTGAGAAGATTTAGGAAAGAGATATTGCTGGGAGAGCACACGATCAAGCTTGATTCGGGCCATGGCGTTGGCCACAAAAGGCACCAACGGCACAGTGGGGCCGGCGATTCAGTAGGATCCATCTGACAACGCAGTCTGTTTCAGCAACATACAGCCAATCTTGAAAACGCCGTGATATCTGATTAGAAGGGTGCAATCTAATTGACGGAATCAGTTGCCGTACCCCTTGCCTGATCCTTCGGCTTCGTCCGTTGTTAAGGCCTAGATTCCGCGAACTTCAAGGCGCTGGAGGACGACCTACGAAGGCGTGAGCCAGCACCGGAATGAATGGCAAAAAAAAAAAGTCGTAGGATCGCCTTTTTGTATCTAATATGCTTCGAACGTGGCAAACCAATCTATGAATGCATGTCCTAGGCTATCATATTATGTCCTACTGTGTCGTTGTGCACCCTATCGTGTATAGGCTGACTTACACGTACGTATATGCGCATTCCCTCGCACAGAATCCTCCCACCGGCGGCACAAGGCCCCCAGGAGCAACACACGTGGTTGGCTGCTTTCAACGCGGATTTAAGGTTATCGAAATAGTTAATAGAAAGATAATCCTATTCATCCAGCGGGATGCAACTCCTAGCACATAGGGTGGATAAGGACGCAATCGCCCTTTGAAAACTGTTGTTCCTTGGCAGCGATGATCCGGCGCGTGCCATCTCTTCAGCGCCCGTAAAAAGAGAGAAGATATTTCTGGTAGATGATAGCATTATAGATCCAGTGTTACATGCCCGCTGGCGACCCATAAGCGCTTACAGCTTTGGAGAAGAAAGGGCACGCGCACGCGCCAAAAGATAGGCCATCATATTACTATTTCTGGTGAGTATGTAGCATTGGACAGTTGGTTGCCATTTTGGTGGAGCACGATATTATAACGTATAATTCCTTTAACCTTGACGTAACAGCTTCGCCGTATCCTCGAAGCTTCAGGGCTCGCCATCATGGTCCTTAGTGCTTCAGAGTCATAATCGAGGGCGTTGCGGCGTGGTATCTCACCGCTGACCTATAAGCCAAAGTGCCGAACAAACTCTCCTTCCGCATCGGAATACAGAATCCTTCTGCCTAACCAGGGAAGCTTATCAAAGAGGATTGCGCCCCTGATGATGCCTAGCATGATACGAAGGTGAAATGGACTTGTACCCATCACACCATATGATGGTGCCTTTTCATGGCATTACTCTTCAGACATTTTAACCCACGTGTAGCTTACCCATCCACTTATAGTCTGCCAGTATCTTATCTTTCTTTCTTTTCCAGCCTTGGCAGTCTCACTCTCCAATTCTGGCAGGTAAAAGACCCAGGTATTACCCTGAATCAGGACATGAAGCGCACAGGCCACCAATTCACATCGTACTATCAGAGAGTAATAGCACTCGGAACCGGAGATTATAATCCATGTGTTGTTTTTCCTGCTTACATACAAGTATGTATTAACGGCAAAATGCATTCTCCCACAGCTCAAGCCATCTCCACGTAGGAGTAGAATAACAATCAATGCTGTCCTGTAAAGGAACAAGTGTTTCAGCTGCAACGGAATCCTATCAGCAATACCTGTCATCTCACTCGGAACTTGGCTTTAACACGGTATCCGCTCTCGGCTCTTTATTGGAGGAAAAAAACATCGAAAGGTTTACCACGTGTAGTCCATGTCGCGAATTGACCGCGCTGGATCTAGACTAACAGTGACATACCAGGGTTGCGTTAGCACATGAGAAAGCGTCCCGCGTGGGTTGCGGCTGGGTAAATTTGACTTGTATCAATTGGGAGGCTCTTAGACTATTGGAATTCATGCTATGATGAATGGCATCATACTATAATTGTGTTTCAAGCTCAATGTTTCGATATGTAATGGCTTCTACATGGTGTTTTTTGAGAATGTTAATTACTACGCAAAAGGATTCAAGGTTATTGCTTCTCGGACTATTGGATAGATTGAGAGTGCGACTTCTCAATGATGCAACAATCTTAAGTGCAAGAGAACTTACAAACAACAATGCCGCATTGGTCAAATCCTGGCTCGAAACTCCACGGCTTGAGTCACTTTCCCTGTCGCTTGTTTCCTTAAACGCTCGCTTAAACTCCCAGCGTCTGTACCATTTTGTCAACACAACTCCCATCTAGGCAAGTCTATCAACAGCATGTCTACCAGCGGCATCTCGGCAACCTCAACAACAATATACCTCAGCGCACTCTTTTTACATACTTGATCCAGTCAATTACTCGTTCCTAATTAGGCATTCCTCCAGTATCCACGTCATAGAATAGTCGTCAGGAAATCTACAAAGTCTACAAAGTAATTGCAAGCTCAATGGATCCCGCCAGGGCAACGAGCCCCAGCGTCTATTGACCAAGCCGGAAGCTCGTGCGTCCCTCTACGGATGGTCCGCTTGTCCGCGCGGTTCAAGTTCAAGTGGCGGGCCACGGATGCGCTTTAGCTGTAAGGCCCGAAGTGCGAGTGGAACTGCTATACGAAGGTTCTCCCCTATGGCAGAATCGCTCCGGCCATGGCCATTCAGTTGTCTCCTTCTTTTGCATCCTTGCCACGATGCTAGTATATAATGGTAGTAATGCCCTTCTCATTCCCGGTTTTTCGTACCATAGCGCTGCAGGCGAGAAGCAGCTCCCCGAGAATGTGGAAGCTGAACCGCCGATCACACCAGGAAGAAGAAAAAGGCGGCAAGAAAGTCCGAAAGCGAGGAGAACGAAATAGTGGCAAGGGGAATTCTGCGCTGCTGGCGAACAATCCAGAACAAATTGCCCCTGGCGCCACTACAGATAGTACGGAGGCCGCTGTGGGCCGTTACGGCGCTCCATGGGGAACGGCGTTGCTAGACTGCTGTGGCGCTCGTAATGTAAAATGCCCAGCCGAGAGAGTGATGCCGCGGAGAGTCGAAACTTTCAACGCAGGGCGTGGTGTCGCTTGAAAGACGCGAGCACTTTGAAAATGTGTTGGTTGGCGTCCCATCCACCGGAAAACACCAAAAGAGAAGCAGCTTCCGGAGCAGTGCCGAGCACGTGGGACGTGGGCGTGGCAGCACTCAGACCTCCCTCGGAAATCGAGGCAGCTCTCCAGCTTCCTTCGTTGGCCTTGGGTTCATGCAAGGCGCTGCTGCGGAACTCGAGAGGCGCTAATGCGGAGATGCCTTATGACGCCAAAGGGGGAATAAACCTGGCTTTCAACCAAGTCAAGAGCTTGAAATCCCACGGTATGGTGTTGAGGCAATGTCTGGGGTGGGTTTCTAGTGGGTGCTATTGGCTGCGAATTCGCAAAACATGCGAGCTTTTCTTTTCTGGTCCCCTAGTTCCGAACCCTCCATCTCTTTCTTCAGAAGAGTATGAGAGGAACGACAGAGGTAGAAGGATATGTATACTGTGCCATTTGCGACGCTGTTCCGTAGGTACATGTAGATTCCCCTTTTTGTCAATATCCGGCTAATCCAATACCCGAATAGTCCTTCGATTCGGTGACCACTTTTCAGGGGACCACATCAGTTGGCGGATATTTTAGGCCATTGAGGCGCAAGAAGTATTGGTGCCAAGGAGAAAACGAGTCCAAAGTCCGTGGGAAAAGCTGGAGAAAAGCTAATGCCGGCTTCTATGCCGCTGTCCGCCGGTTCCCTCGGAGAGCCTCTATCTTGAAAGGCGGTCTAAGTGTATGTGCGACGGACTTTGTGCATCTATCATAATGGTACCATAATCACAGAGCAGCGGTTGGTTGGCCTCGCAGTCATGTCCTGTCGAACTCGAATAGAGGTGCAAGCAGCCCTGCTTTGAGCCGAGAAATCCGGGTAACAGCATGGTCACAGCCTCTGCCTTTGCAATGTTTCAACAGATTGAACAGAGAAGCGTTCGACAGGACATATTCGCTACAATTTTGGTAGCTTCTAGCAAAAAAGGGTCGCCACGTCTCCGAACTAATCGCGACCTGCTCCAAGTCCCACGGCCGAAAAAAATGGCCCAGCCTACGGCGGCAAGTCGCCCATGGTCGTGGAGCCCTTCCCCCCAGAGCTAAGGAATCTGGGGAAACAGGGGTAGAGCATCACGATGGTGTACGAAGAGCGCTACCACAGACCGCCCACACACTCAAGGGTTCCTGGTCAGCAGGCGACTGAGCCCCCGATTGAGGTTCACAGTCCGGGGCAGTTCGCCAAAGAAAACTGGCCGGGGTCGTCTCCCCCGCCATATTTAGAGAAGTTGGGGTAAACCGTGTAGATTGGAGATTTTTGGGGTTCTTCATGTAGGGAGATTTCTATAGGCCAGGCTCTTCCGTGTAAGTGGCATCATGATTCATAGGGCTGTTGAGTTTGAGACAAGATTTGGAAGCACAAAAGTTTTTTGGGCAGCTAGCCGTGAGAACTAAGCATATACCTAGATTGATTGACTCGTGTCCGGCAGCGTGAGCACGCACAAGCGACACAGCCAGTGCAAGCATCCGGAGATCCCTGAGGGAAAATCGACGCGCAAATCTGCTGGGAAGGAAAACGAAAAAAAGTCCTTGCATATCGGAATGATGAAGAAGCCATTTTCATTCAATCACATGGGCGGCCTCCCACGCACAGGACTAGCGTGCATATATGCAATCCTAGCGACGCGGGAAACTATTAAAACGTGTTATAACATCACGAAAGCGAATTAGTCCTCGTTGTTTCCACCACTAACTAAGCGGATGGAGCCGGATGAAAACTCGTGCTCCAGTTTCAGGGTTGAGCAGAGATGGGAAATCCCTCCATAATTGTCTGTGACTCAAGGTCAAGGTGCATCTCTAGGCTGCTAGCAGCATGTCGGTCAGGTTAACGTGCATGGGAGGCGGGCGAATCAGCGAATGGCAGAGCCGCTATGTATGCCGACATGCATTCCGAGGATTGATGCATCAATTGCGACCCTCTAACCCACAACGAAGCGGTGGGCCCCTGGGGACGTTTTGTGCACCTGACCTCGTTTGATATGGGTCCAGGAACAGCCCGTGGTGAAGGGTCCGGAAACGCTGCTTGGTATGGGTTGCTCAAGCGAAGTCCGGTAAGAGCATGGCTGATCGAATCACCCAAGCTTGGCTGGGGCTGGAAGGTCTTTGCTTCTTTCGCCAACAAGTGACGTGATGGTGCGTTTCCTTGGATCCTGGGTCGCAGGAGCAGGTTCTATTTTTGTTCTGTTAATTTTTTTCTGCTTTTGCTCGGTGACCTCATCACTGTCTTGTCTTGCTTTCAATATCTCTGGAACTGCGTCGTATCAAGTAGTATCTGGCGCTTGGCGGACGGCGAGTTGGTGTTAGTCTTGAAGCCGGCGCTGCTTGAACCTACACAATTTCGATTTTTCTTAGATTCGTTGGCAACAGGATGGAATGATATAACAGCCATATTTACACTATGTCATAAATATGCTGCTATTTCGTCTACTTAGTGCAGCGCACGCTCTTCCGCCATGTGGCCTAGTTCGCATAACGGATCACTGTCCGCAGGCCACTCGAGGGTCTGGCTCGCTGCATGGCTTGCGCGTGGATGCGTAACTGTGCCAGTAGCACTGTAGTCGATCACAACTCGAAGACCCACGAACGATGGACGGCTCGCGGCTCGCTCCCAACACTATCTCAGGTACCAGAGCTTAGGCGGCAGCTTCTCCAAATAGTAATTCACGGCCTTGACTAACGGTATCATTTGACATTGGCGCAAATTTCATGGCAGTGAGTGTACTTGAGATGTTGTGTTCAAGTGTGGGCGTAGTGTCCCGATGAATCGAAAACATTGGTTGGCCGAGGTACGTGATCCTCTCCATGATCAACGTCACGCCGCCAGATTCTCAGACCAATTTCCAGGTACAAGTGAGCTTCGACGATCTGGTGCAAGAGCTATCAGAAGCTAGAAACTCCAATTGTTTCTAGAACGTATCGAATAGCGAATATCAAGCCAACAGAGTTTCATTGTCTTAATATCGAAAAGGTTGAATTGACTGCGAGTGTCACATATCGAGTCCATACAATATGCAGCGTTCAGGCTTGATGATGAGAAATCGACTCAATTGTATCTCGGGTTTCGAAATCTTCTACGGACGAGGTTCAATAGCGAGCAGCAGTAGGGACCTGATGTCGAAGTCTCAATTCTGGGAACCGACAAAGAGGGACATTGTGAGAAAAATGGCCACTTCTGTCTGCCGTTCCAGCGCAATTACATGCAGATGAGGTCGTCGTCAGCCATGAGAAGAAGGAAAAATTGTTCGTTGCAGCCATCAGTCACAGCTCAGGCTCAATTGGCTTCAATTCGTCTCAGTCTTGTATATCGAGCAGCCAGCCGTCTCTTTGATCTTCACGCAGCCACGCCCTCAACATACGACTTGGAGCAACCGGAAGCTGGCGGCCGAGAAGAGCTATGCATGAAATCATGTATGCACAAAGCACTTGCTTTGTACGATTACCATGTGGCGGATAGAGATATAGCACCTGGTAGCAAATAGTTAGAGAATACTGCATGCCGCACTGCCACTCCATACATGCATGGTAGCAACCAACATCAATAGCTCAACAAATGCCAGACGGGTAGATCAACAGCCACCCACCACTGCCGTTGGACCATGGCATCGTCGCCCATTGCAACATGAGCTTTTTCTTCTCTCTCGCGGCGCGACTTATGCAATGTACGAGGCCTCAGGCCGCAGATTGGCTCGGCAGCCGACGTCGCATTGATCAGGGGATGGAGATGGAGAGGCAAAGGCAAACACAGCCACAGCAGAAATAGGTTCGATTCGCATAACGCAGCAGCTCTCGAACCAGCCCAGAGCGTCGGCTGCGGTGGGACCGGCGAAGATCATTTCATGTAAGTAAGTAATTAAGGCAGGCCAAGATACGGCTGGGTTAAGCGAGTGCAATGTCGGTGGTGGCATGTGCTTGTATCGACCTGTAGGTGCTTGTACAAGTACAAGCAGCCAGCAGGCGTTGCAGCGATCTGGGCTATTAAGGTAGGGTCCCAAGGATGAGCTAGCACCAAGAGCTCAGAACTAACTCTGATTTATAAAGCTGCTTGGCAGATACGCAAGCACTAAAGCAAGAGGATTGAATTAATAATTCGCCGTTATAGACTCGGTCGAGGCGGCCAACTGTGCTTTAGGCTCAGGCTCTAGGTTAGTCGTGGCTTGATGTCGATGCTGTCCTCGACACTGTCTGATAGCGGCCGTGCCTCTAGCTCCTTCCAGCATGTATCTGCCTCATTCTCATTGCTCCTTCCATGATTTATTGCCACGAAATGGGCAGGAAAGGCCGCCGACTTTCGCATTGTATTCCGTCTCTGTTGCTCTATCGAAAATTTCGTTTACAAAGAGTATACCCCTAAGCTGCCGTACTCAATGCTAAGGCAGCAGATCCCTCCTGCCTGTGCGATTAGGTAGCAGCGTTCCATATCAAATGGTTCCCCTGTGGAGACTGCGGATAGATAGCCTTTCCCAGCATCCGTACAAGTCGCGAAGCTTATCCGCCAATCAGTCTGGGATTGGGATTCCTCTGACAAGCATTGTTGTCTCTCTAGCATATCCTGGGGCTGAAGCAATGTCTCTAGGTCCCAGTAGCGAAGCAGACATCATACTCTGTGGTAATTTGAAGGATAGTAGCATCTACCAACCAACTGTAGCAGGCTCAGAGGCATGAGTCTGGACGCTTACAGAAGAGGTGACACCGTGCCAGTCCCCCATCCACAGACCTGCGCGAGGCTTTCCTCGGCTCAGGTACTTGCTGGTACCTGGCGTTAGGAGCCTCTAACGAGTCGGCCATGCGCTCGCACCGTGCTTTCTGGCAAGCCACGCTGCAGAGGGCCTAGAGCCAGAGGGGACAAGCGCGTGATCAGAGCCCACTAGAGCCAGAACTTCTGCGCAGCGCTCAGCGGCTGCTAGCCTGGCCGCTAGTCAGCTTTTGGGCACAGCGACGTATCGATAATCGACTAATCGCCTGTTTACTCGCTATCAGCGCCAGCTAGCACTTACTCGCGAGCGCTGCCGTCTCCACGCCAATGGACTGCGCCAGCCAGCAGCTATTCCTGGGCTTGGGTCGCAATTTCGCCGTGCGTCGTCTCTGCTCGCTGGGCTTCTGCGGCCATCCCATCCTGAAGCAGAACTGAGCACATCGCCGGTGGAACCAACGCCCACAGAGAGGTCCACGGATAGCTCCGCTCGCTCATGCGTGCACTGCAGCGGCCAAGGCATTGGCTGCGACGCTCCAGATATGGCAGAGCTCGGCAAGGGTGCGTGCAAACGACTCAATCTTTACCGCACAGGCACTAGCAGCGATTGCGTTGGGGGATTAGGGACTGGCCTTGGAACGATATGTAGGTACAGAAGTGCAGCCTTCGTCGGTGGTTGGATGCGACGGGGCACTGTGCCCGCGACTTGTTACGAGCACGAGCTAGGCACGTTGGGCACGCGGCGGCGCATCCCTGCCAGCAAGTATCCCGTACAGTGTGCCCAGCAAAGCACGTACAGGAGGGTGGGCTGGCGATAAATGGTACGCCGAGCGGGATTATTGCCTCGTCGGAGTCATCCCGGGATGCGGACAATCGACGAGCTGCTGCTGCTGGAAGTGGCTGGACCAGGATGTTCCCTGCATGTACACGAGAGTACGCAGCACGTTTCATTGAGACTGCAAGTTTACTTATACAGCAAATTGGATCGGTAGCAACACTTGCGAAGTAATGAGAAGGAAATCAGCAGAATGAGAGCCGGAGAGTCTGAGCTGCCGCCGCAGTCTCGATCCGGCCAGATCCATGCCGGAGGCGGTGTTATTAGCGGCTGCTCTTGAGCCTCACACTGTCCGAGATGACGAAGTGCTAGCACAAGTATCCGGGTTCCATTCTTACATGGCAGCTTGGATGCCGTTCTGGGTACCTCCGTGCCTGTATAGCAAGAGTCAGCCGGAAGCTGGTCAAACAGAGCAAGGCAGGGTGGAGCGGGCTGAACTTTGGAACAGTCGGTTATAAGGCAATTGGATGGATGAGAAGAATGAGAACAAGGCGTTTGGCACGATTCGGGTATTGAAGTGAGGCCGGAATCGGATAAGGCTGCTTCATGCGACAGGAGAGTTTCGAGCTCTTGTACTCGCAGGCGTCGGCTGGGCGCAGCGGTACCTGGGATTGAATTCGACCGATTCGCCGTAGTGCGAGATACGGAAGCAGAACTCGGCACCAGCGCACTAATACTTTGGTACCTTATCTCTGCACCGAATCTCCCATGCTATGATTTGATGCAATGGCAGCGACGCAAGACAAGGATGAAAAGCCTTTTTCCGCCGTGGCACGGAAGCTGGTTTCGATTTGCTGCGTATTCGCGCTGTGGCGGCCAGGCACAAATGGTCGAATGGGTGTGTGGCCGCTGCCGTCTAGCGTGAGGTGAGCCTGACGAGTGAAGGATGCTGCCAATGCCCAATCTTGCCATGCCATGCGACTTGGTACCAGCGTGTATTTGCCTCCCAAAAAGGCTGATGCGATGCGTCCATCCGCGTCATCCGCGGGTACCCATGGCTTTGCGCTGCAAAAGAACAGCCCAATACGACACACAGCAGAGGCATTAACTCGTGCGTCTGGATTCGAGAGTTCGCTGCATTTTCTGTGCAGAAAAAGGCCTTTATCAGGCAACGGCAGCATGACTTCAGAGCGCATCCAGCGCAGGCGGCCACACCCTGCTGCAGGTTACAGTGCAGGACAGTGTGAGTGGCTCCGCCAGAGCACGGCGTGTACAGTACATGCAGCCGCTAGCGCCAGCCCAGCGCGAGTATCTTCCCAGGGCCCGGCGCAGCGCAGGTACTTTGCCGTCATCCCACCAATGCAGGATGGGATGAGCAGCTGATGCGTGCGACATTCCTCGTACATGTTTCTAGCAGTGCGACTCTGCTGCAGGCATGCCTACTGTATTTGTACCTAGAGCCGCTATTGAATAAGGTAGTGCCAATAGCACCTACATATGCGCACATATTAATAGCCCAGCAGCACTGTAAATACCCCTACCGTTCGTTGCAGGCCATTTCCCTCTTCTGCAGCAGCTGGCCCTGGCCCCTGCCGATTGGACGCCGTCGAGCCTGCTGGGGCCCGCGCGCCGTTCAACCAACATGCGCTCGGCGCCTTCGCGGTACGTACCTCGAGGTACAGCCCGGCGGTACAGTCCCGTAGCTCGTGAGTACCCGTACATGCAGGCGACGCACCGTGCGAGCCCCGCCCAATCCCCACGGCAAGCAGCGGCCCGCTGTAGCCCTCCTAGGCTGCCCCCGTCCAGGCCTCTTCGGCGATTGCTCTAGCAGTCTCCAGCGGGCTTCGGCGCCGACAGCGCACTGTGAGGCCCTGGTCTGGGCTAGCGGGCGCAGCAGAACAGGCGTCTGGACCGCACAGTTTCGTCACTGTGTCGCCGCATGGTGGGCGACTCGCAAGTGCCTTTTCGTCGCTCGTCCGTCGCCAAACCTCTTCCAACTCTTCCTCTGCTCTGTCTTGCTCAAGCAGCATCTTTTTTTTTTTTGTATCTGCTTCGCCGTTCGACGTGAGCGACGCCCAAGCCGCTGTTCTGTGCGCATACCTCTGCTTGGGATGCTTGTGGTTCTCGCGGGAACGCGCCACGCCCTCACGCCCCGTTATCGTTAACCAAGGTATTTCCTCTGTTCCGTGACTTTGGCGCTTTTCTGTCGTGCTGAGGCTGGGCCTGACAGCTTCCGCCCCTCCATTGTTCTGCTACGACCTCCCCGCCAAAAGTACAGTCATCGCGCGCAGCTTGCAGCTCGGCTCGACCACCCCGCGAAGCGCCCTGCAGCCGCTGCTCTGCCATCTCTCGCCGTCACCAGCCTCGCTCCCTCGTCTGCAAACGGCGGCGTTTTACGGCGGTGTCTTGCCATGGTGATGAATGATTCAGGTCCCAGGGTGTCGCGCGCCTCCAACATGTCAAACTCAACCACTGCTGGCGCCAGCGCTGGCGGCAACGCTGCCCCCAGCGCAGACGACTCTGGTGAGCATCTCTCTCTGGGCGCCGGCGTCCTGCCCGTGCCCCTCCAGCTCCCCTCCAGCTCCCCCTCCAGAGGACAGACCCGCACCCAAAAGCCTCCCTTCCAGCCAAATAAGCTTCTCGTTTGACAGCTGACACGTTTTGCTGCTTCTTTCCAGCGTCGACGATTACCGTCAATACGACGCCCAAAGCCGCCCCGAATTTCCCTCCGCCCAAGACCGACAAGCCGCGCCCGCACGTCTGTTCCACCTGCCAGCGCTCCTTTGCTCGATTGGAGCACCTGAAACGCCATGAGCGCTCCCACACAAAGGAGAAGCCGTTTGAGTGCCCCGAGTGCTCGCGATGCTTTGCCCGCCGCGACTTGCTGCTTCGCCACCAGCAGAAGCTACACCAGACGTCGACGCCCTCGGCACGGCCTCGAAACCGCCGCGAGTCGACCAGCGGCGTGCCCCCGGGCCAGAGCCGGGCTCGCAAGAACAGCGTTGCGGGCGCCAGCCAGGCCGCGGCGGCCAGCAGCAACAACCCCGGCTCCAACACCATGCGTCCGCGTGCAAACACCATCAGCCATGTTGACGGCGCCGCCATGCAGATGATCGCCTCGGCCAATGCCTCCGTTGCCAGGAGCATGCATGGCGGGCACAGCCGCCACCCCAGCCTGGCCGGCCTGCCGATGCACAACTTCGACCAGGTCTTCACGGGCATGACCATGGCCGCCATGGGCCAGAGAGCCATGATGCACGGCCTCCCCAAGCTGGAGACGGGGCAAATCGGCGGTACCGATTTTGAAAACGCCCTCCGCACAGCGCCTCCTCTCGCGGCCTTCAACCCCGAGTTTGATTTCGAAAGCATCTTGTTTGGGCCGGGCACCACCATCAACCCCAACGCCCTTCACTATAATGATTCCCCTCCCTCGATGGTAATGGAGCAGGCCTCCCCGTTCGCGTCGGCCATCAGCGATGTGCCGCCGAACCCGACCTTTGACGACACATTTGACTGGCTGAGCGGCTTCGACCATCAAATGTCATTTCAGACAAACGAAAACGTGGTGGACGAGTCGAGCCCGTCGGCGCTGAGCACGACGAGCCAGAGTGGGATTAGCGATGTCATGGTGGATGGATCAAATCACCCTGTGCCGGCCGGGACGAGTACCATGTGGCAACCCTCCGTGATGGGCCCCCCGCAGATGCCGAATCCCTTTGCGATGGATCTGAATGGTTCAGTCTTCCCGGATCTCCTCAATGGAGCTCCTTTATCACCTCAGCCAGCTACTCAAAAGATCAATGACCCATACTTCTCCACGCCCCCACCATCGCTGAGCTCGTTGAGCCCAAACGTCGTATCTGGACTGAACACGCAGAGCATGAACCACACCCTTGGCTTCAATGCCGGCCCGGAAACCCCATCGTCCCTCAACGGCGTCGTTAACCATGGCGCTTCGCCCGTAACCACAATTACAGATGCCACTAGGACTACCATTGTGAATATCCTCTCCCAGTGCCTGCCCTTTGGAGGCCGTAAATACTCCTTTACCTCTCATACCTCACCGCAGTCGCCGCAGTTCCCATCGTCGTCATCCGCCGGGGCCACCCCTTCTGTTCCGGCTGTCAACGTGCCCAGTACCCAGAATCTACAGCGTTATGTCTCAGCCTACATTACTTATTTCCATCCCCACTTTCCCTTTTTGCACCTGCCCACGTTGTCCTTTGATATGTCCGCGTCCTCCCCGAGTGGGCGTCAGAATGGTGTAGGCGGTAGTGGATGCCTGGTGCTTGCGACGGCTGCCATTGGCGCCTTGTATGAAATGGAGCACGCTCAGTCCAAGGAACTCTTCAATATGGCTAAGAAGATGATCTTTTTCTACCTCGAGGAAAGACGCAAAGCAGATGTTCGCAAAGCAGATAACATCCGACGCAGCTCGCACAGCGAATCCGATCACCACCAACACTCGCAATCTTCGCCCTCTCAAGGTAGGGATAGCTCGGCGCACACGCCCGTCTGGCTCGTCCAGGCCATGCTGCTCAACGTCGTGTACGGCCACAACTGCGCCGACAAGACCATTAGTGACATTGCTTCGACTCACTGCGCAGCGCTCGTCAGTCTCGCCCAAGCCGCCGATCTGTTGCGCCCCGAACAGGACGACTCGGAAGATTCCCGGATGATGATGAATGATGACTCAACGTGGAATAGGAGAAGTGAAGCCGAGGAGCGACAAGAATGGTTGCAGTGGAAGCGGAAAGAGGAGCGCAAGCGCACGCTCTACGCCGTCTTCATCATGTCCAGCCTTCTCGTCGCCGCCTACAACCACACTCCGGCGCTGACCAATTCAGAAATCATGCTGGACCTGCCTTGCGATGAAGAATTTTTCGCCGCCGAATCAAGTGCTGCCTTCTTCGCCAGGGGCGGAGTCGAGGCCGCCAACCACAACAGACTCAAGTTTGCCGATGCCCTCGGAGAGCTCCTGCGCACAAATGAGCGACAGCAAAAGCACATGGCTGCGATAAATGGCGGGCAGCTCTCGCCAGCAACGCTTCCGCCGTCGAACTTGAAGCCCAGCACTTTTGGCTGCCTGATCTTGATTAACGCTTTGCACAATTACATCTGGGAAACCCGACAGAGGCATCATAACAAAGTCTGGACCAATGAAGAGACCGAAAAGATGCACCGGCACATTGAGCCAGCTCTGAAGGCGTGGCAAGCAGCCTGGTCCAGTAACCCGAAGCACTCCGTGGAACGACCAAATCCATTCGGCATGGGACCGCTCTCCGCCGACGCAATTCCCTTACTTGACTTGGCATACGTGCGGCTCTTTGTCAATTTATCCAGGTCAAAGGAGAAGTTTTGGCAACGAGATTGGGATGGCATGGCAGAGGAATTGGCCCGGGGGACGGAGATTGTGCAGCATGCCGAGCACTCGCCATCATCCAACGTGGAACCTGTCAGCAATGACACCTTTGACAGCACGCTCTTTACTGGCTCTCCTTCGATTCCGCCATCGGCAATGGACCTCTCGAACAACAAGTCTCCCTTTGCCAGCGGCTCTCCCTTTGCCACTCGAACCATCTCTCGCCGCGAGCGCCATCTACGGAAAGCTGCCTTTTATGCGGCCGATTCATTGGCCATGTCGGATAAGCTTGGAGTAACTTTTGCTGATTTCACCAGTCGTGAGCTGCCCTTACAATCCGCCATGTGCGCTTTCGATTGCGCGCAAGTTCTTGCCGAGTGGGTTGCAACTGTACAGGACAGAGTTGGTCGATATCTGGGAATTCTCGGCCGAGATCCTATTGACGGCACACAGATGCCTGCCATCATGCTGTTGGAAGAAGAGGACGCCCAACTGATAGACAAGATTCATGCAGTGCTGTCTTCGGCGGAGATGAAGATTAGTATGGATCTCATGGGCAGCTTGAATTCTGACGACGGATATACTGGCGGCTTCGCAACTAAGATTCTTCGTGTCACTTCTCAGATGTTGGACAAGGCCGCTGTTTGGCCAGTTACTCACCTGATGTCCCGATGCCTTGACGTTCACGCCAATCATATGCGAGTCAGGACAGACAAGTCGGTCTTGGCAACGGATTAAGGAGCGCCGACCAGGGAAAAAAAATTTGAAAGGGAAAATGTTGGAGTAGTCGCTCAATAAAGAATCTACTCTACGATTCTGGGTGTCTATACAATTAGACATCACCTCGGCCGCTCATTATTGCGTCAGACTAACGAGCTCGATGCAAACCGAGTTGTTCGAAGGTTTTGTACCTGAGGTGCTCCACTTACAAGGGAAAAAAAAAGAGAGAAAAAAAAAAAAAGTTAAACAACCCTGTATCTTTCTGTTCGCTACACATTCAACAAGCGAAAGAACCGGCGGCTTTGGCTCACACCAATCTTGGCGTGATCATCACACTACCTTGCCATCTTCGAACGAAATGGTTTCATGTTTTACGCTTTCCGACGAATAAGTTGATGATATATACGTTCAATCCAGAGCAGGAGAGGGCCTGGTTGTAGAACTGACGATATTGAGGTCATGTCTCTGATGTGTTGTAAGATATTTGGCAAAGAGGCTTGGCTGGTTGTTGAGGACAAACCAAATACGAGAAAAAGGCCTTTGCACACGAATTTATGATATCAGGGCGGACGAGTTCCTGCGGCATGGCATTAACAGACGAGGCTATATACTCTACCAAGCATCACAAGATTGGGATGCTGGCCGCAGGCGTTGCGGTGTTGTGGAACCAACACTCGAAACAAGAAAGGATATCTGGTTAAATGCGGATTGGATTCGAGATGTGGAGGAAAAAAGCGATCCTCTCATGCTAGATCAAAAGACATGCGGATATTATTATTATTGGTCTTGTATTATTGATTCCCCAGGCTGAAAGATTTTCTTCCCCTTTTGAGCCAGAGTGCGCGGGATGCCTCTTTTTGCCTGAAAGGCATTATCTTATATATATACTTATCTATATATCTATATACTTTGCTTCTGTTAGTGTGGGCTGGGTCGCAATGGGAGTTGGAAGGGATTTTATATTTGATAATTTTATTATAATAATAAGGAACTTGTGAATATTAAAGATTTGTGTGTTTAAATTTGATGATTGTTTATGTGTTTGCGAGAAATTGAACTATCAAGCTGTGTTTGCGCGTGCATATTTGCTCCCCACTTGCTTATTTGCTGCGAGCGAGCTGTGAAAGTCCCTCAGCTTTGACGTTTTTGTCAAAAATTGAGTCACGCGGTTACGCAGAGAAAAACGAGTTTGTGCCTAATTATGACTCAATTTGCGACACACGAAATCTTGAATGCTGCCTGGCGGTTTCGAAACTAATGCGTGTTAAGAGCCTCAAGAATGACTAAGTTACGCGAGGCTAATTCTGTGCGCGGGCCAGATGTTGGCAGGCTGTTTACAAACAACAAACAAACCACTTTTCAGCCTGTACTTTTGTCTTTCTATTAATTTGAGCTGGTTTACCTCGATTCGAAGCCAGTCAACTTACGATAGGAAACTCGACTGTTTTTTTTTCTTAAAGTTGGACAACGAAACATATAAGCATAAGCATAAGCGTCATTTTTTTTCCTCCGCTGTACATTCAAGAAAGCAAGTCTCAAAAACAATGACTCAAAAAATCACCACAACAGTCACAAACTCCAATGGCGGGTCCATAGCCGACTTTGCCTTTGACGAGTCACTCGTCGAATGGACAGTCCCGGCGGCAGACTGGCTCAGGATCCACGACAAGCACTTTGACGGCATCGGCACATCGGGCTTCGTCTTTGACGCGCAGAACCGCGTCCTGCTCGTGCAGCGCGCCGCGCACGACAGCATGCCGAATCTATGGGAGGCGCCTGGCGGGGCGGTGGACGCGGAGGATGCGTCCGTTTTGCACGGCTGCGCGAGGGAGCTGAGGGAGGAGGTTGGGCTGGTGGCGAGGCGGATGAAGAGGCTTGTTACGGAGGGCGGGGGAGAGAAGTGGTCTGTGTTTACGAATAGGAGCGGGACGAAGATTATTTGCGGCGTTGGGTTTGAGGTTGAGGTTGAGGATGGGGAGGTTGTGCTGGATGAGAATGAGCATCAGGGGTGGGTGTGGGCGGAGGAGGGGGAGGTTAGGGGGGAGAGGATGGGGGATGGGAGGGGGATTAAGTTGACGGGGGTGATGATGAGGAGGAAGTTGCTGGAGGCGTTTAGATTGAGGAGGGAGGCTGGGGAGAGTGAGTGATGATGAGAGATGAGGGATGAGAGATGCATTTTGCTGGTATTTGTGAGGGCAAAGTTGGGAATGAGAGATGGCTTTAGAATTTGAGCGGTTAGATGGTTTGTTTGGCCTGTCAGTTTACTTGTTTGTTGCTGTTCCACTGAGTTATGTATGCTTGTGTGAGCTGTAGGTATTTTTAGTTGAGCAACAATTACTTGATGTAAAAATATGTTAGAGGAATGTTATTTATGGATGAAGGGTTAACAAGGCTCTGGTGTTTCAGTGAGTCGTCCCTGGTTGTTCGGCTACAGAATGGATTGCTGTGGGAAACTGAGTCTCATACATATCGATTGGAGTTTATTTGCTGCTTTTTGTGAGAATATGTGTATCTGTGCGACTTGATGGTGAATTATTGAGGAGAGAGGCTGGAGAGTGTGTGTGATGGAGTTGATTTGCGGGATGGGTGTGAGTGGTGAGAGGTATTGGGCTTGCTGGTGCTGTGAGTGCCAAGAACTCATGTTGCGACCTGGCTTTGAGACTTGAGAGGTTGATAGATGATCTGCTAATCCGTCACGTTACTTGTTTGTCGCGTCTAGAATAATTAAAGATATAAACGTACCGTTTAATAACCTGAGTGGTATTGGCTTGATGAATGACCAACATGAGAGAAAGATGGTTTAGGCGGAGGGCTAACGAAGCTGTGGTGCTACATGAATCGTACCGGGGGGATCGGTTATAGAATCAATTTCTTGATCCAGGCTGAGTCCTATATTTATTGATTAGCTCAAATTGTGCTCTTTTTTGAGAATCTGCATGTTTGTGTGAGTAAGTAGTGTGCTGAAGTTGAACTATGAACTTGTGTACTCATCTAAGATTTGACTTTTCTTTAATGTACTATGGTATAAGTATCACATTTTTTTGTGATAAACTTCTAAATCACTTCTATTCTGTTTCAGTTGGTAATCTTGGCTGAGTCAAAAGTAGATTAGAATATGCTATAGGTTAAGATAGACCGGGATTGAGTCAAGCTCCGTTGCGAATGTGACGTAAATGATTCAATCCACATCAGCGATAGTTGTATAAACTCATATACAGTTGCAATTGTTCAATGATTTTTATACTGTTCATATTATTAGCTGTAGCTTTACTAGAAAGCAGGCCAAGTGAGTTGTCCACAGATCTTGTTGCACTGGTAGTATTCTTGAACTTGGCCCATACAATTGTTTCCTCTCAAAAGTGCACTGGAAAGATTAGAAATTGATAAACAGCCTAGGTCCTGACGATCCGAGGATAGAAAAGTTGCATTCCCGCAACAAACTTGTTCTACTATCACCGTAGTAGCCAGTTTTCAATGACGTATTGCATTTGATGAGATGGTCTTACACTTAAGCGATACAAGGCAAGCCATACAACTTCTTGAAAGATATTTACAATCACATACACATTACCAACCTTCAACAGCATCAAGATACAATAGACGCAAAGTTCCGAGTATAAACATGTCACGCTGCCTCTTCTTACCAAAGCCCCTCCGCGGACAGGTGGATCCTTTGGCCCCAATCATACCACCACTCGTCCCATGTTCCTAGGACCCTTGAGGACCCTTAAGCCCCATTCGCAGGCAGGGCACAGCCTTTGTCATGTCGATCGGCTAGATTTCAAAGAAGCCAGCATCGGCACGGCGTCGGCCGGGGTATCCGGTGGCTGGAGTGGGTGTGGGGGGTAGACAGACACTTGGTACGAACCGGTGTAACCGGGCACCCAGGAAGCATGCAAGGTGAAAAATTCTCGATGCCGGAATATGGCAAAGGGAAGCAAATGAGGTGGTGAATTCGTTTCTGCTGTTTCTACTTGACTAATAGCAAGGGGGAGCCGGGCGAGGGAAAGCGGAAGTTTTTTTGCTTGCGTGGGGAGTTTTTTTTCTTTGTCTAGTATTACTGTCCGGATATGTTGGGAACAAAGCGGATGCGGGCGTCGTCTGCAAGAGGCAGATGACGCACACGTGCAGATGCAGACTGAGACGTTTGTAAACATTCACTGCGGATATAGTGACGAATGATTGTGGAAAGAAGTTGGCTTGAGGAGGGGAAGAGCCTCAGATGACCTACTGGACGCGTAAGAGAATCGTTTCAGCTCAGCTCAGCAAAGGGGATAATCTGTAATTGTTGATTCTGACAGTTGCAGCAGATTAGCTCACAGGTCGGTGAGATCATTCATCGGTGGCAGAGCTGGTACGCCTGCGGGCAGATGATACGCCTAGGTTGGACAGCTGAGACGGGCTTAGGAATTTTACATGTATTACGCTCTAAAGCTGATACGCCAGCTGGTTGATTCGACTTGGCGTTTGGAGGTGGCGACTTATCGCATAGTTGAGCTATAGAGAGTTGCCAAATATATGTTATCTCTCACCTATTTTGCGGGGAAGAAGTAGCCAAGATGTACTCGACAGTTGATTCGAAACCTGCGAGGAACTACGGCGAAACTTCTCATCTTGGACGGGAAAACAGGAAAACTAAGAATATCACTCAGCATCAAGATGATTTGGTGCACGGCTCTAGTGGCTGAGTCACGGAACCGGCTGTCTGGCAAAGTTTGGACCGAGGGCATTTGGACGCAAGCCCCGTCACATGGTGAGATCTCAAATCTCCTGAGCCTCCTCTGAGGCCCCAAGGGTGCATGTAGACTCTGTTCTAGAACGGAGCAAGGGTGCATGTAGGCAGTGGGGAGACGGAGCAACAACAATTACCTATGCCATGATACGCTACACAATTGCTAGTAGTATACGTGTTAGTAAGTAATAGCATCATGGTGAATGGGCAAAAGAGATGCGGTTTGTTGAATTTGATTTTTGGCCTATTCCGAAAAGGATCCGGCAGATCCGGAGGGTGTGAAGCAACTCGGGTGTGCCGGAGCGAATCCACGCCTGGGTTCGCTAGGAAAGACAAGCGGCAGCGAGCCGTCGAAGGAAAAGCGCTGAGATAATATTGAATAAAATAAAAAAAGAAAACAATTAAAATAATGAAAATCGGGAAAATACAAAAGAGGAAAGGCGAGGGGGAGAAGCTCATCCAAAGAAAGCTGGCTGCGTTGGAAAGTGGCTCGGCATTGAAAGCATGTCTCGGCAATATGGAGCCCCCTTTTTAATGGGGCCAGCCCGATTGCCGAATCCGCGATCTGGGATTTGGACAATCCCATGAAAGCTCCGAGGAAGACAAGGTGAGCTGACCGTGGGCAAGCTTCGCATTGGATGCAAGACATGGTTTTGAGCTGGAATGGAGACGGACAGCTGGGTCAGGGAGCTGGAGCTATTTTACGCATGTTCCTGAGGCGGGTGCGCCATGGTGGCCTGATGGCTGGGAACTGGAACGCAGGGCCATGCGAGAAATCCATGGGCTTGTTCAGCTTTCAGCAGCGGGCTGGAAGCTGTGTCTTGATGCCATGTGCTGCGGGATAGTGGCTGCGGTGCGTGATTTGGTTGGTGTTGCTGTACGAGTACGGTATGGAGCTTATAGACACTGTAGGTGGCAGCGGGGACAGGCGCCCGGTATTATCCGTCAGTTCGGGTGCTTCCTTGGAGTTGTACTATTCTGCCCAGGTATTCTATCTCTTGGCAGAGAACAAGACCAGGTCGAATATGAGATGTCGTTTTCTACATCTGGTGTTGAGATCAACATGACAAGGCGGATGAGGCGCAAGACGGTCCTGGCTGTGGCTGGTCACAAGGCAGAGGATGGCCAAAAAGGGATGTCGCTCTCAAGGAAATAACGGCTACCCGCGATTGAAGGTGCCATGGCAGATAGTGTGTGTATACCTCGATACATGAGATTTCCAATTAGAACGCGAATAGTAGACTTCCACGGAAATGCCCTCAGGCTGAGCTGATTGGACGCCCAGCGCATCCGTGGGTGTGCCGGCCCCCTCCTAAAGAGAAAACGACCAGGGGGTTGGCCTGGCAGTGACGTCGATCATCTTGGCTTCTCTAATTTTTTTTTCCTTCTCTTCGTCTTGGTTTCTTTTTTTAAGTGTTGAGCTTGGGCGCGTGAGACAGGAGTTAGAGAAGCGCGTGCGTATTAGCAGGTTTGAAATAGATTGCAGGACAGGGCATTAAAGGGTGCCAAGGCAGCAAGTTTGATGCTGGAAATGCTGCTTTGATTCAACTACGCATGCACCAGTTGATTTGAGATTCTGGCGGGCAGTGCAAAACGTGACCCATGATTGCCCTCAGCCGAGATACCCTGCGTCGCTCTCTCGCCGCCCGTCCTGTCTATTCCAGATGCTGCAGAGCGTATTGCCGCAAAGGGGCTATTCTGTCCGTAAAAGGGGAACCTCCCTCTCTCACCGTGGAAATGCCAGAAACACGCAGCACCACCGCAATCTGCTGCGCATAAATGTACCTACGTTAGTAAGGGCTCGACTCCCTCCTAGCCCCAAGCCTTGGGACTTCTGACATCACCAGCCTTATGCCAAGTTACTGCCCCAACGGTACTAAGAGCTGCCACACACGCCTTGCTCCAAGGGGCACTACCGCCTCGTTTAGCATGGGGCCGTCACGCCTTTAAGCCCGAGTCTGGCCCGCCCATCAGCCCCGGACAGACACTGCCGAGGGGAAGATGGAGAAGAGAGGCTAATCTACATCCAGGCCCCCCCAAACTAGGCCCGCGAGGAAATTAACGCGGGATAAAAAGCAAAAACGCAAATCAAGCGTCGCCAGCTAGGGGGGTGATTCCGGCATTACGTAGTTAGCCCGGCCATCGGGGGGACTCAAGCGCTGATTAAAGCAGGACCCAGCGCTGGGCTTGACAACTTCGACTTTTTTTTTGCCGCTGCCACCGGGCTTTGACAGATTTTTGGCTTTGTGTCTGTTTCGTTTCTGCCGTTTAACCTTTTGCCGGGCCACGAGACTATTCTGTCAATTTGTTTATAAGGGCTTGGGGGAGGCTTTTCTGGGGTTGCCATTTCGGTTCAGCTGGGAAAAGCGGTTGTACTTTTTCTTCTCTTTCATAAGTCACCACTTGACGGCAACTCCTCTCCTTCTCTCCTCATCCATTCTCATTCTCCTCTGCCTCGTCGATATCCGCTCCATTGCTCTTCTCGAAGTTTCACGACGACACGAACAAAGCGCAGACAAAAGACTTTGAAACGCCCGCTCTCCATTGATTGTTTGGTTGTTCCCGCGTAAACGCAAGTCCTCTTTCGCAATTCATTCGCATATACCCTTTTCCGCCTTGATATACTCAGCGCGCGCGCTCTCTCGCCCCCCAGCATCCCGTTTTCTGAGCTGCATCTCGCCTAAAACTCCCTGGTCACGCAACGTCTATTTTGCTCCATAGCTCGAGAGTGGCCACTGCGGTATCGCTTCGCATTCGCATCTCCGCCTCACGCATAGGCAAAACGACAACTCGGCAGCGATCAGCAGATAAAAAGTCTGCTTTGTCTCGCCTGCAGCAGCGTCACCAATCGCGTTTGCCGATCTTGAGTTGCATCTCATCTGGCCCCAACTTGTGGTGAGTGTGTCTTGTTTTTTTTTTTTTTTTTGCTGTGTGTCTTTATCTCTGTCTCTCTTCCGTCTGCTGCTTCTCCTTCCATTGGCTCTTCTGCTGGCTGGATGATACGACGCCGGTGCGGCTTTCAATGGCCGCCCTACCTAGCCATTGTCTCTTGAGTTCTGCGGTCATCACCATCCATCATGCTGGCACTATTTGCTTCTTATTCCCTTGCTGCAAGCGCTCTGCAAGCCCATCTACATCTCCACCGCGTGTCCTCCTTCCCCCTGCTCTCATCACCTATCATCTTGGCCACACGCTCGCTCAAGCATCTCCTCCAAACCTGCTTTTGCACAGCACGCGCCTGTAGCTACAGCCCGTTGGGCGGACACGCAACAGCGCGGCGGGGCCTCCATGGGCTCCAGCGGCCCAACCGTCAACGTCACCCTCCCATCGACGTGTCCAGCCTGCACTTGTGGATGCTCGTGCAGGGCCTCGTTGAACCTGTCTTGTCTTTGTCGATGAAGCTTGGCTCTGCGGCAGCGCCACTCATGGGCCTCTGCCCCGTCTGGCCTTCTTGGGTCGACATCAGACTATCTTATCTCCCGCTTCGCATAATCACGAGGAGGCGAGCTCGCCTCGTCTCTCGATGCCCAATTATAATAGAATGAAAATTTTTGATCCTCTTCCCTCCTCGCTCATTTGCTCCTTTGTCTCATCTGCAGCTTCAACGCCCCCTCTCCATATCTTGTGAGGCCAGCAGCGTCTTAATTCGCCCTGGCGGGTTGTGCCTCGGGTGCTCAAGATCCAGACACAAAAGCACTCTAGTCCTGCTGGCATCGCCATCAACGCAACTCTGCCCTCTTGTTTGCTGCCAGCACATCTCGAGCTTCCCTTTTTTATTCACCTTCTCCCTTTTTTCTTCATTACCCCGGCTGCATTAAGCTCTTATTTGTGTACAACTTTATCCCTTCTCTCCTCTTTTTTTTCTGTCAGCCCTGCATAGCATAGTCTCAGTGCTTTCCCCTCATCTCTTCGCACCACCGCATATCATTGCCTGCTTGCTTGGTGGCCTTTGTCGCCCGGCTTGCTCTGGCTCTCCACCCGGCTGGTTGATAATGGGCGGTCTGAATGGCCCTGTTCGCTGCCCTTGATGCCGCTGTCGAGCTTGCAGACGAGATATTCCCACCTTTCCTCTTCCCACCAGCTCTCGGCTTGAGCAAGCCCCTCCCCCCCTCCCCCAGATCAGCATCACCGTCATCCGCAGAGCAAACATGCCTGCGGGAGCTGCAGTGCAGCCGCCATCGCGAACCCATCGCCGGGAGCAGTGCCGTAGCAACGCTGAAGACACCAGCCAAAACCAAAACCAAACCCGAACCTCAAATACTGATGACAACATGCCAGCCTCGCGCGAGTCAGACTCCCGCCATCGACGCCGCCGCCGCAGAGACGACTGGGTCCGCACCAGCAGCGGCAATATCCTGTACCGACTCGAGGCCCCTGTCGCCGACGCCTCCGCCGCTGCCGCCGCCGCTGACAATCCGGCTGACCCCGTCGACCAGCAGCTTGCAGTGCCCCTCATTGGGCCAAGAAGGACGCGGCCGCACTCCATCCACGTTGTCAGCTATCCCGCCGGCTACGTGCCGCGAGAGCTTCGCGCCAGAACCAGAACGTCGGCTGGCTCATCTAGGACCCGTATCAGCAGCAACAGCGGCAGTCCCGCTCCAGCAACTTCGCGGTCGTCTTCGAGATTCTCGGCTTTGGCCCACTCCACCCGGCCGCCCGAGTTACCTGTACGCCTGGCATTGACTCGGTTGTTCCAGTCGCTGGCAAGCAACTCTTTATCTTCTGTCGACATCCCGGAGCACAACGCATTCCCCGTTGGTGTTCAGGCTCTCCCGACAACCGAGTATATTCGCCCCGAGTCTCGATCATCTCGCCACAGCAGCCGCGCAGATCACTCTCGCAGCCACCACTCTCACCACTCTCACGAGCCAACTTCGTCGTCGTCCCGCAAGAACCGTGACTCGAAACAGGCCCCGCCGCCCTCCAAAGACCGCGACCCTGCTCACAATCGAGACCGTCGAGACCGCCGTGAACAGCCACGAGACAAAACAAGACACAGAGCAGCCTCGAGATCCTCCAGATCGAGGCATAGACATCGCGGCACCAGCCATAGCCGCACCCGCCACTCCAGCCGCCACGCCGGCCAACGTACACACCGTCCTCGCAACTCCTCTCAACACCGTCGATACCCCCCAAACAGCATGGCTACCGCCAGAGGCGTGGTGCCCATGAGCACCTATCAATTAGGCCATCACAACAGCTTTTCCTCCATCCGCAGCTCAAAATCAAGCGTCAACGCCATCGTTACCGAGGTGACCAAGCCCGTCGCCACAGGCAGCGGAGTCGCTTGCTCCATTCTCCTCGCCGAGCCCAACCTCTTCCTCTCGGGCTTTGATCACAATGGCCATGAGCGCCGGGAATCCCGCGCCGGCACCGCTCTCCTCAGAGGCCGGATGCAGCTGACCATTAGCAAAAACGTCAAAATCAAGGCCGTCCAGCTGAAGCTGGTTGGTCGCGCCCGCACAGAATGGCCCGAGGGAATCCCCCCATTAAAACAAGACTTGTACGAGGAAGAAAGCCTACGAACGCAAGTCCTTACCTTTTTCAATGCCCTGAATGACGGATGGGAGAACGAGTATGGCAACCAGTGCACTTACAAGCTCAAGGGCGGCTCTGCAAACTCGAGCAGCACTGGCTTGAACAGCTCTCCTGGCATCTCTCCATCTTCATCAATGCGAAATAACCTGACCGCCAAGGAGCTGAAGCGTCTGTCTCTACAAAATGTCCAGTCCCGGAGTTTTGGAAAGGGCGACAGCGGAGTAGTCACTCCCACTCAGGCCAAGGGCTTCAAGGTCTTCTACCCTGGCGTATACGACTATTCATTCGAGCTTCCCATCGACCACCACCAGCTCGAGACAACCAAGCTGCAATATGCTTCGGTCAAGTGGGAGCTCCACGCCACCGTTGACCGTGCCGGTGCTTTCAAGCCCAACCTCCACGGTGTCAAGGAAGTCCCAATCATCCGACTGCCGGATCAGATGTCACTGGAGATGTCTGAGCCCATCTCTATCAGCCGCCAATGGGAAGACCAGCTCCACTACGACATCATGGTCTCCGGAAAGAGCTTCCCCATTGGAGCCAAGATCCCCATCGCCTTCAAGCTCACGCCTTTGGCCAAGGTCCAAGTTCACAAGCTCAAGGTCTACATTACCGAGTCTGTCGAGTACTGGACCAGTGATAAGCGCGTGACGAGGAAAGACCCGGGCCGAAAGATTTTGCTCCTCGAGAAGACGGCAGGAAAAGAGCTCGACCCCTCTTGGGCCGATTCCGAGGTCGTCACTGTTCGCGGTGGCGAACTCAATGAAGAGCAGCGCCGAGTCGCTCGGGACACTGCCGCAAGAAGACGAGCTCACGATGCCGCCAGAAGGCATCAAGCTCCAGAGCCACTGCCTGCTCCCGTGGATAACCTCCTCGGCGACTTAGATCTGGGCCTTGAAAACATGTGGGGTTCCACTGAGATTGAGGCGAGCGTGCAGATTCCGACTTGTGAGATGATGGCCAAGAACAAGGCTCTTCGACTACATCCTGACTGCAGCTGGAAGAACGTCAATGTCTTCCACTGGATCAAGGTTGTTATGCGAATTAGCCGCTTGGATACCGAAGATCCTACGGGAACGAAGCGCCGTCATTTCGAAATCAGCATTGACTCTCCTCTCACCATCCTCAATTGCCGGGCCACCAAGGCCAATACCTATCTGCCCGCCTATTCTGGCGAGATGAACAGACCCTCTCCCTATCAGTCAGCTTGTGGCTGCCCCGACTCGGCGACAATTGCCATGGAGACTTCTCCAAGCTCCTCGACGGGAACACTTCCGGATCCCGAGAGACTGGCTGACAGCTTACCCGCTCCGCCTCAAGCCGTCCACTTGCAATCAGGGGCTCCAGCGGCAACTGGCCGACAAAGCCCAGCAGCTTGGTCATCAGCAGAGAGACCCGGCCGGCCTATTCATCTGCTACGAGCACCCAGCTTCAACCCACCCGCTTTTGAAGACGATACCGCACCGCCTCCTGCAAGCACCGTCGTCTATGACCACGCCGATGTCCCTCAGATTATGACACCACCTCCTCAGTATGACGCCATTGTCGGCACACCCAGTACCGTCGATGGCCTCGCCGACTACTTCACTCGACTGGCTGAGTATGGGCTTGACGAACATGAAGGCTCTGGATCAGATGGCGATGAGTCGCCTCCTAGGATTCTAGACCGAAGCGGCCGTGTCAACGTGGCTCACCCACGAACACCTGGTGGCAGAAGGATGCCCAGCCGAAGCATGGAAATCCAGCGGCCACCCATGAACTTGGACATTAATGCCATGCTGCAGCGATCTGCCTATGTTCGAGACGAGGTGCAGTCACAGGCGCAGGCGCAACAAGTATAACAATTTTAATTCGATTTTACCTACATATTCTATCATTTCCAGCCAACCTGCAAACGGCAGAGCATATTATCATTTTCTCAACGCGTTTGGGTATTTATCATAGATGGGGGCCATGGTATTCTGGAGAACGTCTCTCTCATATTTATTTATATTTCGACAAAAAATATTACACAAGATAATTGCCCATACCTCAACAAGGGGGGGTTTACTTTATGGCGATGGATGAAGGCGTTTTGTACATGGAAAGGATGAAAACAAAAATGAGGAACTTGTCTACGAGATGAAATGATGGGAAATGATGTTATTTTATATATACTTGACAGACATACCCTAGGCTTGGGTGGGTTATGATTACGGGTCTTTTTTGGAGAGTGGTTTTTGTTTATGGGATATCTTTAGATGATACTTATTAGCTTTTAGTGTGTTTTAGTAATGATGCGTGATTGAGCGCTTTAACTTGTCTACTTGACTTGGGTTTTTTGACTTGGAATATGTGATATGTGTCTTGTTAATGCTTTGGTATGAGATGTTATTGTAATCCGGCCCTTTGAATCGTGCTCGTCGCGCTTCTTTCTTTGGTAGTTATCTTAGATGAAACCAGAAAACGTGGAATCATAGAAGGAATCGCACTCGTCAAAACGAGGTACTTTCGCGCGATCGGAGACCAAGACTATCTTGATCTTATTTACCTTGATCAAGTTTTCTCATTAAGCTAATTAAGAGAATAGCTACCCAGCACCTCAAAGCACTTTACATCAGTGTACATGCACTTAGGAAATCGAGGCGCCTCACCCCTGCAACTCTTCTACGCTGGCTTCTATCACCCATATGACGATCGAGAATTTTATCAACAAGTCAAAACTTGAACTGCTCGGCAATTTATTCCATGTTAGCAAGGGCCTGTAAATCGTGATCACAACTATGCGGCCCGTTATTTATCAATATGTACTGCTTGATGTCAAACTTGACAATTGGCTCGCAGTAAATTTCGAAACGTTATTCATCTATAACGATGCTCAATTTGCACTGCTACATCGCACTAGAAGAGGAGAAGCCTCTGATAACATTAGCAGCTCTATTTTTATATCTGTAGCACGGAAATATTGATGATACGGTGCAATAAACAGTTCAGCATTCAGTCGACATTATTTATACTAGGATTTGTTTTGGAGATTTTTCTTGATCTCTTAAACATGTGTTGAACATCCTTGTTATTTAAAGCCCAATTTTTGTATCTAAGAGTTTGTAGTATATCAACCCTTTGCTGGTTTTCTATTCGATTTGTTTGTTATTTCGCGAGAAAATAGGCTATATAACTGAATTCATGCTACATCTGCTTCCACGTTCTTTTTCTTTTTTCCTTTGAAAATATTTAATATGCCTTCTTTCGAGTAAGTTTTCCTAAAGTTTCTCTCATTTAGGTGATTACATGTTCGCAGAAGAAGGAGTTCAAGAGATGCTTTGCCGACTGCCAGTATTGTAGCTACTGAAGATCCAGATACAGTGGCGAGTACAGAACCGATATATGCAGGTCCTACAGCCTCGATGTTTTCGCCCAGAATTTGTATTTCGGCTGGTTTCACACTTTGAGACTTTGCGGAAAACCAGCCAGAGCTGTCTGTCGGGCTTAATTTCTCAACTTTGTTTTCGTAACAAGCAAGATAGATATGGTCTGAGTAGCGGCCTTCAGCAGCTGTGGAACAAAACATCAAAGTTTGTCGCTTGGCAGAGTTTAGCTTTGAAGTATCAAATACGGCGGCTTTTAATTCTGGAACATCTGTTTTTCGCCGTTTTGACCAAGAGCTCACCGGATCGCCTGCGATTATATATAATATCAGTAAATTGGTTGTAGATGATATTGAACGTAGAAGTGCCAATGACCTTACCTTTGCTTATATCGTTTCGTAAGTTACTAACACGAGCTATGTAAAGACGACACAAGGGATATACCTGACTGACCAATGAAGCCATTTACGTGCCATGAGCATCTGCGACCATCCACTTTTAAGGAGAGATCCGATGTTGCCCCGATTGATCGGATAGTTAACTGTGACATTTGCAATTCTTTTAGCAATCACCTCTCCGATAGTGGACCTGATCCTATGAGCTCCATCTTCAATAACTGCTATGCTGGTTCTATTGCCGCTGCATTTAAGATCTCTTCTCAGCGTGTATTTATGGGATCGTCGTGCATGATGCAGGCTATCTTCAATGTTTCATGTGTAATCCCTTGTTGCTAGAGATCTTGGCTTCCTTCATCTGCACTGCCTTGCTTTGTTAAGTCTAGTTCTACTCTCGCTAGTTCATCAATGAACTTTTGGCAGGGACCTAGCTGCCTAGTAAACTAATGCCTTATACATACACGTAAATCATTGCTCATGATGGCAGCATCTGATGGTATTCAACCCACCTTGGAGTTTAAGCTGTAGGCTCTTCAGGCTCATGCGGAGTCGGTGGATAGTACTATCAGCCTATGGCCATAGATAGGACCCTGGTCTTGATATTTTTCTAGAGTCAGGTCAATATTCTGTTTTTGATATCCGAATAGCAGGTTCCTAAACGAGCCTTATACGGTTTTACTTTTCTAAGATAAAAGACGCGAGTACTTGGTCATGAGATCCCTGATCTTTAGTTAGATGGATACTTGAATTCTGTTAATTAGAATATTGTAGGAACCAATACTTTTACTGCATAATTTTGGAAAGCTTGCTAAGTTATCTTCATTTATCTAATTAAGCCTTGTAATCGTTTAGGTGCCTTTATTATATCAGAGCTAGGACCAAAATTTCTGCAAGACTCAATGGCGCAAGGGTTGTTTAACTAGTGGTAACAACTTTGTTTATGCAACTGGTCTGATCCAATTGAGTACATGTAATGAATAATTGAACAATGATGAATCACGGCAATGTTTATGATCGGCTTTCTTGTTTATTCCTACTCTTTTAATTTGTTAACAAGCATGGCAAAGCTTGGAAGGGCATACTATGAACTTGGCAATTACGAAGAAGATGGGAAAATATTAATGGAGGTACTTGCGCTACGGCGGAAGACTTTTGAAGATAAGCCTCCTGCTATAATCAAGAGCATGGAAGAGCTTGCAACAATCTTTTACACACTTGGCAGGTATAAAAAGGCAGAGGATATAAGGAAGGAAGTACTGGCACTATATTAGGAGATTCTTGGTGACAAGCATCCTAAGAATTAGGAGTATGTCAAGGCTTGTAGCGTTATATTATATATTTGGCACGTATAAAGAGGCAGAGGATATAAAGGTGGAAGTGCTGGCACTACTTTGTGAGATCCTTGGCGATATGTATATTAAGACCATTAGGAGTATGGGTTCTCTTGCAATTATATATTATGCACTTGGCAGGTATGAGGAAGCAGAGGATATAAAAGTGAAAGTAATAGCACTACGGCGAGAGATTATTGGCTATAAGCATCCTAATATAATTAAGGGTATGGCAGAATTTGCGAACGCTTATCACGCACTTGGCAGACGTAAAGAGGCAGATAATACAAGAGTAGTAATAGCATTACTGCGGGAGGTTCTTGACAACGAGTATCCTGATACTATTGAGAGTATAGCATCTCTTGCAGCAACACATGGCGCGCTAGGGGGGAATGAAGATGCAGGTAAATTAGTTATAGGTTAAGGATAAGCTAGGTTGTTATTCTTGAGCTATTAAGATCTTTGCGCTCTAAAAACAAAAAAGAAACCTATTCATAAACGGGTAAAAGACTAATGAGGTAAGGTCTTGTAAATGTTGATTCAAACTTATTTATATAGAAGGAATTATCCTTCATACATCATGGTTTTCCCTCCCCAGCGTCATTCAAGATATAAACAAGTAATAGGCATGTGCTACGCTGCAACGTCCGAGTAAACCTTTGCGAATCTGTATCTCCATATCACTTATATTGATGATATGGCTTAAGATGTATGGTCCCCTCCAGCCATTGTATCTATTCGTAACGCTCTAGAACATTGGCTCCACTAGCTATTCATGTTTTCTTGGTGTAAGACTGCCTAAATCCGTGGATCGAAATCACCTGTGCTTGGCGGCATTGCTTCTTTTCCTGGTTCATCGATGACTGACAGCAATTGCGATCCTACAAGCTGTGATCACGCACGTTAACCGTCACCTTGATTCGTGTAATCTTCATGCTGTACTCCTACCATGTTGTGAGCGACTCTATCATTCTTCTCCGGCCTCACCTGTTTCTCCGGCCCCATTGATCGATCCTCTACGGCGTCTTTTAGATTATTTCGTCAACCACTCCGGAGCAACTTGTTGCCTCTGCTTTACAGGGGTATCGGATGCATCGAGGCCAGGCCCTCGTGGGGCGGAATGGTCAAGGCGAAACCGCCTTATTTGGAGTGCATCCCCACACCACTACTACTTTATCTTTTCCCCTTACAGGATCTAAAGATGATACGCGTAGTTGTCTTGAACAAGGTATGAGTGCATGATAACGTGAGAGCGATTACTATTCTCGTCTTACATAGGGGTGGGTTACATGGCATGGCAATGGATCGTGTTGCCCACAATTACCAACATTGAAAACGACAAGCATGCTGCATATGGGGTGTGCGTCTAAGAGCTGATTGCCAACTTCAGCTAGTTTATACATTAAGCTCCAGTTAGATCTTTAGTTAGCTGTTGCCCTATCCTTTGAGATAGAAGGCGCCAGAGCGATCGATGGTGCCGATCGTGGTTGATAGAGCGTCGAAAGGTTCTTGGCTAGTGCTCTATTGAAAGCTATACGTGTATTGTTTAGGCGTAGTTCTTAAAACTTTTTGGTTCATTACAGAAGTATAGTTGCCATAATAAACCTGTGATAAAGAGATAGTTGCTGCTATTGAAGATCTTATTAGTCGTCTACTAAATTTAGTTGTTTCACTAAGTTTAATGACCAGACGCCCTACCTAAGTTGCGAGTACTTGAATGCGGAATTCCGCTTCTTCTAATCACTTGAACAACAAACGGACAGAGACTTGCAGGAGCCCACTCTTACCGAGTCTTCTCGTGGCACTTCTCTTTTGGGCATTGTTGATTAGTGGCGAGAATCATAAGTAAAGGGGGCTTACCAAAAACCCAACTCTTACCAAATAGAGCTCAAGTGTTTTGAGATGCAAGTTTCGAAGCTAAACACTTTGATAAGGCTGTGGAGAGCAAAGCTGTCGCTTATTGGGCATATCGAAAACTAACCCCATGTAGAACGAAAGGCTTACCGCTTCTGTCACAGAATACCTCCCCGTAACAAGTTCCCAAAAGCAACAATCCATACATAGGGCTGCAGTATGGGGCCTGGTTTGCGGACAAAGGCGGTAAAAAGGTGGCCCCCTGAATCGCAGTCCTTGACGTCTATTTCCCCGTGCCCTATATGTGACACGAGGCAGAATGGAGCAACAGTCTTATGATCACCGACTGATTATGGTGATCATGCCTGACGTCGACTGTTGGGCTGGACTCAATATGTTGCTACTGTATTTAATTATAGAAAGTGTCGTCGTGTTGCGTTAGCTCGAATCCCAAATCCTTGTTCCCTGTAATAGCAAACAGCTGTCAGCCCTTCCTTCAGCATCAGGTTTTTTTCTTCATCCAAATTGGACTAGCCCTGTGACTAATGCATGACCAAGGGTGTCGCTTGGCTTCATTCTATCTTGGTAGCCCTCAGCTTGAAGGCTGGCGTGGTGTGTGAATCCTGGAGCCCGGCAAACAATTTAATCTTAGAATTAAGGATGTTTACGATGTATCAGTACTGCCAAGCTTCAATAGCGTGGTTCGTTAACATAGAGTGGACTCTAGTAAAAGCATAGCCAGGCGGCTGGTAGCTCTGTCTTGGCGCCGTAAGGATCAGAGATACACGTATATTGACAAACTGCTAGTTGCCATAGCTTGCTGGCAAAAGTGTGAAGCGAATCCTTTCGTCAACTAGCCAAGTATTGACGTGCTAGCTGGTGGCAACACCATGCGTCTCGGTAACTAGACAACCCAAAACAAGTGTTTATTTCTACGTGTTCAACCTTCAGTTCAACGTTTACATGAGCAAAAAAAGTATCAACGATTAAGTTTGGCCCTCAAAAAAGAAGCTTCAGCTTGGTGTCTCCTCCGGGAAGGCTCGAACTTCCAACCTCCTGATTAACAGTCAGACGCGCTAGCCAATTGCGCCACAGAGGATAAGCTGTGATGTTTGCTAAGGCGAACACAAAGCAACTATGAAGCAAAGTCTTTTTGCTAGCTTGCCGTAGCGCAGAAAGTTAGATGCGAGATTGTCGACTGTCACAGGTACTCCAGTCCTACCTTGCATTCACAGTCTGATGAGTAAATCAATTTGAGCCTCGCTATGCTATAATACAGTTCAAGAAGCCATTCCCTTGGCTGGTATCCTCTTGAGATCGTTGAACCACACATATCGACTGAGGATCATGTATAAGTGGCGGTCCCATGAATACTGGCTGTCATGGCTTGCAAAGGCATTACGCGTCCTCTGATACCGGTGCCAGGTGTTGGCTATTAGCGCCTCGGAGCTAAGCTCGGCGCTTGCTTTCTCAGATGGGTAGAAGACGGCTGCGATGATTCTCCAAGAGAAAGACAGTGCCGTTAAGGGCAAGTCGAACAAGAAAGTGTATTTCCTGAGAACTGCCGTGGTGACAAGCTTGTATGCCGGCGGCGCCTTTTCATCACCCACCACGTACTCACTAGAACATGCGAGTCAGTTGTAGGAAACATCAATAGCGTGCGTGTTACATCGCTCCAAGGGAGCATGCAGGATACAAGGTGGCGTACCTCACGGCTGCGCTCACAGCGCGATGGTTGATGTGTCCAGACACACCGCCCTCGTCAAAGGTGATGATCTATACAGTGATTTGCGTCAGCCTCATACAACCGTAGATGCAAAAAGCACACTAAAGTGAAGCAAACAAGAAATAAAAGAGGGGCAAAGGCAGGAAGCAGAGTAGCATGTACTTACGGCGTCAACCTCCCACTTCTCGACATATTCCTTTACCTTGGATTTGATGAGATCCGTATCCCACCACACCTTGGGGTTGTCCTGAAGGCTGGGATGGTCCAGTGCCTCGCATCTCGATGGATTGATGCGTAAAGCACTGCACGAGCCCTTTAGCTCTTGCTTGCGCGTCTCGCCCAGGCCATAGTTGTTTCCTAATGTTGGTGTACGTCAAGGGTGACGAATTGTAAGCCTCGGCGAATGCGGGGAAGATGGAGCCGAGAGAAGGACTCAAAGGGAAAATTGAAAAGGGAAAAAAAAAAAAAAGAAAAAAATAAACTAACCGGTTGACATAACTAGCAGGCCACCATTGATAGCCCGGTTCCTGTCAAGGACGCCCAGGATGGTAGGCGAGAAGAACAGGCACTCGTCATCAGGATGGGCCGTGACAATCAAGACGTTCTTGGCCTGCAGCAGCTCCGGCGGCAGCAGCCGCGCATCCCTACCGACGACATAGGCGAGCAGCCACTGTAAGAAGAAGGGGATGACGAGGACAACAACAGCGATGCGAAGCAAGGTGCGACGCCGGCTGCGCGTCCCGACAAACCAATGGCACGCCTTGAAGACGGTAGAATCACGGATTTTGCGAGCCATGGTCAGCTAGCTGGTCAGGCCCACGTGAGATAAAAATAAACCTCAAGTCAATTATAAGGGAAGGGAGGGGAAAAGAGATACAATAAAAAGGGAATAAAGAAAGGGTGACCCTTGAGTTAGGAAACCGAAGGCGAGAAGTCCCCAATATTTCAGCCCCGTGTTTGTGTTCGGGATCCCAGGAAATCGAATAAGCTTGATGAGTAACTGTGCCCAACTGGGTAGCAATCAAGCGAAACGACGTGGCAACTCGACACTAAAAGGCACGGATAAAACAGCTACTCGTACCTAGTTGCACGCAAGCAAGCACAAGGACACGCACTACCGGCCAGTATCCGTTCTGGAACCAGATGGCTCGATGTCTCAAAAAGCTTGACTGGCGCTTTGACCAGGCCAGAGCCCGCGGACTGCGAGGTACTGACAGAACCACGCACCAAGTCGGTGGTACAAGAGATTGTTAAGGGGGGTGGGCCACGCCACCAGTCGTGGACTGTGCCGAAGAGCACGAGGGTGGTACGAGGTACGAGCAACTGACAGACTGGAGAGCTGCGTGCTCCCCCCGTGGCTTAGGCAAGATTGGCACGACGAAACCAGCTGCGGCGGATCCCTGCCCACGAGAGAGTGGAAACATGTGATGTGAAGTACGAGTACAGTACCGGGTACCTTTTCCCCCGGCGGGCTGTGAAATTGGACCTGCGACGCGGCGATGTTATGCCTTGGCCCTGCTGAGGCTGTACACATAGATGAATCATTCGGTGTAAAATCTACAGTTGCTTGCCCAGGAACTCAACGCATCATACCGCTTTCCGGCACTATTCCCTAGCTGCAAATGCTCCTGTCCGGCACCTCTTCTAACGCCGACAAGATGGTGTCCTGTGCCAAGGACGGCAACGACACTACTAGCAGCACTAATGTACCGATTACATGAGTTCAGCCGACAGCCGCAGCGTGTGAAAATATGCCGTGGCCCATTCCAAGCCCAAGCCAAGCCAGCGTTCCGGCCAGAGAAGCCACAAACCTTGCCGATTTCCCGGTGTAGAGCAGCTCAATTAGGCAATGTAATGCTTGGCGTGGGACAAGAGAGCAACAGCCAAGGCCCAGGACCCTTACTATAAGCACAGCTCTGATCTGGGCTGATCTGGTCTGAATCAGCTCGCCGAGTCGGTACGTGTAATGTTGCCGCATGCTGCCTTTGCCATGGCTAAGATGAGTGCGGGATGACCGTTCACTAACATGCTTTTGCTTGGTTGTTTTGGGGCATGGCCGAGCCGCCCTAGGGCTTATTTAGCCAGCCCTATCACGGCGAATGGCGAACCAGCTGCCATTCAATGCGCGTGGGAGTCCGTCTGGGCTTTAAAAGCAAATTAAGCTGCTGAGGCGGAATACTAAGCGACGAGGGTTAGCGTGCTTTAGATAATGTCACTCTGACGAGCCAATGCCAGGAGTGAGACGTGCAGGGCTATTTAAAAAGATACATGGTGCAAATACAAATGCCTGTGTTTCCGTAGCACTCGTGGACTGTTAGCGGCTCCTCTCTCTCCCCATCTCGCAGTCCTCTTTCTCGCATACAAGGGCTCTTACCCAGTGGAATTGTTCCCGCACGCCCATGCTCTTTTTTTTTTCTCTCTTTCGAGAGCAACACGCTGATTAGTATAGAGACTCTGGAGTATAGATGTTGAACAAGGTAAAAAATAGATTAGGCCGTAAGCACTGTTCAAGCAGCCAGTGCTAGAACCGGTATGATGTCTAAACAGGATTCTATTTCTAGCCGTTCATCTGCGTCAACCATAACTGTAACAGACAAAAACCGCCCACCCACCCCAAGTGTCCGTAGAAAAAGACGAAGGAAGGGCAGGGGGGGTGGCTTTGCCGGGTACGGTTAGCGATCCACGCCAGCTCTGTCGTAAGGATGGCTGCAGTGGTGGAGGCTCCTCCTTTTCGCCAGGTGCGCATTGGCATAGTCCGCCTACGCGCTACTATCCAACGTATTTTTGACTGGGGGGAGGCTATGCTGTCAAAGAACAGCAGTAGTGAGAAGAAAGCGGAATTACGAGCCTCCCTGAGGCTGTTCAGAATAAAAATCTAGTCGAGATACCGCGCCTCAAACCTCCAACTTTGAAACACACACACAGCCTCTCTCTCTTGACCACTCTATTTCTCTCCTTGCACCCCACAAACCTATTTTATCTCGACGCAAGCCATGTTCAACTAAACTTTAATGTCCGAATAATAATTCTCTTATTCTTATTCTTCCGTTTTGCCATTGCGGGTGAAAATCGAACAGAGTGTCACCGTCGTTGGAACCAAAGCCCCCGACAAAGAAATAACCTACTATACCCGCTCCACACCCGTTTATCTACCCTTCTCACTCCCCTTTTTTTTCTCTTCTTCTTCTTCTCTTCAGTGCTAGCCATCTAGCATCGACATCATGATTAAGGAACGCGCCTCTGCGCTTTTCGGCGACAGTGTTGAAAGAAGAGCGCGGACATTCTTCTGGTTAACAATTGTGAGCTTCGCGTCGGCCGTCTTTCTCTTCCGCCACCTTCTCTACACATCATGGACGCTGGCCGCCCTTCCCGCCTACTGGCCCATCCATCGCGACTCATTCATCCTCTCTCAAGAGAGAGATAACTTCGACGTCACATTTTCCAACTACAGCATAAACCAAGTCTCAGCCGCCCCCTACGAGGATGTCGTGCCCCCCATCCTACACCACATTGCCCTCGGCAAACACAGCACAAACTGGAGGACGGAATGGAAGGAGACGGTCCAGAGCTGCGTCGACATGCACCCCGGCTGGGAGGCAAACATCTGGACCGATGACAAGGCCTCCAAGTTTGTCGAGGATAAGTTCCCCGAGCTCAAGGAGATGTGGGACAGCTACACCTACCCCGTTGAGCGAATTGACGCTCTGCGCTACATGCTTCTGTATGAATACGGCGGCGTTGTCCTCGACATGGACCTCAAGTGCACGCGCGCTCTTGGCCCTCTGCGACGCTTCGACTTTGTGGCTCCCGAAGCTCACCCCGTCGGCTTCTCTGTCGGCTTCATGATGTCCAGCAGACGAAACCAGTTCATCGGCGACGTCGTCAGAAATCTCACCACCTACAACAAACACTGGCTCGGCCTTCCTTACGCGACTGTCATGTTCAGCACGGGCTGCCACTACGCCTCGGTAATCCACGCCTTTGAGTCGGATCGCAGCGACCTGAAGATCCTGCCTGGACCGTTGCACAGCCTCAATGGGCGTGTAACAACGCCCATCTTTGAGCACCTCGGCAGCTCATCATGGCATTCATACGACGCCCGCTTTATTACATCGCTGGGCCGGCGGTTGCACCAAATCGTCTTCTTCTGCGTCGGTGTCGTGCTGGCACTGTTTGTGCGGAGAAGACTGATGCTGCGGAGGGTGTGGTGGAACTTCAAGGGCGATCGCTCATTTGTATAAACACTCTCTGGTCAATTTCTTTTTTTCTTATGTATAACACCAACTAAACAGGAGCAAAACAGCGCACAAACACACCACGCGAGGATCATGTAGGGCCTGTAAAAGAAAGGGCCTCTCGCAATTTTCTCATTCACTTTCTTGTACAAATTCTTCTAATGCCTTTTGAATAATACCCGTTAATAGAGCCTTGAATTTATTTTTCTCTTCAAATCTTCATTCACTCTACTATAGTAAAAGCTGCGTGTCTCGGCTGATCGGCATCAAGTGATTCAGATTGCTTACTCGTATTGACAGCTGATTGAGGGGAGAGTTATTAAACGGAAACCCCATCTTGAGAGGCGTGAAAATACGGGCAGCAGGAAAGGGAAAACGGCCACCGGCGAACTTTTCGTACCCGGTACATCGAGGGTACTCCAGCCGCAGCAGTCATGGCTAAGCTTTTGGATCTACAGTGCCAAGCTTTTTCGAATCTGGAGCTAGCAGTGGCCAAGTCACGGCCAAGTCGAGGCTCTGCCGCACCACGCCATGAAGGTACCTTGGCCTAGTCGCGGCCTGGAGCTGGCCTTTGCTGGGCTAGCGAACAGGGACAAAGTCTCTAGGCGCTGTTCCACTACCGGGTCGGTACTAGGCGGCGGTAGGCCTGCAAATTGTGCCAACCAGAGTGGAAGGAGCTCTTACACCCTCCTTCCCGCAGCAATCGAGCCCCGGGCCCACACGAGGCACGCCTGAGGAATGTGGGAAGGGGCAGAGCAGCAGCTCTTGCTAGGCAGAAGCTGCGTTGAAACAGGCAAGGGCGAAAGGCGCAATGCCTGCCTTATGGTGGCTTAGGTAGGCACTGGGCACGGATAGATCTCATCTTATCATCGATTGCTTATCGCAAGCAGTCGATTCTATTTTTCTCCTCTGCTTTTCCCTTTTCACCGTCCGTCTCCACGCAAATCGTCATCACCATCCTCTCTACGGCTGTTTTCCCATGCAGAAGCCCACCCCGGCTTCCATGTCTTGGCTGCGCCACGGTTGGCGCCCAACTATTGCCGCAAACAACGAATCTGACTGGACCGTGTTGCTCGCCTACGGATCAATGGTCGCAGGGGCTTAGCGAATGAAGAGGGGAGAAAAAAAAAGAACCCCAGCTCGGAGAACGGCCGAGAACGCCGAGCTACCGCCCCCCCTGAGGATTTTGGCGTGCGAATTCTGCGACGTGTTGGATTTTGGCGTGTTTGGTTGCTGGCCTGTGCTGCGCTGCGCCGTGCTTGCGTTGGCCTTGCCGTGCTCTTTGATGAAAATATCAGGCCTGGAGGCTCCATCTTGACAAAGGAAAACGGTACAAACCTCCCATTGTACATGACAAAGAGAGCTAACCGTCGATTGTCCCGATTGTCCCGGTATTTCGTGCTGTCAAGCAATCGGGAATTCCCCGAGAGAGGCGGCTAAACTTGATTGAGAGAGCCGCTGCAGGAAGCGGACAGAGCACAGTAGCATCGCCAGCTGCTCGGTGCGCGAGTCTCTTGATGCTCCATTGCGTGCGTGCGTGACTGCGTCCTTTACGAAAGCGCGCCCGCGGTCCCCGTCGAAAATCACATAAGCCATGCTACTCCCGCATAGTCTTATCCGCCGCCGGCTACGGTTCCTCCTGTTATCTGCCCTGGCCGGCGTGATAACGGTTTTGGTGCTCACGAACAGCCAGCAGCAGGAGCAAAGTCCGCCGCCGTTTGATGCCGAGCTGGTACAACTCAACTATCCTTTGGTATGGAATCACATCCAGTCGTTCGACGGCTTCGGAGGAGGTAAGCAGCTTTGGCTTTGTGGCGTTCGGATCTGGCAGCATTACATAACCCGAGCAGAATTCAAAAGCCCTTTTGACGAGAGTTTGATGCTGACATCAACGCCGCAGCGTGGTTCATTCCTCCGAGCTGGGTCGCAGGCGACCAGCCGCGAGACATTGTCGAAGCTGCTGAGCTTGCGTCCAAGGCAGCCCTATCCGTGCGCGAGCGGCAGCTATCCTTTACCAACATTCCTTTGCTGATGCATCAAACCGGTGCCTCGTCCAAGGTCGATACATGGAAACCTGACATTATTCCGTGGGTCCAGCAATGGCTTGGATATGCTGTGGCTCCAAACAATACCGCTCCCATGGCCTATTTCTTCTGGGATGACGAAGGAATCGACTTGTTCATGGAGAGATATGAACAGGATTTCATCCAAGACTTTTACAACATCTTCACTCCCGTCGAGAGGGCAGACATCTTTCGTGTCCTGGTGTGTAAACACCTTGGTGGCGTTGTATGTCTTCTCATAACTCCTTTCTCTTTTGAGTCTTCCTTATCTAACCCTAGTAGTATGCCGACATAGATACAGAGCCTTTACGACACCCTGCCAGTTGGCTCGGCCCGTCAGATCTCTCGAGATGGACCGATGATATCACTGGCAAGAGCTACGGGCTCAAGAACCCGGAGGCGGAGGCAAATGGCACGCAGCCAATTAACCTTATCTGGGGGCTTGAGGCTGACACAGATCCAAATTCGAATGCGTATTGGCGAATGGGATACACTTATCCCATCCAGCTTACCCAGTGGGCGTTGGCATCTGCCCCTGGCCACCCGGCCCTGAACCAATTCATGGAGAACCTTCGCGACGAAGTGCGCCTGGAAAAGGAAGCGACCACTTACGATTCCAATAGAGTTGACCCCCTGACCCGAACTGGGCCTGCCGCTGTTACACTTGCCACGTTGATGTGGCTGGAGAACAAGATTGGCTTCAGATGGAGCGCCCTGACAGGTCTGAAAGACGGAGGGAAATCAAAGTTGGTGGAAGATGCTTTAATTCTGCCCATCACAGGCTTCAGGTAAGCCATGTGCCTTGTCTCTTCCACACGGAGCAATGACTAATGATTCTTGATAGCCCTGGTCGTGGAAAGTATGGAAACATGGGTTCCAAACCAATTACGCATCCTGATGCTCGACTTGTTCATCATGCCTTGGGCTCATGGAGAAAATTCGATTTGGTAGTCGAATACGGCAAGTTTTGCCGAACCGCATTTGGCTTCTGCAAAGACTGGAGCAAAGTCCCGACAACGCATACTCGAATTACCTTGTGATTTCTTTTCAGCGACATTATTGATCTTTTACGCGCTTTTTAATATTGATTTAATTACGACTTCGGCTGTTTATCTTATAGACGAAATTGGGTATGGAAACGACTTCCGAAACGCGGGTTTTAGCACATAATTATTGGGTCATATAATGACGGTATATATTGGCGCCTCCAGAAAACGATTTCATTGGATGATATTCTTATATTCGAAACCATGTTCTCCGTACAGTTCATGAACTGTTGGCAATAAACGAGAATAGAGACTGGAAATAGTCTGGCATTGGCATATCTAACGAGCTTTTAGTACGGCAAAGCGTGCGCTTCAAAACTCTCATGTTTGATATCACGCTCTAAATTTCTAGTTTCGGCAGAGATGTCTTGTTTTTGTCTACAAATAACCTTATATGTACTTTTATTTCCTACTTGCGCCCTTCATAGCTATATTTGTACTTTTCCCTAGTGGACGATCGATTAAAAAAGTTCCTTGTTGGTGGTCACTGCGTCATGGATCGAGGGGGTAGACTTCTTCTAGATTAGTACATGGTAAAGTAATACATATGCTTTATCCTATGCTTCTGTGCCGCGTTATCATTCCTGGCAAGGTGCGGTTCGAATAGTGGACGAAGCGGAGTAAGTTTGCAGGCTGATCATCCACATAAGGGGGAACACGATGCTTGCCAGTACTTTATGCATGGCCTGCGCTAGGATTGCGGTCACACGCCCCCGTTACATTGGTAGCTCGTGGCAAAGCACTGAAATTATAAGACTAGTTTGAACCCAAAGCTGTATTCTCTAGCAGTTAAGGCAGGGGCTCCAGTAAATGACAAGAGAGAGGTCCCTCAACAAATGAAGATGTTTTGACTTGGAGCAACTTATAATGAAATAAACGCTAATCATTCTTCTGTTGATCAGTATATCTTATATGTACTACAAGATCCGTTGAATAATTCCAATACTCAATAAAGCCTAAAATGAAACAGCCCCTTGTATGTACTGATTAAGATGGATTCCGCCACAATGCTAGTATCGAAATCGGAAACTCCCCGAGGCGGCCAGTGGAAGCCTACAGAGTGACTTCGCCTCGAACCTTGAAAACGTAAAGGGGGTGCAGTGGAATGATCTACGGGCGTCTTCCATGCTCTGATGCTTTACTTCTGGAGGGGGGGCTAGAAGCTATCAAGCAGGGAAGACAACAGATAAGTAGCCATTTGTACAGTTTTCCAATTGACAGCTACAGGCAACAAACGTGCAAAAATTTCGACGAGTTAGTGGACGTGAGCGAGTCATAGTAGATACCAGTGAGGAAGGAGCGGCGTTTACGATATTTCCCCGAGCGGCTGATGAATGGTTGGCGCGCGCGAATCAGTATCAAAACTACATTATAGATTGAAGAATTGGCAAGCATGATAGACAGAGGCCTCTATAATGCTGTGGAAGCATTCATTCTGCTGGGACTTGTGAGTTACATGGCGCATGAACTGTGGCTCATATATCGCGGGATGTCGAGTACAATATGGTGTAGGTAGTACACATTCATGGCGAGGTAGCGTAAGTGCCTAGTATCTTTTAAGGCATATGGTAATAGCTCTATATCTTGGAAAGAGGCTTTTGGAGCTGTAGAGATTTATTCCATTTCATTACTGATTCATCAATCAAGTCCTAAGGGTAAGAAATGCTCATGAAGCAAACATCTCTCAATATCTATGCTCATATAACTGTGCGATTCTTAACATGGTAGCTCCGCCATGAGCAAAGGTCCAAATCGAACTTTCAGACCACGAAATACTGCATTATGTCATATGTTGCGGCAGCAAGAGATTGAAGCAAAATTTTCCATTGTCGTGTATCTTACTGGCGATCTCTCTCCAGGTGAAAATTTCGTGATTTACACAGGGTTATCGGGCTTGGCACGGCCCCGCCTCGTATCCGGGTACCGGGCCCGGAATTCGTACACCATTATGGTAGTCGTTGAGATTACTATACTGTGGATAATTTTCATTTTAATAGGTCGTGGAGATGTGACTTGGAGCACGCCGCGTGTGTTTGATTCGCAAAATCTTCATTTCATCCAGTGAACAAGATGCGTCATGTGGAGATACTCAAATACCTGAGCTCTCAGCCGGTGACGACGCGTCCACAGCATCACCGCTGCTCGCCACAATCGACTCCGTCAGGAGCATTGAAAAACTCAAGTAGACCCATTGTCACTGGTACTCTCATGGTAGGGATCGGAAAGTATTTTCTTGGCATGCAGATAGCTTACGCGACAGTGACAAATGGCGACCTGCCCATATAGCATATTTGAAGTCAGCATTTCCCCCCTAAAGAGTAATGTATGTTTGATCTGCAACCGAGTGATTAGTAACGAACTATCCATCTATCAAGTCATTGAAGAATTCAACAAAAACGGGATATATACCGGGCTTTACTGCAAGCCTTCATCTTTGCTGCGCTCAACGTAGATGAGCAGCTGAACGCGTGCCTCGTGCCTATTGATGCGATGAATGCCGAGGATGTAAATCCATAACGGAAAAACAGAACTGGAATGGGGCCATGGTAGATAGAGGGGCATTCCACTTGTGTGAGTAAAGTGTGAAGCAACAGCCACCAGACCTTACGTATCTCATAAGAGACTTTCGTCCATTACCTTCATGAAAACGGCCGGGGGGATGAAGAAGCTAGGTGCATGAAAGTTTACAACATAATGTCAGAATACATGTATAATGATCCGCTAGGAAAGAAAATTGAAACCTGATCCAGCCATTTTCCCAATACCAGCGTTGGCTGAGTATCTGAACGTAGTGATTTCTTATAAACACTTGATTGCGCATAAAGGTTTCCGGCTTGGTGAGACTTCACTTTCCATCTCGCTATTATGCGTATCATAATATACGCCAGGCTGGATTTGGCTGTTAAAGTTGAGTGTCACTTTCGATACTTGATTCTCTGCCTATAGCTCCTTTCCAACATCTGGCCAGACCGAGACCAATAATACTTTCCACAATAATCTACAAGTAAGTTTTAACCATACGCCAGGTAATTAGCCCATTATGAATCATATATATCATCATTCTTACAGTTTCTTCAAACAGAAACCAGGTGGAAAGTTTGATCAACGTGGTAAAATGCAAGAAGAAATTCTAAAGCGATGCTCAATTTACCCATGAAGCAGCTGAGCTACCATTCTTTTCAGTATGTGTTATTCTGCACCTCTTTCTACAAGTCTAATGAGAGAAAATCTGTGGATTCTCGATTTGTATTCTTCTACCACCTTTACAACGAGTAGCTCTCTGAGAATGCTCTCGGTACGAAGAGATGATGATGTCTAATATGCTTTGCTATTTACACTCCCACTCAACTACAAGTGAAATTCTGATCTAGAGAATTCTTTACTGACTCAGGCCTCTTCAATTTCCGAGTGACCAAGCAAGACGTCACTGGTCCAATATGTTACTTTGGTGACGGGAGCGTGGTCAAACCCGACGCGCCGTAGGAAACTCTGCACCCCCTGAGAAACGGCCTGCTCTTTGGGTTATCTCCGATATCCTCGAAGACAAGGTCGGTGTACATTGTTCATCATAGAGCGTATTTACTCATGGAGTGTAATTATCAATGGAGCGTATTGGTCGATAGAGCGTTTAGACTTATCCGCCATGTTAGGCGCAGGGTGGAGTTCCCTGTCCAGTTTTACAGCCAGAGCTTCACCTGTAAAGGGCATTCAGCCAAGTCGTTTTCGGATATGCGGCATATTTATGATATGCAAGATGCTTGGCACTTGGCAGCGACGGAGTGTGTACCCGATACTCCCTGGAACAGGCGAGAAGACTGGCTTTGGCCACCTACCAAGATGTTGAGTTTTGTTTTTGCTTTGACAGGGCCGCCTGAATCACCTAGAACAGCGCAGCGTGCTAGAATCTATGCCGATTGATGTAACATTGAGGTAGATTGAGTATCTTAAGAACGAAAGACAGAGCCAAAGAAACAAAAAGCAGGGAGTCTTGAACTAGTCAACGCAACAACTTGAAGACGTAAGTATGACCTCTTAATTGAAAGCGAGTCATACATTTATATGTTTCGAGTCCGTCATCTAGCTTTGCGTTCCTTATGTATACCTGTAGAGGGTGAGTATTATGAGCTGAGCTGACAAGCTCGAAGAGTTTGCGAGTATAGTTGAGTCATCCGATGAAGATGGCACAGAGCCAAGACCGTAAAACCCAGAGAAACAAGAGTATGTGCTGAATCTCGTATGAAGAAAACAAGTTACAGATGAGCATGTGAGATGAATGATACATCTCGGATGAGAGTTACTCACTCACTGTATCTGCGTGAGTCTTGATGCTAGACGCCGGAAGACGGCCCCGCAATTCCGGAGCGGACTGTTCCCGGCTTGCCGATGTTTGGTGTCAGCGTTGCCATCGACATTGAGCCTGCTTCTTGAGAGAGGACAGTAATCAACGTCGCACAATAGTAAACAGCCAATATGTTCCTATCTGATGGCATATTCTCGATTATCGGCGATAGCGTGACTTGGTTGCATCAGCTTGTCCTCCACGACACACTGCAACGCTGCTGACTGAGAATAAGCCGCTACAAAGCAGCCGGGTAAGCATAGAGAAGAAGACTTGGTCTATCTCACAACTAATAACTCTAGACTCTATTATAGCGCGCATTATTACCCTACGAATGGCTATTTTATTCTTAAAAACACTTTTGGTCTACATACAGTTGTCAACTAACACCACAGACCAGCAAGGCCTACGCCACATAGGTAGGTCTGAAGAAAAGAGCACCAGCCACACAGCGGGGTTCGTGTGGCTTGCCGATAACAATCGATAAGTTTTTTTTCTTGCAGACGGAATTTTTAGAGGGGCTCAAAAAATTAACTGATTGCGGTCTCAGCTTTGCTATTCCATACGGCGCCCCAACTTAGAGTAAGTATCTTGCGCTTTGTTTTAGCTACCGTCTATAGCTGTCTTTCTAACAAGATTCATTAGGAAGTTTAGAGACTCTCTGAATCATACATCCAACATGTCGAAGCGCACAGCAGACCACCAGGACGATGCGCCGCTCAAGGGTGGCGAGCGCCCCGAGCAGATGGATGTCGATATGGACAAGGACATGGGCGAGTTCGAAGATGAATTCGAAGATGAGTTTGAGAGCGAAGACGAAATCATCGAGGCCGGCGTTGATGGACGGCCAGACGCTGAGAGAGAGGCCGAGGAGAAAGAGCGTGAGTACCCATCTCTGCGAACGAGCAGCATCGGCACTTTGCGCGCCATCGCCAAGCGCCTCATAGAAGACTCAATTGGGACCTGAAATTAATGAACATTGCTGGAACAGACGCCATGGAAGTCGACCAGGGGACCTTCATCGTCGGACGAAGCAAGCTCGAGCCTGGCCAGACGCTGGCACCGGATTTGACCACCTACGAGATGCTGCACGGCCTCAACACGCCCTGGCCGTGTTTGTCTTTTGACATTGTCAGAGACTCCCTCGGCGACAACCGCAAAGCCTACCCCCACACCATGTACACCGTTACAGGAACGCAGGCCGAGTCGGCAAAGGCCCACGAGAATGAGCTGCTGGTCGTAAAGTTCAGCGGCCTCAGCAAGATGGAGCGCGGCGACGAGGAGTCTGATTCCGACGACGACGACGAAGATTCCGATCCTATCCTGGAGAGCAAGTCGATCCCTCTCAACTCTTGCACCAACCGCATTCGCACGCACCAGATCCCCAACCAAGATCCTTCTCTGCCTCCCACGACGCTCACGGCAACCATGACCGAGTCCGCCAGCGTCTTCATCCACGATGTTACTCCCCACCTCACCTCGTTCGATACGCCCGGCACTGTCATCACGGCCCAGCAGAATAAGCCTATTTCTACCATCAGAGCACACAAGTCTGAGGGTTACGCCGTGGACTGGTCACCGCTCGTTCCTGGTGGAAAGCTCCTGACCGGTGACAACGACGGCCTCATCTACATGACCACCCGCACTGACGGCGGCGGCTGGGTCACCGACAACAGACCATTCCAGGGCCACGCCAGCAGCGTGGAGGAGATCCAGTGGTCTCCCTCCGAGCAGTCCGTCTTTGCATCCGCCTCCAGCGACGGCACCGTTCGCATCTGGGACGTCCGATCCAAGTCGAGGAAACCCGCCATCACGGTCCAAGTCTCCAACTACGACGTCAACGTCATGTCCTGGTCCAGGCACACCACCAACCTGCTCGCCTCCGGAGCCGACGACGGAACCTGGGCCGTGTGGGATCTCAGACAATGGAAGGGCAATGACAGCAAGCCCCAGCCAGTGGCCAGCTTCAACTACCACAAGGAGCAAATCTGCAGTATCGAGTGGCACCCCACGGACGACTCCATCATTGCGCTGGCTGCTGGCGATAACACCGTCACGCTGTGGGATCTGGCTGTCGAGCTGGATGACGAGGAGAGCAAGGACACTGCTGGCGTCAAGGACGTGCCGCCTCAGCTGCTGTTTGTTCACTACCTGAAGGATGTCAGGGAAGTGCACTGGCACCCACAGATTCCGGGCAGCTTGATTGCTACGGGAGAGGAATTCAGCGTGTTCCGGACTATCAGCGTTTAAGGGGGAAATCTGGGTGTGATGGAAAAATAAAATGTCTTTTTGCCTTTTTTTGTATATACCTGGTATGATTATGGGCATGCTTCGCTGGTATAGATAGCAGGAGCATGTAATAGATTCATGAATTACTAAAGCAATTGAATTGAAAAAAAACAGTACTCATTATGTTCATATTACTCATCGTAGGTTCTAGGCCTATTTCATGTCCTTTTCCATATTTGTTTGCGGTGACTCTGAGCCTCTTCCGGGCTCATTCACTGCCACTCCCACTGTCGTGATAACATCATCCTCTCCACCGCCTCTGACCGGAGGGCCAGTGAAGTTCTTGCGCGCATACGCAAAGTACCAAATAAAAGCAATGGCGCCAAATCCAGCAAACACTACCGAAGCATAGTTCATCGTCGTGGGCTCTACCGGCAAGGACACAGGCATGCAGAAGATGACGACGGAAAAGACGATCCAGATGATGCAGATGACGTTAATGATAGGGCCCATAACATTGCCAAGAGGGTAAGGCGAGTGTCGTACGGCTTTGCGACGCTGAACGAGGTTGACCAGGACGGGAACACCGTATGAGGTGGAGAGACAGATTGTGGCGACACCAGTGAAGGAGTTGAAGGCAGCCGATGAGCCGAAATAGATACATCCAAGGATACAATCGACTGCTGTAGATAGGACAAGAGCCCAAATGGGCACGTCGAGCGACTTATTCACCTTGCGCCAAAGCTTATAGCCGGGAATGGCACCATCTCGAGCAAAAGCATATGTGCATCGCGAGGCAGCCGTGAGGGCGCCAATGCCGGCGAACATCAATATTCCAAGAATGAGAAACAAGAGGCCGAAGCCACCAGCTGCGGATCCGGTGACAGTCTTGAAGAGCAGACCAATTGGCTGAGAATTGGCGACGCTGAGCAGGGTTTGCACATCGGGAAGCACGAAAAGAAGAGGGATGAGGTAGATGACGCCAGTGAAGCCGGCGGCAACGACGGAGAGGACAATGGCTTTGGGGACTTCGCGCTCGGGGTTTTGGACTTCTTCGCACATGGCAGCAACCATTCCGTAGCCGGTAAGAGTATAAGCAGCTTTTTCATCGTTAGAAGAAGAGTAAGGAGAATACAGTGCAGATGATATGAAAACGCACCTTGAAGGAGTCCGACAAAAAAGGACCAGCCCGTCGGCCATCCGCTGGCTGAGGCATCATAGTGAGCAAAGACGTATTCGCCCGAGTGTCGGTGATCGGCCATGGTAAGCAGAGTGACCATGATGATTATGACGCTGGCAGCCGTCCAGTATATACAGACTTTGTTGATGAGGTCCAAATATCGCGATCCAAAGGCATTGACCAAGGCGCACACCAGCATCACGGCCCAGAAACACAAGACGGTCTGCCACGTGTTTGCCACAAAGTCCTCGTTGAAGATGCTGATGGCGCTCAAGATAAGCTGCGCGCCAGAGAAGTTGATGCTCAGCGTGACCGTCCAGTTGCCGACAAGAGTGAGCCAGCCGTCCACAAAGCTGACCAGAGGCGCCCACTCGCGGGAGCTCAGCATGGCAGACCAGTAGTAGACGCCGCCTGCGGTGGGAAAGACGGCGCAGATTTCGGCGAGCGAGGCGGCGATGCAGACGGAGATGAGAGAGACGAGGATCCAGCCCCAGAGGACGGTGACGGACTGGCCGTTGGTGAGGGTGATGTACAAGGTGGTGCTGAGGCCGAAGGGCACGGCCATGATGGCAAAGGAGAGGCCCAGGATGGACATCATGGAGAGATGGCGAGGCAGTTCGGATTTGTAGCCCAGCGACGCGAGCGCCTGGTCGGCGGTCTGGGCGCCGCTGCCAACAGAAGAGCGGCGGCGACGAGTATCCATGGCTGTGGGAAGCAAAGTGAGGCTCTCGATCGGGGTTCGCGATACCAATTGGCCGTTATCGGTGGTGCGTAGCTGAGCGTCTGAAGTCGTCTCGTGTCACCATCCAAGCAGCGGCCCGACGGAGGAGTTGCAGAAGCAGCAGCGTGAGACAGCCTGTGAGAGGTTATGAAGAGTTGAAGAGTGGAAAAGACAAAGTTAGGACGAGAGATAAGAAGCTGCCGTTTCGTTTCGAGCCGGGACCAGGTATCGCATGCAAGCAATGGTTCGTCCGATGACGACGGCCTCGGCTCTGCCCTTGCTTGATGCGCCCTCCGCCTGGCGCTGTCGCGTGCTGCTAGCTGTGCTTAGCCTGAGGCCTAGTCGACGCCTCATCTGGAACGAGTAACAGCGGCGCCGATTCTGGGCGGGCATTCGCTGCTGACGATAAGCTTGTTTGGCCTGCTTCCTTGGCCACAGGGGTTCAGTTGAAAACGGGGGAAACAGCGTGGTGTCTCACATTCGCACGTTGTCTGTCTTTGCCTTGTCTTAGCTGCCACGTTTTATCGGCCATTGTGTTCCATCAAGGCTTTTGGCAACACGCGATGGTCCGATGGATATGGAGGCGAGATAAGAATGGCGCTGGACAGGCTGAAGTCGGACCGCATGAGTCAAGGATCAGTCGCTGGCCAGGGATGGGGTCCTTGCAGCTTCCTCTTCAGCCAATTGTCTCCAGCGCTCGTAGGGGGTCTTTTGCGGGGAGACGACCGAGTCAGTTGATTTTTACTGTACAGTACAGACGGCGAGAGATAAGCATCCTGGGGTTTCGAGGCGCAACGGCGCTGATTCGATTTGCAGATTGTCATGTCGAACGAGTCCCACATGGCGCGCGATAACGGCGTCGAGCTTCCCCAGATCTTGAGGAGCGCTAGCGGTTGCTGTTATGTAAATGGTGTCGATGGGATGAGGAGTCGAATGCGGAGTAAAGCTGGTTTCAATTCACATGCTTGATGCTGTTTTTGTCCAATTCAGATGATGTTGTCGCAATAAGTGATGGATTCATTAAGTTGTAACTGTAGGTACGTGTAACTAACAAGCTGCTGCTTACATCACCCCAAACATTCTGCCAATGCTCTCCCTCTCCGCCTTCTGCTCTCTGCTTCTCTACTTTACGTTGCCAACGCGGGCTGCTGCATACTTCCTTTCTCGCCATTGACGACTTTGCGTGTGGGAACCGCCTCTTCCTTCTTCACCAATGGCGCCACATACTCCCTCGACATCTTCAGGATCTCGCCCATTCCTGCCAACGCCAGTGTATCTGCTGCCGCCATGATGAATGACATGCGCTCTGCAGCCTTCTGGAACACTTCTTTGCCGCCAAAGGGAGGGTTGGGGAAGGCAAAACCGCCATAGGGCTTATCGTGCTTGTCCAGAATGTCAAAGAATTTCTGTCGTGCCTCTAACCACTCGGGCTCGGTGCCGCCCATGCCCATGTTGCTTGGCATGTTCATTTCAACACGACAGTCGAGGGTTCCGAGCCATACCATGTCGATATCAGGGCATTCTGTGAGAATCTCGTCGAGGTTGTTGATGCCTAGCGACAAAAGAATGAAGAATTAGCAAAGAGACGCCTGGGCTGAAATCGTCAAAGGTTCTGGGTGACGGGGAGATATTTACCTGCTAGGGATTCAATCTGGATCATGATGGCTGCTTGGTGGTTGAGAGCCTCAAAGATATCTCTGCCTGCCTCAAATGGTTGATCTGTAACGCCGGGCATCAGTCGGAATGGAGGCGCAGAGCGGCTACCATTTTGCTTTGATCCGAATTTGGCCGCCGATACGACGTGTTTGGCCTGCTCAACACTCTCAACCTGGTTTTCACGTGTTAGCCCTGTTTAATAAGTGTCGATATTGGATGCCGCTCTGCGACGTACTTGAGGAATAACGAGACTGGCACCCGCATCTAGCGCATATCCGATAGCTGCGTGATCGTGTCCCGGTACTCTGACAAACGGAATTGTCTTTCCGTGGCTCATAAAGATGGCCTCGTGGACTATGGTCGTCATTGTCTCGACGTTCATGCTGCTGTGTTCCCAGTCGACCCAGACGACGTCAAAGTTTAGAGGTGCTACCCAGCGTGTAATCTTCGTAGAGCCAAGACCGCAGTAGTAGCCCAACAACGGAGGAATCTTCTTCTTGTGAGCATCGCGAATGGCTTGGCGTGCGTGGTGAGGTTGGAAGAGAGAGGTTGAGGCATAAGCAGCCATGCCTGCCGCTGGTTCCGGGTTGAACTGGTTACGATAGTATTCTGAGCGTGAAATTCCTGCCATGGTTGCTGATTTGGTGAATTATTCTTGAAGAATTAGCTATAATACTGGTAGTGGTATTGATGCTTTGTGAAGGAAGAGAGGTATGAGAAGCAAAAGCATTCCCCTGAGAGACTCATCATCCTCTTATAGTTGTGGTCCCTACGGGTTCTCCACCTTTATCCCAACATTATCTCAGTGTTATATCCATCAACTCCGAGGTCTACACTAATTGAGGCTGACTGCTTATGAGCTACTATCTCGAGGAGGGTCGGCTTACCGTCCGCGAATGTCTCACTATCCCGATGATAGATCTAGGCCCCTTGGACGGAACTAGCGGAGGTATTGAATCCGCTTTGACGTACATGAGAGATGAGCTGTAATAACAGTTGTCGTAAAAATAGATGTACCTGTAACTACATAGGGCCCTGTGTTCTACCGCTAGGATGGTACGCCACGGCGTCCGATGGTGGCTTCAGTCCACCCCTGGGTTTTGTTTAGTTTCTGACATGTGCTGTTCGACGTAAATGGCACCCTGGAGCTCCATCTAAGGTCCGATGCTTCAAGAATCTCTACATATACGAAACATGAATGCCTTTCAACCTATGTATATCTGTTCGGGTTCTATTAAACTTGTGCTTGAATGAGTTTCAATGGGAGTATTCAATTCCGTAATACTGTTATGAAGATTAATCTCTAGATAACATACGGTGTAAAGGACATATCTGGAATCTTGATAGAACAGTTTTCTCAAGTAGACTGGTGAAATCTTAAAGCAGGGGGATTCGGCCCATGTTCCACAGTGATTGCTTATGTTTTAACAACTATCCAATCAAGAGCATGGCTTCTGGCGGCCAACTATAACCAATAGCGTACTTGGCGGACGTGCTGGAAGTTGCCGTGGCGTATCTCACGTTAGATCTCATAGTCCTCGGAGTTTATACATTCCCTTTATTATATGCGATATGCGAGACAGAGGTTGAGCCACTAGGCCTGTATCGATCTTAGTTACTCTTTGCCAAGTATCAGTTACCTTCAATCCTAGAAAGAATAACACTGTACTTGTGAGTTCTGGAGCCGAATAATTGGCCTTGGTAACATTCCAGTAACAGTCAGCTATCACTGCGTGTACAACTACAGCTAGCACTGCCATGAACTAGTGCTCCATGCAATGGCCACCGCCTCTCAGCCTTACAGCTCAGGAATATGGCGGACGTTATTTTAACTCATGCTAGTGTGAGAGTGCCTCTTTGCTTTGTCATACACTAATGCAACTCTCCTGTCAGAGCTAGAAAAGTATACCGTGCATACTATCGCGTCGGAGAACCCCAAATTGAGTATTAATGTTCGAAGTATGCACTGAATCAGCCCATACGCAAGAATACTTGACCACGTTTTCATTATGCGTTATAGAAAGAATTCTGAACGTGATTTCACCTCTTTAGAGGAGAACCTGAGCCCCCGGGGCGATCCTTATCTGAGTGTATGTCGCCGATGAGTCTTTGCCTCATAAAACCTAGATATATGAGCGTCAGTAACTACTTAACAAGCTTATGATTAATAGTTACAGCAATTAATTGGCAATGTACAGCTCTTTGAGCCTCATACAGTGTCTATTTCAAGGCACCCAATTGATTCTTTCAAAAGCCTCGTCAGCACTGCCCAAACTCTATCTTGTGTTGACTAACAAACTAACAGTAATGGCTTGACACACTAAACTCTTTACAAGACTCGTAGAGCCCCCATCAAAGGATATACCTTGAGCTTTTCCTTAATGCATACGAAGTGTGTGGCGCGGCAGCGACGGCAAGGAGCTGTGCCACCTGCGCGTGAAGCTTCCAAATGCGATAGAAACAGCACCTTTATCGAATAGGGGGCCTTCCCCTGGTAGTTCTTTAGTTTCGACAGCTGTTTCTAATGCGGTTATATGATTCCCCATTTGTTTCGTAGTGAGCAAACTGACGAAAAGCCTTGGTTGTTGACATATCTTTAAGATTCTAGGTTGGTATAGTATTTCTCACGTTTCTTACACAGTCGTAATTTCTTTGGATGTCTCTAACCACTTTGCCATCGTTTTGGTAAGGTAATATAGTAGACCTTGCTTTCACAGCACATAGAAATTGATCAATTTATGCCTGAAATTGAGTCAACTGTAATGCAAATAGCTTTCTCCATCATCTCGACTATTAGCTGGTGCGCTAGAAAAGGCACAAAAGGTTACGGGCAAAGCTCACTGCTTAGTGCTTATTTGCTAGAATCCAGCAATTCTCAGGTAGCAGTAAATCAGTCCTCGTTGGACAAGGATCCTTCTCTGACTCGTAATTTTACGAAAGCGATGGCCATAAGTCAAGACATCAGGACTCAAGTAGGTCACTAGCCAGGTAAAGACAGGGGATGCTTGCTAGGCTAGGTATCTTTGAGGCAATGTTCCCAGTCTATTGGGAACGGCTTACGGGAAAATAAGGTTTCTTGTTCCGGGAACCACAGTCTCCGATACGATCGGTTGGCTCTTTTCCGACTAATTTACTCAGAAACGAACTACCGTGTTTATTCTGAGTAATTCGACACTCTTTGCCTCACCTGTTGCCCGTTTGACGAACTAATTCCTTCAAAGGGGGCATATGCAAGGAGGCTTTGATGCATCTCCGAGTCGCATATCTGCCACAAAACAGTAAAACCTAGCTTAAGCCCGAAAGCTCAGCATCTCGCATTTCGCTGCGCGTCACTATGAGAGAAGCGTAAGCAGCCTCGTTGAATGTGGCTTGCAGAAGAGCACTTTGCCGGCGGTAAAAAGGTAAGAGTGAGAATCTTGTCTTGGCACTTCTCTCTCAAAACCGAGGTGTTAATCTAGTGCAAAATCAATCTCACATAATCTTTTGGGCATTGCTTCGGTTATTTCTCCATGGTCTACTGCTTTGGCTCATGAGACGTGAGGTTCAGCCGCTCTCGGATGCGGAGTTTATGAGGCTCCTATGTCCCTTCGGTCATCAACCAATCATATAACTCAATGGTTTCGTGGTCTAGTTGGTCATGACATTTCGTTAACAACATCTGTTGACACCACCGAAAAGGTCCCCGGTTCGAGCCCGGGCGAGATCATCATTTTTTGCTCGAAATTGTTCCAAATGACAGGAGATTGATTTTTTTATTCCCCTCAACTTAAATCTGTCTTTTGGACGAAAAAACCAGTTTGCAGCTAAACATGTGGCCTTCTCCGTGACCAGTAACTTCAAAACCAAAAGAATATCCGGTTTCCTCCCCCTACTTCTCTGCTCTCTTACAATCTTATTCAGTGCTAGAAGAAGGTTCTCAGCATTTTTATTTAATTCTATAAATACGGAATCGATAATACAGAAGACAATCTCTTTGCACAGTTCAAGCATGTTCATCAGCCCGAGAAAGACGTCTAGTAGCGTCGCAAAGTCCTTTTCCTTTATTTTTTCCCTCAACTCCAGCTCGATTGGATGTCACAAGTAGATATCTGTGATCAACTTTCAAGACAATGATTGGAACCATCACGCCCATAACTTCCCGATTTAGGTTGTATTCCTACGGAGATGAAGCTAGCATGAAGGGGTAGTGGATCTTGAGCAGCAGGGTAGACGGTCTAAGTACTCTAATTCACTGTTAAGATACTTCGAATGATGTATGACTGAAGATTTTCCCATTCATTCATGATACTTTGCACTGTTGAGAAAAGGGCATTTCACTTATTCCCCTGCTTGAGCGCACTATATTATACGATTCACCTGTGACGTCCTGCAAGCGTCTGAAGAAGATGAATCTTTGCTATTGAGAAGACAACATGTAAAGAAAAATTAAGACCAGAAGGGGTTTTGCATTTATCTTTCAGGCATGTCGAATCCTCATATAAGAGAATATCAGAATAGACAATAAAGTAGCGTTCAATAACTCTATATCCCCTTTCCAGCTCACTTGGCCGAAATAACATGATCTCGTAACCACTGTATGGAAAAGGTAAGCTACTTTCGGCATCATAGCATATGAATTGTCTTACCAGCATGTTTAGCATAGATCCTTGCTTTGCGCAAGAAATTTGATGCCGTCCTCTTCGAATTCGCCGAGATCAATACTTTCGTCCAGCCTTCCCAAGACACCGGTGCCTGTTAGGTGAAGCTTCAATCCCAGCTTGCAGTTCGATCGCACAAATCGGCTTTGCAAGTCGACATATAGCGTAGGCCCAATAATGGGAATACTAGCTTCCCAGCGATGGGCATCCGTCCAGTCATTCTTGAAGTAAATATTGACTGTATCCGTCTGATCTAAATGAATGGGGCTAGCGTTTACCTTGATGTGAGTAGGCGCCTCGATGTGATCGGGCTTAAGATTGATGCCTGGTATGGTAATATCGACATCAACAATGCCATAATCGTGATAATAATGGAAGTCGATTGGGATGTCATAATGTTGTTCCAAGGCAGAATTTATCGCTCTTGCCAAAACGCCATCAGGCATAGCCAGAGCAGCGGCTTGCGGCAAAGCAATGATGCCAATAGGAGCGAGAAAGGTGCTAAAATGCATGATGACTTTGAATTTGACGAGTGTGTAGTAGAGCTTATTCTAACTATCGTAAGAGAGGATAGTTTTCGCAACCGTGTATGAGCGATTTGACCGGCCTTTTTATATGTCTTCAGATACTTGCTATTACAGCCGACCTGATAGTCTGAGTAAGAGAATTACTGAATGTCTCATCTTATATAATTATTATGTCTCATGTCTCGATCACAACGGTCACATATCTAATTTAACAAAGCTGTACGGCTATGTGTTGGAACATTGTCTCTGGCCTGATCATATGACGTATACATAGGCTTCTCTCCATAAGACGCTTCGTATCCAGAATGGGCAAATGCCCTCTGTGAACATATGGAGAATTTAAGAATTCGGATTGAGCAGGTTACTTCTAAGTCTTGTTTGCACACTGATTATTTGCTAGAGCTTTCCGAGGCAGTTTACCATCGATGAACGCCGCGCCGATGTTTAGAGGAACAGCTCCTGAAAACAAGGAGGAGATGTTCTCATCAATTTGCTATTTGTGACAGCTGCTAAAGACAAATGACGTTTTGAAGCCTCATGAACTGGTGCTGAGACACTTTTAGCGGCCATATTTGACACCGCAAGCCGCTTGTTTCGGCTTGTCTGAGATATTGTGCGGGCTTATTATGTTAGCCAGCACACGGCATCTTTATGAGTAATATTAGTGCGAATAACGTAATACGAGCTTATATCTAGCCAGTCTACATATACTGACTATAGCTCCAAAATACTTCCACGCCCAGGAACAGCTTGTCTTGGCTCATCTCATTAAACACACCACCGATTCTTAGCCATCATATATGATACTAGATATCTGATAAACTACCTTGCTACATACACATACCCGACGGATCCCAATACTCCTTGGACTGCTTTTTGCTCTTTTGCGCAGTCATGCGCTCCGCAATAGTAGATAAGCCTAGACAAATCTCCGAGGCTATCTATATAGTATTACAAATGTATATATAAATAAAGCCAATAACTTAGTGTGTTAAAGCTTAAGGCTACGTAGCCATGGCTATCAAGATTTGCGGCCATTAGTGCTAGATATCTTGAACAAAAGTGGTTGTATGATCTCGAAGATCAAATTAATTAAAGCTTATAGCAGCTAAATGAAACAAAACGCTGGAAACTATGATAACATGTCTAAAACTGAGCAAAGAAATAGGGTATTTGTACAATTAATGAATATCATCCCAGCGGCACATTTCCAACGACGGACCAATTTGAGCCATCGTATTTTACCTCTCTTATTCGCCCATCTACCAAGTAATAGCAGCGGGCCATGTCGTATTTGGCTTGTAACGGGGTATAAGAGAAAGCAGATGGCATGAGGCAAGTTATATCTGTGCCTTTGTCGGGACTTCCAAAAGAATCTGGTGCGGATGTAGTTTGCCAGCCTTTGTCATCGTCGTTCCAAGTTATCTGAAGACCGTCTGTTTGATTTGCCCACAGAATATAAGTATTCATTGGGCTATCTGCCTGGGAATTTCGTGGGACGGAAAAGGCCCCGATGGGAGCCTCGGACGGGATGGCAACAGCTGGAGTATCTGCGATTTCGAGTTAATTTTGGCAAAGATATGGTAGCATTCGCAATAAACTTACCCGCTTTCAAGGCGGTAGTCGAGCTACTTCTCCCCTCCGCTTGGAGTTTCTGGTCGCCATCCTGGTAGATGAAATTTCCACCGCCTTTCCTCGCTGAGCTTGCTGAGTAAACAATCTCTACCAGGGCTGAGTGATTTTGTGGCGAGACATTCAGAGGATTCTGCAACCATTTGGCAGCCGTTGTGAAATAGGTCTCTTGTAACTGGTTAAGATCGTCTTGGAAGATCACGCTAGGCCAGTATGTTGCGAGCCTCGAATTTGGACCTAGCTTCAGGCCGAGTGAGGAGATGGTTCCGTTCAAATTCCTAGTTGCTTGCCCAGGCGTCTCTTGAACCTCCCACTCCTGTATTTGGCCCGATTTATCCACAAAAAAGACATCGATTTGTGTGTAATTCTGTGTGAAGGCTTGGGTATTAGAAAGAGAGAGCGCAGCCCGAAATCTGTCAAGGACAGAGGAAGACTTACAGTTGAAGAAGTGACTGCAGAACTGTAATACACGGTATCATTGTAATTACACGCTGCAATAGGACTACCCAGCCTAAGGCTCGGGCCGGTAAGAGTGGTTACCGTTGACCACATGCCATCCGTAGAGTCGTAGCCTATCAGACGTAGACCTCCATCCTTTCCCTGGTAGAAAAGACGGATGCTATAACTGGACGGGGTTACCCACCAGCCGGTTACTGAAAGGCTTGAGCTGGAATAAGCAGCGTTGGGCGAGTTTGACGCAGGAGTGGGTGAAGGAGTTGACGAAGAGGCAGAAGAAGAAGCGGAAGAGGAGTCTGATGAGCTCGAGGCTGTGGTATTGTTGTGATGTCGCGATCCCACAACGCCACCTACTACGGCGGCCACCACCACCAACACGAGAACAACGGCTCCAACAATGAGCCACAACTTCTTTTTTTGAGAACTCGGACTCCTTTGTGGTACTGGTTCTTCAACGGCTGCTTCTGTATCGACCTTGATCTTGTTGCTCGTATCAATCATATCGCCATTCACTACCTCCAAGCCATCGTAGGCGTTGTATACCTCAGGCGCTGTCGAGCCATTGAGTGTGTGATTGACCTCCAGTGCTGAATAACCGCCTTCTGAGGGCACACCCGGCCCCGCAGACTCATAACCGGGTAGCTTGCTCATAGGGGCCCGAGGTGACGGTAGCAACTCGTCGTAGATAGATTAAAAGTAAAGACCAAAGAGCAAAGAATAGAGAAGAAAAAAATAGGAGTGCACCCGGAGTAAATCTTTGTGTTGGGCTGGGAGACTCTACTGGAGGGAGACTGGCGTGGGCGAAATTCGCCCATTTGCGGCTCCCTCAACCGCGAAATCCACCAGAGCTCACTAGCCGTTGTCATGGCATGGTTGACAACCAAGGATAGGCAGAAATGCGTCAGAAAGGGGCTACTGAAGGATTCAGGATTCCTCGCTAGAGCCAATTGTAAGGCTGGAGAGCGAGGCGCGAGGTTTAAGATCGGCGGCTAAATGACCAATATATCACGGTTCACCAGACCCATACGCGCTGTGGCTGGTGCGTTGCTTATAATAGACCCCGGCATTTAGCTGCTGTGCTTCATGCGGACACTAGGTGTACTGCCTGCTACCTTAATAGGTCTTAGCAACTTATCAATACCACATTGAATGCATTTATAATTGAAATATGAGGTTTTCAGTCGGACGATTCGGGATTTTCTCTTGCCTTTCATGGCCAAGGGCGAAATTTGCCGTTCATAAGCAAGGCGGACAACCCAGGCAAAGAGTTGACATGGATGCTGCTTATTCTTGAGCGAACCCCAGTTCGTAGCTCGTTCTCCTCGCGTTTGTCAATTTAAGCTTGGCTTCCCCCACCCGAGCCTGCCGTTACACTCAAGTAGGCAAACCGCTCGTGGTTTAAGGTGCCCTTCTCCCGGTTTCACTTGATCACATCATGTATCATTGTTGCTGGCTTCAAGATAGTCTCATGTCCTGTGTCAAGACGCACCAGAGGTTCTATAACTACATGATACTTGCGAAAGCTGAGAGTTGCAAATCGCAACTGGAAACGTAACGTAGAAACTGAAATTTTTAAGAAGTGGCCAATGCACTGAGCTGAGGGGAGGATTTTGGAGAGTCGCCTCGCATGCCACCCTTGCTCAGCCCAGTATATGGACACGCAGGGGACAAAGATGGCAATATAGCCATGAACGCACAGCTCCCTTGTTACACGAAATGGTCATATGTGATGAGAGCTATTGTCTGTGATAAGTAAAATTTACTCCTCCTATTGCTACAGCTGCTTCCGCCGATCGAAACGTTTATAACTCTAGAGTTTGTTTTCTTATTTATTCTGGGGTCCCTATTTGCCGCCCCGCCCTTGACGGAGCACTTCGTCCATGCCCGCGGGTTGAGGTCATTCGCCGCGGCTACATGACTAGTTAGTTCATAGACTCTCGGGGACTCAACAGCGCTTGTCTTATCAACATAATTAATTCTTCTTGGGCTTGATGATAGCTAGCATGATACAAGCCTTCAACGCGTTAACCGCGTCTGTTACTTTCCATTCCTTCACTAAACAGCTTTATCAAGCAGACTTTACGCCGCAATCCGGTACCAAGAGATAATTCCGTGCCTCAAATTTAAAGTGGGCTGTATCTTCGGGTAAGCTTACAAGGATGCATCTTATGGACCTTGTTGCGTGCGATCAACCATTCAGGCCTAAATCTCATACACTAAACCAAGAGTTGGGTCAACACTCCCATTGCACAGCGCGTCCCAGCCTTGTGAGTATTCCTGCAATCCTTTGCCCCATTGCAGCTTCATTGCTTTGGCCGCCACGTCCTCCTTGAAACGACTCCATTCGCGCGCCGAATTCTCAAAGTATGCTGCTGCTCCATCCACCTTCATTGCGGCGTCTCGCAGGTGAGAAGCACTGCATAGGAGGGCACCGCTCGGCATACTGCCGAATCCAGACCCTTGGCCCGTCGGATCGCCGCCCACCATGAGGGAAGCAACGCTCTTAGACACCTGAGCCACGGCAGCATGCAGCTCTTGATCAGCCGTGCCTCGCCCACCAAAGTTGATGAGTAGCACCTTGGTTGTGGCATCGATCCCCAGGTTGGCGACAGCGCTGGCACTGGATCCGCCAGAAACATCTTCGTACAGCAACACGTCGCTAAACAGACCAGTCCCCTCGGTGAAGTCTCGTGATTTGGCTGATCCGACGGCCACGAGCTTGCGAGGCTGGTGTTCAGCAGGCCTTGCTCGGCGGAGCTGGTGTGCGAGCCCCAGGGCAGTTTTGCCAGATGCCCCAAAGAACACCACCACGGCATCTGCCAGATTTGCGTCATCTAAAGTCCATGGCTCTGGGGCGCCCGATGGATGGACCAGCTTTGTCTTGTCCCAGCCAAAAGCATAGCGGTTCAGCAAGTAGCTGGTCTCGACCAGAGGTCGCGCAACCGAATCCCACGCTGCAGATGACCTGTCTGCCGACAATGGGTCCACCCCCGGAGGAGACGGCAAGTAGCGGTTATATATATGCATAAGTCCGGCTCTCCGTTCTGTAGTCTCCAGGATATGACCAGTCTCGTCATCTACAGTCACCTGGAGGATCTCTGGGTAGTCTCCAATGGGAAGATAACCGTATAACTGAGTGCCAACGAGAATCTTGTCGTTGTGGCTCTCAGTTACCTCACAGTAGCCCCAAGCCGAGACGCGACCGTATTTGGAAGAGTCGTTATAGGGCGCCGGTAGTGATGGAATTGCAGGCCAGACGTTCCACCAGCCGAGAACATGACCCAGCCGGGCATAAGTGTGAGTGTTGGTAGTGAGCGAGATGATGCGGCTGCGGATGCGAATGTTGCCCTTTGCTAAAGTGGGCAGAGGGTATGCATCATTGACAGTTATGACATACTGTTTTGTATGATCCGACTTGTCTATGATTTGCACTTGGGGAGCGGTTGAGGCCATGGCGGATACGTTCTGCAAAAGGTGTCAGACGTTGAGAGAATGCGGTATAACGTTCCCAGTAAGAGTCTAGGTTCAAGCAGATGTTTCAGATTCACATGCAACGGGAGCCTCTTTATATAAGGTGATGAAACGCTTGGCGGAAAAAAGCCGCATCTCAATGCACTCCCTTCCTTCGTTATAAACTTTCGTTCTCCGCGCGTTCAAATTGGCCATTTTCGGGTAAGGCTCAAGTAAGCACAGCCTGGCGTACATTTTATGCTCTGAACGTGGTCTAGAATGTTTATACATTTGAACATAACCGTTTGTCAGATTTAGTAATAACTGTAGAGTATATCGGAGTCCAAACGGGCGACGCCGAGGTGGCGTGGATTGAATTGAGGGCCAGCAACTGCGTAACCTCATAGCGCAGGTGGGTATCGTATTCAATTAGCAAAAGTAGTAGTTAGCAAACGACAATGCACTGGATAATTAGTAGTTTATAGTACTAAATTGGCGCGGAGTCTCACAAAACAAGCGCGAGCAGGAGACGTGAAGTTTCGTAATTAATTTTCATGTTCTCGGTTTATTTTATTGCAGTTTTACGGGTTATGGTCTTTCTCGCAACGCTTTGGGAGCTTCTTGCAGGAGTTCCGAACGAGTTGGCGCATAGAATCGAAACATGGATATACACATCCAAAGGTAGTTAGAAGAATTTGTCTAGACTCAAGTATTTATACAGGTTATGTAGATGGGTATAGCTAGCTGTATATATTGCTCTTGCTGTTCCAGTTCTTTTTTTAGCGCAGCATGACTGAGCATAGTGCGCCGCTGTTTCTTGTTAGTCCATCTCGGACTTCGCCTCGCATCGCAGGCCGAACAGCAACGAAGGCCGAAAAATTGCACGAAAACTAAGATTTGACCACCAAGGAGAGGACTAACAAGCAATTGCCTTATTTTTTCTCTTCTCCTTTTCTTCCAAGTTATCACAGTATACTCAACATCCTTGAAGCGATTCACAACTTTCTCATTTACACTTTTGAAAGACAACTAAAGCCACAATCCGTCAGCCGGGTTCCGAGATGCAAAACCTTCCGACGCTAGTCTTCATCCCTGGTGCATGGCACCGCGCTACATGCTACGATCTGGTTATCGATTTACTACAGGAGAAGCACGGTATCAAGTGCACCGCAGTTACTCTCCCTTCAACCACGGGAGATCCCTCCAAGACTTTCAAAGATGATCTGGATGCCGCCAGGAAAGCAGTTTCCGACGAAACAAACGCTGGACGCGACGTGGTAGTTATTGCCCACTCATACGGTGGCCTGGTTGGAAACAGCGTCATCAAGGGTTTCGCCCGAAAGAGAGGTGTCCAGGATGCAGAAGCGTCAAAGAACCCAGCCACTGGTCACGTTATAGGCCATATCCTGATAGCCTCTGGATACAATTTTACGGGACTTACATTCATGGATCCATTGTTCGGCCGCGCCCCTCACTTTTTTCGTGTAAATAAAGCCACTGGATTTGCCGACCTTGCTGTTCCTCCGCGCCAGTTCTTTTACCACGACGTGCCAGCCGACGAGGCAGAGTATCGAGTCTCCCAGCTCATGCCACATAGTCTCAAGTCTTTGTATGAGGGAGGCGAACACACATACGCTGGCTGGCTGGATGTGCCTAATTTCTATCTCGGTACCGTTGAAGATCAAGGGCTGGTGGTGGTAGTGCAGCGCGTGACTGTAGGAATGGCGAGAGCAATGGGAGCTTCTGTTGAGCATAGGGAGCTGCAGACCAGCCACTCTCCGTTTTTGAGCCAGCCGGAAGCGACTGTTCATGTCTTACTGGAGGCTGTCGAAACATTTACTGGAAAGCGAGTAGGAAAAGTGGCGATAAGAGCGGAGCAAGACAAGAGGGTACTGTTGCCTTACCCTAGACTGTGGCAGCCTTCTACTTGGTTCAAGTACGGGCTTCCGCTGGTTTTTGGCCACATAATTGGAAAATGTGTGTTGGTGTTTCAATGGGGCAGGGCCTTGTGGAAATACAGGTAATATTGTTAGGAATATGCGAGTCGTTTACATGGGAAATCACCACTTTTGTTCTTTTGTTTCATATATATAGTAAGATAGAGTATATGCACTAATTCGTCGGTTTTTTGATGACTTCTCCCTCTTTCTGCATGAGTAGAACTGCTCATAAATTATGCTATGTAAGTTGTATAAACGTCTCGTGATGAAATATGTATCCAGCCAATGACGAGCTAACCTTGTTGCTGTTCATTGAGCTTTCTGTATTCGTAGTTTTAATTACAGTTGTGAGACTCACGCAAAGCAGGCTGGATATTACGATTAAAAAGACGATTTAACATATGTTAAGGAACTAACATTGCCTATCTCGAGGTTGCCGAATAACTGTGCGGCCAATCTCGTAGATCTCTTCATATGCTTTTCCAAGCAATACCAATATCAATTTACAGTGACCCTTCAGGCCACTTGAAAGGCGGCCAAGGGAAATCGGGGTTGAGTTTTAATTGCAGAACCATTGTTCCCTCAGGAAACTCCTTCATCTTTCCATTGGGCATCCGCAACGGGCCAGCTGGGTGAGGTGTCACCCACTTGTTCAATACACCCGCTGCTTCTGCGACCTCATCTTTTAATCTTGCCATTGTCCTCGGCGGTGCGACATAATCCCCAAACTTTTCGCCGCCTTCATTGTACTCAAATTCGTGGGGTTCGGCGTTGACCCACGTCGGCTGTTGATATTGCTCTTTCTGCATGTCCATGTCGTCGAAATCGTATATGTCAGGCTGCTCATATCCCTCTTTTACGGGATAGTCCACGCCGCAGTTGCCCAAATCCTCCTCGATAGACATGTTGCCGATGTCGTAGTTTGTATAAACCAGTGGTAGCTTATTGGTTCTAATGAGCATTTTCCACAAAACGTTTGTGTTTTCGGCGCAATCCGCCACGGATTCTTCATCCGCGAACCATTTAATGTACCAAACGGCATCGTTCTTCACGGCCCTGTCATCCAGGATGAGAAAGGGCTCTTCGCGGCCGGCTTCATCCTCTTTGCGGCGAATGTATTCATGAGACTTGCCAATGTAGTCTTCAGGCGGGCGAACAATCTTGATCTTTAGTATGGGCGAAAACCGTGCGAAATTTCCGAGCTCAAAAGCCGCCTTGAACGCCTGTAGCTGCTCCTCAGAAATGTCGACGACAAGGTAGCATGTTACCACATCCAGGTTCGCTTCAAGGTTCTGGTAGACCATCTTGCGGCTGTGCTTGTGCAAAGTCAATTATAGAAATAAAAACGCCTCCTTTGTGTCTTTAGCTAAAGCATTCTCAAACAATGGATTGGGTCGAAGCCTCATATATATGTCGTGACGTCAAATCCTCGCATGAATCATCTCGTATTCTGTCAGACGGTAGGAGAAAGACGATAGCACTAGTGAGACACTCGGCAGTCCTAGCGGCTGCCGGCTATAGCCCCTCTGGGAAGCAGCAGCTGCGCCTCTTTTGGGCAATCTGCTTTATACTAATAAGCATCCGTCAAATAGGTAGGTTCATTTTTAGAAATGCTGCGGATCTAGGTGCTGTGCAGCTTCGCTAGGCCCGATTGAGAGATCCGAGATTTTGGTGAGGCGAGCGCCAAACAGACGCTTATACATGCATTCACAACGAAGAATGGTGGTGGCTGTCGCGGAATTACAGACTGTCAGTAAACTGGAGCACATCGCCAGTGGCGACAAACCTGGTAATTCCTAGCCTCCAGGTTCAAGCTCTGAGGATATTTATCCGAAAATTCAGGAATTTTATCCATTGTGAAGCAGTATTGTAGAATAAGTATTTTCCAAAGGTAGAGGGAAAGAACAAGTCGATATTGTTTTATCTCAATGGACGAGGACAATTCATCCTTACAATCTATGAATCGAGCTTGGAATACGCACGTAATACCGATTCAATATCTTAGGTAATGGTTATTATGCAGCCACGAACTAAACCAAACGGTTGATAAAAACAGCGGATGTTATTGTGTAAAGGAGCAAGGGAATGAAAGATCAACTTCTTCCTCTTGACTGAGCTATAATTGGTATCTAATAGAAATTTATGTTCCAAGAAAAGAAAAGAAAAATATCAGGAAGCTTCAATGTCACTCCCGACGCCAAGATTTGGATCCATCCCCCGCTCCATCAGCACCCGAACTATGTCTTCTCGACCCTTACTGGCAGCTACATGCAAGCTACTACATCCCTCGCCATCCGCCAGAAACGGGTTCGCCCCTAGGGAGAGCAGCATGGTCACAGCCTCGAATTGACCAGCCTCAGCAGCATAGTGCAGCGCAGTTCGGCCATATGTGTCTTTAATGTCTAACCTAGCTCCTCTGCTAATCAGGAGGCTTATGGTTCCTATATACCCACCCCTGGCGGCCAAGTGCAGAGGAAATTGGCCGCCAATAGGTCCCTCTAGGGATAGAGAATTGCTCTTTTGTCTCCTCAAGGGGTCCGGTGATGCGTCGTACGGCAGGGCCGTTGCTGAAGACTGCGAATCCTGAAAAGGCTGAATATCCAGTGATGCTGAACTCGGGATGGGGCTGTGGCTACGGCTAGCAAGAGCGTCTCTGGGCGGCAGGATATTAGCGTCGGTGTCGAATAATGGAGAAGTCGCTGGCCAAAATGGAGGCCACTGGTTGGGGAGCTCGTTGCCGATCACCTCCCTAGCGGACAAGTTCGAATGGCCCTCATAATCAGAAAAAGCCGAGGGCGTGAGAGGGCCATACGACGAGTTTGGCGATGTGATGGATATGAAACTCTGGCTATAATCCTCTGTGCCTATATCTCCTGAACGCCCTACAACACAAGAACAACAAGGCCCGGTGTGGGACGGCACTCGAAGATCGGGTGACTGGGACATGGCAGATAGCTTCTTCTCGGCCTTTCGGCGCCCTGGATAATAAAATAACCGGTCAATCTTTACGCAGCTCTCTTGGACGACGGTTTTTATCATTTGGCCTACTTACTATGCTTCCGCTGAGCAATTCTGTTTTGAGCTCTGCGTCTTTCTTTTGCAGCAGCCTCCGGATCGATAATGGTATCGATTCTAACCTTTTCCTCAATCCCCTCTTCGTTGTGAATAGAAAGCCTTAATACATTTCGACCGCCGGAAGCTCGTTCTGAAGTCGACGCTGACATTGCCATCTTGTAGACGATAGATTGGCGTCATATAATAGACAGAAAATCGTGCGTGTGCAGGTTTCTCATACATACAACATCGAAAGCAAGACAGACATTCCATTATTTAAACACATCTCAACCGACAGGGGTCTCGAAGGAATCTGTGTTATAGACCCCTCAAGATTGGGGGCGGGCACACCAGCGTGCAGCATCTCAATGCCACAAGCCACACCTCAGTAATCGTGTGAGTAGCCGAGACCCGGGACGCCATCGCTTTGGCTCGAAACGGATCGTTTTTGGCTCCATGAGGCGCTCGTGCAAAAGGCTATAAACATCTACGCGCTATCAGGTCGCAGCTACGGCGGCCGATTCGTCCAATCTTGGCGGCCCATTTTGCCTTTATTGCGTGCGTGGCGATCCTGCAAGGTTGTGTAATTGATCTGGGTTAGCGAGGCTACCGCAACGAATCCCAGGGCAGCGGGTGCGGCTTGGACGACTGCCAGGAATAGTCAATGGCGAAGCCAAGCTGTCCAATCCGAGCAAAAGTTCTTGGGGCCATGAACTAGTTTCGAAGCAAAATCAGCAGAGCAGGAAGCCAGGTATTGGTGCCAGGGGGGGCTGTTAGGGCCCATTGGGGCCATTGGGATAACCATAAGGCTGGCCAATCGGCGGCGCGAGAGATGATCATCAAAGAGGTCTTTGCTGGACATGGAAGGTTCCGGAGACCAAAGGAATGGCGGCTGTCAGATGATGGGAGCAGAAATCGGTTAGCAATTCGACGCTTGGTTCGCTTGCTCTATCGGCCAAGACGATATCCTAACTCTGAACGTACAAATTAAGTTGCTGGACACGCAATGACTGCCGTAAGATACGCCGCGGCAGTTGCTGGCCAGGGCTGTTGTAGCTAAAGCAGTGTGGCGAATGCCAGATCCATGTCGGTTTCGCGGTTGGCCCAATAAGCGCTGTGGACGAGGCGCAGAGAACAGGAGGATCTCAGGAAGGATTACCCCTGGCATCAAGGCATACTTGCCACGATTTGGTCACGGGAATCGCGGCTGGGCATAAACCAGAGCTGCGGCGCGCCTACATGACGCTGCTAGATCGTGCGTTGTATTCTAAATATGAACAACCACACGCCGCTTAGCCCCGATGGTATCGAGATGCCAGGCAGACTCTGGACGTGCCTTGCACGATGCGCAGCTCGACTTTATTAATAACAACAGAGACAACAAGAGGACAAGCAGCAAATAGAACACCTTCCTGAATCGACAAAAAAGAAGCCATGTGTTTATTCTGCAATGCAACACTGCAGCAAGTCTTACTTGTAGCTTACAGCTCTCCAGCGTCTCATTTCCCCAAAACGGGAAATTCGATTCATAAATTGGGGTCTTGGGATTTGACAAAAGAGCGTGTGGTAAAACTGAGTCAGGCCCTGTGCGTGTTCCTTCGCGGCCCCGACAGACTGTTCACGGATATAAGTGGCCGAGCGGCAATAAAGAGCTAAGATTTGCCCCAAGCCAAAATAGCCAATGGGGAGAGGCGCTGCAACACTTTGGGGCGAACCAAAGGATCCTCGATTTGGGATGTGCACGTAGGCACATACGCAGTCGTTCCACGGCGCTGCACTCGAATGCACAACCCTTTTGAGACATTGAGTCACGTTGCGATGCGGCGAAATCCGATTCAGGGAAGAGCGAGAGCGAGAGCGAAGTAAACGTCATGAAACATTGTGGTCTAATCTAGTCTATAAAAGTACACTGTGTTCTACAAGACTGGCGTCTATAACCTTTGGTTGCCCTGCCCAAAAAGGTCTATTCTAGCAATACAATCCAAACATGGAACTGCACGTGTAGTCTTTCGTTTGGCATAGAAGTAAAAGTCATGAGGCCGTATTGGCTATTTCTTCTGAGATCCAGAAGATCCGCCGCTGCTACCACCAGAGCCGGAGGGTGTGCTGCCCGAATTGTTTCCCGACCCAGATCCTCCGGACCCGGAGGACTGGCCAGCAGATGAGTTGGTGCCGTTGGCATCTGAAACTGGTGTTAGTTTCTATTATATAGATTAAATTGCCTATATGCAAAGCATCAAGGCAGATACAGAGGTGAACTTACCGGCAACTGAAGCCATAACGACAACAAGAGGGAGTCTCATTTTGTAAATGGTGGTAGAAAGTTCTAACAGATAGAAAACTGATAAAGAAGATGATGTAGCTGTTCAAATCTTCTAGTGAACGATATTTGGATGCACTGTTGGTTCGACGACCAACATGATCATTCTCAAGCCCATACTTATATCCTCTTGCACCGGTCAGCGTGACGCGGCCGTGACGAACTCGTTCAAAAGCCGATTTCAGTCAAGCTGAACGGAATAGGGCAATGCATTTACCGATTCGTCCCATTTTGCCCTCCCGAAGGATGGAGGTTCGCCAAACGACGGGATAGGCTGAAAAGCTGACAGAAAAGCGCACGTCTATGTCAGCATCTCGGTAGGCATGACTGCTGACCGACACTACTTACAGTGCATTGAGACGAGTTGCCTCATTATACTGAGGCCTCATGATACACCTTACAAACTTGCGAAACTTGTTTCCAAATGGTAGTTATCTTTCAAGTGATGTTATTTTTACATTCAGCCCTATGATGAGGCGTATTAGTTATGGGCCAAGATTCATGTTGAGACCATAGAGAGAGCACTTGATTTTTTTGGAATACCAAATTGAAATTTTATATATACTCTCGATTTTTGATATCCTATTGTCTCTAATATACATCGATCTATAAATATTCATCTTTCATTTGCTACGAGCACACGCAGTAATGCATGCAAACATATAGCCTTATGCTTTATAGCAGAACGTTTTAAATCTACGGCTGTTAAACCATATTTTGTTTGAGTCATTAGTATATGATAAATGTGGCTACTTCTTTGCGTTTACCGAGTTACTGATATAGGGCTTGAAATTGAAGCCAAATGGACGATTGGAGGCTTGGGATTGCGTAAGTTGCGCTTTTAAAAAAGGCGTAAATTAGGCAAAACATATCATGTATTTCCAGTTCAATATTACGGAGGGAAAGTAGCTAAATTCAACACCGGAAGTTGTTCCCCATTCTTTCTCATAGGATATCCCAATTAAGTAATCTCCTGCTATTATCAGGTCAGAATGTCCTATAAAAGATTGGATCTTCGTCAAGCTGACTGACCTCTTGGATTATCCTTTACCATTCCTCCTAATGAAGCGTGACTGTTCATTTTACGTCACTTATTCAGGGATGTTGGTCCAGCTGTTTGCACAGCTGAGTCGTTGCAAAAGACTACGCTGCACTGTAAGAATGATGGGGCTTCTGTTTTGAAGGAAGCCATAAAAATCCAACAAGATCCTCTACTACCCGCTCTCTCGCATGAAATGTATCTATAAGCCTTATACGTCAGGCTGGGTGACGGAGCTCAGACCCATCGACAAGCTCAGCCTTGTAATCCAGGAGAGTTTCAGCCCCTTGATGGAGGAGAAGCATGGCTGTACAGCGTAATAAGCCTTGTGTGTGAGGCTTAAATGCCTTAACGCCGGATTGCGCACGTACTTACCACCGGTGTCGGCTTTGATAGAAAGTTACAGATGTTGGGTGCATTTGTATCATGAGTCTAAGCGGCACAAAGATACTGATAAATCTACATGTAAAATATACACCTATAAGGGACATATCGCTTAGTCTTTTGTGAAAATCATAATTTTCGTCGAACTCTACAAGCATATCGCTTTAGCTTGAAAATTATAATTTGAACTAATGGGAATGAAGCTTTCTCAAGGTCCCATAAGGTCTACAAGGCGGAAGTCGGTAATGAGAAATAAACATTAGATATATTCCTGTTCGCCATCTCACCATACCCTGCTCATGAAATTTTCACTTAGCCAATGATTTGCCTTCTCAGTGTGCCTCTCAACTTTGCCCAAATGGGAAAACCATACCGTACTTTCTTTATTTGGATCGATGTATGGATGGCCAAGGAAATTGGGGATAGTCTTCGTCCATACATTAGAGCAGACAGTCCACGCACTGAGGTCTTCATCATGACGGCCCGTGTTTGGCTGGTGGGGACTTGAGAAGGAATAGACCGCACCAATACAGACGTCCGACGGAATATTAATGCGCATGCATCTAAGCTAAGCCGCGCTGTAATTAAAAAAAATGGTAAGAGGTCTTCTTCGTGTAAAAGGAAATGGCAATGGAATGAACGAATTGCATCTAACACGTGAAAATTTGAATCAATGTCATTGTGTTATTCGTACAGTATATTTACATGTACTACTGGCAGTACTGTTGTTGAGCCTTAAGGCATAGCCTGCCACATCAATTCTTCAGCTCTCTTATACAGCCTTAAATTTTCAGGCAACATGCTAAAGTAGCCGCCAAACCCTTTTCGATGCGAGAATATCATACCGAAATGAATACAGGGCCACAGGAGACAAGGCGATGGGGTTTAAGCCATATTCGCGAATCAAAAGCACAGAGAACCCCGCCCTACATGTACCTAGGCGCTTGTAGGGTTGCAGGCTGGCCAACTGCGTACATGTAGACACTCCAGTCTTATGCTGCTTGGCTGCCTAAGCCGCTACATGTATTTGACGTTGGGTATCAGTATCGCCCATAGCTTGCGGAACTTGTTCTGGCTGCCACCCTACTTATTCTCGTTTTCATTGTTCTCTAACCTCATTTTCCTCTCCATCACCACGATACTGCCAGAGTTTCAATAAATATACGCTTACGCTGCCGCCTCGTCTCTGATCAAAGACATGACTTTGAAAGCTCTGAATCCGAATCAATCCGAGCAGGACATAATTGCTGAGAGTGAGACTCTTGGTATAGAATGCGACACTGCCAACGCAGGGACTGTGGAACGCGGCACTGGATTCGCCTTGAGGGCAAACTCGGCTCCTAATCCCGCAACTGTATACCGTTATTCATCTTTGCCAGCCAACTCTATTCGCCTACTTCGGCTGCAGCCGCATTCAGATGAACATGCTCTGGTGCAATGCCAACTCTTTGAGTATCCTCTCTTAGACTCGGGGAGAGGCACACACCTCTACGAGGCTCTATCTTATGTATGGGGCTCCGAAGAGAAGCCTCGGCGTGTTTCAACCAACCAAGGCGATTTGTATATTACGGAAAACCTTTACGCAGCTCTATTACGTCTCCGAGATCGCTCATTTGAACGAATCATATGGGTTGATGCGATTTGCATTAATCAGGATGATAACGAAGAGCGGAAACACCAGGTTCAAGCTATGGCCAGTATATACGCTAAAGCAAGCCGTGTAATAGTCTGGCTTGAAGAGGCGATGGGCAACGGTCCAGGAGACAGCAAGGTCTCAGATAATGTCCGTGGAGCGCTTGAAATAATAAGCAAGGCTGCGAGCGGCGAGCCGGTCAAGTCTTCTGATGACGAGGCAGCCCACCTTGCAATCCGGACACTTCTTCAGCGATCATGGTTTGAGCGTATCTGGGTAAGTCTCTAGACATTCGATGGAATTAGTAGGCAGTTACTGACGTTATCTTTCTAGGTTCTCCAGGAGGTAGCTGCGGCTCGGCACGTTCTGATGATGTTTCATTCCATGGACTTGGACGGATTTGCATTCTGCACGGGTTTGGCTGCACTAAACCACGACTTTGAAGATCCAGACACGAAGAATCGTATCCGGTCGGCGGCGTACCTAATAAAGGGCGCAGGCTTGCGACCAAAACATCTAGCTGATTTCGCACACAGATTTTCTCTTAATATCTGTTCTCTCGGAGAGCTAATAGATATGTATCATAACCGCAAGGCAAAAGATCTGCGGGACAAAGTTTATGCCTTGCTTGGTATGAGCTCTGATACCCCAAGCGGCCTACTACCCAATTATACCATGCCATGGAGAGACCTTTTTCGTCAACTTGTTCACTCTCTCATCGGTGAGCAAGCACTTATCGAGACCTGGGACGGCCAGCAAGTCGCAGTTATCAAGCATATAGGCTGTATTCTTGGAAAGGTAGTCTCAGTATCCAGCACTGGCGCTTGGGACGAGAGACAGAGTATAGATGTTAGTATTGCTGTAGACAACGACTCTGAAGGCCAGTGGAAGTGGGACGGCTGTTGGACTCTCCAAGCCACTGCAAAATCTATCCAGCCGGGTGATGTTATCTGCTTTTTGCAAGGGGCTTCAAAGCCCACGATCATAAGACCGTGCGAAGATTATTGTGTCATTGTCGCAATTGCTGTTACCCCAAGCAAGCGTCTTGAGGGGAAACCTTTCGACTGGCCAGTTCGTTCGCAACGAATACAAGCCTTCCCTCGCAAACTGCTACTCGTATGGGACTGGGAAACTCCTTATAAAGAGCTATGCAAGATTGACTATGACTGCTTCCTGAACAACCGAGAATTCGTGCATACGAAGACGCAGAAGGAGACAGAGGATCACTGGGACAAAGCGGCCAGATTACACTACGTTGGATGGCTAATGAACGACGTGCAAAGCTATGGAGATGCTATCACAAGTTTCCGAAAGGCCATAAAAGCTTTCGAAGAAATGTATAGATCAAGGCATCAAGCCAGTGAAGCGACGTTCGAAGTGTGGCGCCAAACTTATGAAGCGATAGACAAGTGGAGGTTTTCTCTGTCAAACTCGCCCCCGCGTTGGGAGAAGGCTAAAGCCCTGGGAATCATGGCTGACATTCTAGGGCGGACAGGAGATTATTCCGGGGTTACAGAGAGGGGAGTGATCCGAATCATAAAATCGTTTCGGGGAAATTTTTTGAAACTACTCCTCGCCATACACGGAGACCAGGTCCCAATCACTGATGAAGTGGTCAAGGCAGCGGCGGCGGAAAAGTACTCATCTGCCACAGAAATGTTAAGATTGCTCCTTGACTGGCGCGGAGGTCAAATACCTGTTAGTGAAGAGGTATTAGAAACAGCGGTTAAAAACCGTTCACAAGGCAGGGAAATATTCGAACTATTTCTATCACGACGCGGCGACCAGATTCTGATTTCTGAAGATATAGTAACGTCAGCGGCAAAGAATTCCAGGGAAATTATGGAACTACTTCTTGACCGACGTGAAGACCAGGTCCCCATAACTGAGGAGCTTTTGAAAGCAGCAGCAGGCAATCACAGTTATGGCAAAGAATTAATAAAATTACTTCTCAGTCGGCGTGGAGAACAGGTCCCTATTACTGTGGAGGTACTAAAACAAGCAGCAAGAAATTGGTGCCATGCCAAGGAGATAATAGAACTCTTTCTTGTTCAGCGCGGAGACCAAGTCCCTATTACGGAAGAGGTGGTAAAAATAGCGGCGAAAAATAGATGGCAAGGCAAAGAAGTCATAGAATTGCTTCTAGATCGGCGCGGAGACCAAATCCCCATCACCGAAGAGGTGGTCAAAATAGCGGCGGAAAATATAAGACAGGGCAAAGAGGTCATAGAACTACTTCTAGATCGGCGCAAAGGCAAGATTCCTATCACTGAGGAGGTGATAGAGACGGCGACTAGGAACTTGGGACTAAGTGACCATACAGCGAACCAACTTCATTACTCATTATAGGATCTGAATCTGTACAGATATCTTTTTGTCGACGAATGATATATTGCTCTAGCTCATCCCGATCAAGGTTGCTTCTAAATTCAGCCCAACATTATAATGTCCCATTGGTAGATATTAGTAGTTCAAGGCGATTGTTCAAATGCGGACCGGTGATCTCGTAACACTACATGGAATTTGATAAAACTCAGTGGGTTAAGTCATGAAAAAGATAGTCCTTTTACGTCTCTAACTCATATATCTCCATCACTTTCTCTCATTTGCTCAGTATATGGAAACGTTTCCCTTTCCATTACAATTCTGCCGGTTCTTTCTGAAACACGTCGAGCATGCACATTATATCGTTTTTTTGGAACTTTTCCTCCTTAGATAATATCCATCTCGAACAGAAGGCATTTCGCCTATAAGGATCGGGCACGTAGCACTATATCTCTGTCAAATGTCTCTAGTTCAGCTGGCAGCAAGTTGGCACAATTTGGCGTAGAAAAGGCTGATGCGTCAATTGTGTTTTTGCTCTTTGAGCTCCTATTTCAGTAATTCTTCCTAGGCTTCAGATAGACGTACAGAGGTCCCTTTTCGTATAGAATATAGCATCCGCACTTCTTGTCCCAATCAAGGCTTTCTTCTGCAATCTCAATATTATAATTCCAAATGAGCTTTGCAAGGATGAGTCGCATCTCGGCATACGCAAGGCTGAATCGATCATGTGTTAGTTATGATTAAAAATGAGGCCTTGAAGATGAACTTACTTCTTGCCTATACAGTTTCTAGGTCCAACAGAAAATGGAGTGAAGATTTGTCTCTTGTCATGCTCGAATCGCGAATCCCCCAACCAGCGTTCTGGAATGAAATCTTCTGCTTGAGTCCAATATTCAGGATAGTGGAACATGGTCCAGTACCAGATATCAATGTTTGTCTGAGTAAATTCTTTTTGTTAGAAGTCATTACGATTTTTGGAAGAAGCATCAAGTGATATGTACCCCTGGTGGCACATAGTAGCCTGCAATGGTGTCCCCTAGCTCATTTATAGTTCGCGGAGTTGTGGCTGGAACTGGCGCGTGTAGCCTCATTGCTTCATCCAAAACAGCGAGCATGTAGTCTAAGCGGCCAACGCTAAACAAGTCAATCTCCGCTTCGTTATTGAATGCAGACCGAACTTCTTCGTATAGCTTCTTCAAAGGTTCTGGATTTGTACCAAGGAAGTATGTTGCCGCAGAGAGCGCCGTTGCTGTTGTTTCTGAACCACCGATGACTAGAATACCAGCGTTGACAGCAAGCTCTTGTAAAGACAACTCCTGGGTGAAGTTAGTAGGCAGAGATTCGTCTAAGAAGCCTCAGATTCTTTCAGCACTTACATCCTTTCCTTTTTTAGATGCCATAAAACCTATAAAGTCTTTCCGATCTGTGTCCGACTTTAACCTTTTCATAACCTTCTCTTCTGATAGCTTCTTGTGTTGTTCAAATTTGTCCTTCATCGATTTGGGAATCAGGGACATGAGGATAGCATGAAGATAGCCCATACGCCTAAAGGATGAATCGAATGCTATACCCTTAATGCTCTTAAAAATAAGATCCACCCAGGGGTGGTAGGTAGATTCTTGGAGGCACCCAAATGGTTCACCAAAGGCCAGGTCGCCAACTATATCAAAAGTCGTATAGTTATACCACGCAACCGCATCAATTTTGTCACCTTTCTCGCTTGCCTCTTTAAACTTTTCAAATAGTTTATCGATGTAGACTTTTATCAGAGGCTGCTGACTGATCATTGACTGTTGAGAAAAGCCGTTTATCATGGCTTTTCGCATTCGAGTATGGTCGGTGCGGGATGCGCCAATAATGCTGTGGGGAACACTCAAGCTGCGGGATTCCTCTTTGCCGTTTTCAAGCTGGCCTGGCTTTCGATGAGATGAAAGATCATTCATCGCATCAGGATGGCAAAACGCTAGGTGATTCGGGGCAACTCGAATGACTGGACCGTACTTCATGTGCATTTTTACCATGCTTCGGTGGCCTTCGCCAGAGAGCTCTAGGCGGGCGTAAAAGCCATAGTGAAGTGCCCAGAGCCTTGGACCTGGAAAGCTTCTGAGAGGGTGGAAAAATAGATTGTAAATCGCAGTGTATATGATATACAGTAACCCCTAACTCTGTGTGTTAGGCGACAAGTGGTGTTTGGACATGGCAGTGACTAGAGTCGAAGGTCGTACCGATATGACCGCTAACAGTGGCAATGCCACACTGGGCTTGGAAGGTATATTCGAATCTTGTATGAACCCCATATTGGTTATGTAGAGTTACTTGTAACAACAAATCGACTTTTTGCCCTATAGATCATGTCCCATGCGAGCACGCTTGAGTGCCAACAATGAGTGTTATTGAACCGTTATACTCTGTCACATAATTTGGAGACCAAGTGGGAAATCGACTAGTTTATAAACTATTGAGCAATAAGTATTTACAAATCCGCTATTACTAGACATGTCCATTCTGCTGTCCAACATACAAGCAACACTTCAGGTAGGCGGGGCTTACGGCCCCTTCACGACTAATCCGACGCGGCGCCCCTGTTGAAATCGCATTTGTGGATGCGTGGCATGAAGAGGCGGGCTGAAAGTCCACTTTTGGCCATCTGGCATTGATTTCTTTCTGATGTGATGTATCATATGCTCGCAATGATTACTTTTCGGGATAATTGCCGCTCGGGGTAGTTTCAGGGTAGTTTCTGTAAGTGAATTAGGAATCTCTAATTGGCGGAGAGAGTACCGGACGCCCACTCGTTGTGCGTTTCCATGCGAGTTGTCAATTTTCAAAGAAACTAGTCAACTTCATCAAGAGGTTATAAACGCGTATTTATATTTTCGGGCATAGTTATAATATCTAGTTCACCGATACCCAACTTAGACTTAATTATTATCCGATCAAACAATACAAAGTTCTTGTTAGCTGTGCTTACCTTCTCCTTACCAACCCAGTATTAACAAAAGCGTTTTCATTTGTTTTTAAAAATGCGTTAGAGTGTATTCTCCTTAACAAGGCCCATATTCTGCTGTGATGTGTTTAGCCCCTGTTGAAGTAATCCTAGCGTTGCACGCGGGCCTTCGGGTTCTTAACGCTTCCTTGGAACGCTTTTACGAAGCATGAATGACAAGTCTCGGCACAGGCCTACATGGACATCCGAAAGATAATTTTGACCATAGAGATATACTTCTACATTGAGAAAATTAATGCGCTTTTTTGCTTAGCTTTGAATCCTATCAAATGCGTCGATCGTAGCGGATAATGTTACCATCTTTGCGCGAGTTGTGACCAATCTACTGCCAGTATACCAAAGAAACGTTTACGCTGCTTCAAAACGAAATGACGGGCCCTATCTGCGGCTTAATATTAATACCTAGCGGCTTAACAACAAGTGGATGGATTACTTATCTTCTTTTCAACTCCCACTAGCAAATCTCTTCCCCCCACCATTGTAGCTCAACACCCAGTTATCGGTTAAAAGTTGTTGATGAAAATGCCATTCGTATTAGCGCCAAGAGTGGGAGATGATCTCACTTACAGGAATACATCCTATACTCTTGTGAGCAAGCGACCATATAATAAGCGTTCGTAAAATCTTCGTTCGAATTTCGGCATTGCTGGCTTGTTTAATCATAATGATCAATGTCTATCTGGTTTTGGTAATTTGAAGATTACATATGGAGTTATAGTAGCGCATATCATGCGCCCTCCAGATGTCGCTACCAGCGAATTACACTATTTGTGTGGCCTACCAAAGAAGCAGATCTAGCTATCTATGCTCTAGCTTTGACACTATGGATTTGTATTACTCTTCTTTTGTCTGCATGTTTACTTATCTCGCAGCGAGATTGAAAACTACCTGTACAAGGCTTTTTTCTTAGTAGCAAATTAAATAGGCTCCAGTTAACTGGTGTCTATTTAGGATACTATTTTGAACCAGATGTGGGCGAATGCGAAATGGTATAGTAGCGCACCTCCCTAGACCGTTCCATTGACCCATGGAGAATAATTCATGACAGTTGCTTGCTCCTAGTTGGCATCTTGCCATGGAAGTTGTTGGCGCTTTTCATTTGTTTCAATTGGAATAGAGAAGTAATTGCTCAAATAAGACGGAATAAGCGGAAAAGGTCGAAATAAAAGTTGGGAACTGTTGACTCACAATCAGGATTTGGTCCTTGCGTTGGAAACATGTAAAGAATAGTCGCAAACGCGAAGTAAAGGAATGCCAGGATTGACACAGCAACAATAAATCTGCCTAGATAGAATGGGCCCGGGCGAAATTTGGATTGGCCCCAAAGGACACGACATAGGATTGGGATTCCCCAAGCGACATTGTTACTCGCGGCCAGAGGAAAAAAGAGCATTGGCGGCTGCAGTGTTGATGAACGACAGCAGCCCAAGAACAATAGCCGTAAGACAGCACGCCCATACTGTTCTCAAGGGCTGTTACCAAAAGGATTTGCTTAGTTGCGGAGGTACGAAGAGAACGGCAGGGCCCCGTCTCGAGGAAATGCCCAAGTTTGCCTGGATGTCGCAATTACCTGGTATGTCAAGAAGATAAGCATTTATCATTTAGTTTTAAACTATTGATCACCTGAACAAAGGCCCATGAAAAACTGTAAGATGGAAACGGCGGACAGGAAGCCTAAAGCCCCTTGTTTCCCCAAAGCATTATAGTACATTTATAACATTGTTAGCTGCATGGCGAATATATATAGAGGGACAGGGGCATGAGTAGTTGTGCAGTCATACCTGAGCCATGGGCTGCTCAAAAGGCGAGGCTATTATTGCTTCAAAGTTGCTGCTTGCACACGCGGCCAGAATCGCGTTCACAAAGAAGCCTATGATCCAGCAGCATCCAACTGAGGCTATTGTACCAGCCGGCACAGCCTTTCGGGGGACTTTGGCTTCTTCACTCATATCGACGCAAGAGTCAAACGCTCCTATTGCCCAAGTTGGACACAGCCAGGACAGCATGACCGCCCAGCCCGTCGGCCTAGTAGTACCTTCATTGGCGATGTGACCAAATACAGCACCGGCTGAGTTGATCGGAACGCCTCTAATGCGCATACTAATTGGTAAAGCGATAACTGTCGTTATTATTAGTGCAATTTTGGGGACAACGAACTCGGTTTGAAGATGATGCATGACTCTTGCACAAAAGGTTGCAAGCAAGCCATGACAGAGCCACAGTCGCAACGAAGAGGGCACATAAGTATCCGCGTTGAGGTGATCACTCTTCGTCGCTGTTAATACTTCCCAGAGATATAATAAACGATGCAAATCCGTCTAGATCACCATCCGCCAAATTTGCTTGCGAAAAGGGGGCAGCCGTCTGAGAAGATACACGAACACCATCGGTGTTAGGACTAGATGCTACAAACATCAATGCGAGGTGCATATAATTAAGCAAGACTCAATTGCTTACAGCACAAACTAGAAACAAACACTATAAGAATACATAGCCAGACTGACAAGTTTCGTAGAAGTTGTCCTCGGCCAAGGCCATTTTGTCGTGCTGCTCGATCACGCCTTGGCACAGTAGCTAAAGGCAGTCTCATCCACATGCAGGCCGAGATCCCACCAATTCTACACCAAACCAAAGAACTGCTACCCTTGTCTCGAAAATCTATAATGAAAATGCACCCGCTTCGGGCGTTATCCAGTTACTCAGAGCAAAAACAGGCTTGATGAAGACTAGGTGTTGTATAAGAGCAGCTAGAGCAAGGAATATGCCAAGATATCTAAGAGGGCCAACACAAACTTGGGTACCCGACCAAAGTCAATCGTGCATGCAAATTACTTGTTATAAAAAAAAAAAGGCTAGAAATCCATTTTGTTGGCCAAATTACCTCCATCTTTTGATAGACTTCTTATACTCTATCAAGACCAATAGCTTCCAATACTGCATCCACCAAGTCAATGGCCGCAGCAGCACTACACCATGTCCCAAGCACTGTAAAGTTCCCCCAGTATAGCCGGAACGCCACTCTACAGCTCTAAGCCCTTGCACAGCTTCGAACTCACATGTCAATCAACTGGTAGTTACGGATCTCAAATAACTGCAGCATCTGATAAATCAACAGCTTGAGCTCTACAACGTCTACGTCATACCCAGAACAAACCGTCCCCTGCCGACAGTCCGATCAAACCCTCTGCGACATCCGATCCCGAACCACCGATTCCATCCGCCTCCCTCCAGTCCCCTTCTTTTGTCAGCAAATTTAGCCAACAGCTCCCCCAATCACGCAATCGCGCCCTAAAAAACCCCGCCATAGGGAAAGCCAGCAGAGCTCCGCATTCGTCCGCCACCAGAAAGGGAAACAATGTACACTCTGCCGGTATTCCAAAAAGGCAACAGGTATCTTTTAGCCCTGGAAATCATACAAAAGGGACTCGCGCAGATCCCATGTAGGTACAGCATTCCCTTCTTAGCGCTGGCAGTGCCCGAGCATTGTCCCGTTTGGAACCTGGCAAGTAAAGGCGATGATGGCATTTGTAATGCTGGCGATTACAATGGAACGAAAAGGAGGATTCATATATGCACAGCCATAGAGAATAATATATAATATCATCCATGCAAGCCATCTGAACATTTTTTGTATTTACTATTCTTCATGCAAATTAACTCACTTTTAATCGTCTTAAATAATTATTAATATCCAGCTCATACCGAGGCTCACGAACCGCTACACTTACATCATCACCACCTTTTTCCCTCCCCTCCATCACTAAAAAAAAATCCGCATAAAACCTTCCACCCTAACAAACCAACCTTTTTCCTCTCACACATCTCCATCAGCAAAACACCGAACAGCATAATCTGCTTCTCCTTCTTCCGACAACAAATTCCACAAATCAAATCTCCCAAAATGGCCACCGTCGTCGACATCACCTCCAAAGCCCAATTCGACGAACTCGTCAAAACAACCCCCTACGTCGCCCTCCAGGCCCACGCCTCCTGGTGCGGCCCCTGCAAGGCCATCTCGCCCTACTTCAACAAGCACGCCGGCAGCTTCGGCAACGAAAAGTACGCTTTCGCGCGCTTTGACACCGACGACGTCGCCGACCTGGCCATGGAGCTCGGTATCCGTAGCATCCCCGCCTTCTTCTTCTTCGAGAACGGCGAGAAGACGGAGAACCTGACCGGCGCGAACCCGACTGCGCTGCAGAAGCTGACGGCCGATTTCGGCGAGAAGTCCAAGAGCGAGGTGAGTGGAACTGGTGACGGCGCGCGACGAAAGACCTCGTTGCTGTGAAAAAAAAAAAAAAAAAATGTATAGAGAACAAACGAATCAAGGATTTACAGTTTGCTAATACTGGATTTTGCTCTTCTTTTAGGAAAAGCTTTCCACCAACGAGGACTTTTAAATCAATAAGAAAAGAATAATACAAACCCGGGACATACAGAGAGAGATGGATGCAGTGGAGGATACAAAAATTGGCATGGAGAAGTGAGGGATGGAAAAGAGAAGCTTGGTTGAGATCAAGTCAGATAAACATGAAGCTACCTATCTTCTGGTTTTGCTTTTGAGAGGATACCCCGAAGCTACAGAATGCAAAGTAGAAGATAATAAAAACAAATCTCATTAGATCCGAATTCGCATTTAAATTCTCTTCACAGCAAAAGAAAGGCAGCAAGCATTGTTCTCAGTAGTTCTGAACAAGCAGAAAGAAAAAAAGAGAGACATCTTGTATCGTCATAATAACGCTTTATTCATCATCATCCCATCCCTCATATGTCCAAATAACCTAAGATATCATCGATTTGCTCTACTCCCAAATTCTACATACAATACGCCCCAGTAATACACAAAAGAGGAGTCTTGTTCCGTGTTCCAGCTTCAAAAGAAAAGAGAGAGAAAAAAAGAGAAGAATGCACCTGGTAATCTTCCCACCACCACCACCATAAATTTATACACCGCTGGGTATAGCAAGGAAAAAAAAAAAAGTAAAAAAATATAGACAATAAGAATAAAAACTCCACGCTTGTTTTATGCAGCCGTTATAAAGAAAGAAAGACGAAGAGAACAAACAGAGAAAAGGGCCCGAAGCAACAAGCGTAGATCGAGCATCACTGCTCTTGATTTCCAAAAAGAACAGGACAAAAGTCCCGGATACCCAAAGTGAACAGGGTTGCTCTCGAAAGAGGTCTACGCCATGCTTTTTCCCTTCTTCTCTTTCCCCTTTTCTCTTCCACGTCATCCCATAAAATCATTCAACCGTATCATCACTCATCCTCCCCAGGCCAGAATCAGCCCGTTTTTTAGATAGCGACGGATCAGATTTGTTTTCATCAATGACGTCCATTCCCGCATTCGTTTCCTGAGATTTACTCGCCCGAATCGTTGGCCCCATTGATCTCCGGCGATTGGTCTGATCTTCCACAACCTTGGGCCTGTTGAGGTCGGTAACCCCAATGCTCCTCCGATTGGCTGCTTTGCCAGGGGGCTTCAGCAAATCATTGGCAGCTTTGGGCTGTTCTCCTTCAGCAGAAGAAGAGGCGGCGGCAGCAGCAGCAGCATCGTGAGTAGACTCTGTAGGAGAGTTTGCACTAATCGAGTATCGTAGTCCCGAAAAGCTGCCTCTCCACCGACTGAGATTCCAAAAACTGCCGTCCTTTTCGGTCTCCTCGGCGTCGGCCACGCTGATAAAATTAAAGCTCGGCGTCGGCGGTTGTGATCCTCCGTCCAATGTCCCCATCGATGGCCGACTCCGCACGCTACCTACAGGGCTGACGAGACTATTCCTCTGCGCGGCACGAACCGGCGAGCCGCTTGGAATAGGTCGTCTTCGGGCTTCGGCTGAGGGATTGGCCGCCGTGGGCATGTTGGCAGGTATTTTGCCGGCCTTCATGGGCGAAGCGGACCGCTCACTCCTTGCTGGCGTCACATTGAGGCTGGCCCGTCCCTCGTCATCCACATCCTGGCGCCAGCTAATAATCCGGTCAGACGGGTGCTGGGCGCCTTGGCCTTGGCTCAGATTCAGCGAAGTCCGTCTGGACAAGCTTCCGCTAGTTCTCGTGATTATGCTTCCGCTTCGTCCCAGCCCGCCCACCTTGCTGAAGGACTTGGAGCCAATCTCCCACATATTCTGCTGGCGCTTGGTGAACGCACAGTCTTGTCGAAATACCTTGATGGTGCCGGTCCTGTCCGTGGTAACTATAATGTTTCCGTCATTGTGCTTGCAACGTTCAATGTAGGCTGGGCTTTCTTCGGGCTTCTTGATGCTCGGCGGTGGGTGATGGATCTCCGTGCCTGTCTCCGATACCTCTGTTTGGCTCAGCGCTGCCTCATCAAGACTGCGAAGCAAAACCGGGGGCGGATTGCAGAGGTCGAAAATCGGGTCTCCCGAAGCGCTCAGGAGCTGCCTAGTCCGTGTCGGTGCAATCAGAGCGGTGGTGACAACCTCTGGGTGGGCGTCAAAACACTCGTAAGGTTGACGGTCTTTCGTGTCGGCTTCAGATGTGTTTGTGTTCCAAATGTATGCTTTCCTGTCTTCGCTTCCGCAGATGACATAGGTGCCATCGTCACTGAAACGAGCATGGATCTGGCTGGACTGGTTCTCCAGACCCTTGAATTTGACTTCGAGCATCCTACTTTTCAAGCTGTAGATTCGCACACGCGAGTCGTTCGAGCTAATCAGTACCTTGACCTCGCCAGTTCCCGGGTTAGCGGCCGTCTTGATGCCTGTTATTTTGCTACCCTTGGCGTTTTTTCCCCTTGAGGATCGGACATGGATCTGAAACTTTAGTTTAAGCCCCTCTGTCTCGTAAAACGAGCACATGCCATTCAACACCCCGCATATGGCCATTTTTCCGTCGGGGGAAAAGGCCACGGCCGTGATGAACTCGTTTGTAGACGCCGAGAAGGCGACTGTCTTGTCTGGTATATTCCACAATCTGAGCTGAGCGTCCAGGGAGCCGGCGAGGAAGAATCGGTCGTCGGTAGGATGAAAGGCCACCGAAGTAACCAGATCGTGGTGCGTAAACGTAGCAAGACACTCGTCTCTGCTGATATGCCAGAGCCTCACAGTCTTGTCCATTGATGTCGACAGGAGAAAGTTGTTTTTGCTCCAGCAGAGGGCCAGCACCTCGCCAGTGTGGCCTTTGAACTCGTGAATCGGCTTATTTCGAAATACGGGTGCGCTGAGTCGCTCTCCTCTGCCGTTTCCTTGCGCCTCTCGTTCTGCTTCCTCCTCTTGCTCATGCGCCTTGCGCTCTTCCTCGGTCGACAGAACAGCAAAGACTCGTACGACCTGGTCCTTGCCCGCCACGGCGAGATAACGGCCGTCAAGGCTGAACTCGGCCGCCCAAATCGCATCGCCAGCTTTGAGGAGTTTTGTTCCCACTGCAGTGGCAGGGGCGCGACCTTGCGACTGCTCGTCGTCTTTCTCCGGCTTGGGACCCAGCAGCTCCTGGGCCAAGAAGAGGCGGTTGAAGTCTCGACGCTTGCTGTTATGCGCCCTCACACGAATATAGCGGGGGGGTTCTTTGTAAAGTGGGATGTAGCCGCCGCCGTCGCTCATGACGGACATGGGAGCACGAGCGCTGCTCCCTTCTGTGCGCAGCTCGCCGAGCTCGGAATCGGAGTCGGGCGCATCGTCGTCGTTCTTCTTGAAGGCGCTGCGCATGGCCAGGCGGCTCAAAAACGAAGTTCCTTTCCTAAGAAGAATATCAGCATGCTGGATCAATTAGCTTAAAGGCCCAAGGCGCAACATACTTTCGATCTTTGGGCAAGTCGGCGGAGCCATTTGCCAGGCGAGCCGTGTTCTCAATGGTTATGCTCTTCCTGGGAAAGCTCTCTGTGGTGGGACTGTCGGCTTTGGTCGAGTTGCGCAAGCGCTGGGCGAGGGATGTCGCTGTCTCAAGAGAGCCGCTGTTGGTCCTCAGGAAGATTTGCTGCAGCCAATGACGTTGTTGTCAGTAATCTCGTCGCATCGACACCGTCTAAGACAAATGCATGTATATATGCTTACATTGCTCAAAGGATCCAGCGTCGCCGCGGCCGGCGGGGTCGAGGACAGCGTCCTGACCGACACGTTCTTGGCCTCGCGGTCTTTTCCATTCTGCAGCTGCTGAGTCGATATGCGCGACATGCGAGTTGTCGATCGCCTCACAATGGGCACGGGTTGCGACTCGGAGTTGCCGGAGGTTCCGTTGGCGGAATGCTTGGTGCTACCGTCTTTCTTGGGGGCCAATTGGCTGTCCACAGACGCTGGTATTGGTGGAGGCATATTCCATGCTGTGATGGCAACAATACTGGAGGAAACAAAGCGCCTCACCGGGAAGTCGCAGCAACCCGAGGGCGATGAGGGCAAGATGTGGGTGTAAGTGGTGGTGCGGTAGAGAGTTGAGTTGAGTTGAGTCAAGTCAGGCCCAAAGGTTCGAACCGGTGTAAGGGGGCCTGGCCAGATGAAAGGATTCAAAATGCAAGTCAGCGAAAGGCTGGCTCGACGTAGCCAATCCTGGAGCCTCGCAGAAAAGTCGAGAAGGTCGAGTCACGAGCTGGCCCCGGCCTGGGCTTCACATCCGAATCAAGTCAAATCAAATGCAGGTAAAACGGACTCCGGACAACGCCCAGGGTCCGAGTGGGCCGACTAAGCTTCTTTATAAGCGGGATGCTTTTTCTTTTTTTTTTTCTTCAGCCCCTAGTAGAGAAGCTATAAAAGGTGTATAAGCAGAGCCAATCCGCGGGCTCCGGGTACCTTGTCAGGGACAAATATGTGAAGGATCGAGACGACCCGTTCCTGTTCTGACGTCTTGAGTCGGTGCAGTTTGCGCAGCCGTGGCAAAAGCAGTTGAAGAGGCCAAGTTGCGATTCGAGATCTCCAGCCTCAAACGTCGATGGTGGAGCGGCGAACCAGGGGCCGCAGGGCGAGCTTAAAGGCAACCCAGATGGAGCAGTTGTAGGTGGGTAGCATTCAAGGCGCGATGGATGGGGGCCTTGGTACTATCGCAGGTCATGTGGTGATGCAGTCTAGAATACAAGCTGAAGCTGGTGAGAGAAGAAGCTGAGGTGGAATGAGAGAAAAATTGCAAGCCACCGGCTCTTAATTATCATCTCTAGGCCCGATCCGAGTACGAAGGCAAGAGAAAAACCAGGAGCGAGTCGCACTCCCCAATCTCGATGCCAGAAACGGGTAGTGCAGTACGAAGCAAGAGTGCCAGAGCCAGAACCAGCTAATTAAGGCGATGGCGGTAATACGACCCGCTGCCAAGTGAGCCCGATGCCCGGTGGCATGATGACGCATGGCATTTATTGTGTGTGTTTTTTTTACTGTGCGCCTTGCAGGAGGATCCAAGGCTGCCTTGCGCCGATGCATCGCTCTGTGGGGAGAGTCTATTTCACTCGTTTATTATTATTCCTTCAGCGCCCCTTGGAACGTGCCGTCCCATGATCCATGCACTATTGCCAGTGAGCGTTTTTTTATTTTAGGGGCTGCAGCTGGATTAGTGAGTGATTAGAAGAGCCTGTGAGCCTGGAGAAGCTGGAGCAGTAGCCTCGTATCTACCTCCGTGTGCAGCATCAGCTGGCCGTCAGACTTGGTGCAGATGCTCCGTAATTATCTTGCCTCTACCTACTGCAGGACCGGTGCGATTTACGCGGGCGAGTGCCGGACTGTTGCTCCGGAGCTGCTCTCGTGCATCGCAATACGCGTAAAGCTACAATTGTCTCGTCACATCCGCCGCCCAAAGCTGCCTCGGTCCGACCAGTTTCCAGTTCCCCCCCGCCAAGAATTGCTGGGGCCCGTGAGCGCAAAAAGCGAAATGACTAGAGTCTCGCCGTGATGAGACGCACAGGACGTACACTGAGAGTAATGTTCTATTCCCGTAATATCGACATGCATCTCATGTCATACCAAGCACGGCCTGCTGTCAATCTCAGGGCCCTGCTGTGCGGCGCAAATCTTCTGCAGCCGCCATGTGCATCAATGACTGCCAATGACTTCATCTCATCCACTCTCAACCCCCCAACTCCAGATCCCTGCAGCGCCCATTCCAGCCCCGTCCCCGTCCCGAGAGGCTCCCACCGAACCTGTCGCAGTTGCGTTGCCTCAGTCTAGAATTAGAACTTGCGCCGGATTAACCAGGAAAGGCCTGTCCATAGCTGCCTGATGGGGCCAAGCCTCTGTTTACTTTGCATGCAGTAAACAGCAACCAACATGACATTCTCAACTACATAAAATGACGCGGCTGCCACATTGCTTGCGTATGCCTTGAGGGTCTTCGAATGGAGAGGCTTCTTCGGGCAAGGCGTGCTGAACGGCTGAGCTGTCAGTTTCAGCGCCGTAACGGGATATCACAGCGAGGCGCCAATTAACGGCAGCCGAGTGCGAGGATACAGGGCTGACGCTTTGTCCCGCGGCCGCCGGTCTTGGTATATCCACCACCGCGTTTCAAAACAGCGAAGAAAAAAAGACTCAAAGATATATCGATACCGGCCGACGGTCGCTTCTAAGCGGCAGGTGGAGAAGCCTCGTGTAGAGTCATAGGATTGCTTGAGATGCAACGTTGTTGAAACAAATATACAGCAGTCGGAGACACCAATAGTATTAAAGTAGACCGTTGTGGGTTCAAACAACATCGACCGACCAGTACATGTGAAAAAGCCGAATATATTTCTATGGTGTCTTATTAGACATGTACAAGTAAGTACAAATCATCAGATTAGTACAGCCTATTGTTTTCAACTGCTAATATTAAACGTTTCAGTTGTGACAGTGTTTACATAGATACATGTATACGAGGTAGTGTAAGTGGTTGGTGGGCCACGATCCAGCAACGCACATATTCCAAAGGGATAAGAACAAGGTGAAAATATACAACAGCACTAAATACTCTGAAGAGAAATTGAAACAGTGAAAATCATTATACAAGCAGATGCAGATGCAGATGTAGAGATATTCTTAGCCCTGTCCAAGGCTCCGTAGTTTGAGGCTCAAGGCTGATGAATGCATGCATTCTGAGTGGACTGCATGCTTTAGCGATGACGCATAGCGTAAACCATTAACAGGCAGCGATCGCAGCGCCACCGAAGCTTATCGGCAAGGCCCCGATAAGATTCTCGCCCCAGCGATGGCATTCAGTTCAAAACAAACCATCACATCAAATCTGCTTGCAGATCAGGATACCAGAGCCAGCCACGATCGCATCGCAAAGCCAGCATGAAGCTCGTATCGCGACACATACCCAAAGAGTTCGAGGACGAGCAGGTCTCGCTCCTGCCCGAGGATCCAGAAGACATGGTAAGCCGCAGCACTCGCCCCGCCACATGCCGCAGTGTGACATGAGGGCATCGTGACATTTGCTCCCACCACGGCTAACAGCATCTTCCTTATTTCTCAGTGGCATGCATATAACCTGATAGTTCCCGGCGATCTCGTTCATGCGCATGCTGTCCGAAAAGTCGTCAACATCAACCCGGGCACGGGCGTCCCAGCCGCCGAGCGAGTCCACACAAACCTGGCCATCCGGGTCAAGTCAACCTTTTTCGATCCCGCCGTCTCTTCGCTCCGGGTATCTGGCGTCGTTGCCGCCGAGAACGACCATGTTTCCATGGGCGCCCATCACACCCTAGACATCGAGATCAACAGATCATTTACCGTGGTCAAGCCCGATGGCTGGGACAGCGTGGCCAAGGCCACTCTGGCGCAAGCTCTATCAGACGACAAGAACGGCGCCATGGCCGCTGTAGTCATGCAAGAGGGCCTGGCCAACATCTGCCTCATTACGCAGTTCCGAACAGTTCTCAAGACTCGCGTGGAGAGCGTGGTTCCTAAAAAGCGCGATACTGCTTCCGACCAAGATGCGGGAATGAAGAGATTCTACGAAAAGACACTATCGTCATTACTCAGAGCCGTTGACTTTTCCGAGTCAAGACCGCTACTACTAGCGAGTCCAGGCTTTGTTGCGGGGGATTTTAAAGAATACATTGCAAAGCAGGGTCGGGACAAGTCAGACAAGGTGCTCGCAGCTGTCGCAAGGCAAGCAACGGTAATACACGCCAACTCAGGGCACATCCACAGCTTGAATGAGGTGCTCAAGAGCCCCGAGGTGCTGGCCAAGATGAAGGATATGAATTACGCAAAGGAGGCGCAGTACATGGACAACTTCTTTGACCTGCTCAAGCTCGACGACGGGCGAGCATGGTACGGCAGCAGGGCCGTGGAAAAGGCCATTGCCGACGGCGCAGTTGGGCCCGGCGGAGGAGTCTTATTAATCAACAACTCCCTCTTTAGGAGTCAGGATCTCGCGGTACGGAAAAAGTACGTTGCGCTGGTGGACAAGGTCAAACTCGACGGCGGCGATGCGCGAATACTGAGCAGCGACCACGAGAGCGGGCAGCGGCTCAAGATGATGGGAGACATTGCAGCTATTTTGAATTACCCTATGCACGACCTGGACGAAGATGAAGAGGAGGAAGCAGAAACGGAGCCGACGCCCAATAGACGGAATGAGGAGGACGAAATAGACATGCTGGATAGCGTCATTTAGAGGGTGAAATTGGATACATAAAACATGTTTGGAATCAACAGCGAATGATGAGCAAAACGTTTCACGATGCACGCACTCTCTGTTGCCTGCGTTCTAGCTGGATACTGGGTAAGAGGCGTATTAATCAACAGCGGTCGATGATTTGATTAGCCGACGTGAAAATTCGGCGTTAAGCAGGCCCAAATAGGAGAAAAGATGCCACAGGTCGTGGGTTTTGTAGGCAGCATCGCTCTATTCTCCGTGCAAACACCGAGGACCTGGGATTTATCAGCTAATCGGGGAATTGCCCCTCCAACCCCTCAATGGCGTAACTGACATCATTTATCATATCTATATAAATAGACGGCTGGCTTTGTAACTTGTTCTATCTTTATCCTTGACAGTTTCCTCCAACAACTCGCAGCCTATACACTAAACCGACAACATGGCGCAGAAGCTCACGCTCCAGTCTGTGGTGAAGCTCAACTCGGGCTACACCATGCCCCTCCTGGGCTATGGAGTGAGTACCTGATGACTCCTTTCGTCTCTGCTAGCTCAAAACTTGCCGGCGTGGTGCTGACAGGCGTGTTGCTTATTTTAGGTCTATCAAACGTTTGTCTAGCTACGATTAAGCTTGAAAGTAAGCTGCTGTTACTGACACCTCTCATAGGTCGGCGTCTGTGGCAACTGAAGTGTGCAAGGAGGCGCTGAGAATTGGATACAGACATGTAAGCAAAGTCATCTGAGCTCTAGCGCTCAAACGCCATTTCATCCTCGGGACTCTGCGTCTCTGACATGTGTCGTAGATTGATTCTGCCTCTGCCTACCACAACCAGGGCCCGTCCGCAGCAGGCATTGCCGCATCTGGAGTCCCCCGCGAAGAAGTCTTCTTCACCACAAAGGTCCCCGTGCGCGGAAAGCCTCTGGGCTACAAAAACACCATCGACCTGGTCGACATCGCCCTCCAGGAGACCAAGCTAGGCTACCTAGACCTCGTGCTGATCCACTCCCCCTACGGCGGCGTCGAGAACCGCAAGGGCGCCTGGAAAGCCCTCGTCGAGTCCGTCGAGGCCGGCAAGGTGCGCTCCATCGGCATCTCCAACTACGGCGTGCACCACCTCAACGAGCTCGAGGCCTACATCAAGGAGCTCGAGTCGGAGCGCGGCGGGGCCGGCAAGGGCGGCGTCATTTCCGTCGGCCAGTGGGAGATTCACCCGTGGCTGCCGCGGGACGACATTGTTCAGTGGTGCCACGCGAGGAACATCGCCGTCCAGGCTTACTGCCCCATTGTCCGGGGCGAGCGCTTCGGCGAGCCGCAGGTCGTGGCCGTGGCGAAGAAATACGGCAAGACGGAGGCGCAGGTGCTGCTGCGATGGAGTCTGCAAAAGGGCCTTGTCCCCTTGATCAAGAGCGTTACGCAGAGCCGTATTGCTGAGAATGCGGGCTTGTATGACTTTGAGCTGACGGACGAGGAGGTCAAGGATTTGACGACGACGGAGTATACCCCGGTGGCTTGGGATCCTACAGTTGAGCCGTTGGACAGGTAGATTGACTGCTAGGATGGGCCTGGGTATAAAGAGGCTTGTCTAAGACGACAATGTGCTTGCTGCATTTGAATGGGTAAATACATGTAAACAACGTTGATGGCTACCTACATGAAACAAATCGTAAAAGCGTCTTTCTTTCTTATAATTCAGCATGCCCTAATAGCACTTGTATTCCTGAATATTTACATGATTTTGACCGACATAAGAACGAAACGAGGTGTTGTACAGACGAGGTCTCTCATCATACTTGGCTACTCGCAGCTGCTAGGCTCCAGCCCGCAAGGACGCTAGAATGAGTCTCTAGGTGCAGACATAAACAGCGAAATGTGACTGCGAGCAAGCTCAACGCTTGATTTATTTAACGCAATTGAAAATAAATATCGATTTCAACGAATCAAACATAATACTGGCCAACCAGGGTACAAAAGGCCAAGCAGACAAGGTCTACAATTGTAATCCATCACGTGATGGCGCATCGGCTTCGCGTCAACATCATCACGTACTCCGTCCTACCCCGCGACATCAACAGCCATCATCACCACGCGCTGGACTTGCAGTGCAATGTGTAGAGATGCCACACCCAAAACTCCCCCTCCGTTGACTCTGACGCAATCGCCGCAATGGGGGTCCAGAAAACATTCACCATCGTCCCGCCCGCCGGGCCGGCCACGCGGACCCCAGCCGATAGTCGCCCTATGACATCCAAACAAGTACGGAAGGCCTACCAAGCTGCAAATCGTGTGCCGCGTCTATCCAAAGCAGAGCGCATAAAGCAAGAGAGAGCCGAGCAGGAGCGTATTCGAAAGGAGTTTGAAAAGGAAAAGGCTGCCGCCAGAGCCAAGTTCTTGAGAGAGAAGAAGAAGGCAAAGGAGGAGGCGGAGAAACAGGAGAAGAAGAAGAAGGGCCTGCCGCTCGTAACGGTCCGGCCAAGCCAAGACACCATTGCCAAATTCTTTCGAGGGAATGGATTGGGGCACAAGAGGAGCTGCGAGGGCGAGGACGTGGGCGAGGCTACGGATACGAAAGTTCCGGAATTACCTGCCGTGGAAGAGCTGGCAGAGGACGATGAAGACGAAGATTTTCCAAGTCCCAAACGCCTATGCAATGAAAAGGAGCAAGATGGAGAAGGTCGCGATGTAGTAGAGAGAGGGAGGGAACGTGCCTCTCCAGTGCCTGAGGAACCGTGTGCTGAGCCTCGTGTTATTGCTGAGGAAAAGCAGGACGAGTTCATCGTAGAAGATGACGAAGATGTTTTTGATGGATTCGAAATTACCCAACGCCTACTCAATGGAAGAGAACAAGATGGAGAAGGCGGCGAGAAAGCAGAGAGGGGGGAGAACATGTCTCCAGTGCCTCAAGAACCCTGTGTCAAGCCTCGTTTTATTGCTGAGGAAAAGGAGACCGAGCTTATCGTGGAAGATGACTTTCTCGATGGGTTCGAAATACTTTCTGACGAGGAGATGTCAAAGCTGTCTTTCAACGAAACGGTCACACATATTGGCGTGGACGACAGAAAGGAAGACGCAGCGCCACAGTCCCCTCTGAAGTTAGACGCTGCTCCAATCAGAAATTCGAAGGACCATATGCACGACGAAGCAACGAATGACCAATCTAGTCCGATCAAGTCAGCCAAGCGCCCTCAACTCGGAGATTCCCAGGAATTTGACTTTATCTTCGGCGATGAAGAGGATTTTGAATTGGAAACACAGAAGAGCCATCTGCATGGCAAGGACACAAATCACCAATCTAGTCCTACCAAGTCAACTAAGCACCCTGTACTTGGAGATTCCCAAGAATTTGAGTTGATTTTCGGCGATCAGGATGATTTGGAGTTGGAAATGCTTGCTCTTGACGGCATCACGAATTTTCAGCAACAGCCTACCAAGGAATCCATAGAGGCCGCTTCGCCACGAAGTCCTCAGAAGTTGAGACGCAAGACGACCGCTCATGAGTTAGATCTCGGGCTTGTCGCTGACTCTGATCCTGACAAGGAAACTCATCGGGCAAAAAGTCAAAAGGAGCTTGACCAAACGTCTCTTATGCCACCGCCACCAATACCTTCGGCTCCGCGACCCTCAATCTCTCCCATTTCGCCAGTGGCTGCAGAACCGCAAGCACCGCCTCTCAGCACACAACAAATCCTCTTTAACATGGATGATTTCTTTCCTTCGTCCTCGCAGCAGGCAGCTGAGCTGGAAGAAGAAGTTACATTCACCTCTCCTATCAAATCAAGGTTGGAGTCTGAAATTCGAACTCCGAACCCACCGCGCGTATCACAAAAAGGCTCATTACCCTTGGGATCTCTGTCTTCATCATCACCTGAAACACCTAAGCCGTTCTTTACTGCTTCTGGGTCCAACGAGAGAATGGCTGTGGCTTTGCTTCGTAGTCGACGAACGGCCGAGCAAGAGGAGGAGCGAAGGCGACAGACAATGCAGCTGGAGCTTGCTGAAATTGAAAGGGCCAGAAAGAAGGAGGCAGAGCGCCGTGCTCGAGAAGAGATGCCAGCGGCTGGCCAAATGAAGCCCAGGAATGCTAATTATGCAGCTGCTAGAACAGCACGCAACGAGGGGCAGGTCTCGAATCCAGCGAGCCCAGCGAGCCCAGCTCTCGCAAGAATATCGCAGTTTTCAGCGAGGAAAAGACTCATCATGAATGATACCCGCACTCCCGCAAAGCCTGCGCCACAGAGAACGCCACTTGCCGAAGCAAATCCAAAGGCCGTCACGCCGGATACTAAATCACCCACTGTGGCCAACATGAGCAGAAAAGTTACGTCTCTTGGCAGCAATATCCGACCATCTCCGTCCTCTTATACCCCTTACAACACCAACAGGATGGTCCAAGAAGCGAGGCAGCAATACCCTCCAAAGCACGCAAACACACCCATCATACCAGCTATTAAACCAAAAGATGTCAATACCTCTGTCGAAACAAGCGAGTCTAAGTGCCCGCCAGCTTCTCAGGACTCGGAATTTGGCGGTAGCTGGATGGACGAGCTGGCGACGGAGCTTTCCTTATGATGTTCATGAAATTAGAGAGGGGGCGCAATGCCCTCCCTACGATGATGAGAAGTTGATATACCCTTTTGCTTTGGCGGCTAGATAGAGTAGCAGATTTATGGCACATACTTGGGAAACGGCATATATTGCAGATTCGGAACATGAATTGGGTGGGCATACTGGGGAATTAGTCGTTGACATTGCATTGCATTTCATAGCGAGGATTAAGTCTTTTCATTCTTTTCGACTAGTAACTAGACAGTTCTGTAGATATTTTGGTAGCACATAACATTTAGATTTTCATATACCAGCGACATGTTACTAGCCTTTACTGTAAACATTATCTTGGAAGTTGTATCTATTCTTCCGTTTAAGTTTGATGTTTTCATATCCAACCTCCAGCAATGACTGGCATATGAGCAAACATTTACGCCTCGCCATTAAAAGCCCTACCCAAAAAATCCTTCCAATATTATCTAATAAAATAGTTCGCATCCTTCCTCCTTCAATCTCATGCCCCAATCACATGCCAAAAAAAGAAAAGAAAGTGCATTAGTTTCTTCTCCGCAGCAAAATAGCACTGTATCTGGCTTAGTTAGATCAGCATCATTCCATTCCCATCTCTTGGGATCATCTAGACCCAAAGGGAAAATAATTTCTATTTATACTTTTCTTCAATTGAGGACATTTCCAATTGATCTGTATCAAAGACATTGTTTAAAGTTATATGTTGGAATATTATACAGAAAGAAAAAATGTTGAATTACCAAACCCTCTTGTAATATGTTCGGTGGATTGAATTCCCTATTATAGACGGCCTGGGGGTATCGCTTTCTTCACAACAACAAAAACAACACTACCAAATATCAAACAGAAAATGAGAAAAATCCGTCTATTTACAACTGCAAAAATGAAAGAGAAAAAAAAAGCAAAAGGGATAAAAAAAGGCGTTCTTGCTTAAAACCGTCCCTACCTATCTCCCATATGTCCGTCCTTTGTGCTTGGTCAATGCTTCCCCTCCCAACGCCTATAAACGGAGAAAATAAAAAGAACGAACAAAAAGCTACCTCATGAGAGAAAAGAATTGCTTCCCCCCCTTCCCTGGCCCTAAAACTCCAATCCTGTCTTTGTCCATTCCGTTAAATGCCCCCTTGAAAGCACAAATGATTTTGGTAAAAAGATGTGTGCTCCTCGTTCATGCAGAGTCATATGTATATAAAATACCATCCATCCAATCTGTCCCGTTTGTTTCCATGCAACCACCAAAATTCGAGATATGTGTGTGAAAAGAAGAAGAAGAAGAAGAAAATATGCATGTGCACACGTAGACCAAAAATGGAAAACCGTCTTTTTCCTGCCCTTTGTTGATTCTTTCCAAGGAAAAGCTTCTTTTCCTTAGAGATATATGCCAACCCACTCCATCTTAGAAGCCACCTTTGTCTCGCACCCTTCCACAGCGCAGCGTATGTCGTTGGAGGTACCATCTTTGTTCAATAAAGGAAAGCCAACGCCGTTGGGGGCGGCTTTGGTCGGTTTTCTGTTTTCGAAGCAATCGGCACAATATACCTGAGGTCGAATACGATTAGTTTCACTGTTACATAGACAATGTAGGCCAATAAGGCATGGACTTGAGGTTCCACCTACGTGGCCGCATTTCTTCAATGCCCAGAAATGATGCTCTCCAGCAACTCGCTTCCTCTTCTTGGACGGCGTGGCCGGTGCATCCGCAGGGTCGTATGCAAGCTCCTCGTTGCACGCAGGGCATATTACCACCTGCTCGTTTTCGGCTTCTGTGCACGTATCTCGAGTAAAGCCCGGCTTTGCGGGGGGCAGAGGCTCCAAGGGTGGTTTCGGGGGCTCTTGGTGCTGCGATGACGCCGACGAAGGGATATGCGCAGTGAAGGAGTTTGGAAGCATGTGCAGGTCGCCGGTGATGAGGCCGGCTAATCTCCTAAAGGAGTCCATGCCGACAAATTCCTGGCCGCGATGCGCATATCCCAGGGCCAGCAGGTGTTCCTCGGTGGTGTGGTCATGGCGATGGTGGTGGCGACGCTGTCGGTGGAATCGCTGCGGCTGCGGCTGCGGCGGCTGTTGTCGCCAAGCGTGTCGATTCGGGCGCAGGTCGTCGTCGGGAGAGTCTGCCGTCAAATCTATGAAGCTCGCCGGCTGCCCCACAAAGGTGCTGTCGCTCCTGGCCAGGTGCGGCGGCGATATCCGCTGCGAGGTTGTCCTCCGCGGGTTCCTGGGGGCCATGTATGGCTGCTGCTGCTGCGTGTTCTGTGAGGGCTGCGGGGGCTGCGGCCTCCTTCGTTCCACCGGCGAGTCTGGCTCTACCGTCAGGTCTATCACGGCCGAGTCTGGGGTGGTCGTCCACGAGCGAGGAAGCGAGGACTGTGTGTGCGTGTGCGTGTGCGTTTGCGAGAGCGTGTGTGGCGGTCGAAGCCGGACGTGCGATTGTGAGGGTCGTCTGGACTGGCCGCTGCCTGGCATGGAGAAGCCAAAGCTCTCCATCGTTGCCCGTGCCCGCGATGCGACGCCCTGCGGGTTGAGCAGATTGTTGAAGATGGAGCTTGCAGGGTTGGGCCGGGTGCTGGTCGTGGACGAGGCTCGGGTGACTTGGACTTCGATCAGCTCGTCGTCGCTGATGGACACCAGCCCGTCGTCCGCGGCAAGCGACATGCTGTGCTGGTGAATCGGGCCGTGGGCTGGCTGTGAAGAATGCGGTATCGACGGGCGTGCAGAGGGCGAGTGGAGAGGGTTCGAGATGGGCCAAGAGGCGGGAGATTATGCAGGCGGCGGCGTCGGCGGCAGAGAAATGGGCGAGATTGGGCGAGAATGAGAGCGAGGAGATGGTGTCGTCTGGTCGAGCGAGTTGCCTCAGAGGCGTCTCTGCAGCCTGATTGTCCGAGTGCAGAGCATTCGCCAGAATGGTGGCGCTGGAGGAGTGAAGAGAAAGACCCGCCGCACAGTATCGGCCGTGAGATTGATGCACTTGAGCGATTCAACGCAAAGAGCAGCCGGCTTTAAGTTAGCCAGTGGGGATGGAGTTGGTGGCAATAACAGGCAGCTGAGAGAAAAAAAGGAAAAATGAGCGAGAAGATAAGAAGCGATAGGCGTGGACGAAACATAAAGAAAGAAAGGACTGTTTGTTAAAATCTTCTTTTTTTTTTTTTTTTTTTTTTTGTTTCTTTTGTTTTTTTTTTCTCCCCCTTGAGCGCCCCTTCAGCGGATTTGTCGGCTACAGGAGCAGACGAGGGCGTCGAGTCGAGTCGAGTCGAGTCCAGAATTGGCTTATGTTTGTTTGTTGACAGTCAAGCCATGCACTGCTAGTAAGGTTGTAGCAGGTACCTGCCCTTGTGAGGCACCTGAGCCGTGATGAGCGCTCGGCTTTGATACCTAGGCAGTGGGAGCTTTGGTGCTACGCCGCGCACATGACGGGGGGAATCTAATGCAGCTGAGATGAAAGAAAGTAGATGGAATGGCAGATACTAGCAATACATTAAATAAGTATTCGTATGGCAGAGCGAGATATACAAAGCAGGGAGAGCCGACGCCACAGATGTGACGCTATTATCAGCTCGACCTGACTCGGCCCGGAAGTGAGCGGCCAATAAACACCAGCCGCGATATTGTTCCAAGACATTCCGTCGTATTTGCTGCTTTTTCGTTTCTTTTTTCCTTCTTTTTTGTGCCCCCTATTCCTCTGTTACTTTTGCTTTGTGGCCCGGGCCTGGCTTCGCAGCCGTGCTCAGCGCCAGCCGCCTGAGCCCAGCCCTTTTGCGCCTCCCTTGCATATAATTTGGGGTTTCAGCTTTCAAAAGTCCTGTTTGCTGCGCGTCAACGGGGAGCACGTACAAATGCAGACTTTGGCACCCAGTATGTGGAGGTAGGCATTATACTCGGAGAACCCCTTCACATTTCATCAAACTTCTGGCGAAAAGAACCGTAACAAGCCAATGCGTGTAATGTGTCTTTCGCTTGATATCATTGTTTGCTCTTTTCTGATAGCTGGAGCTATCTAGACTGTAATAAAGCAGATGCCCTTTTTCGTCTCTTCTCAAATGTACAGCTCGTGTGACACAATCTAAAACCCCTCATTTAACAATTTCCCAGTTTGTCCCGGCGTGCAGATTTAAAATTAGGACAAAGTAAATAAATGAAAATAACCAAGAGCAAGCAAGTCCGGGAAAAAGGTGGCTTGCATCGATACGCAGCCTGCCTATTAGTTCTTGACGCCAAGCACGCTCACCACACCCTCTCCGTTGAGAGAAACCAGCTTCTTGCCCGACTCGCCCCATCGAACCGCAATGGCGGCCACAGAGTTGCGCAGCGGCTCGCTCCACTTCTTGCTCGACTTTGTGTACTGCTGAACGGTGATGCCTGTCGCTCCGCCAGTCGCCAGGAACTGACCTGAGTAGTCCCAAGCCAGCGACTGCACTGAACCTCCCGTCTCGAGCACCTTGGAAACCGCCGCGTCTCCCTCTTTGCGCAGGTCGAAAATGGTGACACTGGTCTGTCCCTTGGCTGTGGCCGCCAGCAAGAAGCCGTTCTCGGAAAAGACAATGGCCTGAACCGGGGCACCGAGCTTGAATACCACGGCCTGCTCAAGCGTCTTGGTCATGTACAGCTTGATGTCACCATTGACAGTGCCAGCGGCAAATAAATGTCCGTCAGGGTGGAACGCGCATGTAGTTAAAGCTGCCAAACGTATTAGCCTACAATATGTAAAGTATGGGGGGGAAGAGTGGGAGATGAGTCCAACTTACAAGCATCGGCATATGCCCGACTAACTCGCTTCATCGTCTCCAGCTGGTAAAACACGATGCTCTTATCAGTGCCCACCGACGCCAGCAGGTCTCCAGAAGGATGTAAGCTCAGGCCACTGGCAGCTCCAGCATGCTCAGACAAGGTGCCAATCTCGTTGCCGGCCTCGTAGACTTTGATGTTTCCCTGACTGGTGGCAAAGAAAACCTTTGACCCGGCCCAGAGAGTATCCGTTACGGGCTCACTGACAGGCACGGTTCTCTCCACGTTGTCCGCCTCGATAGAATAGATGGCCGCCTCGCCGTTCAGTCCACCCGCCACCGCATAGCTGCCCTCGAGATCCAGTGATGTGGCCTGTGGGACAGGTAAAGAGTTGATCGTTGTCGGCTCGAATGAGGACACTTCGTCGGCGGAAACCCAGCCCTCTGGGACAGGGCGCTTCTTGCGACTCTTGGATAGGCTATGAAAGATTGCGTGGTTAGCAATGGGTCGGGATTAAAGAGACAAGAAAACACCAACCTCTGATGTGTCTGGTCCACCTGTGCTGCCAGCTCTTCTGGTAGCAGCTCAACGCTATCCACAACCATGTCCTCGCCGGCTGCAGCACCATCTGTTACGGTAACTTTGCTCAGCGAGTCTCTGGCCTCATCTCTCTCCTTTGTCAACCGGGCAATGACGCGAACGGCGGCATCGTGCTGGTACAACGCCGTGGCAAGCTCCTCTCTCGTCCGTGCCAACTGCTCTCTCAGGTTGTACGTCTCCAGGGCAAGATTATCCCATTCGTTTTGAAATGTGGCAAGGAGGGCAGGAATCGATGTCAGAGTAGGCGGTCGAGGTCGGGGGATGCGAGAAGACTTGATGGGCAGCAAGTCTTCGGCTGTTATGACTTCGCCGTTGGGTTCCGCGCCATGTTCGTTGATGTACTGTTCTATGAGTCGCTTCTCGTATACAATGCCTATCAAGAGCCAGTTAGCCGGTATCCCATACCAGATGCGAATTGCAGTTCCACCTCTACTTACCCGACTTCTTGGACGCGACAGGCTCTTGGGGAGCTTCTCCGGAGACTATGCATCAGTTAGCAAAGCTGCAAGCCAGGCAGGGATCAAAATCGGTGATGAAAGAAAAGTTGAATCTGTTTCAAGGCAGCGGTGCATCACTCACTTCCGCAAAGCATGGCGACTGGATTTGAATCGCCTCTCAGCTGCCAATGGCTGTAAATCAAGATGCTACACTGGATGAAATCTCACAAGGCTGCCTGCCAGCTTCTTCAGCGACGCCTGCGGCTCCTCGCGCGCGACCTGCATCCCGATCGAGATTTTCCGCTCCATGGCGCACAGACCAAGCACGTCACGCGCTGATAGTGATAAGCCCGCCGCTCAGCAAGAACAAGCTACCAACTTGGTATCGCTGCTTTTCGTCGCTCCACTGGAATGCGGGGGGTTAAGGGGATGAACTTGCCTGTCGTCTGACTCTTGCTCTTTGTGCAAATCCATTCGTTTGTTTTTTTCTTTTTTTTTTCTGGTACCTTTGTTCAGTGACTCTTGTCCCAGGGCTCTGTTGCGAGTTGTTTGATTGTTTCTGCGGCTGGATTTCACGTTTCACAGACCCCGCCCAAGCTCATATATCTGGCCCTCGTCCTTTGTTGTAGACGGCGCTCACTGCTTTTCTGCCAAATCTGGAACGCGATTCAGCCTCAACTCAACGCCAACTCACAATAGCATTTCTAGCGGTCCTTTTCTCCTTCTCACGGAAAGCATACGTGTTGCATCATGCCATTGGAGCGTCTCCCCCCTATTGCGGCTCTCCACTCGTACACGGATTTGGCGCAGACCGAGGTGCTCGACGTGCTCTTTGAGCCCAGCCCGGACATTCACGCCACGCTTCTGCCCGTCATCCGCACCGCCATCTACACCTCCTATCCCGACCTGATAGACGTATGCCAGATCCGGCTGCTTGCTCTCGCCGCCAAGTCTGCCGAGACGGAGCCGCATCCAGTCCTGCTCTCCGTCCTGGGATCCCATCCGCGGCTTGGTGAGAAGAACATCGAGTCGGCGCAATCCGTCGCTGAGCAGGCAAACATCCAGGGCGGCTCCGAAGAAGAGCTGGCCACGCTCAACAGGCAATACGAAGAAACATTCCCGGGCCTCAGATATGTCGTCTTCGTCAACGGCCGAGGGCGCCCCGAAATCATGGATGACATGAGAATGCGGATCGAACGAAGCAACTACTCAATGGAGGTCGATGCTGCATTACAGGTATGGCCAGACACAGCCAGCGTGGATCATCTCACATAGTAGTTTCCGTGGAGCTAATTCTTTTCTTTCTTTTTTAACAACCAAAAGGCCATGTGCGACATTGCAAAAGCCAGGGCTTCCAAGCTTCCCGAAGATACTAACCGCAAGCAATCCAACGGCAACTGAACCTGAAAAAGAAAAGAAAAGAAAAAACATTATATACACTATGCATTGGTGGGATATTCGATATCATAACTTCCTAGCTTATTACATTTCCGGGGGACATAATACTGTCTGGGTCCCTGCCGACAACGCCCATAGCCTTTACATTCATCCAACAAAAAAGAACGCCTCTCCCCCCCAAAAAAAAGCCATACAGCCCATCCTTGGCTTATGCACCAGCCAAGCCATGCGAATAAATATACAGTAATTTTCCAGCCCTCCCCCGCCCTTATAAAAGTGATTTCTGGGCATGCAAGTTCTTGAGAAGATTTCTTTCCGCCGTCTCTTTCTATAAAAGGAAAAAAGAAAAAAAAGTGAGAAACACGCAAAAGGGATAAATGCAAAAGAAAACAATAATGTCAGCCTAACCTCCAAGATATGCCGTCTAATTCATCCATGTACTCCTCATATGTATGCTCTTCCGACGCGGACTGCGGGTCGGGCGAAGTCGCCTTGGCTCCGAATAAGGCGTCAAAGTCGCAGTAAACGTCCGAATCGTCGTCGTCCAGATGCTCCTCGTCCAGATGGAGAAAGGCAAAGCTGTCTTCCTCGCTATCGTCATAAATCCACGGCGGCCTCGGCTCTGGTGATTTTGTCGAGTCGATACGCGCCGAGCTGCGCTCATTAGTAGCATCGGCATCGGCAGAGGGAAGCGGCAGAGCTCTAGGCTTCGACAGACGGCATGCCGGAACTTTGGCAAGTGTCTCAGACTGGACATCAGCGGCCTCTTTGAGCGTCACATGTGAGCTTTGATGCGTCCTGACACTGGTCTCGAGAGTCTTTGCCTTTGCTTCGGGGACCGCCTCGGCATCTCGAGATTGCCACGGCGCCTTGGTGTACGTGTCCATGCTCTGCCGCACCGACCCTCCGTGGCCTGTCTTGGCCGAGTCCTGGGATTTTGTGATGCCCATCCTCTTCCGCATGCAGTTCATAATGGAGTATCTCAGGTACGCCGTCTCCTGCAAATGCGCGGCCCGCCTGCTGGAATCCAGCGTGACGGCCATCTTGACGAACCGCCGATCGCCAACTTGCCGGCCATTGCGGTTCAGGATGTGCGTGGCGGGCTGGGAGAAGGGCTGAGACAGCCGGCTGGTGATGAGCTGCGTCCTCAGGCGACGCTTCTTGCGGCTGGTGGTTGCTGTATTGGGGCCCTCCACGTCAGACCCGAGACGGCAGCGCTTCGTTCCCCTGTACGCCCATTGCGTGTCGAGCGAGAATTCAAAGGCCTTTTGCGCGCTGTGACTCAATATCGTGAAGTGCATGACATTCTCCGGCAGAGGAGCAAAGTCGAGCTTCACGCGGCCTTTGCTCTTGCTCCAGCTCTTGAGGCGCTGAAGATGCGGCGCCGCCTCGAGCAGAAAGTCGGAGCTCTTGCGCTTGGACAGTGCCTTGATCTGCCTTGGCCTCGCTCGCCCAAGGCGGCCGGCTTCCAGAGGGTCATGACATCTTAGCGTTTGCACCGGCTCAAGCGAGCTTTGCATAATGCCAGCTGTTCAAACGAGTAGCGGTGGGAACAGCCCTCGGCGCCCAAGCAATTCCAGCTCTTGTCACTTATTGATCACTTGACCAGTCGGTCTCGTCTGCTGCAGGCTGAGTAGTGTTTCCTGCAGAAATGTGCGATGCGAGGTCTGAGCGGCATGAGAGCAGCACAAGACAGACTCTCGAGCTCTGCTGTCCACCTTGAAGAAAATGGCAGCAGCTATAACAAGACGAGTATAAGACCCCAGTTCTATGTTCTGTGCTCCAGCAATCAGCCAAACAGGTATCTCTTTCAAGAGTTCACTTTCTGTCGATGGCCAGCTGTGTCTCCCACACAAAGTGAGGTCTGTGTTCCAGGCGACCAAGATGCTGGGAGACTGCCGCATCATAAAGCGGGGAGTTTTGCTGGGGAATGGATATGGGGCGGTTGTTGACCGAAGCCTCGAAACGAGCTAAAGCCAAAGCGAAGTCCGTTTCTCGACGACGGGCCTCGAGCCATTCCCAATTCCATCATGTTCGTCGCCCCCAGAAAGGGAAAAGCTAGGCTCATGCAAAGCAGAAAATCCGAATCCATTCCAGCCGTCCCGAAGCCACGGGTTCGCCCCTCTTCTTTTTTTTCCTTTCCGTCTTTTCTCTCCCTTGTGGCTACCTTGACCCCAGGAAATTGATTCACGCCTCCAAAGAATTTAATTTGCCCAAAAGGAGAATGCTACATTGCAATATAGAGAAGGAAAAGAAGAAGAAAGAAAGAAACTACTGGTAATAAAAGGGGACCAACGCACATCACAGGGATTAGCGAGTGTGTGTGTGCCAACGCAGCGGATTTCCACTTCTGGCCATCCCATGGTCTGGGGAAGTGCAAGTACCTACTCGTACGAGCGCAGAGAAAAGCGCAGAGCCTTGCTATAGCTAGTAATCGCAGGGATCACGATCTGCGTGTTGGAGGTGCGGGCTGCGAGCTGGATGGACGCCGGGCGATGCACCCATCGTACGAACTCTACAGGCATTGGCGCGTGTGTGTTAGTTAGCCTTTGCTGGAGGAGGAGCGAAAAAATTCCCCAGGTTCAGGATTCCTGCTGCAAGACGACATCATCGTCCCGTCTTCTTGCAGCCAACGGGGAGTTTATAAGCTGCGGTTTTGAAAGAGTGACAGGGGGTTTTATTGCGACCGGGATTCGTCGGCCAGCATCGCTTTTTGCAGAAAACCGAGACAGACAGCGGCATATACGATGAGGATGAGACAAAGGCGCGCATATATATCCGCGCAAGTCAAAAGAGAGCTTCTCCATATTATGTCTCACGATTTACTGTCCCACAAGAGGTCGAGATTAGCAGCTGTGCTACGCGGGCACTAGGCGGATGGTTACAAAGTATGCTTCTTGCGTCTTGACATCATCTCTCCCTGCAACGAACGGCTGCGTCTCAATTTATTGCCCTGATATCGGCTAGCACAGGGACGGTATACCGGCTCATCAGCTTCACTCGTACAGGATCTGGGGGACTGTGTTTCTGTGAAACCGGGGGTAACGAGCATTGGACCTACTGCATTGTGCACACCAACAGACGCATTGCCCGTCGAATCGGATCGCTGCCCTGGCGCTGTTGCTATTTGCATCTCCATTTTATACGGCGCTGAGACAGTTCCAGGCCCCCCAACATCAGCAGGTTCGCCACTATTATTTCTCGCCGTCATCGTCATATAAAAAAAAAAGCACGGGATTCGTTCTCGCTCGCATCAGAAACAGACAATTCCCAGGTCCAACCAACCGTGCAGCTGAGAAAGTGGTCACGTTCATCACGAGGCCCAGCGACAACGACCCTGGCTAGTCGCTAGTGATGAATGCCACACCACTGCCTTCTGGCCAGTCAAAGAACACGGCTCGGTAATAAATCACCTTTTGTTCTATTCTTCTTTCAATGGTGACTTGTTGCTTTCAAGAAGTTGATGGGCCATTGTCGAATCGCGGCGAGGCTCCATCCTTCTAGGCCTTCCTTTCCCCATTGTCTTATGTCGACATTGTCAACCCAGTCACATCATGTGCCGCACTCCAACATCTCGCTACTTGGAATTTCTCTTACTCTTGCCCGTCTTGGTTCTCCTTTTTGGCCTGATTCTACCTTGATTTAGCCCACAAGCCTAAAGATGACCCTCACACGACTAATCGTCCATCATGTTATTGATCGTTTCACAGAACGACAAGCGTAGTCAGTATTACTAGGTAAGCATCTACTAGCACCCGCAGCCCTCTTTCAACCTCCTCTCCCTCAAGCTAACAAGCCGTTACCCGAATATGCTAGCATCGTCATCCAATAGTATATCCAGCCACTCCCTCAACAAGGCTGCTGTGTCACCCGAAAGCCCTTCCCGCCAACTCAGCGCTGCATTAACCCTCATTTCCTGCCTCCCAATCCCCAGATTCGAAGAAAAGCCAAGAAGCCGCCCAAGACCATTGAGAAGCCGATCTGGCCATGTGCCCGCCCGCCTAAGAATATTCCGGCCCAATATTTGGGGAATCGCGGGGTTACTCGCTGCCCGAGTCGAGCATGAGCGCGATTCCTGGGGGATCTGGACCGATGAGGCGACAATTGATCAGCAACGAATCACATCGCGAGCAATCCGTTATATCCGATTATGGATGTGGCTATTTCGCACGACCAACCTTTCCCATTCGCTGCTTCAATCCGAGCAGTCAGTCAGCCAATACTCGCATTGCACGTAGCCATTCGGGATGCCTCTTCCGTATAAGCAAAAAAAGTCAGCTGTGCCGCTGCCGCAGATCTATTTTTTTCCTTTTCCATGCCGTACTTTCCACGACCAGATATGACGAGTCAGTTACACAAAGCCGCAGACCCCTTTTCATTACTGGTTGCTTCTTCTACGCCGGACGAGTCCGCACACCGAAAATGTCATTGCGCCATCCGCCTCTCTCGTACTCGTAGATTTTCTGGCTGGCGTCCTGTGCTTCGCGCTCCCAGAGCTCCACCAGGCTTCCCGGGGCGTATTTGCCGCGGAATATTTCCGGACGCACGCCAATGCGGGCTTCGATATCTGGATGAGGCCTGGGAATGAGTCGAGCGGCCACGGCTCTGATAAACGTCCATAGATCTTCAGGGCTGGCGATTCGGGTCGCGCGCAGACGCTCTCGGGCAAAGACGAGCTCTCGGTTCAGAGTGTGCAATCCGTTCTCGATTGCGGAAGCGATGCTCCTCTCCATGGCCCGTTTGACGATTGGCCGGATAAAGGGCTTGAGAAGCCAGCCAAAGAATGAAAACCTGGAGCCGCGAAGGGTGTAATCGAGGTGGTGGATGCGGACACTGGCCCTGCGCAGGGAGACAATATTCTCGAGTCGGTCTTGGCCAATCTCGATATCCAGAATGAGGTCAATACCACGCTCGTCCAATTCGATGCTCGCAAGGCCCTTGTCCGAAAATCCGAGGATGCCAGAATGCAGCTGCACCCAGTATCCCAGATCCTCTGCCGCAACGGACAGTCCCGAGATTTTGATCGTAGCCAGGGACGTGACGGTTGACAGGATCTGGAAGCGGGCTTTGCGAATGTCGAGGTCATTCCGAGTCGATACCTGCAGTCTATACGGCAAAAACGAAGAATTGTTGACGGTCCGACCAGGCTCCAGAATTAGATTTTCGACAAGCAAATCCACATCCGGAGTCGAAACTTCAAGTCGTGGAATTGGCACGTACTGAATTGCCTGTAACAACACCGGGACGAACACGTTGATCAGATCAGAGGTCATTTCCTTATTGATGTACTGATCTGGTGGTGAGATGAGGCGTGCAATGCGAGCTGAACTACGCGACAGCTGGGTAACTTCGGCATCTTCGCCCACAGAGCGCAGGGCCCAGCTTATGCTGCGGAGCAGATCGTCAAGTCTGTCCCTGATGGAAGTTTCCGTGGCAAGCTCTTTCGATTTCTCGCGAACGTCTCCAAACCGCTTTTCCGCGTTACTGAAAAAGTCTGGGTCCATCATGATATCCTGCACCAGCTTGGAGACCTGGTCTACAAGATCTTCAAACGCCGGATCGGATTCGCCAATTTCCGCAACTTCATGGAACGACTTTTCGACTTGATCCCAAGCGTCCTTGCTACCGAATGATGTAATCAACTGCCAGAAATCACGCAGGGCTTCATTGGCCTCTGGGTTGAGGTTGACATCGGCGTCAATGGCGTCGGCCGCAGTAGCGGCTGCACGAGCGTAAGTTTTGAGATACTGCCTGAGGAGAAGCGATATCGTAGACACGGAGTCTGAGTAATTAGGCCTTTTGCGAAGCTTCAGCACGGCTTGCTTGAGGCGATATGTCAGAGCCTGTTGCTCCTCTCCCTGGAGGTGATCCCGAGCACTGCGAGCCGCGGTGCCCACCACGTCGCCAGCGCCACTCGTGACGATTTGAGCTACTTCCATGACTTCTCCTTGCAGATCCTCCGTTGAAGGCGCGGGCTGTTCATCTCCACCGGGCTTTTTGAGAGCCTGCTGCTCTTCCTCTGGTGGCTCGAGCTTTTTGCCCGTATCATGGGCAACATCTCTCAGTGAAAAGGCAGTATCCCGAAAAACCTCCCGTGACACCGTAGATAAGTCTGTCAAGAGAATCCGGAAATCAGAATTAGTAAGTAAAAGCGATCCAACCGTCTTGAGACTGTCGACAGCGGCCATCGCATCAGCCTTCCATTTCGCCATCGTAGCCCTGGCCTGTATTCCCGACGTGTCTACGTCCACTTCGAGCCTTGCCTTGGCCAGATACCAAAGAAAATCTTGGATCTGATCTTTGGAGTTTTTAGACTTCATCAAATCAATCAATTCGCTGAGCCATATGCGCGTTGTCCGAACCAGCGCTCTGCCCGAGGGACTCAGGCCAGGCGTCTGCGGATTGAGCACGTCGGCGGCCAGCAAGGTGCGCAGGTGCGTGATGACTTGTTCGTTGGAGGGCATGTAGCCATTCGAAAGGGCCCGCAGCATCTGGTATGTGTGAAGCTTCTCATGGAGGCGGGTCTGTCGCGCTGTCGCCTCGTTGTATTGAGGGAGCAGGGGCTGGTGTTCCTCATCATGGCGGATTTGGGACGGCCTGCTGAGGGCCTTCCACGAAAACATTTTGCGCCGTCAGTGGTGTGTGTGAGTCAAGAATTGATGATCATTTGCCGATTGCTGCGATGGAAGTGAAGTTTAGAGATGAAAGTTGTTGTGAACAGAGAGCTGGGCGTTTGTAGGGGTCTCATCGTAAACGAGAGCTGCACGCCGGAATCTATGACGACGCTTTGACGTTGGCATTGAGACATGGGCAGCCGCGTTCAACGGCGAATCACAGGGGAGGGAGTGTAGGGAATAAGGTTTGCTTTTCACCGCGAGGTTGTCAAGATGAATTATTTTATTCGATTAGAAAATTAAAGATGAATAGCATTATCATTGCGGCGGCTATTCTTTTGAAAGCCAAGTCAACAAAACAAGCACGGCGGTTTTAGGCGATAGTCTAGGGTAATCGTACTCCAAATAGTAGCTAGAGGTCTACTGTAAGAGCATTCATTCATCCTATCTTTGGCATTATTTTCTAGCGAATAGCTTATTTTATTTGCTAGCCGTATTGGGGTAGTTCTGTGCACAATCAAAATGAGCTGTTAGATCGCATTACGAATTTATTCGAGTTGAGTTGTGATACCCAAGACTATAGCGCAATCACCACACATTCACATAAATTTAGCCTCTGTAGCTCGACTTGGCAATCAGCTCACTCCAAGTCATCGTTTTGCCCATTATGCCACTTGCCACTAGTGAATTTAGTCTTATTAAACGGACACTCTAATTTGTCGTTCAAGTGATCTCGAAGTTTGTGGGTTGTCTGGCACTAGACTCCTGTATGGTTGACATACCTATTTCCTAGTTGGTCAGTATGAAGACTGCCGAGGTGACGAGATCCGTGTAAGACTTTAGGTGGTGAAATCGTGTATTTTTCTTGCTCTTGGCACAACGGTGTATTCCACTTCGTGATGATGCCTACCTAGGTGCCTTCGTACCTAGGTAGCTAAAATCGTGTGCTGCGATGCTTGTAACCAGTCGTGATGCAGCGTAGCACAACACCATCTGCTCTTCTTACTGTACCATTAGAGGAAAAATCCCCTATAGTCAAAGTCCGGCGGCACTTGGCGAAGATCCACATGCTCATCGGCCTGTGCGCCCGCAAGGCCCGATACAATTCTACACTGCGGGCTCTCGCAAGCTAGCGGTTACGAATTTGAGCCGAGGCTCAGCAACTCTCAATCTGAGACCAGATCGACCCCGGTTCTCGGTTCCCCACGCAGTGTAAGCGCTTCTTATAACGATGGCCGTGTCCTTACTTGTACTCGCGTCGGTTCGTGATTGGACGGACGACGCTGGGAGAATATATACATAAAATAGGGTTACCCGTGTACTCGTAGACCCAGAGCAAGCAACCACGAAACTACCAAGGGCGGAGCAGAGGAGCAATATTTCACAATGGTCGCTGCCGAGGATGCGTTTGTCCGCAGGGACTTTGCCGAGACGATGAAGTTCTCGCGCGTCCCCGACAGCAGCAGCTCCAACAGTGGTGTCAAGAGATTCATGAGCCATACGCCGGCATGGAAACCTGCAGCGGAATTGCCCTGGGAGAAAGCCAACCTTAAGTACGGAACCTCCACGGACTTTGCACCAGCGGCGTATGGAGGGCATGTCTATGCCCAAGCACCGTATGTTGCGGCGAAGGCGGTAGCGGAAGAAGATACAGCTGGCAACGGAGCAGGCAAATTTGGCATCCATGTGAGTTTTCAGACCTTTTGAGCAGTTCTGATGGCAGCATCTCTTGGCGGGGATTTCAATCATGGTTAACCCACGTCGCAGTCTATTCAAGGTGTCTTCACAAAGGGCGGAGCGATGGATCGCCCGTTTGTGTATGACGTGACACAAGTCCACTCAAGCCGCACATTCACAACCAAGTTTATTCAGGCGCGGCAACCTATCGAAGCATCAAGTCAGCCTTCAGGGCCCTACCCGCTGACTGATGCTGATCGGCCACTGGGAGACGTCCGATTTGCCTGCTTAACAACGTTCAAGCGTCACATGGCGTCTCCCGCAGAAAGGCAGATGAAGTCCGCCCAGGAACGATTTGCCGATATCCTGTCGCAGCGAGCGCCAGACGAGTGGGAGGCCAGTCCCCAGATGGACGTCGAGGCCGTCACGGACCTGTTCCCCAACGCCGGCCATGGCGGATTCCCGATGCTGGACATGTACAAAGTCGACATGACGGCCTACAACGCCGACAAAGACACCCCGGAGCGGCGAGAGCTTATCCTGTACCGGCCTCACAAGCCCATTGCCGAAGACGATCCCGATGCGCACATCGTGACGCACGCGTTTGAGGCGGACCGCAACGGGCTGCTCATGTTGACCAACCATCTTGGCTGGGGCTACACTCTCGGCTCCGTGGCGAGCCTGTCGTATGCCTTTTATGTGCACGTTAATGCGGAAGAGGCCGTGATGAAGGGCGATGGGTGGTGGATTCAGGAGGCGTGCTGGCCCAGGGCTTCTGCGGGCAGAGGTCTGCTGGAGAGCAGGATATGGAGTCCGGAGGGGAAGCATGTGGCGAGCGGGTTCCAGGACGGATTGGCGCTGCCGTCGAAGAGGGGGGTTTGGTGGAAGAAGCCTGAGGTGAAGCTGTGAGAGATGTGGTTAACTGGAGCGGTTGAATTATAGCGGCGATAGAGTTATGTGGCTTAGACGGGGATGTTTGTATTTGGGGACGAGGCATCGATGCAAAATGGATATCTGATAGTAATTGGTGCGACATTCAAGGAAACGACATGAATTTGGCTGGGAGTTAATAAGTTGGATAACAACTATAAAATAGGATTATCTTGGCTATCTCTCACTTGCCGCCTCTTGAATTGTCCTGGCTTGTGCTGGTATGATGCAGGATGGGTATGATATATAGAAAGGAGCTATCTAGCACTCTACCTAGGTAGGTAGCTATAGCATCTATACACGTAGGCTATAAGGTACTACTGCTACTACTGCTACCATTACTACACACAAGCAAATGTGGATTTTAACATACGGACTAGCTGCTGCATTAAGCTACAGCTGGGGCGTTGAATAATGAAATTGAGGTGCTGGACAACTTCCTCTGATATTACTGTCTGTATTCTGCCGACCTTACTGGATCAAACGCTCTCTGATCCCATGCAAGTGAATATCAAACGCCATCTGCCATCACCCGCCCGCCACTTGGTGTCGATGCAAACGCCAGCTGCAAACAGAGTCGCCAGGCACGTGAGGACATGCATAACATAAAGGCACAACCGTTTCTTGCTTTCTTTCCCATTCTCCTTTCTAAACCTTTCATCCACCTCATCCAACCCACCCATCGCCCTGCCTCCTTGCTACACGTTTCGCAACAAAGGCCTGTCTCAGCCGAAGCCAACTCAACTCGCCCTCAGCGACAGCACTGGGATAGCAGTTCCATTTCAGTAATATAATTTTTGACATTCTTCTGCTTTATGCGCACGCCTTGCTGGCCTGATTCACTGTCGCAAAGATTGGCCGCAGCGTGTGGTGAGTGAATGCTCGCATCTCTACGTGATTCACGCACTAACGCATTTCACAGCATCATAATCCACTGCCACTCGGCCATCGGAAAGATTAACATATCATCATCCTCTTCAAATACTCATCATGGCAGCTTTCCATCCAGAAACGGGCATTACTCATCTCTGCCTGGACAATGAAGAGGATCAAGCCACCCTACTACGAGTGCTCCAGACCCCCTTTGAGCAGATATACAAGCTTTCGCCAGACGGAAAGACTTATGTGGAGCCACACCTGCTTCGAGGAACTCCGGTGCACCGAATCAACGAAACTCACGAGTATTAGGAGAACTCATGGGATTCGTTCAACGACTTCTTGGCGAAAGAGGCTCCGGAGGCCGTTATGAAGCAAGAAGCACAAGCTCTCTGTCGGCGTGATCCTAACAATGAAACGTTGGCGAAAAGACTCAAGCATTTATCCGATAACGCGAGCAAGTTTAAAAAGATTCGAGAAATCTTTGGAGAGGGCGGCAGATACCACCCCAACCAGATTATTGGAAAGCGATGTCTTCCTCCGCAAGGGCTATGCCAAATGGAGCCCATGTATAAGCTTGCCTGCAAGATTTCCGACCTTCAATGCTTGCAAAACCAGGGCAAGCTCGGCATGGATCCTTTTGACTTTATTAGGTGGCGAGTAATCAAGAAGGCAGCGAGCATGCTGGTCATGCCTGGCGACACCCCGAAAGGCTTTCTTCGGTCAATCGTCTACAGGCTCGGAGATGATTGCAGCGACCTCAATGGAAAAGGATACGAAGATACTGTAATGAGACAGGCAGCTCTTTTGTCGGCTCGCGAGAGACACCTCCTCAACAGCTATGGCCCAAAAAAGAAGTTTATCAAGAGCGTTGGGCGGCAGACACAGCTGCCCTTTAGACCCATCATCCGGAACGTCCAAAGACAGACCCCGAGACTATTGAGTGTCGATGTGCGTAACAGCGCTCCCAAGGCATCGACAGCACAGGCCAGACGAAACGAAGCGCAGCGAGCACAACGAGCCCGGCGCAATGCAGCGCCCTCCATCTACAAAGGTGTTAACGATTATCGAGCTAGGCAGCAGCAACGACAGCAGGCTCAGCGAGGCGAGAACGAGCAATAATTGTTATATGAGATCTATCAATCTGGAGGGCCTGATATCTGGCAAGGAAGCCTAGCAGAAGATTGAATATGCAAGGGCTATGTATGCTTCTGGGGGAAAGGTGAACTTGAGGCGCACTTACTACTGGAGGATCTGCAGTTTTTTCTTTCTTTCTTTCTTTTCTTTTTGGTTAGTTTTGGTCTGGGAATCATGCGAGTCTGATTTCTTTTGCCTATTTTCAGAAATGGTCTTCATGGCTAAGCTGTGGTGGGAGTTTTGAATGCCTTCGGATGCGCGGCTTCACCTCCAGTCCTTGAGAGATGCAGATGATTTGCTTATGGAGGGAGTCTATTTCAGATAAAACAGATATCGAATATTCATGAATGCCAAGTTCAATTTCATCAAGTTTTAGTATATGCAAGGTGATGCTTTTCCTTGTTGATACAGCTATTTGGGAGCTACTTGTATAAGAGGACGGGGATAGCTTCTAGAGCTAGTGAGGGTCAGCAACATAGGCCTATAGTATGCGATTCAGTCAGCTATAAAGGCTTCAATGCTATTATATGATAGCAGTTAAAGTTTAATACATAAATTAATGTATTAAATCAGCTTCTATAGCATTTTTTCAAGCTTGGGAGGACATAATGATGCAATCCCACTCCAAGAAGAAAACAAGCACAGCTCAATCTACAGCTTAGTCACGTGCTTTCAATCCACCCCTCCTGATTGGCCAATTCCCTGCCCCAAACTGGGGCCCTTTTTTACTCCATCATTGGTTCCCAAATCAGACCATCCGGCAAATCCCTCGAACGAAACGAAGCCTCTTTTTCCCCACGTTCAAAACCTCGATTCCGAACCCCCCCCCTTCCGAATCACCAACACCTCTCGGGAATTTCGACAACAAAGATGTTCTTGCAACGAACTGCTATTGCTGCGGCTCGCCGCGCCGCCGTCGCCCCGGCCATTGCTCGCGGCTTCACCACCTCTATTGCTCGCCGTATGTGACTTTTTTTCCTCAACATGTTGTTGTGTTTGGATTGGAGGACGAAGAAGGAGGGAGCGATTATGGGCTTTGGATGTGATGGAGTTAGTGGCTGACGTCAAGGGTCGAGCTCTGTACAGGTTCTGCTGGTCCTTCAACCCCCAGTGAGCAGGCTGCTGCTCTTGCCGGCACTGCCCAGAAGAAGGTTGGAACTTACAAGACCATCTCCGGTATGTTGTTCCCCGTGTATGCATATGTATATGGCTGCACATTAGTCACCGTGGCATGACAATTGCTGACGCAGGAGCTTGATTACCGTCTGCAGAGGTAAAGACCGAGGACGACCTCATCGGACCTGGTGGCCAGCCCGGCGCCGTCCCTACCGATCTCGAGCAGGCCACCGGTCTTGAGCGTCTGGAAATCCTCGGAAAGATGGAGGGCGTTGACGTTTTCGACATGCGACCCCTCGACGCCAGCCGCAAGGGAACCATGGAGAACCCCATCCTGGTGCGCTCCGCCGGCGACGAGCAGCTTGCTGGCTGCACCGGCTATCCCGCCGACTCCCACACCGTTATCTGGCTCGGCGTAAGTGAACACACACATATATATGGGCGCAGCTAGCTGGTTTCGCCTTTTGTGAAACCTGTGAATGGAACATGCTAACGGTGGATATATGCGCAGCTTTCCAAGGAGCGCCCTGTGGAGCGATGCCCCGAGTGCGGCGGCGTCTACAAGATGGAGTACATTGGACCCGAGGACCACCACGACCACGGACACGGCCACCACGCCCAGGAGATTGCCGAGCCCAAGACCTTTGCCGACTTCGTCAAGCCCGAGTACCGCTACCAGTAAATGCAATGCACACGATGGCGATAAACAAAGGGGGAAATAGAAAACTGAGGGCAGGAGGAGGACGGTGATTCAAAGATGTACTATCAAAGGCGTAGAGACGGCAATAGGGGCAAAAGTGCCGTGCCCGCGGGAGGTTGGGAAGCGGCTGTGTATTCTGTAGATACCGATGATTTCGTTTCAATGTGTATCACAAGCATTGACAAGACTGGAGGCCTGTTTGTTTTTTTTGATATATCTAGTGCTGACGCTGAAATTGCGTCCATTGCCTGGTTGGTGTTCTAGACTGTGAAGTTGTGACTCTTGCGCCGTCGCAGTAGAGCTTTGAATCATTAGTAATGATGCCCCGTATCATGCAGCTCCTGAAACTTGAGTAGTAGAAGCTATTTTACTGAGCTCCTAGTTTCGCAACTGCCGAGTGTGTAGAGCTCTTTTCACCCCAATTCGACGAATCGCAACTCAAAGACATATGCCGACATCTGATGAATGCTATTCGCTCCAAGATCGCCTCTGGTAGAGTGCCCAAAAAGCTGCGGCAATGCTGGATACTCGGCGTTGTCGTCTGGTATAACGTGGTGGATCTTCTTTCGCAGTGTTTTTAAAGCCTGCCAGCTAACCCTCTTCTTCATCAAAGCTCAGCTTAATCTTCTTTGCCTTTTTCTTCGGCTTCCGATTGGCAGTCTGTTGCTCAGCATCCTTTTGATCTTTCTTCACCGGCTCACTTTTCTTGTCTGTAGCAAAAGTCTCGGGCTCACTGTTTTCAGCGTTTTCTCCAATCACCTTTCCAACCTTGCGTTTTCTCCCCCCTATTGAGGCTTTGGCCGTCTCAGGATCGCTCTTGTTCGTCTTGCTTTGTGCTGTCTCTGCATCTCCGTCCTTTGTCCCATCGTTGTTGCTGCCATTCGGTAATTCCTCGACGGTACCGTCCTTGTTGACTTTCAGGTCATCAACAGCGTTCCCCTCTTCGTCCACAATTAGCGGGGCATCTTCTGCTTCCTCGCTACTTGATCTCTTCTTCCCTCCTCGACGCTGTGCTGAAAGAATGGGATCTGGGCCCGAAGCACCGGATGCCTGGGCGCGAAGGGCGGCGAGAAAGGGCGGCAGCGAAGAGCTGTACGAGAGGTTCTTTGAGTTGATTTTTTGTGACATGCTGGGCTTGGCTTGTGGCGTGAGCGGGTTATTCGAGTCGTTCCGTGCAAGAACAAAAGCGTAAATCGTCAGTCGCAGCTTCGAGGTCAACCACCTCTAGCAGTCGAGCTCTCTCGTTGCTTCATAGAGCTCTTTGCAGCTGCCAGAAATCATCCAATCAGGAAACAAGATGGTTGCGTGGTCTAGTTGGTCATGACATTTCGTTAACAACATCAGTTGACACCACCGAAAAGGTCCCCGGTTCGAGCCCGGGCGCGATCACCACTTTTTGTCTTTTTGCGAGTCTCGGTGTGTGGAGAGGATTCAGTAGTTTGATAAACGGGTCTTGGTCCCTTTGGATGGCGGAGACTCGGGCGTTGTGCCGCGTGGGAAAAAGGGGGGAAAATCGATGTTCCGCCGGACTGTTTGGCGTTGTCTCGGAAAATTCCTGTTTAGGCGGTGGCGACGCAACGGGGCCATGGCGCTATTCTCGACTCGCAAGTCTTGCTTTGGAGGTGCTGGTATGCTGTACAAGCCAGGTGGTGCAATGCCCCCTAGCAGTTCAGGTACCCCTCCAACGGCAACGCCAGCGATTGACCTCTGGTCCCCGAAAATCGAAGCCTCGCGCCCCAGACTCATTAGCCGGACCACGCTAACTCAGACGCAAATTCCCCAATCAACAGCGGTCTGGGCGCTGCTTTAGAGGGCGAGGCCTTCCAATGAGCAAAAACTGCCTCCCTCCTTTTTGAGGAAGGCAAAAAAAAAAAAGACTTATCAATTAGGAACCTTCTTCCATTGCTGATCTGGCCTCGACCGACGGACGACGATCGAGCGCGACGCTTCTCGCTGCGAGAGGCCTTATCTTTTGGCGCGAGACTCTGCGATTGGAGATTGGAGATTGTGCGATTGCGGCCGGCTGCCCCGCGAGAGGCGCATTCATTATCTGAGGAAAAAAGAGGACAAAAAACAAGGGTGCAAGACGGCGCTGTGCTTCGAAAACCCACGATCCGTGTCTGCTTTTTGGTCTTCGAGAGACACGCAAGACGAACCGTTTCCTAGCTTGATTGGCATGAGAGCTTCTTGACGGCGTATCGACAATCTAATCTAATACACACGCCAAAACCACCCCTGATTACCAAGGGTCTACTATTTCGTGCCTTTAATCAATCTGGCCTCTCTATACTGCCGCCTCTCCACACCGCATTCGACGCAAGCATAGGCCACGACTCAGCCCCTCTGCTGAGCCGATTGCTACGAATTTTTCCCTTTTCTTCTTTCCCTCTTTTTTTTTTTTTTTTTTGGGTTGTTGCTGTTGCTGTCCCTGCAGCCATAAGCGGGCTGTTTGCTAGTTGCCATGGACATTTTCCGGCGAAAGGGGTCTGCGGGACCCTCTCATGAGCTGCCAACCTCAGATGAGAAACGAACGAAAAACAAGGGCCTGGCATCAAGATTGGCGTTCTTCCAGAGACCGCTGCGGCTGCGCGGCAACTCGGCGGTTTCGATCCCGCTGGGCGTTGTGCTCGTCTTCCCAGTGCTGGTGGTTGTGCTCATCCTGGTGCTGTTTGTCAGGCATCCCAGCTCTCCAGGCAGGATATTGATGCCCGCTGGTTCGCCGCCAGCTATTCGGTATGGTATAATGCTGCATTGATGTTCCTGCGTTAGGCCGCTAACTGTGGTTTCTTTTGTGTGTAGCAAAATCAGCGAAAAGCATGACAAGGTCTTCGTCACCGGCTGCCTCGAACCTGATACCTCACAGCCGCGAGCCAACGCTGCTTTTGTTGTGTTGGCCAGGAACAAGGAGATTGATGGCGTTATCCAGTCCATCAAGTCCATGGAGCGACACTTCAACCGATGGTACCACTACCCCTACGTCTTCCTCAACGACGCCGAATTCGACGACAACTTCAAGGAGACTGTGCGAAACTACACCTCGGGAACCGTCGAGTTTGGCAAGGTCGAGCCAGGCACCTGGGGCTTCCCGGATTGGATTGACGAGAAAGTTGCCAAGGAGGGCATTGCCAAGCAGGGCGATGCTGCAGTCATGTATGGTGGCATGGAGAGCTACCACTTCATGTGTCGTTTCTACTCTGGGTGAGCAAATCGGCCAACGTGCAAAGTCAAGACGCGGTTTAACTGACCCTTTGCGATTTAGCTTCTTCTTCAACCACCCTCTTCTGCTCAAGTACGAATGGTACTGGCGCGTGGAGCCCGAAATCACCTACTTCTGCGACATTACCTAGTATGTCATCCATTGGGCTCATGCATTTGTCGCTATCAAGTTTTTGTTGCTAACATGGTCACCAGTGATCCATTCCTAAAGATGATTGAAAACAACAAGACGTACGGCTTTACCATTGCTGTAAAGGAGCTTCGCGAAACTGTCCCCAACATCTTCCGCTATGCCTCGGCGTACAAGCGAAACAACAACCTGACGTCAAAGGGTCTGTGGGAAATGTTTGTGGAACCTCAAGAGCCAAAGGAGCAGCATGACGACCCCAATGCCCTGCCCGATGAACCCAAGCCAAGCAGCCAACAGCCAATTGATCCCGAGGCCATGGAGGGCGAGAAATACAACATGTGCCATTTCTGGTCCAACTTTGAAATCGCAAAGCTCAGCTGGTTCCGCAGCAAAGAGTACAACGACTTTTTCCAGATGATGGATCGCAGTGGTGGATTCTGGATGGAACGGGTAAGTCATTTGTCTACATCTTCTTCATTTGTGAAAATGAGAGTTTAGCATAGCTAACTAATAGTTATTAGTGGGGAGACGCTCCTATCCACTCCCTGGCGGCCGGTGCTCTCTTGGCCACCCGAGACATTCACTACTTCAGAGACTTTGGATACCGGCACACGACCATCCAGCACTGCCCAGCAAATGCTCCCGCTCGACAGCTTCCCCGACCCCCCTTCCTCGAGATGACCACCTTGGACGAGCGAAAACGAGCCGATGAAGACCAGTACTGGGAAAGCTGGGATGAACCCAAGGAAAACGGTGTAGGATGCCGATGCCGATGCGACACTGACATTGTTGACGTTGAGGGCAAAGACGGTTCATGCTTGGCCGAGTGGGTGGACGTTGCCGGTGGCTGGGCCTCGCCATAAACGGATAAAGGAGCCTGGGTCTTTTTCTTCTTCTTTTGGAAATTTGAATAAAGAACGGCCTGATACTTCCGTTAATAGGGATTGGCCATTAATGAAGTGCACGAATATAATACACATCAAGAAGCACAAGGAGGTTAGAAGCAGCTACGACTCCTTATCTATACAAAGGAGAGAGAGAGACAGTAGTGAAGGGATTTTGTGTGGTAACAAGCTTTGGGAGGGTTTTGGAAGGGTGGAAAATGGTTCTTTGTTCTCATGCGATTCTGTACAAGCATGAGGCTATCCCGCTGGCTCCTGATCTCTATATTTTTTTCAGACATTATACACTACTGCATCTAGGATACAAGACGGGATAGGCACAGTCGGCGACTACAAGTCCTCTTAATTATTTTTACAAACAAACAAACAAAACACACAGTAGAGCGATGGTTATGCGAAAGACAATTCAACTTGTGGCTCTTTTACATGTGCTTGCGCAATTTAGGGAGGGAAGGCATTGTTAGATGTATCACTGTTGGTACTGAATGCGAGAGGGGAGATGTTGGTGATGGCGTTGTCGTGGGTGTAGTAGGGGTATAAGAGACTATTTAATCCATAAAGCTTGGTCTTTGGCTTTCATTAATGATTAGTTTGATGGTGATGAGCGTTATCGTCTGACCTCTTCCGTCTCTCATTAGGATAAAGTATATACAAAACGGATATAGGTCAAATGTAAATCAGCGATGTAGCTGCAGCTTCTATCTTCGTCGCTACATAAAGGAGTGCGTGAGTAAACGTGATTATGCAGGTAAATCATCGTTGAAGCCGCTTTTGTACATCATCGTGAATCGTATGTCGCTTGCAAAGGCGCCACAACCGTACTATAAAACTCATTTTGGAACTTTTCCAAGTCAAAGTCCATCTGTCCCTGATCCGCCAAGAAGACACCATACACACATCGCTGCGCGGCATTGAAATAGTATATCCCGGCCTCTTGCTCCACGCGGTTAAGGTGTGATTTTAGCGGGCGAAAGTCATCTTTGAGAATGGCGGAGAGAGATTCTTCGCTGAAGGATTGGTTGACGGCGAGTTCGATGAGGAGGATGCCCAGCTCGAATATGAGATTTTTGGGAGTGCCTTTTCGTAAGGAGACGGTGGATGATGCTGGCGATGGTAGAGATGATGGTTTTGAGATGAGGCATGAGAGGTATGCTTTTTCGGAAAGACTGATGTAGCCGTTGGATTGCTTTTTCTGGAGGAATAGTTTGATCCTTCGTCTGTCCAAGCCTTGGGCGAGCCAGGGGCTGTCTGCGAGATACAAGACTGCCCAGGCGAGAGATGCGGCGATGCCATATCTTCGCTTTGCGGAGAGAGGTTGGATAGCAGGGGCTACTCGTTGAGACTCTGTGGCGAGGATCTTTTCAAGTGAGACGTCCCTTATTACTGTGTCATGATTGAGAGATAGGTGGTTCAGTGAAAATATTCGCTCACGAGGTGACGAAGGGTTGTCGAGATCTTTGATGGTGCCGAATACTTCTCCGGTAGGAACGGCTTCCAGCTTCTCGCATAGGTTCGTTATTGGCCGAGAGGTCGTGTTGCAGTCTGGTAAGATTGGCGTAGCAGATGTGATGGAAGCGTCTTCCACGCTGGCCCTGGGTGTTGGAAGCTGTTTGGCAAACGCAAATGAGTCCCGTGATTTGCTCCATATGCTGTGAGCTTTATCCCGCAGTCCTTGCGAGTAAAACGATCGGCGTGATCGAAGAGTCGAGGGCCTAGATAATGAAAGCGGCGGCGATACCGCTCCCGAGTTCTCTTTGACTGCCTCGCCAGCGGCGTAGAAGAGTTTCCATGGAGAAGAGGAAGCCTGGGGTCCATTTGGCTCGTGCTGGATCCCAATGCGAAACGTTAGTAGCGGAAAGCCTCCTGCATGAAGACTATTCAGCTCTATGCAGACTTGATGACACTGGGCACCATCGCCGCTCAGCCCATTCTGTAAAGCCCGGTGGAGAGATCTGAGAGTGCCTCGTACAGACTCGCAGTTGCTTCGATTGTACAGCCGCCTCACTCTCCTCACGGCGTGGCTCTCATCATCGGGTAAGGTTTCTGCGTTGTTGATGAGATGCCGCAGGTCGTCGTTCCAGTTGCGCAGGTCGTGGATGATCCTGTCGCATTTCTTTGCGCGGAAGCTGCGCTTGACGCGACGCCATTCCCATGCTGCTCTTTCGGGGGATTCATGAGTCCAGAGAGGCTGGGAGTAGAGTTTGTGTAAGTAGATGCATGTATATGCCTGAGGTTGGACGAGATAACAACGGTGATGGGTGGGGAGGAAAACCATTGGGTAATAAGTGCAGACTAGATTCTTACCTTTCGGCTTATGTCTACTTGCAGGTTCTCCATCAGCCCCAGCATCAAACTATCCATCTGCCGAATGATAAACAGCAGCTCGCCGTGGTTCTGCGGAAACTTTTGCTGCAGGCACTCATGCAGCTCGCGAGGCGTCGGGTGCCGCAGGCCGATGCTCTGAAAAGTGGCCTCGAGATGCATGCGCTGGATCTGCAGGTTGGCCTGCAGCGTGCTAATCGCATTGTGATAGTCGCTGTAGGCCTCGAAGGGCTCCGAGTACTTTTCCAGGGCCCAGATGACGATGGGCAGCACGCTGAGGGCGAGTCCTACTGCCTCTGCCATTGCTCAGCTTTTGGAAATTTTATTTTGAAATGATGGATGGGAAAGTTGGAGCAGAGAAGACGGCCATGAATATTGATGCTACAAGTGGAATGCGGACTGCGGGTGATTCATCCGGAGGATAGTCTCGATTTAGGAGGAAGCTGTTGCCAAGCCACTCTCTTTCGAGTATAAGACAGCGATCTTTGCCTTGTAGTGGACGAGCTCATTGGGCACGAGACACGTGGATTGATAGCGCAGGGAGTCACTGAGAGCTAATGATACGATGGGGTTGTATCGAAAGGAATCGATTCCTTGTTGGACAGGGATCGATGGCCGAACTATTACAGGCACAGCGCCGGGAAGAGCGATTGTCTCGGCTGAAGGAGGCTGGGCTGTGGTGACGAATCCCATGGGAACATATATGCGCAGTTCCCCGTCTTTTCAATTGCCCAGGTTTTAAACTGCGGCAGTCTCCGTCTAGCTGCTGTGGACTATCTGGGGTGATTTAAATAGAGAGTTGGGGGCGATGTGCTGGACAAGTCATCTTGTATCTCGACTACGAGGGCTGTGCAGCGTCTGCTCAGAGGCACCGCCCTGCGACTTTTAACGAGAACAGCTTTTGAGCTCTCAAACTGAGCGCTTTGGGCAGATGGCGCACCGTCCTTGTCTGGATACGGGAAGACGTGCTGGTGATGATACTTGCAGTGGCTGTTGTGAGAACATGTAAGCTGCGTGATTCGCTAGTCGTATGGATGAGACCTGTGTTACCTGTCCGAAGCTGCCTGGATCCATTACGAATTTGTGTGAGTCAAAGATATGTAGTGAAAGCTCGTATACCCTATGCGTCTTTCTAAAGTTTACAATAATTGAAACGCTTAGTAAGATCTTTCAAGTGCCAGTTCCCGGAGTCCCAAAGAACGATGGAGTCGACAAGTGCCTCCCGATGGCCTCTATATCCACGACCCGAATAGGCGCTATCCGATCCGAAAAGTGCCCCATCGGGCGCCGACCCGGGAACCCACACACCACCCGAATGACGAAAGCAGCCGCCAGCCCGGTGAATAAGCTTTTTGCACGTCTTATCGAATAGAGTATTTAAACAATTGAGAACTCCAGCTATATCCAACATGTAAAATCACAATCACATCTGGCCTCTACAGTGTTCCGGTCACCATCAAGATGAAAGCCGTTCAAGTCCTAGGCACCAAGGCCAACCCAGAGGTCGTCCTCAATCCCGACCTTCCCAAGCCTTCTCCCAAAAAGGCTGAGATTCTCATCAAAGTTCACGCTGCGGCAGTCACAAGAGATGAACTTACTTGGGAGGAACTATACCTTCGTCCCGTTCGCATTCCCGGTCACGACGTCTCTGGAACAATCGCGGAACTGGGGCCGGACTATAACGGAGATTTCAAGGTCGGAGACGAAGTTTACTCCATGATTCACACATTCAGGGGTCTTGGACAGGCGGAATATGTCATTGTTGAGGGCGAAGAACTGGCCAAGAAGCCAAAGACGCTGAGCCATGCTCAAGCCTCTGCCCTGCCGATTCCTTTGCTGACAGCCTGGGAGGCCATTTTCGAGCGCGCACAGGTGCAGAAGGGGTGGAAAGTGCTTGTCACTGGCGCCAACGGAGCCGTCGGTGTTATTCTTGTGCAGATGCTTTCTCGCCTGGTCGGTGCTGAAGTCATTGCTGTTGCCGGTCTACAGAATCACGAGGCGTTGAAGGCACTTGGGGCCAATCAAGTCGTTGACTATAACACGCCCAACTGGGAGGATTCGATCAAGGACGTTGACGTTGTCATCGACACCGTTGGCGACCCCATCCTGGGCAAGACATGGAAGACGGTCAAGAGCCATGGCCATGTCATTACTGTGGGACCAGCGCCAGCTGCTTGGGAGTATGGAAAAGGTCGCCCAATCGAGGTGGATGAGTTTCCCAACGTGAAGTGGCTCTTCTTTATCGTTTCTCCGAAGAGAGAAACGCTGGAAAAGACTGCGCAGTTGGTTGATAATGGGACGATCAAGCCTATAGATGTGGAGTTGTTTACTCCTGACAAGGCGGCACAGGCTCATAAGAGTGCTTCTATCCGGGGTCGGAAAGGCAAAGTTGTCATTGAGTTTGTACCGGAAAAGAACTGAGTTACGGACTAAGATTGCAATGGTCACAGCAGTTATAGACGCTTGTTATTTAGGAGGGAAATATGTCAATTTAGAATTCTATGAATGATAAACTTTCCATTTACACTGCGCCATATTCATGCTGCCTTGGCGTTGAAGCCATCGCATCGCTGTTTCTAAAGCTACTACCATGGGCGATCAATGTGATCGTGCGAAGCAAATCTTGACTTTTCAGTCCTTGTAAGGTTATCAATCTATCATCAATTAGTATATCGTGCGAGGAGCCTTACTTTATGGTTCATAATAAACTTACCTCTTCTACGATTCCCGTAATGGAGATATCCAATGGGACTGGCGCTTTCTCGCCAAAGTTTCGAGACTTGGCCGCATTATTTCCCATGTCAGTTTGAGTCCACCCAGGGCAGATGACCACGGAAGTAAGCCACTCCTCTTCCATATGGACTACGCGCATAAGAAAGTTGACGGCGGCCTTGCTGGATCCGTAAGCGCCGAAGAGGTCGGTCGCGATTTCCGTGATGCTTCCCATGGAGGATGAAACCACAACAAACTTGGGATTGGTCGCATTTCGTAGGAGAGGCTTGGTGGCCTGCAAAAGCGCGATTGGAGCTATCGTGTTAATGGCAAAATGAGAGGTGAGTTGGTCCAGAGGTACGTCTGAAACGGGGCCTTGATGAGTCAGAACTCCAGCGTTGGCAATGACAAGATCGAGGTGATTGATGCGATCTGAGATACTCGCGATGCCAGAGAGAGCGCTAGAGTAGTCGGTACTATCGATCTTGATGATGAGGAGCGAGCTCTCGGTTCCGTGAGGAAGTCCTGACAAAGAGAGAGTGGACGAGGCGTTGTCGGGATTTCGTACAGCAGCAACTACTACTGTATTGTCTCTTGAAAGAAATTCCTTGACAAGCTCCAATCCAATGCCTACTATGTATTAGCACTGTCGTTTTGGTAGGATCATGTAGAAAGCGCTCTTGCTAGGTGTACCTCTGTTGGCGCCGGTGATCAAAACAACTGTCTTGTTTGCGGCCGTCATGTTGAATTATATATTTTTTTTTGCTTTTGTCTCTTGTGAATTTAGATAGTCTTAGAGTGAAAAGACTTTTAATGGAAATCTTGAGTTATCAAATGATGAATCTTGTTTCTGTTGGCACTTTTCATCTTCATGCGCAGGCTTCACGCTATTTATCTACAATTCAAGCTCATACTTCTATTGCTTCTTTGACCCGTGCCACTGTGCTGACTTCTTTGGCCATCGCATTTCTAACAAAGTAAAGATTTCAGGAGACAGGAATTACCAATATGTAAATATCTACAAGCCCGATTGAGAGCTCCTGTCACCGAGAGCGACCGGCGCCGCGTCTCGAGCTTGAAAAGCTGTCTACGGAGTCCATTCTCCATATAATCGGATATTTGTCAGCTCGGAATCGGCTGTGCGCCGAGAGGCGCCGAGCGGCCAGGGTACTTTACGACGGCAGGTCGCCAAACCGAAAACTACAACAAAGCAATCATCACTTTTTTCTTCTTAGCTGGCAAAATCTGTGAGCTATTCTTGGATTTAGCAATTGTTTCCTCAATAGGACAAACTCTTGCGCGTTGACTCACGCTCGCTTTCTCGGTGCTTTCGGCTCATCTCGCGCTCACCGTCAGTCCGATACGCATATGAATGACAATTGTAAAATATTATTAAATCGTTGATAAGACGCATAATTTGATGGAGCGTCAAGAGAACGGCTCGGGTAGCAATCAAGACAGTCTTCCCGTCTCTGCGACGGTGGACGTTCCAGCTACGAAGCCGAAGAGCAGAGTATGTACAATGTTTTTATCCCCTGTCTCCTTTAAGCGTGAAACGGTATTGACTAACGCGATATCAGGCCTGTGACACTTGCCACAAAAGAAAGGTCAAATGCGATAGGATTAGTCCGTCCTGCTCTGAGTGCGTCAAGTTTGGCGTTGATTGTACGTATATTGTGGCCGCAACGCCGAAGAAGATTACACGCCACAGGTGAGCCTACCTTTATGTTATTTGTCCCTTGTCAAGATTGCATGCAGATGAGAAATACAAGAAGCAAACTAGAGATATTTGGCTTCCACCGCGCTAACCTCCTGTAGACCCAAGCGACATGAAGTTTTAGAAAAGAAAGTCAGCGACCTTGAAAGCATCCTACGCCAAGCGCTCAAAAGCCACGAATCTGCAGCAAACGGTCAACCCAACGAAAACAAAGTAGTATCAACAAAGCCCAAGGCGCAAAGCCTTGGAGCCAGCTCATCAAATCTACATACCCCCCCGTTTAGTTTCGCCTACGGTGCCAATGCAGGATATGTCAGGGCTTCGCTACTACAAGAGCTTGTGGACTGGGTTCCCGAGCAATTCAGATCCTTCGTAAAATCTTGCAGCATAAATTACGCAAAGGAAAACAAAAACAATATGAAGGAGCGGCACGAATACGTTACCCTTATTCGAATCTATTTCAGTACATTCAATCAAACCGTTACGTTATTCGACCAAAATGACTTCTTTGAACGCTTTTCTGAACTCGAAATGGACCAAATTAGAGCGGATGCGGCACTGTGGACAGCCACAAACGTTATGTGTGCTCTTGCTCTGCGTCAGGAGGTTATGATTCCTCTTATCGGCTGCCCTCGTTCTCGGGCTCAAGAAGCTTGGCAGCATTTACATGCTGCTCTAGACAAGGCGGTAGAAATCACGATTCGAGGTAGTGAAGATTTATTGGCTATTCAAGCACTGCTAGGAATGACCATATTCCTCCAGGCTTCACAAGACGCACATCCGGCGTCGACAATCCTTGCGGCTGCGATCAGACTGGTTCTTCAGCATGGACTTCACATCCAGAAAGACGAACAGCCATTCGACCAGCTTGACTTTGAGGCTGCGCGTCGCGTAATTCAGCGAAATCGTGTATTTTGGATAGCATACTATCTTGACCATGACCTTGCAAGCAGGCTCGAGCGACCACCTTTGATACACGAGGATGACATTGGTATCGACCTGCCTCCATTATACCCTACAGATGGACTAGGTTACATAACCTCCAAGGATGGCTCCATCAATATCAATTATATGCGTGTGCGCGCTCACCTTGCTCTCATAGAGGGCCATATTCATCGACGACTCATATCTGAAAAGGCAAGGCGCCAAACTGCCATGGAGCGCCAAAATGCGATCCAGGAGCTAGAACTAGAGCTAAGCAGCTGGAAATCTTCGTCTCCTGACCTGAGTTTTACGCTGGACAATCTGAATAGCGTTTCCATAGATGGAATCTCGTGCACGACTTTTGGGGGCGCCGGAGTCTTTTTGCTACGCGTCTTGTATCTCACCTATCTCAACTGCCACACCAATCTGCATGGGTTTTCCTACCGAGCCTTGAGAGTGCAAGCTTGGGACCATCCTCGCTGCCAAATTCAAGCGTCTGAGCCATCCACTGTTCAGCTTTTGCCATTGGTTCAATCTCTAAGTGGAGATGCAGGACCGCCGGGCTGTTGTGTTTCATCGGCAAGAGCGTCGTTGAATTTATTCCGCGTTGCTGATTACGATCAAGCCTGTTCATTGTAAGTAATATCTGCCGATGATATACTGCAAGCCAAAAAAAGAAATCTGGTTAACTAAAACTCTGTAAACAAAAGGGCCGCGGTGCATTACCATGTCACGGCTCTCATAGTTCTTGTTGCTCATGCCGCAAAGAATCCTCTAGCCGATGAGTCAATGGCAGACATCCAGCTTGTTTTACCCGTGGTAGACATGCTCCATAATTTCGAAGAGGTTTCACAACATAGCAGCGTCGCATATGCAAAGAAAATAGCTACTCAGCTTGTGCATGAGTATGCGCGCCGAGCGTTGTTCGAGTGATCAGTCATGAGGGGGCAGGAAGAATGAGCACTGCCTGTAGAATCCTCGAAAATTAAGCTAACAGATACAGTTCTGCGAGTCAGGTACGTGAACGGGCGTCATTTTTGAGAGTCCACAGCCGTTTACTAAAATATCGGAATAGTCGTCAACGCCAATCACATCCTAGAAACCATCAACGCCAGCCGCACATGAGCTCGCTTAAATTAGTTCCACTCTTGATTGAAAATAGGTTCAGAAGCTTCGGAATAAACGATGTAATGGCATATGCAGGATGAGAGAGAGACCCAGTTGAACCAACAACCGAAGGCGGGGAAGTTCGTGTACGCAACATCACCGTTAGCTTGTTTCTCGATTGGTCAATGCTGCCTATCATTCTGCGTTGTCAGAGGCTTTAGATGATTACGTGCCGCTTTATGACTGTTCATATGCACGAGATGGGACGGAACAGGATTAACGACAACAAACAGCAGTTAAGAACTCGTAACGATGTCGTGATGAACATGTCTAGAGTAGTGAAGGATCAAAAGTCTCCATAAAGCTGCCTTAGCTATATGCACCGCAGAGGTCTGAGCTAGTTAATTACTATTCAAAACCACAGAGACAAAATCCTAAGCGAGATTTTCATTCAATTTATCTAACTTTTTTCGGTTATTGAATAACAACCACGTCACTGTTCTAGCAATAACAGCAAGCAATAGCAGCAATAACGGTAATGCAGTGGCCTCGAGAATCAACTCAAGGCAAACGATGAAGATAAGCGGAGTTTTGCAGCCTGATAGGTCAAATTTGAAGAGAAGTACAGCGAAATAGGACGTATACGTCTTTCGAGATTGTTTGAGTATAAAATTTAGACAAGGAATAGGTTTGCCAGTACTCCATCAGTGGAGTACTTTGGTACTCGGGAACAGGTCGGCCTTTAGTGTGGGCCCATGAGAGGCGAATGCGGCGCCACTCCATACCATCTATCCTATGTTGTGCAAGGTTGACCATGGACAGATCTTGTTTGCCTCTGGCTGAATTGCCGGTGGACCTATCTTTTCGATTTCACTGGTACGGAGATCGAGCCGTCTTGTCGGTATCGCGCCAGCTGTGCTCCGTAAGGCCGTAACGCCACGCCCAGTCCCAGGCCATTAGATCCTGATGGAGACCTCATCCGGTCTATCAACAACTAGAGGGGTAGGTCATTGGTTTCATCTGAGTGGTTATCTTTTATGAAAGAGGGTTGACCTGGCATTTAGTCCTAAAAGCGGCAAAGGATAGCAAGGGGCCAAGCTCGGTCAAGCTATAGTTCAGCTTCAGCTCACAGCCACACGAATATGCTTGTTATCGAATTTCATGAAGTAGCAAACTAAATCCAGCAGATATCGTTACTTATTGAATTATATTGAATTATTAACTCGATCTTCTTTTGAGTGTGGTTTCTATTTGCTTTAAAAAACGCCGCCACACTTCCATGAAACTGAATCCTTAAACAGGGAAACATATAGCCAACCACATCTCAATAACCACTTCTCATCTTGCTATAGCGCTATGGGTGCAAAATTGCGTATCTCGCCGTCAATGTTTCATCTGAGATGGAGAAAGCTCAGCCCAGACGCCCGTCCAGCCATATCACCAACAGATCTCTCTTCTAATGCGTAGCTCCCAGACTAATGTAGGCTACTCATAGCCTTTCGGTCCCCGCTCGCTCATTTCTCGCGTTCTGCAATAGCCGCCGTTAAGCTAGTGGGTTTACTTGCCACTAATTTCCAGTGCTCGGGTGAAGCTAGGGGTTAGTATAGTTTACGGCATCGCCGCAATTGGCAACACCATCTATAAAGATCGTCGTACTGAATAGGATAGACAAGTTTTTGGTGATTCAATTTTTTCGGATCTATGACGAACGGTCGGTACGACCAAGGGTGCCGATAGCACGGTATTTGTTTAACAATTCGGATTAGTAGAAATGTCCTCCTTCCGGGATAAGTGACTACATACCGGCCGGCAATCGCAAATGGCGCAATCTCAGGCGGCATGTTAAACGGATAAAGCGGCCTGTTCAACCAGAAGTTACGTGAACTTGTTAGCTATGGGATGTCTTCCCCTTCGTCTGCATCGGAGAATGTCCACAGAGAAGCTGTGGAGACTTCTTGATACCAAGAGTAGAGGTTAGATACGAATATCTATGTGCGGAAACGAGCCGTCTTCGCTGTGGGCTTGTAATCTTAGCTGCTTTAAGACTGAGATGCAAACATGATAAGTTTTTTGGGCCATCTGTTTCCAAATCTCTTCAAGGAAGACTATGAACTTCAGCCAAGTTACAACTGGTCGTAACAGAACAATTGCTTTCTAGATTACTTGGATAGCGACCTGGGACCAACGGCATCCGACTTATGCTGCATAGAATCCAAATATACGTAACGATTGGCGACTTTAGTATATTCTGGCTTGCTCCGCCATCATAGTGGCAACAACTCGGTTGGCCGGATTCATAGCCGCATACTGGACTCTGGAATCACCCCTGTGAGTAGCGGAGTTGCTGCCGCGCAATATCTCGGTGTCTCTTGATCTTGACGTATCGCTTGGAGATTTGCTCTCGGCTAAAATCGGAAAGGTCTCGCGATTAGCTACGTTTACCTATAGTTAGAAGTTGAGTTTAAGCTCCTTGGCATATACGTCAGCTGCAAACATGAACAGAGACCTGGCTTGGACTCGGCCACTCGCACTGGAGTAAATAGAGTAAGAGAGCTTTTGGCCACTTGTTCCACTCTTTTAGTGCTTTACCTAAATTGGTGGAATCCGAAGCTATCTCACAGCAGAACGCATTTCAATGGCGAATTAACAAACGTCATTCGATACGAAACGCGAAGCTCCTTGTTAAATGGTCATTTTGGCTACGAAATCGAATGATTTTAGCTCCAGGGAAGCACAATGTTACAAAAAAAAAGTAACCCTTTTGAGACATGTATGTCTCTCAATTCAATTCTAAGACAAAGAGAGTAAAAGGCAGTCGGTCTGACGATCCTGCTTCATCACAGCTGATTACCCGATACAAGCTCATACGGTCAAAGCTTGCAATATCCGGCCGCTTGGTCTAGAGCTTATTTCCCATCCCAATTCGTATATCCGGTCTGAGGATTGTGATGAATTGGCTCGGCAAATTTATCGAATGATACATTGTACGTTCGTAAATCATGCCTGAATAGGTAATTAAGCTAGTTGGTCCTATAACTCATAGCATACCCAATACTTTCTAAAATGTGCAAGCAAGAGCGGCCGAAAGAAGCTGATTGCATCAACGAATTATTGAAGTAAAGGCGATTTTTTCATTTGAAAATTGCTAGCCATCCCGCGCATAATTAGTTTCGTCAATGGCTTGAAGCTCGGTTCATGCGGCTCAGGTCGGTCTTCGCCGAGTCTGACAGAGACACCTTTGCGAACCACCATGGCACCACGTTCCATCGTCTCATCTTCAGCCGCCTGAAGAGTGCCATTCAGTGAATACCTTCAATTTATTGGCCGAGGCATACGTCTTTTGGAGCATTAAGTTTCCTAGTGTAGCAAGTGTGAGCGAGGTTCCTAACCCGAGCTGGCATGCATCGACGATTGCAAACGCGGCGGTTATAGCGCCAGCCGCTCATTAAGTCCTTCAACGGTCTCGCTGAGCTTTGGCTGAGAGAAGAAGGACTTGACGGCGATTTGACGTAAATCTGCATAGCTTGGGGAGACGTCATTGGGCAGTGCTGCGAATTAAGTTTATCAAGGCACATATCAGCAAGCTGAGCTGTCGTCAACGCCACTGCAGGCTAATCCAGGAGAAGCGTAGCGACAGCCACAGCCAATAGAACCAAATGCAAAGCACCCTCAAGGTCGCTTTATATCGCTAAAACACCAAGTTTCTATCCGCGGAACAAAAATAACAGCTTCCTATTCGTTCGGTTTGTTCTCCTTATAGACCCAAAGGGTGAAGGAAGGATGGAATTGGCCACTATCTCCATCTCCTATCCTGCATGGCGCGGTCACGTTCTCAGCTTCCAGTGCCATGGTTGGATATCTTGCAAAACTCAAAGTTCCACTCAGCAAGATCGACGTCCCGTCATGGGTGAGATCTATACGACGGAAGAAGGTCTCATCAACCCCTCTTCGGAGCGGGGTTTAGAGAAATATGGCAAGATCTGAAATCTTGCTCGCTTGAGGTGTAAATGGGATTGCAGAGTTTGGTGTAGCCTGGTATGCCCTCCTCCCGGGGCCCCGAAACTTCGCCTCCAACCAGATCAGGTAAACCGATTGGGTTGCACTTGAGGCTTTCATCAAAGCTGAAGTAGATGGGTATAAAATGGACTCGGTTGGCACACCTGAAAAAGCTTTATTCTTCAAGCAAACAAGCTCAAAGCAAGTAGTGTCTTAGTAGCTCTATTGCTTGCTATATTCCAACCCTTCTTTATGCCATCTCATAACACAGTGCCTATTCAATCCAGCAATATGGGCAGCAAAGCCGGCGTTCAAGACGGCGACCACTTCGACTTCATTGTCGTTGGAGGAGGTACGGCTGGCAACTGTGTTGCCGGTCGCCTGGCCGAGAATCCCAAGACTCGCATCTTGGTGATTGAGGCCGGTGTCGGTAACCCTGAAGACCACCCTGAGATTACCACACCTTCCAACGCCATGAACCTGCGAAACAGTGAACATGATTGGTCTTATAAGACCACCATGGTCAAGCGTGACGATTATGAGCGTGTTGAGAAACCCAACACGCGAGGCAAGATGTTGGGTGGAAGTTCATCATTGAATTATTTCACTTGGGTTCCAGGCTGCAAGCCTACCTTTGATCGATGGGAGGAATGGGGAGGAAAAGAATGGACCTGGGACCCTCTTGTCCATTACCTTCGCAAAAGCGCCACCTATCATGATGATTCGAAGCTGTATCTGCCAGAGCTCAAAAAGATTGGTGGTGGAGGCCCCATTCACATCTCTCACGCTGAGCTCATTGACGAGATGAAGCCTTTCCGCGATAACATCTTCAAGGCTTGGAAGTCAACCGGAAAGCCTATCACGGAAAACATCTACGACGGTGAGATGAACGGACTCTATCACTGTTGCGATACTATTTATAAGGGAGTGCGCTCCGGAAGCTACCTCTTCCTCAAGGACAAGCCCAACATCACGGTTCTAGCCGAGACTCACGCCAAGAAGCTACTCATCAGCTACACTGACCGGGTTTGCCGCGGCGTGCATGTCGTTCTTCCAAACGGCAAGGACGCCAAGCTCTACGCAGACCGTGAAGTTATTCTTTCAGAGGGCGTTTTTGAAAGCCCCAAGCTCTTGATGCTCAGTGGCGTTGGTCCTGCGCGTGAGCTTAAGAAATTCGACATCGACGTGATTGTTGACTCCCGTCATGTTGGTCAGAATCTCATGGATCATCCGGCTGTACCATTTGTTCTGCGTGTCAAACCGGAGCTTGGTATGGATACTGCTGTTCTCAGGAAGGGCCCTGAGAATGAGAAGATGCATGCCCAGTATAAGAAAGATCATTCTGGTCCTGCTGGCTCAGGCTTCTTGGAAGTCGTTGGCTTTCCGCGAATTGATGAATATCTGGAGAAAGATCCCGAATATCAGAGAGCTAAGAAAGCCAACGGCGGAAAGGATCCTTTCTCTCCTGAAGGACAGCCACACTTTGAGCTCGATTTCGTGTGCCTTTGGGGCAGCGCATTCCAGTGGCACTTCCCACCACCTCCGGAAGGTGAACACACCACCGTCGTCGTGGATCTGGTCCGTCCTGTCTCAGGTCCCGGCGAGGTTACTTTGAAGAGCGCCGATCCGCTCGAGCAACCTTACATCAACCTGAATTTCTTCGCTGATGACCTTGACATCATTGCTATGCGCGAGGGTATCCGCTTTACCTATGATGTATTGACCAAGGGTGACGGCTTCAAGGACCAAGTTATATCAGAGTCGCCATGGCCGATGCCCCTTCATTCCACCTCAGAGATGAAGCGTGCGGTCCTGGATCGCTGCCAGACTGCCTTCCATCCCGTTGGAACTGCCCGACTCAGCAAGAACATCGAGCAGGGTGTGGTTGATCCCGCGCTCAAGGTCCATGGAGTTCATAACCTCCGCGTTATCGATGCCTCTGTCATTCCACTGATTCCTGATTGCCGTATTCAGAACTCTGTGTACGCAGTGGCTGAAAAGGGCGCCGATATGATCAAGGCTGATCATAAGGATATGTACTAATTGAAATGCGTAAAGAGGACGCAAATTGGGAAAGTATGCCGCGCAAACCAAAGCAGTAAAACATCACAAGGAAAAAAAAAAGTCAATCAGTCATTGTAGTATTAGGTATCACAATGAAAATGCAAAATCTAGCTTTTAGGTAGCTTTCTACCAATACACTCCTTCGAATTAACATCCATAGCCTGTCCATTGAACGCAAGGTTAAAATAAAGGCGTGCTGCATGTCGTTCTGTTACTAACTAAAGGTTAGTGGTCTATTGGCATTGCTGAGCCTCAGGGTACATGTATATAGAATCGCATGTGTTAGTTGTGTAGTAGTTGTGTCATTTGATCATTTGCTTAGTCCACTCTCCAATTCCCCCGCGCAAAAGTTCTCTAGCAGCGGTTTGACTCTTGACAGAAATGCCCACCATGCATATACCCACCCGCTCGGCTATTTTACCAGGGTGTATTTAAATTTGGCGATTGACAGGCCAAAGCTTTTGCCTCATTGGAATGCAAATGACCCTGATGAACTTCTGTAGCTTAATCACAACCGGGCCTTTTCTTTTTCTACGACGCATTCTTTAGCAAGGGTTCCGCAAATTTTGCTCCAATAAAACAAACGTATGCTCCCAAATGCTAGAAGTTGACAACTATCATCTATTACAAATAACTCTAAACAGTAAGTTGATAGTTAAACTTGTGACACACGTGGACTATTAGCTGAGAAAGTTTTGGCTACCAATCAAGGCCATCATCATATGTTTCCCTTTGTCGAAGATTCTCTCCACATTTGGGAAGACGCGGCTCTACCAAGGTGGGTATTACCACGAGCCGTTGCATATCGATCTTTCAATCCGGCAATCGCCTACCGCATACGGAACAATCCCCAGTCACAGATGCTACGGCAAATATCCCTGTCAAACGGTAAGCAGCTCTTTGGTGACATACGAGTCCAGGGGAAGAGCCGGGGGAAGCTTGGAGACGAGGAGGTGGATACTTTGCAGCATACTCCATAGATCGTACGGCATCTGGGTTGATGACAGGACTTGTTTGTTTCCGAATCCAGCGCGCGTACTATCGGGGAAGTGGATATTGTTGTAATGCTTACAACTTACACTATATGCAGGTAGGTATTACGGCGTCAGCAGTGACTCAATGACGTGGATCTAGCTATACATGGAAGAAAAATTCCACACAACGCTCGAAATCGAGAAAAACAAAATAACATGTGATAATTCTTTATGCGGCTCTCAACTTGCAAAAAGCCTGAAACAACGATGACAAGTCTGGGGAGTTTACGGAGCTCAGCATGGAAGTGGAACCCGGCAACCCCAGGCTGTCAGCTTCTAACAGAGGTAAGTAATAAGACAGCTGCGCAAAAAGTTGACGTCTTATTTCCCCTGAATTGTTCGCATTGACTACTTAGGCATACTTCAAGGCGATTCGAATCGCGTAGCGCTTGTTTACGCCTCAGTTAATAAAATCAGTTCTGTTGCTGCTGCCTTGTCTATTGTTGCTGCCTTGTTTATTGTTCTGCCTTGTTTTTACAAGGGTCTATGTACGCGTCATGCCGCCTTTATCGCGTTGTTATATAGGGCTGACTTCAGTATCTGGCCCCCGCACGACACATCAAGTCCTCTTCTTGTGTTGTCATATCGAAAGACCGTATCCCTGACCACCCTTTCTATTGCATAGAGGCAGTACAACATACTCTTAGCGTTCATACAACTTTTCCCTGCTCTACACGCCATGGCACAGCCATTCCCGCTAATGTCGCTCCCTGAGGAGATTGTCCAGCTCATCTGTCGGCAGCTCATGACCTACGGGTATCTCGACTCTCTGGCGTTGTCGTATGTCTGCCGCACATCAAAAGCGCTTAATCGCATTGCGACACCTGTTTTATACTCTTACTTTAATTCGTGGGAAAAGATGGAGAAGTTGGCCAATTTCCTGAGGACTATTTGTCTGCGGCCCGAACTTGGTGAACACGTGCAGGAAGCCATATTCAGCAGATTCTACTGGTTTGAACTTACAGAAGATCATCGCAACATCTTTGCCAACGCGGCGACTAGACTGGGAATGGACGTCGGGGGTTTTCTGAAAGAATATCCATACGAGACCATGACGCAACTCATCATCGCACAGATACCCAATGTGAGAATTATGGACGTTGCTACGCACGAGGTCTATGCCGATGAGGGTGTTGGTTCTTTCACGCTACTAGAGCAATTGGCTGCTCAAGTTCCAAGGCGGGTGTCTTTGCCTCAGCTACAACAGCTCACAATAGGCCACAGTGATTACAGGAGAATATCTCTTGGATACTTTGGAGGCATTATTGAGCTTGCGCCTCATATACGAGAACTCACAATAAGCCCTTGCTACGGCTTACATTGTGACGAAGAGCCCAAAAATACCCGGTTCTCTCTCAGCAATGTGACAACGCTAATGATTGATGGCGGTCACATATCCAAGTCTCAGTTCAAATCGATGATCCGCCTTTGTGGACGGTTGGAGGCATTCGAGTTCAATTACCACACTAAATACGCTGGCCTTCGGGAGATTAGCGTGACGCCTAGAGAGTTGATTGAGGCTTTGGCGCTACACAAACAATCCCTTCGCTCCATCTCAGTTGACCTGGGACGACGGGAAAGACAGAAGACAGGCAGAATCTGTTTCTCTGGTTTGTGCGAAAAGGGTGACCAAATTCTTTCACTTCAAGAATTCCCGAGGCTTGAGACTTTTAAGATTGACGGAACGTCGGTCTTGTTTCCAGAAGTTGCAAAATCGGGCTACCACACAAATATCCTGGTCAATCTATTGCCTAAATCTATACGTCGTTTTCAGCTTATAGACGCGCAGTACGAGTCAGTTGCGAATATGATCCGTCTCATAGATTCGATCGCTGAATTTCCCCTTCTGGAAGATGTAACGCTGACGGGAAACACCGCGGATGGGCGTTTAGGTGAGGACAAGGTGGAATTTGATAGGCATGAACTTGATACCCTACACGATATGCTGGAAAAGAATGGAATAATGCTTGGAAATGATAGATATCAGGCTGAATTAAACGCATACTAAGTATAAATACAGCTATTATTGGCTTAAGGAGCAAAAGGCGCTGGGCACTCTCAGTCTCTTGGGAAGCGACGTCAGTGATAACGACAGGAGTGTATTCGTATGAATGACTATACATTTACGCAGCGATACCTGTAACAGCTCGATATACTAAATATGGTATGTTACGATGCATGGGCAAGTATTACTCTTCGTATTCGCACTCGCTAGGTACGTTTCGGGAAACTCATCTTTGTGAGAAGAACGATGGGCTGGACAGAAATAAGAGCTAATGCAGCACTTTAGGCTCTAATCGCCCGATTTAGAGCAATAGGCATACTATGCCCTACCATCGTCAATAAGGCAGAATAGTAATACCCATCACGCGATCTTTGGTAGCAACTATGAATGGGACCAGATATACCGAGAGTCAAGATAGGGCTAGCCTGTTAAGTTACGCTTTAAATAACGAGACGCATGAAAACAGCTGGCTGAGGCGCAGTCTAGAACACCTCCGTGGAGTGACTATCCACGTATCGACCATCCAGGAAGGGTCATTAATACGCTTAGGACAGCAGGTAGGGCTGACACAGCGGCAGCTTTACGCCCTCAAGGGATGCTATATCTTTTGGGGACCCCTGATACTCTTCTCGGCCGGTACCCCATGTGGAAGAGGTTCCTCCGGGTCCCATCACCACTCGGCCGTAACTTGTTGCACATGAATTTTCAGCCGCACACCTCCACCTTAGCCCTGGATTATTTCCCTCGTCGTGGGCTGATCCACTTCTCCTGCTGCTGGTTAAAGCTTCTGGTAAAAGTTCCGACACCCCTGCTGCGAACCTTTGTTAAACAAGGGTGCCGGGGACCACATTCCTAACCCTGCTAAACGGCACGGTCGAATATCCGTCCTAGTTTCGCATGAGGTTGCAGTTACTGCACTCAATGTAGAGACTCTCTAAGCAAACCGTTTTCGCTTGAAGAACTCAAACAAGCGAATTTCCCCGAAGCCGAGTAAGAAGATATACACCGGTCATGGATCTTTCACTAAGAGCTGAATCAAGTATAGACTGTGCGTGCTATTGTCTCACCTCCCGGGAGGGAGGCTCAAGGATCAATCAATCACGCAGAAATTTGCCAGCCCTATGACTCCAGCTCGGGTAGGGCTAAAATATCCGTCCCAGTTGAGTCACAATTCGCGCCGTTGTGATGTTGGTAAGTGAGACTTACAAATGCAAATCAGGGCAGGCAAGGTGTTTCTCTAGTAATCCGGTGCAATTTCGATATGCCTGTAGTGACATGCTCCCTTCCATTAATAGATGCTGATCAAAGATTGCTTTCCTCACAGTTCGCAAGCTTTGCCCAGTTCAGGAACACTGGTCTCATCAAACGTGGTAACATGATACAGTAGCTTTGAAAACAAGAAACAGTATCTATTTTGATATACGCACCGAAAGGGAAATATTTTGAGACACGAGCCCGTGAGCTGACATCCATCTGCTCCCATATAGATAGTTATTGAATACACACATAGCAAGCGGGGCATAGTGAACAGGGGATGCAAAGGTTTTGAACCACAGCAAAAGATTATACACATACAACAGCAAGGGTTCACCTGGATAAAAAGTGGTTACGATACAAGTTTGTACGCATATTTTCACGTTGCGATCTTTCGATAACGTTTCGAGCGCCTCGTAGGGCTGAGTAAGATTGTAAAATACAAAAATCCCCATAATTTTCTTCACTACACTCGGGTTTAATAATAAGTGAATCTTTCAATTCAGTGTGGAACCCTTTGCCTTTGTCTCAAAATCTTTCTCAATTCAAGATCAGGGAGATCGATTTAAGCCACCGCCCACAGCGCTGGGATTTTGGGCTGTGTCGATAATCCCTGCTTATCCCCGTGAACTATCCCATCCAAACTAGGCAATACAGTCAAGCTTCGCAGACAACTCGGCATTACTGGTGGAACTCAGCTCTAACCTCGGCGGGCTATAAGTGGATCGCCAATGCTCAGTGGCGCTCTGATAGGCTCCTTCACATGAACTTAATATTGTTACTGTCCGGGGCGGTCTCGCCATCAACTCGGGGGTGTTTGTGGGGCCGCTGCCACCGTCGCTTTCTAAGCACCGCGCCTGTCGCTTGCGCTTCGGCATTAGCCGTGGAGAGGGGATCGTTTTGGGGCCGTTGACAAGGACAGCTTGGCTGAGGAACTGCGGAGAACCTATTTGCAAAGGACAAATGATGGCAACAACGCGCCACCAGTATGTTCTTGGCAGAGGCGGGACAACGCCTATCATACGCTCAGGAACAGTACCGTACCACCTGGTTGGCGTCGGGGATCAGCCGACGGGTATGAGCCGAGAGAGTTTGCCTCATCCGACTCCTCCAAACAGTCAGCCCAAAAGTCCAAGTTGTAGGGTCGAGCGAGCCCCATTATGCAAGAGACGTGGTAAAAGTAGTGAATCTAGACAAACGGCCGGCTCTTATGTATAAGCTCGATATTGAAAGATCCGATAGCCGCTATAATTTGGACGCAAGGGTGTTGGTGCTTTTCTGGCAACTAGATCCTCCCGTCTTCTATCGCCGTCAAAACTGCCGCCACTCGGCGATTACAGTGCACCCATGCTATATTCTTATTGCGCCATAGGTTGTCTGCCAGCTACTTTAGGCAAGCATTCAAAAACTTTTACCGTTTGATGAAGAGACAGGGCATGGCGGGTAAACTAGCCAGCGCTACTAAACAAATAGTCCTCACAATACCACAAGCATACTGCCACCCGAGATAGGCCAAGGCGGTTTTTTCCCTTGTACAGATCGGCAGGAGACATCCGTTCTGCCAAAAGAGATAGCTAATCTGGAAATTGTCAGTGTCGTTTTTCGTCATAGTCCACGGCTCTCGCTCTTACGAAGCTAGTCCCTTTCTCCTTCGTAGTAGTGGGCTAATTTAGAAAGGAGCATCTTATACGAGAGGATTCAATTGGCTAGTTGGCACTCATTACTATTTGGATGGTACATAGTCAGATTTATATAATCTATCTATCAAAATAGATACAGCGAACTATACCATATAGATCCAGGTAATAGACGCGCAACGAAACATGCTCGTATTGTTTTCATCAGCTGCTCAGTCGTCGCTCGATTGCCAAGGCACACACAGTTCCCGCTTACGTCTACACAGACTTTCACTTGCAAGAAAATGGTGCAGTCACTTTATTCATTTCCAAATCTCCATCGCCACGTTGCCACCCCCTGGTGGCACGATACTCCCAATCCATCCATCCAGGGCCCCGGGATCACGTACCGGCCGGTGCTTAAGCGCGGTGATGAGATGGTGGCCAGCGAACCACAGGATGATGTTAGAGATATCGACCCACTACAAGGCTTTAAAAATGCAACTCTGACCGTCCATGCACTCACGGTAATTGAATGGAAATAGTTGTGGTTGACTAGCTTGCGGGAGCTTGAGTCAAGGTAAAGCTAAGAAACCAAGACTCAACACCAAAACTCAAGATATCGACACAGTAAAGTCTAGTTAGTTAAGCCCTCAAGATGGCAAGATCCGGAAGATCCCGTCGGCTGCCCTGCATCGATAGAAAAAGTTTTACTGGAGGCAAAAAAAAAGAACTACATAAACGTGACGAAATCTCAGCTTCAAAAATAGAAGTAACAAGCAAAAACAAGGAACTCAGCAACAGTAGAAGGTTCTTCGGCGATCCCCGTCAATCATGCACATGCAGCTTTGAAACGAACATTTCTCGGGGTGTTCACGTGACCCGCGCAAAGAGACTATCTCCTCGACACGAGGAGGATTGAGGCTCGGTATTACGCCTCCAACTCGGAAAGCCTAGCCTGTTAAATTCCCACCAGTGGAAATGTGGCTTTCGGCGTGTGTCCTAGCTGTCTCGATTCGGTTAATCTGTGGAGACTAGCGAGGACACCCCCCTTCGGTGTGTGGCTTGTCAGCAAAGCTCGGGGAGTCGGGGGGGCCTAGCTTATTGGTGGTGATGCCTTCGCTTGGGATATAGTAGAGGCACCATGGACTTATAAACAGCTCGACATAATACGAGACACGACAGGGCTGCACTAGTCGGAAGTGCTCACGAAAGATGTGATGACAAAGGGGAGAGAACAAGGAAGGCAAATAAAGACCAATTGCTTGCAACAACAAGACAACCTGGGAGAAAAAACCAAAAACATCAACAACTTTACTCAACTCGACCTCGTCGACACGATTCGATATATTCAGCTTCATGTTGCACAGGCGAAACTCGTTAGCACGCTGCTTTCCGGTCAAGATGCCTGGAGGCGACTCAACAGAAAACATACCAGCGGGAGACTTCGACCTGCTGCTATTCAGACGGCGTCGATTCCGTACGGCGAAGGCTTGCTATCCGTGTCGACGACGCAAAGTCAAATGTGACCTTAACCAGCCTTGCGGGACTTGCATCAGTCGGGAGCATCCTGATTTGTGTGACTATACAACCAATACCTTTGCTGGAGCGGAACCATCCACCTCCGAGCAGACCCCGAATAGCAATGAGCAGCAACAATCAGGAGCTTCCAACGTGAATTCCACGGCTTCTGCCATGGCTCAGGGGGTCTTTGTCGACCTGGCGTTGCCGTACAGTACAAAGGTACATCTAGGCCCGGAGTCTCTACCCAGTGTTTTCTCAATGGCAGGACAAAAGGGTAAAGACTCTTCGTTGAAACTTTCGATGGACCCAAAGAAGGTTTTCGAGTTGTTGTGCCTTCAAGACTCGAGCACGACGTTTCCCTTTACGAATCTGTGGATGCCAGGTGATGGCATTGAAAAAGTCTACAGCGCTTTGCCAGAAGACGATGTTATCTTGAGGTAAGTCAAGCCCTGAGTCGTTTCTTCTCATTAGGATATAAAGTTTGAGCTAATTGTTTCGATTTCAAGCCATTTTCGATTATATCAAGAATCTCTATTTCATCTCGAGTCCTCGATTATAAATCTACGAAACTTTGAAACTTCACTCCTGGAGTTCCTTCAAAGGCGAAGAAATACTCCCCCCGATGCGTTCCTAGAACCCCTTTCTGTATATCCAATCTCGTGGTTCGGGCTGCTCTTTGGAATGCTGGCATGCGGTGCCCAACTTGCTTCGATAGAAGGGGAGCTTGATATCACGAAAGCATGGGTTTTTGGTAAGCCTCTGATGTTAAAACATCCGCTATTTTGGGATTTTGATTCTCACACTCGCATACAGCATGCTGCTCTTTTCAATGCTTACGATCATGCAACTTCACTTCGTACCCAAATCTGGAGGTTGTGCAGACCTTGATAATGCTGGTAAACTACCTTAGAAACCAGGGGGATGCAGGGGCCTCGTGGTCGATGTTGGGTGAGTAATCCCGCATATCCTCCTTTTTGACAGCTTTCACGCGTTATTTTCTGACATACGGCGTTCCATAATAGGCTTAGCAATACGACTTGCCCAAGCCCTAGGCATTCACTGCACGCCTGATCCCAACACCATCAGTAATACCAAAAGAAGAGAAGAAGCAATCATCAAATCTTCCATATGGTAAGAACTTTCGTCATCAAACTGTTTATGGAAATTCGACTAACAGAATTTAAACTCTGCAGGCGATCTTTAGTCTGGCAAGACACTCTTTCATCTCTTTGCTACGATCGACCGTCCGGAATTACTGTCCTTGAATCCATTCCATCGACAACTTCTTCGCCTCGATTCTATTCATTCTTTGACAGCTGCCACCATTTATTTGTGACGGCAAATAAGATCGGTCATTCTCAGAATCAAGCCAAATTCTCAGGAGAGCGGCTGCCCAACGAAGCGATTCTTGATTTCCGAAAAATTGTCAACGTCATTGAGACCCGATCGGTTCCTCATCTACAAGACTTATCCAAATGCCAATCAAAGAACGATTATATTCAACATTTTATATTCCGACTCTTCTCAGACTCTGTCATGGTCTGCCTTTACAGGCCGGCCATGACGGGCGATGAAACACAGGACAGCGACATTACCGAGTACTACCTGAACCGATGCCGATCTGCTTTACAAACATACATGGAGCTACTTGATTTGAACGGAGCTTTCCAGAGACTTTGGTTCTTCGTTCACATTACTTTCAGCTGCGCTCTGATTTTAGGCCAGGCGGCCAATATGCGAAGTGTTGATGCCGACAAGGCATTTTTGAAGCGTTTCTTCCATAGCGTCTCGCAAAATCGCGCTTTTGTTAACCTTCCTGTCTATGAAAATGCCTGGAAGTTGCTGCAAGAGTTCTTATTTGCAAACGAGCCGTTTATGGAAGACTAAAAGGGGGAAAGAGATTTATGAGGTACATGGTGGCATATTGGCATGATGCGGCTGGCCGCACCCCTATACCCTTTGAAGGTTATTATTATGATTACACTCATGACATTGTTCTTTGTTTCAAATTTCAATGTGCAATAGTGAAATGTTGCTATTTTCCTATAGGTTGATACTTGTGTTACACACAAAATGCATTTTATTTAACTTGGAGAATGATCACTTGTAGAGATGTCATCCCACAATAATGGCTCGAAGAAGAAGAAAACGGGGCATGTTCACAATACTAGTAATACATTTAAAAACTGTCTTCGTTGTGACAGTAGCCCTCCAATGTGATGTCTCTACATGCTGGGCATCTTAGAATGGCGAACCCACGTCATTGATGTCTAACTGTCTGCCAACGCCTTTTGCTTATATTCTTCTGCCAACTGTTGTAAAACTTCAATTGCCTCTTGCTCTCTCCCTAGCGGTACGAAACAGTGATCATGATAAAAACCGCTGACCGGGTTAACGCCCATTTTGTGCTCCGCCAGTCTCGTCGCTATTACCGCCATGAACCCGACAGCCTCCAAGCTTGACGTCACATTCAGCGTAATCATTTTGCAAGGGAAAAAGAAGTTAATCTTGTGTGCTTCCGCGTATTCCTGGCTGACAATGAATGTGATTCCCTCTGTTTCTTTGAACAAGAGCTGGGTTTCCGTCAACGGTGGGAGATTCGATGTGTCGGTAAGAGTTGCGAAGACGTAAGTTGTGTCATGCAGAGTGGTTGTGAGAGTGGCCAGGAGCTTGGCAAGCGATTTCTCGCCAGGGTCGCTTGTGAGCTTCGACATTATTAAAGTGTTATATAAAATAAATTTGCCAATACTTTCGTCCGAGTTATGAATACCAACAGCACCAGGCTATATGTTTGCGTGTGTGAAGCAATTCATGGAATGCAAAGTTTCTCATGTTCTTTTATAAAGGCAAGTTACATAAGCGCTATGATCTCCGCAAAATGTAAGGCGCGCCTATTCGTACATGCTATGGCCGCATACAGTTAGGAAATGCCTGCTAGAATGCTCCGTTTCTCAATTGAAAGCGGCAGACGTCGGTCCAAGTTTTCATTCTTATTAAATCTACAGTCAAGTTCGGTAGAGTTGAAGAGTGTATTGCCCGTATCAAGTATTGAACTGACATGAGAGATTAGAAATGAGTCAGCTGTTACAGACTGAAGAATGCATGCATGCTATTGAATAGACGCCTAGAGATTCGAATTATCTGCACTTTTAAACACACCATGTCGCCCAGCTCCGGCACTAAACTGAGCCGCGCCCTTTACGCTCTCTGTCGTAATTACCTGCGATCCGTTCGCAAACTCATTTCTCAGCGCATCCACAAACGACGTTGCGTTATAAGCCGAGTAGTAACAATTTGACCGGTCCACGTTCATGCATTCCTGAGGGAAGCCAAGTAGCTGTCTAGCAATCTTTGTGGCCTCCTCCAAAGACTGTCCCTTGGGAACAACGCGATTTGCGAGGCCCATCTGGAGAGCCTCTTGAGCGCCAACTGGTCTGCCGGTGAGGATCAGATCCAAGGCACGGCCGAGCCCAACAATTGCCTGGAGTCGAACTGTGCCGCCGTCGATGAGTGGCACACCAAAGCGTCGACAAAAGATTCCAAAAACAGCATCCTCTTCAACGACACGAATATCACCCAGGAGAGACAGCTCCATGCCTCCTGCAACAGCGTATCCCGCTACCGCACAGATGACGGGCTTTTTGATCTGAAGCCTTGAGGGTCCGATGGGCCCGATTTGGCGGTCACCGGTAACAGCATGACCGCCATCAACAATTGGGCCCATGTAGTCCATATCTCCAGGGCCATTCCACTTGGCCACCTCGTGTAAATCGAAGCCAGCGCAGAAGGATCCATGGGCGCCATGAAAGACGCACACTTTTTGGCTGGAATCGTCCTCGAAAGCAATAAAGGCCTCTGTCAGCTTTCGTGCAGTAGGGCCATCAACTGCATTTCTGCGGTGGTGTCTGTTAATGGCGATGGTAGTGATGCCGTCAGCAGTCTTGGTAACCTGCACAGACGTGTTCTCGTCTCCGGTTGGCGGCGCCATTATGAGGCTCTGATGTATATTGGAGATAAGCTGTGATCAACGCACACAAATGCAAACAAATGCATTCACATCAATCGCAACTGCTGTTCAGTTTGCCATGAGCTTATATAAATAGCTTCTGGAACTCCGCTCATCCGAGGCAAAGGCGTAATCTACAGATCATTTCTGAGTAAAGTTCGGTGCGGAGAAAAGGCTGTTCACGCTTAAGCATAAAACGTTGCTCCAACTGCCGCAATGCCGTAAACAGCCGGGGTTTCTTCCCTATTTCATGGTGAATTTGCTGCTAAAAACTCCATAGCTGGCGAATGCAGCTGTCTAGCCATTTTCATTAGACTTGAATCATGTGAAATGCCTCGGTAGAACTCGAAATGGCGATGCAAGAAATACGCTTGCATGTAGCTAAGACAAATGCCTTGCCCGAAAGAGTATACAAAATCCGATCTTGGAGGGCATTGCTCGATGGGTAATATTGCCTCGTAAGCCCATAGATAAAATTGCAATGCGAAAAGAAATCCGGGGTTCATTCAAATATGGATTCAGCGAATTAAATTGTATTACTCCAATATGAAAAATACTGTGTTTTTATTATTGATGGTGTTCGATTGAAGCGCTATATTTAGGCCGCATACATGTAGGTCGGTAAGATCGCGGGCGCTAGATGTACAAGCTTTGTTAAAACGATCAGGGGGCAGTTTGAGGAAGGTTAGTTTTGATCTCCGCATTAGCCTTTTCACAAATTACAATTGATAGTATCAAAGATGAAGAATCTACCTGATTAAATATAATGGAAATCATTCGTGTTATGTTGTGGCATTGTCAGCTTTCTCCTCTGAAACTGCGTGTGTTAATGGTCAAACTGACCAGCGACGTGTATGAGTGGTTGGCCAAGTTGCGCGGCGTTAATTTCAGCCTTTACAAAAATTTCTTTTGCAAAATGCAATTTGCAGAATTACATAATATTGATACTATATTTACCTCCGCGTATAATATCAGGGACTTCTGTTTCCGGCGTCATTTAGGCACCTCCGTGTACTTCACTGTACCAGCGTGTTATAAAGTAGGTACATTTACGGAAGTAGTAGCCAAGTTCAATGTTATTATTCACTACGGTTATGATTCATGTTGCAACAGTACAAGTAGATTGAAATGCGGATCGCGATATATCCTGACCATTGGGTGGAAGCGTTATCTACAGGAAGCCATCAGCCTGCCGCATATGCTCATATAGTGGTATCACGAGCAATACCAATATATAAACGAAGTTTCCGACAGCACATTGAAATAGGTATGCGGCCAATCAAAGTTGCACTACATAGCTAGGTAGGTATACCTTCATACTCTTCGTGGAGAAGTATCTAGTAGTGAGCGATAGTCTGTCCCTTCTGCTAGCAACAATGGATACTTTCGTATAGCGCCACTCGAAGCTTTACTGCCTTCTAGACTTTTTGCTTGGATGTTTTCAGATATGCGACTCACATTAATGGCGCTTTTTGCTGCTATTTTTAATTTTGTGCCTTACTACAGCGTTGCTTGAGTACCCTCCTCGCGTCGATTTACTTTCGGTAATCTCGTAATCCCCACACCTACCACTTCACCTGCTCTCGAAAATTGATCATTCTTCGAAAGATGCTCCAAAAGGGCCGAATTTATTCCTCGGAGATCCTTAGATCTGTATGTGGCAGATGGAGGAAGAAGCGGGTCACGTGGCGTCTCTCGCAATGACTTCATCTATAGTACCTCCCAGTACCCGATGTATCCATAAACTATAAACTACATGTGTACCAACAATGAGGGAATATACCTGCCTATATATAGTCGTAACATCTGCCCGGCACATGAAAGCCATCTTTTGCAACTGTGTTCTTTCCATCCTTTGACCGCGCGCCTTTCCATCTCTTACAACACCACCATACCTACTCTACAAGACTGCCATCCTACTTCATTACTATCATATCTTTGGACAGGATTCACCATGCCGGCATGGCAAATATGCTCTCTCTGCCAATTTCACATTGCGTATGAAGATATCATCAAAGGTTCGTTGCGGCATTTTATATTGGGTAGTCAAGGAGGCTGACCTTGTGACCGCAAGATGATGAAGAACGCAATTACAAGGGACTGCTATCCCCTGCTGGCCAGTCATATTTCCAAACTATCTGGGAGCTTCACTGCTTAAGACGCTATCATCGACAATGTCTAGATCTGATAACTCTGCCAAATCAACAACGTCTCTGGGATCTCTCGGATGCGACCAAATATGATTTCATGCCTAGCGCTCAGCAACTGGACGTCCGCCAATACAAAATTAGGTCCATGTTGAGTACAGCGCTTTCCACACACTTTGCGTATTCAGCATGCAACTTGCCCTTGGAGCTCTGGGAAATCGTTGCAGAGTATCTAATACCGGAATATACAACCGTGAACATACAAAGGCTGTGGAAACCCCCACCGGAGCCCAGCTATGCCGATATAACATGCGCCATATGGTGCAAGTATGTTGATTTTGAGGGCACGCGGTACATATCCGAATTCTCCAATGATCCCGGAGGTGATGATTGGGAACTGATATTCGAACCTTCTGACGAGCGAATTATCGACGTATATGCGGCAGAAAACCACTTCGGCATCACAAGATTACTCTTCTCTGGCCCCCACAATTCACCAACTGTCGAGGAGGCTGAAGGGATATGGTGGCGCAAAAGCCGTGTCGACGAAGAAAGTCTAAGTATACGCGGGTCCTTAGATGTGTGCAATCTCTTACTTCATGTCTGCATTTGTTACTGGTCTAACTTTCTCCTTAGGGCATCAAACTTCGTCGTTTGATGGATGTGGATGGGGATCATATTGCATGGAACGTCCCGAGATCCAACAGCATTCGATTCGAGAATTTGTCTCCCAGTGCTTTCGTCAAGCTTCCGGATCGAATGGCATCGCTCGTTTGCAACCGCTCTTCGATCATTGGTTTTTCAGTGCTCTGGGAATACGGATTGGCCAAACTTGTTGTTCACCAGAGAGGTGAAGGTGGATTCAGATACCAGTCCAGCAATTACAAGTCCTGGTTGCATATGCCAATCGATCCTGATGAAATGATCACTGAAATCTGGATGCGCCAGAGTTTAAGACGTCGAGAGAGAGCTCTAGGAGTAAGTTGAAGAATCGCATTTGAGAGAAATCACGCTAAGATAATTGTCTAGTTCAAGACAAACACAGGAAGAGTCTTCATTGCCGGCATATTTACTACTCGGTGTTCAAACTGGATCTTAGTAGATAGGCCAAGCCGGATGGGCGAAGTACTGTTCGATTGTTCAGGCGGGGAAATAAGCTCTCTAGCTTTCGAGAGCGACAAGCCCGCACACCCGGAGTCGCCTTTTCCTATTCCCAAGGCGTCGGAAGTTCCGTCTCCTTCCACCATAGAAGACTTTTTCTACTCAAGCCACGACTTGAGTGGTCTAGTGAAAGTTACTCCTTGCAAGTTTGTCGATAGAGAAGGCTTCTCAGGTATGCTTTTGCATTTCTCGACTGGCCATCGAGAAAGCGCTGGTTCGGTACGATTGGACTGTTTGTGCCCTTCAATAGACTTGGAAAGGAGTGGTACCTCTTTATTTCTGGTCTTCAAGAGAAGAATCGACTTGCACCCTTATGTTGCTGAGATTACTACCACTCCGTGCGGCACTGAAAAAGAGTATGAGCCTGTTCTTGAGCTCTCTTGCGATGGGAGACTGGAATGGTGGTGGTCACGTCATCAAACTTATGTGGTGTACAATGGTCAAAAAAGTCTCTCAACTATATAAGTAGCGGGATGCTGCCTTGAGCCAAAGCGTCTGTCTTTTATTTTCTAATGAGAAAGTTATAATAAAACTTCAGGTGGATTGTGCCAAGAGCGTTTAGTGCAGCAATAGCATATCAATTTTACACACGGAGATAATGGAACACTATACTTCCAAAGTGCAGCTTCTAAAGCGGCATATTTTCGCTCCTATTCCATCGCCAACGTTCCTTGTATCATCTTGGCCTGCCCATCTCCTTCCAATGCAACCGCCATCCACAAAAGCATGGACAAATCGTCCACTTTCTCAACCCATTCGGCCAGTTCTCTCGCAAGATCAGCTTTGGCAGCCTTGAGAAAATTTTCGCCACGAGACAATGACTGTCTCAGTAGAAATAAGTTTCCCATCGTCAAACCCCGATTTCCCTTCATCAGCTTTGAATTATTCTCCTCGTTATATCTTCTTCTCCAGTCTCTGTCGGATATGGGCTGCCAAAGTTCTCGAGTACAGGGCAAAGGCAGATCGACAAACTCTGGGCATCTCCCCTTTGAAGGAGTCTCGCCTTTTACATGAAGTAACAGGTCCATAAGGTACATGAGACATGCCATTCTGATTAATTGTTAGTGTTGAAGGCGAGGCGCATGTCTTGTTTGGGCTAAATACCTTCTTTGACTCTCTACAAAGACCCATTTGCTGCGAGACAGGGATGCGTAGTCTAACCCTTGGTCGTATGAACTGATACTGTATAGTCGGCGAGCAAAAATCTGTTCGAGTATGGCGAGTTAAATACGACGCTCATGCAATGCAATGTTTAACTGTGACTCAGGCGCCCTTACCTCTGTTGTTGAAATGAGCCAGTCTATATCCTCTTTTGGTACCGACTCTGTAGACTGTGAACATAACAGGCCATATATCAAAGTCGCTTGTGAAGCCTCTAACAGACTCTTTGTATCATAGTTATTGTACTATCAAGGAGTCCGTAAGTATTTCTTCCTCATCATAATCGGCGAACTTACCTCCGCGCGCATTTCGCGCAGGTGAATGTATATCTGCCGCCAAATGAAAGACGTGCTTTCTGAGGTTCGAGAATAAAACATTTGGGTCAGATTTCTGCAAATCGCCAATGATTGAGGCAAACAGCTATGAGGTGCCTCTGAAGGGCATTCGTCATTTTGGCTTAGGTAGCACGGGGGATGTATGAAAGGCGGCAAGTTTTTGCCCTCTGCAATTCGGCGAGTATAGTCAAAAAGCTGGCTTAATAGCATCTTGGCCGTTAAGGAGCCTTGCTGAAATGATCTCTCGCGCATCGAAAGAGGAGGCTTGTCTGGGGAATCGGATGAGTCCATCGCCGTCATTAGGAAATCCGAGCAGTTAAAGCCGACGCTGGTCGGCATCGGGGAGGATGCGGTGCTGAGGCCAAAGCTCGACATGGAATATGGAAGAGAAAGAGGATTCGATCTTGACATTGGGTCAAGAAAGTATCGAGACACAGAGCTATTGTCAGAATCACCCTGTCTATCCGGCGATGAAGTTATCTCATGAGGAAGTGCTGATGTTACAGAAATATCGAAAGGTGAAAATGTATCGCTCGGATAGACAGCCAAGTCAGGCATTCTGCTACCAGCCTCGAGTAACGTAGCCATAGCATCAAATGAATTCTCTTCTGAATTTGCGTCTGAGCTGGCAAAGTAGTTTCCTGCGTCTGCTGCTAGAGCATCTGAAATTTCGGCAACAGAAACTGAATTCTCCGTAGGTAGACGTCCATCATTTGCAATCTTGTCAATGGGTATTGAAGCAGTTGTCACAGGCAATATTGGCCTGAAATCCTTCCTGCGTTGTTGATTACCCGCATCGCGTATACGGCTCTGCGGATAGTGGCACTGGAGACAGCGCTTTGCGCACCGCGAACAAGGAGACGACAAGGAACATCGCGATTTGGCCACGCGGCAGTTGTCGCAGGATTTGGCTCGGGTATTTGGCATCCGGAAGTTCGGTACTGGTAACAAATCAGGTAAAGGATTTGGAAATAGAATAATGGAAATGCAAAAACAACGGAGATTGAAGCTGCTTGACACCCCTTTAGCTGAACCAGCAAGATTCCTAAAGCATCTCCGGAGTTGTAAGCCAATGAGCTGTCGCTGCCGGAGTTTGCGGCCAATCATAGCGAAGTGGGTAAGATCACCGTCAGCCATAATCTGACTTGGAGCACGAAGTAGTGGCGGGGCCGGTATCTAGAGAATGCGCTGAGATAGGCGACAAGGGACTAAGAACGGAAGCTTAAACTGTATAAGTGGAAGAGAAAAAGAGATATAAGAGGCAAGTATAGCCCTATGAGCAGACACAAACATTCTTTCATCAATGTCTTATAATTCCAGGCCATCACTTCCATATTTCACAAAACGAAACAATTTACTTTACTAAAACTGAACAATGGCTGTACAGAAGACTTGCCTCGTCACAGGCTGCTCCGCCGGTGGTGTTGGCGCCGCATTCTGTGAAGCCTTCAAGAACAAGGGCTATCATGTGTTCGCAACAGCACGCTCGCCCTCCAAGATACCGCAACCTCTCCATGACGCACCCAACGTTACTGTTCTGGCACTCGACGTGACATCCGCGGAATCGATTGCAGCGGCCCTTGCGGAAGTTCAAAAGAAAACGAGCAAACTCGACGTCCTCATCAACAACGCTGGGCTTGGGCTCAATATGCCAGGTCTCGACACATCACTCGAAGAAGCCAAAAGTTTATTCGATCTCAACTTCTTCGGAGCTCTGGCTATGATGCAAGCTTTTGGTCCTTTGTTAGTCGCAGCCAAGGGCTGTGTGGTTAATAACTCCTCTGTGGGCGGCGTCTTCAATTTCCCTTTCTCAAGTACGTACATGCAACTCTTTCAACTTTACTCTCTAGTCTTAAGCTAATTTTAAAAAGGCATCTACAACGCCAGCAAAGCAGCATTGATTCACGGAGGCGAGACTTGGCGCCTTGAAATGGCACCTCTTGGAGTTCGCGTCATGACTCTCGTCACAGGCGGCATTGCAACAAACTTCTTCGTCAACATGCAAACCCTCATCTTCCCCGAAAACTCTTACTATAAGCCCATTAAAGACATCATTGAAGAGAACCCAGAGGAGAATCCCTATGGCCAGAAGCCGGACGCGTTTGCCCGCGATGTTTTGCAGCGAGTCGAAAGGGGGGCGAATGGCAAGCAATGGGTCGGTGGTGGCGCTGGTGTAGCTCGCTTTGGCTTGTGGTTGATGCCCCAAGGTGCTATTGTAAGTATTCCTTTGGACCATTTGCAACTTAAGACTTGAACTGTCACTAATAGTGAGCGAATCACAGGATAAACTCTGCCAGAGTATGAAGCCATTCGCCAAGAAGCTGGAGCAAGAGCATGCCAAGCGTGATTGAATTAAATAGCTGTCGAATTCTTCAAGATACCAATAGTTGTCGTTACTACACGCTGTTTTACTTAATCTCTTCTTGTACAATCTGGATATTGTAACGTATTTGCATACATGGGGCTTAGTTTCAGCTTTTGCTTTCACTTTTTCATAGATGTAGTAGATCATTTGTTTACTTATGTTAGACCATACACACAATTTATTTTTAGTCACATTTAAAGATAGCATTCTTCAACGAAAGAGATTTGTTACAAATAACTTGGATTCATTGGAACGCCTTCTCTCATCTATCTGAGCGTTTAACGCTCTCTATACGATTAGATACTAATTATTTACCGCTACTTTGTTGTTGGGCCTTTTAATTCATTTTCGCTCCGTAAAGACCAGCGGACATTCATCCTGCGCATATAATTAGTCATACAATCTCTAGTGAGCCAGGACCAGGCTTGATCTTTATGTTCAACATACCATAGGAAACAAGGTTGCAAAAACTCGAATTTCTTCCGAGCGACTCGTTGAGTGGTGTACCCAATCCACCTCCAGTGAGGCCTTGCCAATCATGTGAGCAAGAGTAAGCGGCACATATCGTCGTGCAATACAGTCGTGTGCACCAGCGCCGAATACCAGCCAGTTCTTGGTCTTTGTCTCAGCATCGCCGGTGATCCATCGTTCTGGGTCAAATGCATCAGGGTTCGGATAGGCTACTGGATCATGAAGAGCAGGGTAACAAGAGGGGATAATCATGGCGTTCTTGGGAACCGTGTAGTTTGGAGTAACCGGGAAGGCCTTGGTAGCGAGGTAAGGCACAAAGATGACTGGCGGGCGGTAGCGGAGGACTTCTTTGATCACGGCATGCGTATAAGTCATTGACTCGAACATACCGAGTTCGAATGGTCGGTTCTTATCGCCACCTCGCACAGCCAAATTTTCTTCTCGTAAGCGGTCCAAAACATCCGGTCTATCAGCCAAAATCTGGAACAGCCATGTGGTAGCGCTGCTGGATGCATCTTGAGCCGCAAAGAGAAATGTGAATAATGTCTGGGCAATTTCTTCTGGTGAGAATTCGCGAATAAGGTTGGTCGGCTTCTCGATTCCCTCGGCACCCGCAGCAATTGCTTCGTTGTACTTTAGAGATTCATACATGTGTTCAACCCACTGGTCAACTATGCATGTTGGCGTGGCACCGGAAGCCATGTTTGCCTTGCATGCAGCAGCGGCCTTTGTGAACTCAGCCAGGACGGCATCTGCAGTGCGCTTCCCTCGCCAGCACTTGGTGAAGGGGATATAAATAGAGAATGGGACGTTGACAAGGTCGAGCGCATCAGTAACGAGATAAAAATCGTCTGCAATTCTCTTGACTGCCTCCTGGGAGATGTAATCTCCAAAGAATGTTCGGCAAGATAAAGCGCAGTTGATCTCTCTGAACCAACCCATGAACACGCTTGGCTTTCCCTTGTTCGCTTTACTAGCTTGAACAAACTTCTTGAAGTAGTCTCCGTAGACTTTCTCTTGAACTGGCAGATACGTGCTCAAAGCTTTGTTTGTGAACAGGCCCGTCAATCCTCTACGGAACTCAGCGTGTGCTTTTCCGTTTAGGAAAACCCATGCTGTAGGACGCATTATTTCTATCGCCATTGGGACAAGGCATGGTCTCGTAAACGTTGGGGATTTGAATACTTTGTGTGCGAGATCGCGGTCCGTGGCTAGGACAACAAATCTATATAGAAGTCAGTCTGGCATTATCAAGCGGCAGGAAAAAGGCATATATCGTTATGAACATAATTAAATGGGAGACACATACTTGTGAAATACAGATACACAACTCAGGGGGCCGCTGGCGAACTGTTTAAGATAGGCATCGAACTTTGGGTAGATTGCTTGCAAAAATGGTCCCATGAATGGAATCTTGAACATGGGTCCAGCTATTGATCCTTTCTGTTTTATATATAAAACTATTAATGCGTCAGTAATTGTAATAGCTCTTGTTGTAACTCTTGACATAGATTAGACAACGTACACTGATCGTATGCGATTAGGATCAATAGAGCCGTGACAGCAATCTGCCAGTTCGAGCCAGGCAGATATGCTGATAGGATACCACTCGCTCGACTCGAAACATCATTCTTAGTACCATTCATTATGATTTCGACAGTGGCTGGGATGCCACTTTCAAGAATGGTGGCCATGATATTTGGAGGCAGCTACAAGAGCGTGCCTTGTAGAAGATACACGAATGGGTCTATACAGGAAGAGTCTGAAAGAGCGGCAACTAGATCTAATATATACTGGCAACTAACATCTTCCTGCCTTGACACCCATAAGCACACTGGGGAATTAGCTCACCGCAGCCAATTTTAACCAAGGTGGAAAGTGGCCAGATTTGATACCACCAAGCAGAGTGTTGGCGCATTCGTTTTGCATCTACGAACTATCTGAGACGTCTCGTATTCGTATACTTACGATCTTTTTTCAATCTGACTCTGTCTCCCAGCATTGAGTAGCCGGTTACGTGCTAGACTCCGAAAACAAAGGGTGTACTGACCCGGAAATATCATTGTGCTGGTATGCCATACGATGAAGCCTGATTGCTCCAAATAACCATTGCGATTAAGACATTCGGAGTCTAGTCCTGATTAGTTCTAGACCCCGAATCTTGTATACCTCGATATGGGGCAGCCCGGCGGACTTTGCGCATCATCCTGGCTCAGGGCAGAGATTCGATTGGCCTGTCATCACTAGCATCGACAAGAGTCCACTCTTTTGTTGGACGTTTGCTCGGAAAACATGCGACTGCGCTCGGATCGGAACATGGCGACGGGAGTGATTATGATTTCCTTTTGCCTGAGCAAGAGTTTCCTCATCATCGAAACGCTGCTTGCAGCATCGGGGTTGTAGCCAAAATGCTGCCTTTCCCTGCCAGATAATATTTATGTACACAAAGCAATCATGGTATAAAACAGTAGTCATGGGTATTGAGAAAAGGTCTATTGCCTAATTGGGTGATTGTGATGAAAGTAAAGGAGCTGGTTGCCTGCGTTTCGTACCAGCCTCGAATACTTCGTTCCATATCTGGTGGAAAAGTTCTTCCTGCGGTACTTTTATCCAAAGTATATTCTGCAGCCACATAAGCACATCCTCCCAGGTTTCAAGGTCGAGTGTTTCTGCAGCCGCGCTGGTTTCATTCAAGAACCACTGATGGCTCTCACCTCCAATCGTAGACACCGTGCCAACAGAAAGAGCCCAGATGATGTGTGGCTCATGCATGTAGCTGGTTCCCACCAGGATCATTAGATGATACCGAAGTTGGAGGATTATGATATGTGCCAGGCCGGCGTGAGAATAGTATGTGGTGCCGTGTATAATTAGCATATAGAGGGCCGCCGCATATCGAAGGCACTCTGAAGCAGCTGACTGCATTGGATTCCCATCAATGAGTGGAGGCAGCAATAGCAGCCTGTGTATGACATAACATGTCAGATCATGCAATGCCGTATTCGTGAGATTCGAATGCCGTGGGTCTTGAAAGATGGTCTTTAGACGTGATAAAACGCTTCCCAGGGCCGGATTTATATTTAAATCATCAAAGATCTCTCTCGGCGACTCCGCCTCGGTTGAAGCAAGTTGCCACTGCGGTATTGGACTGATGCCATCTCCGTGACCAAAGTCGTCTTTGGCTGGGAATTGAGGAGCTCCCATTACCAGCATAGACACCCTGCGCGAAAGTTTAGCAGCTATCCTCATCATCAGTATCTGCAGCGCTCACCATGAAACCATACGCGCGGTAAGCGGACTTCGGCGCTTTACTTCATCGATTCCACCTCTAAAGGTAACCATTCTTTTTACTCCATCGATATGCGTTGTACTGGCTTCGATGTTTCCCTTGCCATGCTGTTCATCTCCCGTGTTAGTAAGCAATGCTCGTTCGCTCGCTACAAAGTGGCATCTTACCTCAATGGCCGCCAAGGTCACCACAGAGTCGATAGTCTCATCTTGGAACGCCAATGACGAGTCTTCAATTCTTCTTCTCACCAACGCAATCGAGTCTACCATGAGAAGGTCGGAGATTGGAAACCCCTTTTGTGCCTGCAGCTCCTCGTAAAGAGAGGCTGTCTGTAATGAAACATGGAACAGGGCCTGATCGGCAAGGGCAAGCGGCCACCAA